>CM025786.1:40825443-40901603 GCA_014636745.2 Centella asiatica
CCTCCACAGTCTCTCAACAGACTGTGGAGGGGGCTTTGGATTGTGATTGAGAAGTTGTTGGGGGATTAGTTGGTGTTTGTGTGGTATCCCCAAAGAATTCCAAAGAATATGTGGTTGGAAAAGTGTCAATGAGAAAGTTTCTCATGATAGTAGGATAGAATAGAGGTACATTTACCTTTGCCTCATACTTCTTCAAATCTCTAACCACTCTTTTAGTCTGCAAAACTGTAGGCACAACTTGCATACTAGCAATATTAAGGTTAGGTATTAAATGATTTGCAATCATCATTAAAAACCTAGCATAATAAATTTTAGTTTTGTTGCCAGTTTTAAGTTTTTCAATCAGATTGTGCAAAATCAAAAGCCCTAAATTAATATGCCTATCATACAACACACTATATGCAATTTGCTGAGAAATAGTGGTGATGGCATCATATCCACTGCATTTTGAAGTAAAGGATTTGGTTATAATGTCAAAGAACAATGACCACTCTGGCCTAAGATGGGGACGTGTGATGGTCCCAACTGAACTTATATCAGTATTATAGTTTAAGTTTTTAAACATACCTATAAGTTCTTCATCAGAGGCAAGGGGGTCATAGTTTTCCCTTATGGGTAAGTGAAGTGCATTATTAACCGTGGTATGAGTAATAGAATAGTCTATGTTTTCATACCTGAAACTTACCTGTGGAGAGTCATCACTTTCATCAGTGATTGTTGCAGTGCTCCACATGGTTGATATTACTTCTGCAGCTTGAATGGGAGCTTCATAAATGGCGTATTGTAGTGGAGAATTTTTGAGGAAATCCACAAAGGGGTAGTATTTTGCTTCGAAATCATATTTATCAGCCACCCCTGCATGGTTAGTTTTGATAAAATCGAACTCACCAAACTTGAAGCACACTGTTTTTGCCACCATTGAAGAGATCTGTAAACTTGTGAAGAAAGCTCAAAGAGAGATTAAATTGCAGAGTATTTGAGAGAGAAATCAAATTGCATAGTTTGATACTTGTGATTACAAACGTTTTTGAAATTACTTTTATTAAAGTATAAGAGACGTTTGCTATTCAAGGATCATGGGTAACTACCAATTTACCCTTTTTCAGAGATTGCCCTAATCTCTGATTAACCCGTGTGATAAGAGATTGACCCGATTAGTCTCCGATGAAGTAATTACTCATCGGGGACTAAGGTAATCTCCGATGGAGTAACTCATCGGGGATTAATGTAATCTCCAATGAAGTAAATGTACTCATCGGGGATTAATGTAATCTCCGATGAAGTAACTCATCGGGGACTAATGGAGTCTTCGATGAAGTAATTTTAACTGATCGGGGATTAGTTAAACTACACATCGGGGATTAATCGAGTCTCCGATGAAGTAATTTTAACTGATCGGGGATTAGTTAAACTACACATCGGGGAATAATCGAGTCTCCGATGAAGTAATTTTAACTGATCGGGGATTAGTTAAACTACACATCGGGGAATAAGTCCTTTAATCTCTTATCACTCTTTTTCTCAGGGACTTAATCCCTGCTTCAGTTTTATCTTTCAAAAACTTTTCCAACAACCATATTGATGATTATTGGCTTCATGTATCTGTTTTATCATATTTACAACAGCTTCTTTTTCCAGAATTAATTATTCTAGCTTCATGCAACTGTTAAACAACTTGAAAGTTAAAACTTTAATTTTTAGAACCATTATTTAACATTCCTAGTTCAGAAACTAGTCTGTTAAATGTAGATTCATCCAAAGGTTTTGTAAAAATATCTGCAAGTTGTTTATCAGTTGCAACCCAGTGCAATTCAATATTTCCTTCACTAACATGTTCCCTAAAGAAGTGATATCTTATATCTATATGTTTAGTTCTTGAATGTTGCACTGGATTTTCAGTTATGGCTATGGCACTAGTGTTATCACAATAAATTGGGATTTTGGATAGTGTCATACCATAGTCTAGGAGTTGATTTTTGATCCACAAGATCTGTGCACAGCAACTCCCAGCTGCAATATATTCAGCTTCTGCTGTTGAAGTAGAAACTGAATTTTGTTTCTTGCTAAACCAAGAAACTAGTCTGCCTCCAAGAAGTTGGCAGCTTCCACTTGTGCTTTTCCTGTCAAGCTTACACCCTGCATAATCAGCATCTGAATAACCAATTAGTTTAAAATCAGATTCTTTGGGATACCATAATCCAAGATTTGGGGTACCCTTTAGATATCTGAGTATTCTTTTTACAGCAATCAAATGTGACTCTCTAGGGTCAGCTTGAAATCTAGCACATAGACATGTTGAAAACATTATATCAGGTCTACTTGCAGTCAGATACAAAAGTGAACCTATCATACCTCTATAGCTAGTAATGTCTACTTTCTTTCATTTTAAATCCTTATCTAGCTTAGTGGCTGTGGGCATAGGTGTTTTTGCAGAAGTACAGTCAACCAAATCATATTTTCTCAGTAAGTCCTTAATGTACTTAGACTGACTGATGAAAATTCCCTCAGTTGACTGTTTAATTTGCAATCCTAAGAAAAATGTTAATTCACCCATCATGCTCATTTCATATCTAGACTGCATAAGTTTTGAAAATTTTGCACACAGTTTTTCATTAGTAGACCCAAAAATAATATCATCAACATATATTTGCACAAGTATAACATTAGAGCCTTGAATTCTATAAAACAATGTTTTATCTATGATACCTCTTACAAATTTATTTTCAATTAAAAACTGAGAAAGAGTATCATACCAGGCTCTTGGTGCTTGTTTTAAGCCATAGAGTGCTTTGTCTAACCTGTAAACATGATTAGGAAATTTGGAGTCTACAAAACCTGGGGGTTGTTGAACATACACTTCTTCTTCCAATTTTCCATTAAGGAAAGCACTCTTGACATCCATCTGGTACACTTTGAAGTTCTTGTAGGATGCAAAAACAAGAAAAATTCTGATTGCTTCAAGTCTAGCCACTGGTGCAAAGGTCTCATCATAGTCAATTCCTTCCTCTTGAGAGTATCCCTTTGCAACCAGTCTTGCCTTATTCCTTGTAATTGTACCAGTTTCATCCAATTTGTTTCTGAAGACCCACTTGGCACCTATTATAGATCTGTTCCTTGGTTTGGGTACCAGTCTCCAGACTTTGTTTCTAACAAATTGGTTTAATTCTTCTTACATGGCAATAATCCAATCAGGATCTTGAAGTGCTTCCTCAATTTTCTTTGGTTCAATCTTTGATAGAAAACTGAGGTACAAACATTCATTTTGTGTTGCACTTCTAGTCCTAACTCCATCCTCAATATTTCCAATGATCAAATCTGTTGTGTGGTCTCTCAACCATGGTCTGGTTTTTGGCAGATTTGATCTTGAACTAGAGGCTTCATTTTCTAGATTGATAAAATTCAATCCAGCTTCATTAGCAGTTTTTTTTTTTTTTTTTTTTTTTTTGTTAAATTGGAAATGCTATAAAAGAAAAAGAAGATACAGAACTAACGAGGGGCATACCCCCCGGCCTACTAGCACAGAACGCTAGCCAGGGAAACAAACCCAAACAGGAAAGTAGCAACCTAAACAGAAACAGAGCAAGCTAAATCGCCACCTAAATAACAAAAAGCCTGGAAAGGCAACCGCTGAAAACCACAACAGCTAGAACAACACTAAGCAAGATTTCAAAACCTATCATGATGTCATCACTACAGCATAGAGGCAACATCACTGCAGCAACAAGGAAACACAGAAACAACACCATTACCAATGCAGAGCAGCAAAACCAACAACATTACAGCAGCAGAAGAGACAGATGCAACACCACTGCAGCAACCAAAATGGAGCAGGAATTGCGCAGATCGGACAGCAACACCTCCACAGCAACAAGCACCAACAAACACCAAACATCAGCAGTATAAGCAAAAACCACTTCAGCTGCAGCAAATAACTAACACTGCGGCATTGAAACTGCTGCCAACAGCAGAAGCAGATTCACTAAACTCAGCAGAGAATACACTAAATTTGGAAGGCAGCAGCAACAGACATCACTACAACAAGCAGCATAAACTGCGCAGATGTAAGAAGCAACAGAAAACAGAACCATCAATCTGCAGCAGAAAAATCATTGCAGCAAGCAAAAGGATCATAAACTACGCAGCAGCAAATTGCAGCTGAACACAGAAACAAGAATCTGCAGCAGATCCAACATTACATCACTGCAGCAGTAGACCAGCAGCAGCAATTTCTACGACAGCAGCAGCAAATTTCAAAAACACTACATTGCAGCAATCAAAATGAGGCAAAAACTGCTAAGAACGAACAATTTCAACAACAACATAGAGGCACTTTCAGGGTAACAGCAACAAAGCATCGAAACAACATCAGTGTAACAACATTCTATAACTAATAGAATTAAAGTAATTTCTAATTTGCAAGATTAGGGTGCAAATATAGCGTTTTGGGAAGGCCTTTCCAGCTGTGCAACTTGAACTTAACTGTGGAAATACAATCCTGAGCAACATAGTGTGCAGTATGCCCTTGACCTCCGTGCTTTCTATGATTTCTTTCAAGCCACACTTTGTATATTATAGTTACAAGGCATAAATGGCTGATGAGCTTTGCCCCCACTGTGAGATTAGTATTGTCCAGTTGAGCAATGTAGTGGTTAAAGGAAACCAGCTTACCAACCCAACCTGCAGCACCCATTACTTCAGCTAATATAACCGAACTAAACCTGCAATCAAAGAAAAGGTGAGTAGTAGATTCTTCTTGTTCCTCACAAAATTGGCAAGGGGCTACTAATTTGGGAAGGATTTTGTTAAGGGTAGCTAGCCAAGTAAAGAAAGACATTCTAGGGACCGAAACGGGATTCCAAAGAATACTGCACCAGGGTGAAGGGGGGTATTTCTTCCGAATTGAGTTCCAGATGGTACGTAAGGAGATTTTAGTTATGTCAGCACCTTGCCAGAGAATCGAGTCTTGGCCACTGGAATTAATAAGGATCTGAGCAGTAGAGGCTCTGAGGTCAATAAGGAGAGTAAAGTTTGAGGTAGGCAGGCACTAAGAGTCACCTGAAATATAGGAGCTAAGTTTAGAGAAAAAGCTGCTGTTTGCATTTGATATGATGGGCATATCGAGTCTATTGGCCAGCGGTCGTGAGGAAACCCACGGATCTTGCCAGGTGAAGAAATTACAACCATTTCCAACTTTGTAAGTGATGAATTCAAGAGCTAGATCTCTGAGTTGGAGAATCTTCCTCCAGGCCCACGAGGAGTCTTGGGAAATAGGGACAGTCCAGAAACCATATCGGGTAAGCTTGTAGTTCCGGATCCAAGAGACCCAAGGGGAGGAACAGTTCCAATCTAAAATCTGCAGCAGCCTGCGAAGGATTTGTGCCTTATTCCAATCTTCTACTTGTTTGATTCCAAGCCCTCCTTCTCGTCTCGGGAGAGCAACATGCTTCCAAGAGACTTTGCAACCATGCTTGTCAAGAGAAGAACCTTTCCATAAAAAGTGAGTAAAGATTTGAGTGATCTTTTTGGAGACTGCACTGGGTAAATTGAAATGGGAAGTCCAAAAAGCTTGAATGGCAAAGAGTATGGATTTGATGAGTTGGATTCTGCCTGCGTAAGACAGGTATTGATTGGCCCAAGAGCTAATGCGATCAGTGATCTTATCAATCAGAGGTTTGCAATCTAGAGAGGAGAGCCTAGAGGAAATAAGAGGAACCCCTAGAAACCTTACTGGGAGCGAGCCTAAGGGAAAACCACAACGATCAACAATCAAGGTTTTAACTTCATCACACACATTCGCCAAAAAACAGTTGCTTTTCTGGAAATTAATGGTCAGCCCCGAAAGATTTGAAAAATCTGCTAAACCATTAAGAAGGAGATTTATAGAGAATATGTCCCCATAAGAGAATAGAATTAGATCATCAGCAAATGCTAGATGGGTAAGGGAGCCTCTTTCTGTTTTCCAATGGAACTTGAAAGAGGGGTTTTGGCTAACAGTATCCAAGTTAGCACTGAGGACTTCCATAGCAATAACAAACAGATAAGGCGATAGAGGGTCACCTTGACGAAGACCCTTCTTGCCATCAAAATAACCACAGAGCTTTCCATTAACTTTAACCGAGTATTTGGCAGTAGTGACGCATTCTTTAACCCATCTGATAAATTGCTCTGGGAACCCCATAAATCTCATAACAGCAATACCAAACTCCCAATTGACTGAATCAAAAGCCTTACTTATGTCAATTTTTATGGCACAACGGGGAGGGCCTCCAGCTCTATGATAGTTATGTAAAAGTTCTTGAGCCAGCAGAATATTATCACCTATGCTCCTTCCATGGATAAAAGCAGATTGACGGTTAGAAATAATGAAGGGAAGAGTTTTCTTAAGACGGTTGGCAAGAATCTTTGCTATGCATTTGTAAACTGTAGAGCAGCATGAAATAGGACGAAAATCCCCCATCGTTGTAGGATTTTTAACCTTAGGGACCAGCGTGATGGCTGCATGGTTAATCTTTTTGAGAAGCTTCCCAGAGTGGAAGAAGGCATGGACTGCCCTAGTGAAATCAGCACCCACAATATCCCATGAGGAAATGAAGAAATTGGTATTGAAGCCATCAGGGCCAGGGGATTTGTTTTTGGGAAGAGATTTGAGAGTGGCCAGGATCTCAATGTTTGAAATAGGAGTCGTAAGAGAGAGCAAAAGGTCAGAAGGAACTTTTCTGAGGTTAAGGTTTTGGAGCTCAATAAAGTTTCTGCTAGCTGGAGGATTTTCAGAACCAAGAGAATTTCTGAAGTAAGCTACAGCAATAGATTTGATCTGAGCCTGGTCATTAGTAAGAACTCCCAAATCATCTTCAAGAACCAAAATTTTGTTTGAGTTCCATCTACCTTTAGCTTTTGTTTGAGTTCCATCTACCTTTAGCATTAGCAGAGTTTGCTCCCCCTAAACTATTGATCTCTTCTTCATTAACCCCTCCTGAGTTAGATATCTCAATTGTCTCTGTGTGTGCATCAGGGATACTGGTCTCTGATGTATTATTAGTCTCCGATGGAGAATTAATGCCATCAGTGACTTGTGTTCCATTTTGTTCCAGTACTCTAGTCTCTGATAATACATCAGTCCTAGGTACTTCATGCACAACAGTCAACTCCCTCTCAATTAAAGAGAAATCACTGTTATTTTGGGGATTTTCAGCATTCTCTGTTGGATATTCCCATGCATCCAATTCATTCTCAAAACTGAGAGGTTCATGCAATCCTTGACCAAGCATTCCTAGAATCTTTCTATCATCAAATGCAACTTGAATGGATTCCACAATGACCTTGGTTCTTAAGTTATAAACTCTGTATGCTTTGCTTGACAGAGAATAGCCTAAGAAGATTGCTTCATCAGACTTATTGTCAAATTTTCCTCTTGTCTCTGATGAATCTCTCAGTACAAAGCACTTACAACCAAACACATGTAAAAACTTGAGAGTTGGTTTTCTCTCAGTCATCAATTCATAAGGTGTTTTGTTGTATGCTTTGTTTATCAAGGACCTGTTTTGTGTAAAACATGCAGTGCTTATAGCTTCCTCCCAAAAATAGGTGGGAAGCTTAGCCTCTTGCAACATGGTCCTTGCTGCTTCAATGAGGGTTCTATTTTTCCTCTCAACAACTCCATTTTGTTGAGGGGTTCTAGGTACAGAGAATTGATGAGTAATTCCTTTCTCAGTGCAGAATTCAATTACTTGGGAATTTTTGAATTCTGTTCCTCTGTCACTTCTTATTACCCTCACTGTTTTACCTGACTCAGTTTCTATTTTCTTGACATGATCAATAATTGACTGAGCAACTTCATTCTTTGCAAATAGGTATTTTACCCAAGTATACCTTGTGTGATCATCAACAATTACCAGTGCATATCTATTCCTTAATATAGACATCACATTCACTTGACCAAACAAATCCATATGGAGAAGTTGTAAAGGGTCAGTGATTGATGTTGCTAGTTTGTTTTTGAATGATACACTTCTTTGCTTTCCTTTCTCGTTTAGGGTTAGGTTTTCTTGATGTTTTTCTTCCTTTTCTGCTAGCCCTAAATTTCTTAAACTGTTTAACCATGAATGCCATGAATTCTTCCATGTCATCATCAGTATCCAGTTCATCTTCATTATCAGTTGAGCTAGCGTCAGAAAATTCCTCATCAAGCTTCTCTTGAGACTTGTTTGTCTCAACCATCAACGCAGCTCCTTTGTCTCTGCCATGCATGCGCTGTCTTTGCTCTACTTCAAGTTCATAGGTCTTTAAATTCCCGTAGAGCCTGTCCAGTGTGAGTGTTTCCATATCATGAGCCTCCCTTACTGCAGTAGTCTTTGGATCCTAGCTAGGAGGAAGGGCTCTCATGAACTTGGTATTGATATCTTCATTATCATATGTCTTACCAAGTATGGTCAAGTCATTAAGCAAAGAGTTGAACCTGTCATAGATTGACGTGATTGGTTCATTAGGCTTTGCTTGAAAGAACTCATATTGTTGAGTCAACAGTGAACGCCTGTTCTTCCTGACTTGATCAGTCCCCTCACATAGGACCTTGATGGTGTCCCAGACTTGTTTAGATGTCGTGCAATTGATGATGCTATTGAACATATGTTTGTCTATTCCATTGTAAAGTATGTTCATAACTTTAGCATCTTTCAACACTTGTAACTTGTCCTCGTTGGTATAATCACTTTCTGGTGCAAGTACAAAGTGTTCTACGACAATAGATCCTTCGACAGTTTTTGCAGGAATAAATTTCCTGGGTAGATAAGGACCCTTCTCAATCCTATCTATGTAATCTGGATCTGTTGCTCTCAAGTGCATATACATCTTCTGTTTCCACATTGGATATTCATCCCTCTTCAGAATAGGGATCCTAGTTCCACCATCACGTCCTCCATTAAACGCAATAATGTTAGAGCTACTTGCTTCGTCGTTGTTGGCCATCTCAGAATCTTGTTAATTGAGTATTTTCAATTAGAGGCTCTAATACCAATTGTTTTACCAGTGAGATGACCTAGAACTTGTAGAAGGGGGGTTGAATACAAGTTCTTACAACTTTTTCGATTTCTTGTTCTTTAAGAAATTAAACTTTTCTGCGGAATATAAAGAACAAGATCAAAACTCTATAAACAATTGCTTTTATTGATTTAACAATTGATTACAAGTTTTCTAACAATCAAGACAAGCTTTGATCGTCAGCTTCTATTCTGTATATTAAGAAAATACAACTCTTCTAATTCTATACAGCTTCGTATTGCTATTCTGTAATGTTTTAATTACAGCTTCTAAAACTAAGTTATCAAAAACCTAGCTTCCTAATTCAAATCAAATACAATCTTTCCAATTGAAAGATTTCTAACAAGTTTCCTTGTCAGCTACGTCTTCAATAAAGTCTACGTGTGCATGGAAGACTTTACTTCTTTGATTTGAACTCTAATTCCATCAGTGATTAAGTCCTCGACTAATCTCCGATAGCTTCTTTAATTAGTCCCTGATCACTTCGAGTAATCTCCGATGCTTTACTTCGAGTAATCTCCGATTCTTTGGCTTTAGTCGTTGGTGACGTCAGCTTTTAATCTCCGAGGTATTGTTTTAATCTCTGATGACGTCGGCATTAATCCCTGACTCTTTAGTTACAATCCCTGATGACGTAAGCTTTAATCTCCGATGACCAATCCTTCAATCTCTGATGAACAAAACTTTAATCTCCGATGAAGGATTCTTCAATCTCCGATGAACAAAACTTTAATCTCCGATGGGCAAAGTCCAATCTCTGATGAACAAAAACTTAGTCTCTGGTGGACTTTTTCCTTAGTCTCCGACAAGCCAAATTCAATCTCCGAAGGACTAATAAATTTAAAACAACTTGTTGAACAAACTCAACAAGTATTCCAGCAGTACATACAAATGAAATAAATCTATCTCTTTATTATAATGACTAATTTACAAACAAGAGATACTACTGCTAGCTACAAAACTAAAGTGTTACAAACCAACACTTTTCTGTACATTTGTATTCCTAAGTATTCTAAAAACAATCATCATCAAATGTTCATAAAACCTAACAACCTACATACTTGCTTTAATGTCGTCACACAAATGATTATGAGATCAATCATCCCCTTGTTAAGAGCAAGCACAGTATGTACTAATCTTTCCGGATTCACTAACACCCTTATTAGTGATCCTACGATTAGGAATATTTTTTAGTTTCGAGTTAACATATTTTAGATCTCATCAGCATGATCTCATCATGATCCTAAAATATAACTCTAAACTATGGGTTAATATATTTAACAACTTAAACATATAAATAAACGCCTTTGAATAAATAATTCTTTTATTAATAAATGAATAAGATTACAAAATAAATGCTCCATCACGTCTAACGTGATTGGCTTGAGGGCATATTAGTTTCACTTAAAAGCTACAGTTTCATGTGCAAGAACATAACCATGTGCTTGCCTCAATTACAAAATGAGTTTGTTAATCAGCTAGTTGGAATAATGGAATATATTATATGAAATTATCAGTCATTATGTTCGACAGGAAAAAAAAGGTAATAATAATAATAATAATAAGTAAACTAAAAAAAGCTAGAGATTGTTTAGAAGATATCATGTTCTGCCCTCTATGTTTTATCAAATCTATTGTATTCCTTTTTTATCAGCATTGGAGCACAAAGAGTTCAAAGGGCATGCATTACCTTCCGCAATTATTGCGAAGAACAAAACATAGAAGGGTAATATCATCTTACATCTAAGTATGTCTTTTGTGTGTGTATGTGTGTCCGCACGCCTTATTGTTCATTTATCCTTTATAGTGCTTCATTGCTTCATACTCCATTCCTCCCGATTTGTTTGCCATCATTTGTCTTTTCTTGGTCACATTTACTAATTTTAAACAATTTAATAAGTAAGAACAATAATTAATTAAAGATAATTGTTAGAGAGAAAGATATTGATATATATATAAGATTTTGTTTGAATCATAACACCCTAGGTATCAAGTTTGGAATATCCAGTTTGTTGTCGTCAGAAAGATATATATACATACCCTTGTGACCAGGTTATCGAACTCAATATAAATCCATTCCAATTAAGATTTTACATTAACTCGTACACTTTCAACGTTTTTGTTTACGTATAATATTAATTAATAAATTCTAATTAATATTTATTAAATTATTATTATTATTATATTTTGAACATACATTCCAACAATCTCCTCCTATATTCTAAATATAAAATAATAATAACGAATTATACATGAACATACAATACCAAATTATCATGAAACTAAATCCAAATAAATTTATCCATACATGTCTGAATCAAACCAAATCAAGTATTGAGGTTTTGAATCGCGAACAAATCCAACAAATGAATAAGTTCACATGTAAGTGAATAATATTTGAATAAAATAAAACAGACAAATGAAAGGACTTAGAGATTCAAATAATAACAAGATTCTACTCATCTAGTAGATCATTATTTTCAATAAAGAAATTCATTGATCTCCACCAGTTCCACCATTTTCTGTAAATTTCCTCAAAATTGACAATTTAACATAAAATTTTGTGTAAGGCATCCCCAAACGAATTTGATTCACTAATCGTCAATTAAAGAACAATACAAGTATTTAGTTTAGACATTTTAAATTTAGTACAAGTCGTATCAAAACATGATGCAAAAATAAAACTTTTATTTTTCATCTTAGGTACCAGTCAGATTCAAAAACTGTACTAATCACTTTTGATTAACATAGTTTGATATTCAAGTGTCTAGTTCAACTATTGAGAACTTAGCACCAACCACATATCAAACTACAATGCATCATCACTAAGTTTTGAATCATAAAATAGCTTGTTATAGAAGTATCTAGTTCAACACAAAAAACCTTAGTA
The DNA here is from genome assembly GCA_014636745.2 of Centella asiatica. NCBI lineage: Eukaryota > Viridiplantae > Streptophyta > Magnoliopsida > Apiales > Apiaceae > Centella > Centella asiatica. The sequence continues at coordinate 40,837,370 of CM025786.1, forward strand.
ACAATTACAAAATAAAACTATTTCTCATCATCAATAAGTTTTTAACACACAGAACCTGTCCAATTATGGTTTCTCTCATGAAAAATAAAAATCACACGTGTTATTTTGGAATGTTATAGTCTCATACCTAACACGATTTTAATATGATGTATCATCAAATTTGGAATGATACAACAAGTCATGAGAGACATATCATCAAATTTTGAATGATACAATAAGTATTGAGAGACATATCATCAAATTTGGAATGATATAAATAAACTGCAACATCAAGACATATTAAATTATAATACTTAAACAATAGATTAAGAATAAACCATACTGGGTCACAAATCCTTTAAGAGACTCTAATATAATGGTTTTAATCTTATCTCCTCTATAATGAACTTGTGATGAAAATTCATTATTAGAACATACTGTAAGAGCAATGGCCTCAATACTTTCTTCAACTATTAAAGAGTGTTCAAACAAAATATGTGCAGTTTGTTTCTCAGCACTTCTGGTGTATACAATTAAAAATTTGTCATTGGAATATCTAGAATAAAACTTCTATTAACTCTGTTTCTAAAACTAGAGTATAGAGTTTTAACATTAAAGATGACAAAACTATTTTTGTTCGTTTCATATACTTACAATACAATATTGCACTACCTAGTGTATACATATACACACTGATATCAAGAGACCATAAAAAATCCTTCTAAAAATTAGAGGATTCTAATAACATACAACATATCATTGAATACCTATAAAGTATCTCATCAACCTCTAGGACATCTCATATCTCGTGAATCTCTAGAGCATCTCATAGCTCTTTTAGGATTACAGTGAGTTTACTAAACATGTAAATTGCAATGGCTATGTCAACACTTGTGCAAGTTGCTACTCACATGAGACTACCGACTAATTTGGATTAATCCAACTGTCCCATATGTTCATACTTGATCACATTGTGTCTCAATCTCATTGTTTCACTAAATCCATCCGAGTGAGTATACTAAGATAAAATCTTATCTATTTAACAAACTCGCTAACATTTCAAAACGTTTAAACAGTACTACATAAACAAATAATCACAATTCTATTTGACATGTAACATGGGTAAAGACATTTACTTGAATCACCAAGACCCAATCTCAAGCTCTTTATTTTATATCAAAACTATTGTAATTTAATTGCTTATGCAAGATCTTACTTTATAATTTGATTAATTAACATATTTAATTATCAAATTCTTACATAATAAACCTTTCAGGTTGATCTACCTAGATCACCATATAACCAAAACTATATTCACATCTACAATAATGTGACAACTAAAAGAATACTTATCAAACTCACATGACATAAAGGTGAATGAATGTCATAATAAATTATTCCCTAATCCAAACATATAGCCATTAGCTATTAAACGTGTCAATCTAGACTAAAATCTGTCACAAATAAGATTCTTCTCTAATAACGAATTACAACTTATAATAGTTCACCCACTTGCAAATTAACTATTCCAAGTTTTATTATGTAACAAAGAATTCATGTCACTAACAATGATTCTTTCCTTAAGAACGAGTCCTTAAATCTCATCTCCTTCTTATCGGAAGGATGAATCACAATTTAATTGATAGGTCACAGAATCCTCGTCAAAATCACTAGGTACTCACTATCAAATAGGTACTTAAAGGAATTCTAATTCAACTGTCCAAGTATGAAATATCACTAAAATTAGGCTCAAATCAGACTCATTCATTATTCAACCATATATTTCTCGTAAAATGGGGACAACGTAAATTGAGAAACAAATTCTCAATAAAAATGCAAATTTTGCTTCCAACAATACATTGGTTGAATAACAAAAAGTGTCTGTAACTCTATCTACTGAAAATCTTAGACAAACACATATGCTTATCATATTTCTCACCTTGGACTCGTTAAAATTTGTTACTACATATAGTATACGAATTCAAAAGTCAAAAGCTTATTTAGACAAATTCTATTAGAAGAGTAAAAACACAAAATTAGAGTAAGGTATTATCCTAGAATATGACCACAACTGAACTCATCTCACCATTAACAAGTAGGCATGCCATTTTCTATAATGTAAATTTCTGTTAAAACCAACATTTCATTTTGGCTATACTACTCTATAGGTTGAGAATGAAATTCAAGTTTCAAGGATTCATCAAAAATCATATAAAATATAATATCCTTGAATTCTATTAGTCTATATTCTCCTCCTCTTTAACAGATTCAATTATTTACCTCTTCACACTTAATCTATGAAAATTTGTCAAAACTTTTACCCTTTAATAAACATTCTAAGTATCTAGCATAATCATCTATAAAATTGACCACATACTTCCAATCAACTTTAGTGACTCAACTCATTAAATCACTCACATGTTAGAAGTATTAACCCAAATAGTTTCATAGAATCAAATTTAAAAGATTTTCTAGCACACTCTTCACACTAGTCATATTTTATAGGTTCAAATAATGACAGTTTATGAGTTTTAGTAATAGTCAATAAATTCTATAATTCATATGTCCCAAACTTTATTCCATATTTTAGGATCAACTAGAATTAAAATAACTTAATTAAACACGTCCAATACTAAACTCATTATTTACATGTCATTAATAATTTAAGCATAAAGTTACATAGGAGTTAACTATTAAAGTCATTCTACTTCTAACAAAAGATATTCAAGTGCTTCCATCACATAATAAACTAATTGCAATCTTAGTTAACATAAGCACAATTTAATAACTTTTGCAATCATAATTTTCTATTTGTGCATTCATGACAAGTAACTCTTCCATCTAATCACCATTATAGAGATCTGGTCTTTGTATTATCAATTACTAACTCAAATTGATAGACCCAGTCTAACTAAATTATTAATACCTTTTCAAATGTTGTATTAAATTATATCACAATAAGGTAATTTACTATTATCGAATTATTTCATACACGATGACCAAATATGTTACAGTTGTAATACTTTCCTCTGTTTTTTAAAAATTATATTAATTTACAACTGTGTAGGTTCATTTTGAGGATTTGGTTTTCTTGAACTAGTAGTAACTTGTAATAATTAATCATGTCAGCATCTACTTTTAACTTACTAACAATCTATAAGTAATTTCTAGTTTCATTCTCATGTTCGGTTCCGTTTGATAACCAATCCTCACTTTTAAAATTCGATAAAAATAATATAAAAATAACACACAGTAACACACAATAAATTATGTATGAATTAAATAACTACACACAGTAACACACAGTAAAAATAACACACAGTAACACACAGTAAAAATAACACACAGTAACACACAGTAACACGGCATGAATTAAATAACTACATAAATTATGCATCATATAAAAATTATAACACACAGTAATTTGCACAAAAATTGAATTTAAAATTAAATTCAAAGATAGAAACTTATCTCGCAAGAGAAAACATTCTTCGATAAATCCCATCTATCTCGAATTGTCAAGTCCATTGCTTGTTTCATCTATGCGACTTCATTAGCACTCTCTATGTATTTCTCGCAAAAATATTATAAAACGGTCAAAAAACATTCACATACTTAATATTAAACTGTGTCTTACTTTTACAAATAGTAATAAACTAAGACTCATTGTTTTCAAGTTTAATTAACTTGAAGAAATATTGAATTTAATTAATTCAAACAAATTTAAATTAATTATTCAAATAAAATTTCAAGTTTAATTAACATGAGCTCCTTTTTAAAATTTAATTGAACTTGAACGGAATTTCAAGTTTAAATTTAACTAAAATTTTGATTTTAATTAAACTCACCGACAAGTTTAACTAAATCACTAGAGTTGTGATATTAATTGTAAATCTGACCACCAATAGCAAGTACAGAGCCCTCATCAAAAGTAAGTGCTAACTGCCGTCCAACACCTTCCAATTGTTTAAGAACTTTCTCGAATGTTCTTAGATCCCACACACGGATACCATTGCTATTTACTGCTTCCCATTCGAATCATCTACAACTTTTTGGCATTAAACATAAAATGCCTTCTCCTCGGGTTGCACACACATTTGGTAAGGAATATTCGAAGTGGAGACCAGAAGAGCATTGGGGATGTCGCTACGTCCTTCACTGCCACCACCAGCGAGAACAACGTGGTTTCCGGCATCCATCGATGACGGCGAATCATCAAAGTCCTGAAAGTAATATGCCCTCAAGCCAATTACGTTAGACGTGATGGAACATTTATTTTGTAATCTTATTCATTTATTAATAAAAGAATTATTTATTCAAAGGTGTTTATTTATATGTTTAAGCTGTTAAATATATTAACCCATAGTTTAGAGTTATATTTTAGGATCATGATGAGATCATGCTAATGAGATCTAAAATATGTTAACTCGAAACTAAAAATGTTCCTAATCGTAGGATCACTAATAAGGGTGTTAGTGAATCCGGAAAGATTAGTACATACTGTGCTTGCTCTTAACAAGAAGATAATTGATCTCATAATCATTTGTGTGACGACATTAAAACAAGTATGTAGGTGCTTATTAGAGAATAAGTTTACTGAACGTGATTCGCTTAAATGAACACCTAATGGAGTTTTACCTGCTTGTCAATAGGAGTTCATCTAGTGATAGTTGTACAAGTGATCCTTAGACTTGAGATCGTTGCGGTTATCTTGTGTACACTAAATTATACTTTGTCATATATCTTAACTCAAGCAGTGTATATAAGTGTATATTCGGGTATAATAAAGTGTACATGGAGATAAGTGAATTATCAACAAAGGATCTACTGGTTCCAGTAAAGGGAGAGAATGTTCTATGTGATTCCATTAGTGACAACTCGGGAATCTCTGGCCAGAGTGAAATGATAATTAGAATGTGTTTCTAATTGACATTATATTGAGTTGTGAATCTATGAATCAGAATGCATATGATTAAATAAAATAAGATTTGACAGTAATTCCATGTCTTATATTTAATCGGGACATTGTATGGTAGAAGGATTGAATTGTACGGTAACTATTCACTGAATAGGTTCTTTGTGATTAAACGTTGATTTCATATTATCCGGATAGTCATGATATGCTGAGAGGTATCCCTCATGATGTAGAATAAGTATAATTAATATAATTAATTATATTTAATGAATTAAAGTGTTTAATTTGTATAAATAAAATTAGAATAGTTCTAATTTAATTTATTTCTACAACCGGCTTAATATTGAACCTAAAGGGTTACACCATAAAAGGGAAATAATAAATTATGAAGATATTGAGAAATAATAATAATTAAGTAATTTAATTTGGACCATGGTGGAATAAATTAAATAGCTTAATATTTATAATTTAGTATTTTAGAAATACTAATTATAAATAAATAAGAATTATTCTTATATTATTATTATTTAATAAATAATCCAATTCCTAAGTAGTCTAGGAATTAGATTAAAAAGTGGTGTTATTATTTAATAATAAAGAATCCAATTTCGAAATGGTTTAGGAATTAGATAATGGAGTTTTATTATTATTTAATAAATAACCAATTCCTAAATAGTTTAGGGGTTGTCTATATAAGGAGACTTATAATAGATTAAACCCCAACTGAAATAATAATTGGTAGCCTCCATAATATTTGTCACCAAAATATTGTGAGAGAAATCCAATATTCTTCATAATCAAAATTCTCTGGTGGATCACCTTTAGAGTAATACACACTTGAGTAGTAAACGTTGGATCCAGTGGAACAATCAAGAACGTGGAATAAATTGCAAGACGGATTAAGGTGATCGATTGGAGCATGAAGGATAAAAATTGCGGTTTTAATTCGTGCGTAAAGATTCTACATCAACGTCGTCGAATTTACAACGGTATGATTTTAATCCTTCCTCAATTAATAATATTGTATAAGGTGATTCCTGGGATTGCAGAAAAATTTTAAAATTGCTATTTTTATGCTTCCGCTTTGTTGTCTATAATTTTCTGCACTAACAAGTCCTCCTGGAGAGTGATCGACTTATATTAATTGGAAGCCACGAAGCTCCGTAAATAGGCATGCCATAAAAATTGCGACTGCAAAAGACGAAATCAGATCTTGGCAAACACAAGATCAAATTGTCCGATCAAAACGATTTAATTATTGTTCTTCAATTCTTGGTTCAAGATTGTTAATTTAGGAGGTAAAAATAATAATTAATTGCAGATAATTGTTAGATAGAAAGATACTAGTGTATATAGGATTTTGCTTGAAGTATCACACCACATAGGTATCAAGTTTGAAATGAATATATATACATATATTGTGACTAGATTATTGAAAATTTTATATTAACCCATACACCTTCGGTGTTTTTGTCCACGTATAATATTAATTAATAAAATATAATTAATATTTATCAAATTATTATAATTATTATATTTTGAAGATACATTCCAACATATTTGTCATCATTTATCTTTTCTTGGTCACATTTACGAGTTTTGGGTGCTGGCAAGTCAATTCTTGTGCAATGAAGAAATTGTGAAGCTATATGATCAAGATCTCAATTTTATGTAATTTGCTACCCCTTCATATCATGAGTATGTTACAAAGGGTATTTATCATCTTCTAGGCTCGAGTTTAGCCTTGTATAATTATATATATATTCTCAATAAATGACACCTTATGTTATATTATTGCATTGCATAGTTCAATAATTTGTTTGTTTTCTCCCTCTTTCAAGTTTGTCATAGCTACTTTGACAGAAAAGGACTTTGTTTTATTTTGCCTTTGCTTTGTTTGTTGATCTATCCATAGTGTCTATAATTCATAATCTATAACCTATAATTTTTAATTTATAATCTATAACTTATAATTTATTTATATATTATTTCGGTATGAAAGCAGATGAGTCGATTAATATAATGACATCATTTTTTTATCATAAAATTTCATCGAATCTTGAGTGGATATTGTACATACAATTATATACTAATGCCATTTGTACTAAAATGGATCTAAACCGAACTTATCAAGTATCATATTATTATTAATTTTTCCAATATATTTTGAAGTGTCAAAGAGAATATCATCTCTAACCGTATCTTATTCAAATTGGTGATTAGTGGAGAAGTCAATTGGCTATTAGACTTGGCAAATATGCTTCTATTAAATTGATTGGGTGTAATTTAATCAATGACATCATTTTCTTGTTAAGCAATTATACGTTAACACTATCGTTTGCCAAAATAAATTTTATCCGAACTAAAATCAAAAATGATAATTACATTTAATTTACAATTAATGTTGTTAAACAATTATAATAAAATAATAATTATATATATTATAATCAAACAATCAGTAGTTTACGTTATTATAATTATATATACTATCAGTCAAACAATGATTAAAACTAACTTAATTAAATATTTATAATTCAATTCTTAATCAAATATATTTTGATAATAGATTGTCATAATTAACTTGTGTTGTGTCCGAATCTTATTGCTCACTGTAACTCTCAGTAATTAAATGTTATACAAGGTATATCGATGGAAATTCTACAGAAAAGGAAGTAGAATGTCACACCTAAATAAAAGGAATATAATCATATCAACAATAAAAAGAATATACAACATAAAACCAAAAGATTAATACCAATTTATTAATATATATATATATTAACAAATCATATCTTAGGGATATAGTCGTTTTTGATGAATCAGTTATTGATTCGGTCAATTTGGATAGTTTTTTATTTTTTTTATTGTTGCTAAAAATAATTTTAATTAACTCAAATGCAAATTTATTACTATATATTAATTGGCAAACTATGTTTCAAGAACAAAGTTGACTCTATTAAATCAATTATTGACTCGGTCAATTTTTTTTGTTTTTCTATTATTGCTAAAAATAATTTTAATTAATTCAAATCCAAATACTATTTAGTTTGACTTTGAATGAATTTTTGTTTTCATGTTTAAACAAATACTGTTTATTTTTTAACTTTGAACGTGTTAATATTTAAAAAAAACAATATTTTATACATATAAGTACATATATAAAAATATTAGAAATTTAAAAATCTAAACAATTATAATTATCTTGATATTACTTAAAATAACAAAAATACCCACGCACAAGCTTTAGTTTGACGAATGAGTTTTTGCTTTTTATCTTTAGAGCAAATACGATTTAATTTTGCATTTGAACGAGATAATAGTTAAAAAAATATATTACCTTATGAGTATAATTACATATATAAAAATATTAAAAATTAAAAAAATTAAAAATTTATAATTTTCTCAATATTACTTATAAAAACAAAAATACACGGACATACAAACTAATCCCTTAAAATTTACAAGTCTCATTTAAGGGATATAGTCAACTTGAATAACTCAGTTTATCATTGCTTATCATTGCAGTCAACTTAATTTTTATTTATTATTTAAGATAATACTAATTAATTAAAATTCAAATATTATTTGATTTCAATTTTAAATAATTTTTATTTTGATTTAAAATTGGAATCCGAAAAGAATGAACAGAAGGAAACATGCTAAGTATCAAAAAAAAAAAAAAAAAAAGAAGTGAAGTAACTTGCTGAGGCATAATTTTTCTAAATATGCAGATTAAAATCTATGCATGGCTGCAAATTGTAATCAAATTAATCAAAATACAAGTAAATATTAATCAAATATGTGTAATTAAAATAATAATAATAAACCTGTAGAAACTTAGTACTTGCAAATTTGATTTGGATGCACCCGCTGGTGTTACACACTTCAATAAATTTTCATCTAATCGACATTAAGCATTACACTTTTTAAATAAAATAAGTTCAAGCGTGGAATTTGGTAGTAAACTAAATAAATTATGCAACTGATTAAATAAGGTATCGTCTCATTCTTTATACATCGTATATGTATGCGATTCTTTATGATATGTTTGGATGCAGGGAAAAGAAAGAAATAGGAAAATTTTGATATCTTTTTAGTGTTTGGATTGCAAGAAAATGTTGGGACTCACCCACTCTTTTTCTCAACTCATTCTATAAAACTGGCAAGATTTTGAAGGAAAGTAAAATTTATGTTCTTTTTTTTTTCTTCTTCTTTCTTTGTTTTATTTAGATTAATTATACAGTTCAAAATCTAGACATTTGTTTTAAAATAAAATAAACAAATAAGATAATTATTATAAATTTTACTCCCTGTATATATATTTGAGCCAAAAAATTGTTTAAATTTTAAATTTTTTCTTCATTATTAGCATCACAGTTTCTTACTCCATTAAAAAATAATAAACTATACATTTATTTTCTAAAGCGTCTAGAAATTGATATATGGTTGTTCTATTATATATTTAAGCATTGTGTTTTTGATCCGTTGGAGTCATGGAGCATTAAACAATCGGATGCAGCTATGGATAAAATGGTAAATATTGCATTAAAGGATATATCGTTTAATGCAATATTTACCATTTTATCCATAGCTGCATTCGGTTGTTTAATGCTCCATGACTCCAACAGATCATCCTCCTCTTCTTCAGAAACAATTGTCCTCAATTGAGACACATCGTTGACATGGATATAAGTAGTCAAATCACTGATGTTGAATGTTGCACTTACACCATAATTCCTTGGCAACTCCAACTTGAAAGAATTGTCATTAATCTTTTCAACGATCTTCAAACGACCCTCGTATCGTGGCATTAACTTCTGCTTACGCAAGTTAGGGAACCTTTCCTTTATCAGATGCAACTAGACAAGACACCCATTAGAAAGTTAGGTTGTTTGCGATGTTTTTTTTTTTTTTTTTTTGTGAAATTAAGTGTAATATAGAAAGAGGAAAAAATACAGAAGAAACGATGGGTATACCCCCCGACTTGCTAGAACAAACAGACTCTAGCTAGGATATTGAGAAAAAACCAAAAGAGCAAACAATAGAATCGACAGGGCATCCCCTGATGCTAGCATGGCCTAGATAAACAGGAATAGAGTCGGCAGATCATCCCCTGATGGCCAAGAAGCCATTCCCTGACTGGCAGATAGCATCCCCTGACGCAGGTAAGTATCCCCTAATGAAACAAAGCATCCCCTGATGCATCCGAGACTACCCCTTATGCGAACACACCATCCCCTGATGCAGGCAAACTCTAGCTTGCATCCCCTGACGCTGGTTATGTGCCTGTTCTCAACTATATTATGTATCCCCTGACTCTTGGCAGCATAACCCCTGACGTGATCAGCGTATCCCCTGATAGCCAAGCTACGAACCCTATGATGACAGGCATCATCCCCTGATATGAGTAGTGATATCCCATGATGGTCATTGTTTATCCCCTGAAGCATGAGTAATATCCCCTGACATGGCAAAATAACCCCTGGCAGCCAAGATAGAGATGTCAGGGTATCCCCTGACGCATGTAGGTCATTTGTTATCCCCTGATGCAGGCACAACATCTCCTGACATGTCAAATTTTCTCCCGACAGCCAGTGAACTGTCTTCTGGCCAACCCGCGATGCAATATGACATCCCCTATAGCAACCCACAGCCTTTGACCATGAGCATCCAAGCTGAGCTTCATTTACCATATTATAAATGAGCAGTTCCTTAAAGTAACCAATTCCGATAACAAGGAAAAAGATTGCTAAGCTTGTGGAATTTTTGAGAGCTATGCAATTTGCTTTGTACAATATTAACACAAGCAGATAACATACAATTTTCAAGAGTAGGAGTTCCATGATGCATCCTAGAATTCCGCTCACACCAGATCTTGTAGACATAGATAGAAAGGACAAGACATTTGATGTAAGACCAAAACTTGTGGTTGGGATCCAGGAGACAGTCTTCTAAAGCTTGATCTCAGTCTGTCCATTGCAGGTTAAGGCCCAGAAGGTGCAAAAGCTCACCCAAGATCTTGTGAGAATATCTGCAGGAAAAGAACAAGTGATCCATAGATTCATCGGAAGAGTTGCACAAATAGCAAGGGAGAACATATCTTGGAAGTAGCTGTTTGTGGAGACCCAGCTAGAGAATGAAAGAGAACCGAGGAATATGCAAAGGATGCCAAGCTATTTTCCAGATAGGGTTTTGAGGGCACCTAAGTCTAATAGATTCCCAAATGTGGCTAACTTTAACAAAGTTGATGTCGCGACCACTCTAGGAAATAGCATCGGAGCAATTATAGCAAATAGGAATCACATAAATTTTTTGTTTAAGATTAAGGGTAGATACATGGTAGTTCGCTGGAAAGCACCATTGGTTATCGGAGAAGATTGAGCTTACAGGGGAATGAAAATCAAGTTGTAATTCCTAGACAAGAGAATCGTTTGGCTTGTAACACAAAGGGGCCATATCACACCACGGGTCTTGCCATAATAGGAAAGTGTTTCCATTTCCAAGGTTATATTTTAGGTGTTTGAGGGCCAGGGGGCGTAAATTAAGAATTTTCCTCCAACTCCAAGAGAAGTTAGAAAGAATTTTAGAGGTCCAAAGCTTGCATTTCTATAGGAGTGTATCTCGTGCCCACTCCACCCAGAGATTCGTGGATCGAGGATTAATAAGGGAGAGAAGATGATAAATTTGCTGAGCTTTGTTCCATTCCTCCACCTTTTTAATTCCATGCCCTTCCTCCTCAAAAGGTAGAGAGATGGTAGACCAGGCTATCTGTGAGGAGCTAGAACCCCTCTAGAGAAATGACAATAGAAGTTTGTCAATTTTCTTAGCAACATACTTGGGAAGGAGAAACATTCTACTCCAGGATGATTGAATAGCAAAGACGATCGAGCAAATAAGTTGTCTTCTACCTGCAAAAGACATAAACTTGTTAGTCCAGGAATATATTTTCCTAGTAATCAACTGGATGAGGGGCTCACAGTCAGAAGCTGAAAGCTTTTTGGATATAAGCGGGACACCGAGGAACTTGACAGGCTCATTGGTGACTTGCATTTGGGATAGGACCAAAATCTCTTGTAGATATTCAGATTTTACATTGTAACAAAACAGTTGGCTTTTTGCTACATTCCTTCGAAGACCCGAGAGAGAGGAGAACATGTTCAGAGCATGGAGAAGGATTTTGACTGATGATACTTCACCTCTGCAAAAAAGCATTAGATCATCTGCAAAAATGAGGTGGGAGATTTTCCCAGCTCTCCAGTGATGAGAGAAAAGCGGATCCACGGTTTCCTTGGCCAAGAAAAGCACCTCTATGACAATAACAAATAAGTAGGGAGATAGAGGGTCACCTTGACGAATCCCCCGTTTACCTTGGAAGTAGCCGCACAAGGAGCCATTGACTTTAACTGAGAACATGGTTGTGGTGATACACGATTTTATCTAGCCAACAAATTGAAAAGGAAAATTCATCAGCTACAAAGTATCAAAGAGAAAATTCCAATTGATCAAGTCAAAAGCTTTATGAAGGTTAATTTTTATTGCACATCTAGGTGGCCTCGCTTCCCTGTGATAGCCTCTCAATAATTCTTGAGCAATAAGGATATTATCCCCAATTTTCCTATCCTTGACAAAAGTGGCTTGTTCTGGAGAGATTAAGCATGGTAGGACCCTTTGTATTCTACTAGCCAGAATCTTAGAGATACACTTATAGAGAGTGTTACAACAAGAAATAGGTCTAAAGTCACCCATAACAGTTGGGTTTTGAACTTTAGGAACCATAGCAATACCAGTAGCATTAACCTCTCTAATCATTGTACCATTATTGAAGAAATGAAGTACAACTTTTGTAAAGTCATCCCCGACAATGTCCCAAGAGTGGAGGAAAAAATTAACATTATAACCATCGGGCCCAGGATCTTTGTTTCTTTTCATACTTTTCAGAGTATTAAAGACTTCATTGCAGAAATAGGATTAACTAACTGATGGGCCAAATTCGGAGGTAAAGATTTATCAATGAACTTTTGAAGAGTCTTTTTCCCCGGTTAGAGGCCTGGAGAAGTACCGAGGAGTTCTTTATAGTATCCACTGCTTCCCTCTTAATATCATCTTGGTCGTGAAGAGGGTTACCTAGATTATCATTAAGCATAAGGATTTTGTTCTGGTTCCATCTATTCTGCAACTAAGCAAAGAAAAACATAGAGTTCTTGTCCCCACAGTCAAGCCATTGAACTCTTGATTTTTGCCCTTAGATGCTTTCCTCATTAGCCATTGCGGCCTCAAGAGCTGCAAGAAGAACCGTTTTAGTATCAATATTAGACTAGTTGATATCAACATGAGACTGTTGTAGTCGTAGTTGTAACTCATGGAGGTCCTTTCTAACCCTTATAAAGGAAATCAAGTTCTTACGATGGTCGGAGTTTAGCTTGATTAAACCTTTCTTGGTGATCCTCAATTTTTCCGCAAGAACAAACATAGGGGACCCTTGGACTCGAGTATTCCAGGCCTCAGATACCACAGTACCAAAACCATCCAGATCCAACATATAGTTGAAAAATTGAAAAGGTTTAAAAGATGGCTTAAATTTAATACATGTATCAAGGACGATAAGAGCATGATCAGACAAGCCCCTGGCCCCAAAGGTGGCGAAGGAGTGTGGCAAGTTAGTAAGCCAGCTGTCATTCCCCAAGACTCTGTCAATCTTCCTAGAAATCTAGAAATTCGCTTGACCATTCCACCAAGTATGATGCGGACCAACCGCTCTAATATCAGTAAGATTACAGTTAATCAAGCAGTCTTTGAATTCATACATCCCTGCATCATAGACCAAGCCCCCCCCCCCCCCCCCCCCCCCCTCGTCCTCCCCAAGCATCTTCCAAATTGAGGATGACATTGAAGTCTCCAAGCACAAGGCAACTGCCCCGCGTGTTGGCATTGATAATGCATAGATCTTCCCAAAGAGATTTCTTTTGCGAGGCCAGGTTGAAAGCATAAACAACAGTGACCAAAAACACAGCCTTCGATTCAAGATGATGGAGGCGGCAATGCATAAGTTGGCTAGTACTATGCAAAATTGACACTTGTACAGTACGAGGGTCCCAACCCACCCAAATTCTGCCATTCTGATGGTGGCTATAGTTATGAATCCAGTGCCAATGTCTATTAACCTTGGAGGCAATAACATCTGCTTTGTGAGATTTAACACTAGTCTCCAAAAGACTCACAAAGGAGATGCCATTATTTGCAAGGAATATTCTAATATCCTCTTGCCTAGAAGATTTATTAATGCCTTGAACATTGTAGGAATTGATCTTCATCAAAAATTAAAGAGGGGGAAAGTTATTTTTTTCCCCTTACCCTTTTTCTTCTTGGAAGAAGAAGCTTGGGAGTGGAGGGGTAAAGAAGGGTTGTCCACAAGACTGAAGGAATTAATTTCATGATCTTTAAGAGCTTTAAGCTCCATTTCATCTACCCCTTTAAGTTTACCAAGGAGTTTGTTGTCAGGAGGAGGAAACGAACTGCCATCAGAGGAACCTTCACCCGGGTCCCAAGCATTCCCCAAGTCTATGCTTTTCTTTTAGAGACTAAAGTACAACCTTCATTGGTATCAGATTGGACCACAGGCTTACCAACTGAGAGAGGATCAGAAGAAGATAATTTGTTCACAAGAGGCTCTGTAGGAATGAGAGGTAATCCAGCCGTAGAAAGAACAACAACGGATTTATCAAGAGTCTTCGAAACCTAGACAAAGCGAGCGTTAGGACATTTAAGAAAAGAATGCCCAAAGACTTCGCAGGTGGGGCAGGAAGGAGGTCGGTTTTGATACTCAACCGTTACTGTAACAGGAATGCCAACACTATTATCTTCATCAGTGGTAAAAACTGAGATCTGTTTTGGCCAAGTAGATGCAACATCTAATTCAACACAAACTCTCACAAAGGGCATAGGATCCAAGTTCTATGTGGTTTTGTCCAGGAAGAGAGGTTTACCAATTCCACTCGCAACATAGCTTAAACCTTCAGTTGTCTATTAGGAGAGTGGAACATTATGGAATTTTACCCAAACGGGGGCCTTGGTACAACATTCAGTGTTGGTAGAAAACCCCTCCTTCCAAGGCTTGAGAACGAGCAATTTGTTATGGATATAGTATGGCCCCAATGCTAAAACATTGTCCTTGTCAGCCACCGTATTGAAACAAAACATATAAAAGTTTTTGTGAGTGAAAACTTGCTTTAAACTAAGATTACCCCAAAGTTTCATGGCAATAGGAGCAACAACATTATAAGGAATTCTAGATTAGAGAAAATGGCCTACCAAGCAGGTTTCAAACTATCTAACCCCTTTGTTTAAAACATCTACAGGTGCCTTAACAAGCATTGTTCCATTTTCCAGTTGGGGGGGGGGGGGGGGGGAATTGGAGGGTTACAGGTTTAGAAAACTCATTACCCACAATATTACTCCAAGATTTAGGCTTACCATGTTGCAAAAGCCCCAGATCGGGACCGGGGCTAGCGGGTGAGGGTTGGGGAGGAGGAATGGGTTTAGAAAGAAAAGTGGGAGTAGTAGGAACACTGATCTTAGAGCAAGGAAGAGGGCTAGGATTCCCAAAGTACTCTGCAGAAGAGGTAGCTGAAGAGGGCTTAACAGACGAGGGCTTATCAGGAAATATACCTGAAAGAGAAAACTGTTGAACATCAGATAAAGACTAGCCAGCTGAGTTGAGAAATCTGGTTTGGGCTTCATTCTTCCTGTGCTCGTAGACAGCAGAGTATCTATCACTCTTAGAGAGAGAAGTAGCAACAACAAAGATATCTCTAGAGTTATCAGAAAAGGAGTTAGGCACAAATTCTCAGTCTTCAAAGCTAGAATCCTCATCAGCAACAGAAACCAGGTTTGAGAGGGGTTAAACTCTACCATCGGTAGTATTTCAAGAGAGCCAGAGCGAGTAACAGGGGAAATATTCGCCCCCTCCGATCCTGGGTCCATGAAGAGAAGAGAATATCAACTAAAATAAGTGAAAGAATAGGAGGAAGAAAATGATGAACATTAGAAGGTGGAAAAAGGCAGGAAAGTTTAAGGGAGTTTAGAGTGAAGGAGGAGCATTTTAGAAGGTAGCCGGTTGTTTGCGATGTTTATTGGCTAGGATTTTATACCTTGCATTAACTTTCTCAATTCTTACCCGTACTTGTGCATGCAACTTCATCATAGCCTGAGCCTTTACTTTAGCATCTATATGAACATATTCATCCTTTGGCAAAGGAATCAAGTCCCCTGGTATTTTGGGATTCTGTCCATAGACCACTTCAAAAGGTGAATGTTTCATGGTAGTGGTAGGAAATCGGTTATATGCAAACTTAACATGCGATAGCTTAACTAGATACAGATCGTACAGCTAGTACTGTAACTCTTCTCGTTCGAATCGTGAGACGGTTCGTGGTGTTCGTGTGGATACAGTAGAGACGTAGTTCTGTTGGATTGCGTTAAAGATTTGGAGACGATCAATACCTTCACCAAAGTTTCAGATTCAAACAATTAATCGGTAAAATCTTAAACTATCTATATTAAATTGTTTCGTATAGATCCTCGGGTTTGGGTTTCGTTTTGTTTTATTTTAAATCGTATTTTTCCGTTGCGTTTTATTCTACGAAACCCAACAGTTGATACAACCCTTGCCCCACTTTCATAAACTTCTATACGGTGTACCACCAAATCCAAACTTACTCTCTAAACAACTGTCCTTTTTGGAAAAACAACTAGAGCTTTTAACTCTTTCTCTCCATCAAGGAGGTAAGAGCATTTCTTTAAAGTCCTGCTCTATATCTTACACTTTTGTTCGGTTATACGTACCACGTTTAATACCTTGTTCATTTATTTCTAAAAGTATGACTTAATGCATATTTTAACGCCCAGAGTTAATGTCATTTATTTCAAAAGTTGTCTAAGATGAGTGTAATATTGTTGACAACCACCTAGTAGACAAAGCTTTAACTACCAAACATTCTTTTGTCAGTAGTTACAACCCCATGCTTGAGTATTCTTCAACCTGAGTTTGAACCCTAAACCGTGTCTAGGATGGCATGCTGACCATAGAAAACGTTATGTATCACTGAGATAATGAAGAGTTTTGACCTAAGTATGGTTATGGTTACGAACACCACCCTTGGAGGAGTGAGGAGGACGACCCTGTACCTGAGACGAGGTCCAACTTAGTCTCTGATGAGATATTTTTAGTCTCTGATGAGATATTTTTTTAGTCTCTGATGAGATGCTGTTAGTCTCTGATGAGATGCTATTAGTCTCTGATGAGATATTTTTAGTCTCTGATGAGCTGCTGTTAGTCTCTGATGAGATGCTGTTAGTCTCTGATGAGATATTTTTAGTCTCTGATGACGTCAACCTTAGTCTCCGACAGGCTAAGTTTAGTCTCTGATGACGTCAGCCTTAGTCTCTGACAGGCTAAGTTTAGTCTCTGATGACGTCAGCCTTAGTCTCCGACAGGCTAAGTTTAGTCTCTGATGACGTCATCCGTAGTCTCCGATGAGTTAAAGTGAAGTAATTCCCTGATGCACAACTTTTTTTTGAAACTATAAAATATTATTTTCTTAAATCCTTTTAAGATGTTTTAATTGATTTCTTAACCTCAAAAGCTTTTATACCAAATTGAGACGTTAAAAGTTAAGGACATCACATGTGCATTTTCTCTCATACTTTAACCAAGATATTAAATTCATCTTGTGATATGTATATTCTTACAGAATTTTCCACTCTCGAGTAAATTAAATTTGGTTGAGTGCAAAGGACCGAGGCAAGTATATTCACAATTTTATGTTTAATTGCAAGTTGATGCAAGTATATACATTTAATTTGATGTTTATTTCAGTTTAATGCATTATCACTTGATTCGATATGCGTGCAAGGCTTGAATTATGTTTCAATTGTTTTTCTTTTATGAAAGAGCATGCTATGCTTTAAATTCCGCTAGCATGATATGAATGATGATGCATGGATATAAATGAGCTTTGAATATCAGCTATGTTACAATCTAATATCTGTGCAAATGAATGAGAATGATGTCCCTTAAATGGGTTATGCCACATGGCTGGCAAAAGGAAAGGAAAGGTGCTGATGTGTTCTTCACCTGACCTAGAGGAATGCTAAGTGACTACGTAGTCCATACAAGAGGGATCATGCAGTCCAATTTGGCCAGCTGTGTACTGTATGGTTAGCAGATCCACGGGTTTAGCCCCCGATGGATATTTTGAGAAAGTTATGCTCAAGTGTATACCTGTCTTTCTTCAAGGAGGATCACACGTTGTGTATCATCAGTGAATCCTCAATGATCTTTGAAGGTTTCCGAGGCCTTGGCATTGTTTCACCAAGCCTCATAAACAGACTTGACACCCTTCGATGTTCCAGATACATTCTTTTAAATTGCTTATATACCTTCTCGCATTCAAATTTGATGGTAGCTGCTCTTCAAGTCAACTTTTGAGAACACTATAGCACCATGTAATTCATCAAGCATATCATCGAGTTGAGGAATTAGATAACGATATTTAACCGTTATCTTATTGATTGCGCGACTGTCCACACACATCCTCATTGATCCGTCTTTCTTTGGTACCAGCAATGTTGGGACTGAAGAAGGACTCATTGATTCATGAACATAACCTCTCTCAATCAATTCGTCAACTTGGCTCTTCAATTCGTTCGCCTCCTCTGGATTGCATCTATAGGCTGCTCTATTTGGTAAGGATGCTCCCGGTGTGAAGTCGATCTGATGCTTTATGCCTCAGATTGGTGGTAATCCTTTAGGCAACTCCTAGGGAAACAATACTTTAAATTCATCAAGTAGCTTTTGAATTCGTGGATTAACAATCATCGAACTCAAATTCATCACTTCACGTGCTTCTGTATCCTTGATTTCTAAGGAGACATGCTTACCAAGTCTAGTGGATGAATTATAACTGCCTGACCAGAGCGTGACTAACTACTTTGTTGGCCTTTAGGCTATCTGAGCTGTAGATGATCATTCTCAGCCATAAGTTCTTGGCTGGGGTGGTCTTGCAGTTGTCTGACAGACCTAACCTTATTTGTTTAAAAGGGTGAATACCTCCTTATTCTCTCTAAAATGATCCTGCTTCTCTCTAACCCTCCTTAAACTCTTAAACCCCTAGCCCTTCCCTCCTACCTGTAATCCTTTTTCCTTAACCTTTCAAACTTAGATCTTTGTTTTTCCTTTCCCATGGACCTAGGTTTGGCTGGGGAGTCCCCTGCTTCTAGTGTTATCTCTGGCTCTTCTGAAATCTTGCCAATGGTGGAGTCTAACCCCTCCGTAACCCCCATTAACTTGGTTTCAGTTGCTGATGGTGATTCTAGCTCTAAAGATGGAGTATTTGTACCTAACTCTCTTTCTAATAACACCAAAGATTTCTTTGTTGTTGATGCCTCGCTTTGTAAAAGTGATAGAGACTCTGCTGTCTATGAGCGCAGAAAGAATGAAGCCCTAACTCATTTCTTCAACTCAGTCGGCTAGTCTCCAGTCGATGTACAACAGTTCTTTACTCAGGTTCTATTCCTGTTAGGTCCTCTTCTATTAACTTCCCTGCAGGTGGTTCTGTTTGCCCTATCCCACCTCCCTGCTCTAAAAATAGAGTTCCTGCTGCTCCATCTTCTTCAGAGCCCTTTCCCCCTTCCCCCCATCCCTCTTGTTTTGGATCTGGTCCCCATTTGGGGCTAAATCTGGTGCAACTTGAAAAGCCTAAATCTTGGAGTAATATTGTGGGTAATGAGCATACTAAACTAGTATCTTTTCACTTCTTCCCTCCTCAACTGGAAAATGGAGCAGTGCTTGTAAGGGCACCAATTGATGTGTTGAAAAAAGGTATTAGACAGTTTGATACCTGTTTGGTAGGACATTTCCTCCATTCTAGAATTCCTTACAATGTTGTTGGCCCTATTGCCTGGAAACTTTGGGGAAACCTAGGTCTAAAATGAGTCTTTACTCACCAAAACTTCTATATGTTTCGTTTCAATACTATGATAGATAGGGACAATGTTTTGGCACTGGCACCATGCTATATTCACAATAAATTGTTGATTCTTAGGCCTTGGAATGAGGGGATCTCCACCAACATAGAATGTTGTACAAAGGCCCCTGTGTGGGTAAAATTCCATAATGTCCCATTCTCTTATTGGACGGAAGAGGGTTTAAGCTATGTTGCAAGTGGTATAGGTAAACCTCTTTTCCTTAACAAAGCCACTCAGAATTTGGACCCTATGCCCTTCACGAGAGTTTGTGTTGAAATGGATGCTGCATCTACTTGGCCAAAACAGATTTCAGTTTTTACACTTGATGAAGATAATAGTTATGGCATCCCTATTTCTGTGGTTGTTGAGTATTAAAACTGGCCTCCTTCTTGCCCTACATGCAAAGTCTTTGGGCATTCTCACCTTAAATGTCCAAAAGCCCATTATGTCTGGGTTCTGAAGACTCTTGATAAACCTACAATTGCCCATCCCACAGATGTTCAACCTGTGGTCCCTGCAGTGCCCCTGATGACCAAGCCTTCCTCTCAAGCCCCTCCCACTATTAGTCAACCAACGATCTCTTCTGCAGCCAAGATGGTTGGATTGAAGTTTCAAAGAAGAAAAAAAAGGACTTGGGGAATGCTCGGGACCCAGGAGAAGGTTCCTCTGATGACAGTTCTTTCCCTGTCGACAACAAACTCCTAGGCAAGCTCAAAGGGGTGGATGAAATGGAGCTTAAAGCTCTCAAAGCTCACGAAATCAGTTCCATCAGTCTGGGGGACAACCCATCTCTACCCTTACACTCCTATACTTCTTCTTCCAAGAAGAAAAAGGGAAGGGGGAAAAATAATATTTCCTCTCTATAATATTTTTTGATGAAGATCAGTACCTACAATGTGCGGGGCATCAATAAATCTCCTAGGCAAGAGGATATTAGAGCATTCCTTGCAAATAATAGTATCTCATTTTTAGGCCTTTTGGAGACTAGAGTTAAACATCACAAAGAAAATGTTATTGCCTCAAAGCTTAATAGACATTGGCACTGACTTTATAATTATAGCCATTATCAGAAAGGAAGAATCTGGGTGGGCTGGGACCCTCGTTTAGTCAAAGTCTCAGTGTTGCAGATGTCTAGCCAACTTATGCATTACCACCTCCACCACATTGAGACAAAGGCTGAATTTTTTGTCACTTTTGTTTATGCCTTTAACCTGGCCTCACAAAGGAAAACCCTCTGGGAAGATTTATGTGTTATCAACGCAAGCTTACAGGGCAGCTGGCTTGTGCTTGGAGATTTCAGTGTCATCCTCAACTTAGAAGATGCCTGGGGAGGTCAGGGAGTTTATAATGCTGGTATGTATGACTTCAAAGTTTGTCTTACCAACTACAACTTAACGGATATTAGAGCGGTTGGTCCCTTTCACACATGGTGGAATGGCCAGGAAAACTTCACGATTTCTAGAAAAATTAACAGAGTTTTGGGTAATGACAGCTGGCTTACAAACTTGCCCCACTTTCTCGCCACCTTTGGGGCCACGGGAATGTCTGACCATGCACCTATTATCCTTGATACATGTATTAATTTCTAGCCCTCCTATAAGACTTTCCAATTCTTTAATTTCTTGCTGGATCTGGATGGTTTCAAATCTGTGGTGGTCAATGCTTGGAATACCCGGGTCCAGGGTTCCCCTATGTTTGGTCTTGTCGAAAAACTGCGGATCACAAAGAAAGGGTTAATCAAACTTAACTCTGATTTTCGTATGAACTCTGTTTCCTCTGTAAAGGCTAGAAAGGACCTCCTTGAGTACCAACTGCTTTTACAAAATTCCCTTGTTATTATCAATCAAGCTAGTATTGATACAGAAAGGCCTTAGGCAAATGAAGAAAAAAGCCTTAGGCAAAAGTCTAGAGTTCAATGGCTTGACTCTGGGGACAAGAACTCTAAGTTTTTCTTTGCACAAATACAAAATAGATGGAACCAAAACAAGATCCTTACAATTAATGATAAACTGGGAAACTCTCTCCACAAGCAAGATGATATAAAGAGAGAGGCAATGGACTACTAGAAGGAGCTTTTGGGTACTAATTCAGACCACTACATTGGGATAGAAAATCTTCAGAAATTTATAACCAAATCCTTGCCTCTAGATCTAGCTCAATATTTGATCAACCCCATATCAGTTGATGACATTTTTAGCACTCTTAAGAGCATGACAAGGAACAAAGCCCTGGTCCCAATGGTTTAAATGTCAATTTCTTCCTCCAAACTTGGGACGTTGTTGGGGATGAATTTACAAAAGTTGTCTTACATTTTTTTAATAATGGTAAGATGCTTAAAGAGGTTAATGCTACTGCTATTACCTTGGTCCCAAAGGTCCAAAATCCATTTGATATAGGAGATTTCAAACCCATTTCTTGTTGTAACACCCTCTACAAATGTATTTCAAAAATTCTTGCAAACCTCTTACAACGGGTCCTTCTGAGCTTGATCTCCCCAAAATAGGCTGCTTTTGTTAAGGGCAGGAAAATTGGTGACAACATCCTTATTGCTCAAGAATTAATGAGAGGTTATCACAGGGATGCAGGGCCTTCTATATGTGCCTTAAAAATTGATCTTCGTAAAGCCTTTGATTCGGTTAGTTAGGATTTTCTCTTAGATTCTTTGAAGCTAATGAACTTTCCTTTACGTTTTGTTAGCAGGATTAAATCGTGTATCTCCATAGCTATGTTTTCCATTAAAGTCAATGGCTCCCTGTGTGGCTACTTCCAAGGAAAGCGGGGCATTTGCTAAGGGGATCCTCTATGTCCCTACCTCTTTGTTATTGTCATGGAAGTGCTCAGTATGAACTTGGCCAGAGTAACTAACGATCCTCTTTTCACCCATCACTAGAGAGCGGGGAAAATATCCCACCTCATTTTTTCCGATGATCTCATGCTCTTTTGCAAAGGTAATGTATCCTCGGTGAGAATCCTCCTCCATGCTTTAGGAATATTCTCCTCCCTCTCTGGTCTTCAACGAAATGCAGCCAAAAGTCAACTGTTCTGCTCAAATGTGAAGCCTAGTAATTTTCAAGAGATCTTGTCTCTTTCTCAATTGCATATCTCCAAGGGACTTGTCAAATTGCTAGGAGTCCCGTTGATTTCCAAAAAACTTGCAGCCTCTGATTGTTAACCACTTATTCAATTGATTACTAAGAAAATTAATTCCTGGACTAACAACATTTTGTCCTTTGCTGGTAGGAGAAAACTTATCTGCTCGGTTCTCTTTGCCATCCAAACTTATTGGAGCAGAGTCTTCCTCTTTCCCAAATTTGTTGCTAGGAAAATTGACAAACTACTTGTGTCCTTTCTATGGAGAGGATCCAACTCGTCTCAGATAGCTTGGACTACCATCTCCCTTCCGTTGAAGGAGGGTGAGCTTGGGATTAAAAAAGTGGAGGAATGGAACAAAGCACAACAGATTCACCTTCTTCTTTCCCTTATTAATCCAAGCTCCACCAATCTCTGGGTTGAATGGGCTCACAATATTCTCCTGGGGAAATGCAAATTCTGGACCTCTAAAATTCCCTCTGTCTGCTCTTAGAATTGGCAAAAAATTCTAAACCTTCACCCACTGGCCCTGAAGCACCTAAATTATGTCCTCGGAGATGGTAACTCCTTCCTGCTATGGCAAGACCCTTGGTTTGATTTGGCCCCTTTATGTTGCAGACCAACTGATCTTCTTGTCCAAGAGTTGCAATTAGATTTCAATTCCCGTGTAAATTCCATCATCTCAGGTGATCAATGGTGCCTACCAGAGAACTACCATGTGACTATCCTCCAACTTAAACACAAGCTCTCTACAATTCCTATTCGACGGAACTGCTCAGATACGATTCTTTGGAATGGGTGTGATATCAACACTGTTAAAGTCAGCCATATACGGGACTCCATCAGGCTTCGAAGGCCTCAAATTCCTATCTGGGAGATTGCTTGGCACCCTTTGCATATATCGCATTTCTCCTTCATTTTATAGTTGGGTCTCCACAACTGGCTCCTACCTTGATACGTTCTCCCTTGCTCTTTATGTAACTCTTCTGATGTGATGTGATAGGATAATCAGCTTATAGTTAGTTTTAGTTGATTTATAGTTTATTAGGTGAGATCAGTGTGATAAAGTGTGCATCAGGGACTAGCTTAGCCAAGATTTGGCTGAAAACAGATATCAGGGGATGCCGAGGCAAGCATCAGGGAATAATTATAACATCAGAGACTATGGCATCACGAGATGAGATTCAACATCAAAGATTATGGTGTTAGGGGATAATAGTCTTCGATAGTTAAATTTGTTCGTCAGAGGATAATTAGTCTCCGATAGCTTAATTATCCATTGATAGTTTTGGTTAATAATTTTCATGTATTTTATTTATTTTCGTATTTGTTTTGTATTTGTTTCCTAGTTTTAATAGGCTTGTTTCCTTTCCTTATTGGATTAGATTTCTTTCCAATGTATTATTCTTTCCAATTAGGATTAGGGATCTTAACAGTTTATAAATAGCTGCTCATATTGTACCATAACGAATAATAGTTTTTGATTAATAAAATTCAGAAGTTTCTGCAATTTCTTCTTGTTTGTGTGATATAAACAAAACCTTATTCGTGTGATTCGAGTAGTATTGAACGTGTGATTCATTCAAAATCCTTAAGTCGACTTCTTGTGCGTACATCAACAAGTTGATTTAAGCTATCTGAGGCTGTAGGCTTAAACACCCTACATCATAATAAATCCATGGATCACTTGTTCTTTACTTGTAGGTATTCTGGTAATATCCTGAGTGAGCTTCTGCACCTTATGGGTAGAAACCTCCCCTGGTCAGATTGGAACCGTGCTCTTGAAGATTGCATTCTATACACAAATCAAACGTCTTGGTCTCACTTCAAATGCCTTGTTTTATCTATCTATGTTTACAAAATCTAGTATGAGAGGAATGTTAGGATGCATCTTGGCTCTCCTACTCCAGAAAGCTGTCTGGCCGCTGATTGTATTAATATAGTTAAATGTAAACTACTTAGCTCTTGGAAATTCCAAAAACTAAGCAAACTTCTCTGTTTTCAAAGATGGCTACTTTTAGATTCTGGTTTTTGAATATCCGACTTGGTGTTGTCTGCTGCATCAGGGGGTGCTTTGCCTTGTCTGGGGTTTTCTTGCTCACGTTTGGGGATTCCATCTGGCGATCAGGGGATGCTTGCTTGGCTGTCAGGGGCTTCTCTCCTGCGTCAGGGGATGCCTTGCACCCGTCAGGGGATGTTGTGCACCCATCAGGGGATGTCGTGTACCCGTCAGGGGATATCTTTCATGTGTCAGGGGTTGTGTTGCACGCGTCAGGGGTTTGTCTTTCACGCGTCAGGGGATGTCTTGCACGCGTCAGAGGTTATCTGTTAGGGGTTGTCTACCATTTTCTTGTTAGGGGTTGTTTGCCCGGGCATCAGGGGTTGTTGCTTGGTTGTCAAGGGATATCTGCTATATTGTCAGGGATTGTATTGCCCGCGTCAAGGGATGTACTGTCCGAGTCAGGGGATGTCTTGCCTGCCTCAAGGGATATCATCTATTGGTCAAGGGATTTTAGCTTGTTTCAGGGGTTACCAACTGCTTGTCAGTGGACATTCTGCTTGGCAGTTAGGGGATGATCTGCTACTAATACTCTCTTGCTCGTGTCAAGGTATTACATTAGTGGTTATCTTGCTATTAGTGACTATATTCCTGTTATTTTGCTATTTTTTTGGTGTTTTCTTGGTTCGCCTAGCCAGAGTTTTGTTCTAGTAGGTCGGGGGGATGCCTCTAGTCTATTTTGTATCTTTCTCCTTCGTTATATTTCATCTAACTTAACCAAAAAAAAAAAAAAAAAAAAGTAAGACAGCCCCACCATCTCGTAGATTCTCTTCCACCTGATGTCTACTTACCAGTAGTGACTCTTTTGTTCCTTTCACTTCAGATACTTGCTTCGCCTTAGCTCTGCCTTTCCGATCATCCAAAATTTGTTTGGGTGTCATCGGCTTTATCCATCTTTTAGCCCTCCTTATGAAAAGTGTTAGGCTTTATAACATTTGATGATGATTGTCTTTATATTACTTAGATATACAAATGTATAGAAAGTGCTAATTAGTAACACTGAAGTTTTGTAGCTAGTAGTTATCTCTTTGATTGTAATTTATTCATTCATAAAAGAGAGATAGATTTATTTTTGATTGTAAATAACTATTGGAGATTGTATCAAAGCTTCAACAAAGTCATATTGTGTTTTAATCCATCAGAGATTAAGAAAAGGCTTATTGGAGACTAAGGCAACACTTGTCAAAAACTAAGGATTTTGCCTACAAGAGACTAACTTTTGTCTGTCAGAGACTAATGCTTACGTCATCAAAGACCAAGCCTAAAGCATCGGAGACTAATGACTCTATCAGAGACTACACAACCTGATCAGAGACTAATGACTCTATCGGAGACTACATAACTTGATCAGGGACTAAAGACCAAAGATTAAGGTGATCGGGGACTAAGACTGAAGCTGTCAGGGACTAGTCGTGAATTTTTCCCTGATGAGATACAGAGTTCGAATTAAATATGGAATGTCTTCCACGTGGACTGAGATATTATTGAAGACGTAGCTGGTAAGGAAACTAACCAGAAATCTATTCCTAATCAAAAAGGAAAGATTGTGTTTGATTCGAATAAGGAAGTTGAATCATTATTGATTTAGAAAAGGAAACTGAATTAATTACGATTCAGTTTAGGAAGCTGTAATTAGGTTTACAGAGTTGGAACAGAAGCTGTATGTTTTAATAACTTATCATAGATATACAATACAGAAAAAACGAAGCTGACGATCATATTGTTGTGATTGTTAGAATTTGTAATCAATTGTTAAAATCAATAAAAGAAATTGTTTATAAATTTGTACTTGTTCTTTATATTCCGCAAGTAATAATTAATTTCTTAAAGAACAAGAAATCAAAAAGAATTCAGAGAACTTGTATTCAACCCCCCTTTCTACAAGTTCCCGGCTATCTCATCGGGAAAACAATTGGTATCTGAGAATATTTATTGATTTAACTCAATTAACATGATCCAGAGATGGCTAACGATGAAGGAAGCAGCTCTAGCATAATGGCTTATTCAGGAAGTCGTGATGGTGGAACCAGGATTCCAATTCTGAAACGAGAAGAATATCCTATGTGGAAACAAAAGATGTACATGCACTTGAGAGCAACAGATCCTGACTATATTGCAAGGATTGAAAGGGGTCCTTATCTACCCAGGAAATATGTTCCTGCTAAAACTGTTGAAGGATCCGTTGTTGCTGAACACTTTGAACTTGCTTCTGAAAGTGACTATACAAACGAAGACAAGTTACAAGTGTTAAAGGATGCTAAGGTTATGAACATACTTTACAATGGCATTGAGAAAAATATGTTCTCAAACATCATCAACTGCACAACATCTAAGCAGATTTGGGACACCATCAAAGTCCTATGTGAAGGAACTGACCAAGTCCTAAAGAATAAAAGATCATTGTTGACTCAACAATATGAATTCTTTCAAGCAAAGCCTGGTGAACCAATCACGTCAGTTTATGATAGGTTTAACTCTTTGCTCAATGACTTGAAAATACTTGGAAAGTCTTATGACAATGAAGATGTCAATACCAAGTTCATGAGAGCACTCCCACCAAGCTGGGATCCAAAGACAACTACAGTAAGGGAAGCTCATGACTTGGACATACTCACACTGGATAGGCTCTATGGAAACTTAATGACGTATGAACTTGAAGTAGAGTAAAGACAAAGAATGCATGGCAGGGACAAAGGAGCTGCACTAATGGTTGAGAAAAGCAAGTCTCAAGAGAAGCCTGATGATGAAACTTCCAATGTTAGCTCGACTGATGAGGAAGATGAATTGAGCACTGATGATGACATGGAGGAATTCATGGCATTCATGGTGAAACAGTTTAAGAAATTCAGAGCTGGTAGAAAAGGTAAAAGATCATCAAGAAAGTTTACACCTAGAAAAGAAGGTCAAACTGTGACCTATGACAAAAAGAAAATAAGGTGTTACAACTGTGATGGGGTAGGGCACTTTGCAAATGAGTGCAGGAATCCTAGATCTACTGATAGATCTAAGGATGAAAAATCAAGGAAAACGGGGAATGACTTTGCTGACAAGAAGTTTAAATCAAAAAACAAAGCGTTGATTACTGAGTGCAAGGATTGGATTGACAGTGATTCTGAGGAGGAAATTGTCAACTTTGCCTTGATGGCTCAAACTGATGAGTCAAGTGATTCTGCAAAGGTATGTGATGCAACTCAGAATTTTAATATGCTTAATTTACTTGATACATCCAGTATTGAAAGCATACAAAAAGATATGTCTAACTTGGATGTTAGTTTTAGATCATTAACTATTGAGCATACCAGTGTTAAAGAATCACATGACCATCTCTTGAAAAGAAATAAATTTCTTGAAGAGAGACTGGTACAATTTGACACTATTAAGTTTGATCTAGACAAAGCTCATCATATGATCAATGCTTTGAAAAAGAGGGAATTTTACTTAGTCGAACAACTTGAAAAAGCACAGGCTAAGATAAAACAGTGGAACAAT
The DNA here is from genome assembly GCA_014636745.2 of Centella asiatica. Classification (NCBI taxonomy): domain Eukaryota; kingdom Viridiplantae; phylum Streptophyta; class Magnoliopsida; order Apiales; family Apiaceae; genus Centella; species Centella asiatica. The sequence goes on from CM025786.1 coordinate 40,865,926, forward strand.
TCCTCTAAAAAGTTGACAGACTTGGTAGGATGTCAAATGATTGGTCAAAAGTCTGGACTAGGTTATGATTAGTGCCTAGGAAACAATTCAGATTTAATTGAGACCATTGAAGCTGCTAACTCCACTACTAGTAGCTAAATGTTTTGAAAAGAATTAATTTTGTTTCTCCTGTTAATGAACCCAAATTTATTAACACTCAATACCAACAAGTCACTGCAAAATCAAAGGTTGATCAAAAGACAGTGAACACTGTTGATAAGAGTGAGAATAAAAGATTAAATATTGGGTTCATGACAAAGACTCAATTAAACAAAAAATTGGAAAATATTCCTATGAAAAAGGCTGAAACATTTGTGCAGTCTAGTAGTAGTAAGAGAGATAGGAATGAAAAGATAGGCATTAATAAATACACAAATTATGCTAGAATGCCTGATGCTCCTAGAAAGACATGTCATATATGTGGTAATCCAAATCACATAGCTATGCATTGTAGGAGTAAAAATAAAATTCCTATAATAGAGACTGCAAATTCAAAGACAATAAAAGATAAATCACCTGTAAAAAGGTCAAATCATCTTTGCATTAACTGTGAAACTTCAAACCTTGGCAGTCTCTCACAAAAAGAAAGCAAGATTAATGATTGTCTAATTAAAATAAAAATTAATAAAAGACAGTCAACTCAATCTGAGTCAAGTCTTGATTCTACAATTAGTGAGAAAGACCCAAGAAAGTCTGGGTCCCAAAAATTTTTAACTAGTTACTCTTTACTGTGCAGGGCCAAAAGAAGAAAACATGGCACTTAGACAGTGGCTGTTCAAGACACATGACTCACAAGTCCCTGCTAAAACAGTATGAAGAGAAAAGTGGCCCTAAAGTCACTTTTGGAGATGACAACAAAGGTCATGCAAAGGGTTATGCAGTGTTGAACATGGAGATGTCATCTTCACAGAAGTATCACTACTTGATGGCTTAAAGCACAATTTACTAAGTGTGAGTCAACTACGTGATAAGGGATTCGATGTCATCTTCAAAGAAGATAAATGTCTGGTGAGTGACAAAGAATCAGGGAATGTGATTTTGACAAGAAAAAGAAAAGGAAATTTGTACATTGCAAACCTTATCTCTTTCACTGATCAAATCACATGTTTCTATAGCAAAGCATCAACTGATGAAAGTTGGTTTTGGCACAAGAAGCTTTCCCACTTGAATTTCAAGAATATCAACAAACTTGTGAGGAAAGGATTGGTAGTTTGCATTCCACAGTTAGAATTTACACAAGATGGATTGTGTGATTCATGTCAGAAAGGGAAACAAAGAAGTGTATTATTCAAGAGTAAACCAGCAACATCAATCACTGACCCTCTACAATTGTTACACATGGATTTGTTTGGTCAAGTGAATGTGATGTTGATGTAGGGTGTTTACGCCAATAGCCTCGGATAACTAAATCAACTTAATGATTTACGCACAAAAAGCCAATTTAGGGTTCTTTAACGAATCACACGTTCAAGGCTATTCGAATCACACGAACAGGATCTTGTTTATATCACATAAACAATATAGAATGACAGAATAAATCTGAATTTCATTAATCAAAAGAAAGTTAGTTTTTTTTACAATAGAAGCAGCTATTTATAAGATGTTAAAATCCCTAATTCTAATTGGAAAGAATTTACAATGGAAAGAAATTTGTTACTGAAAGATATCTAATCTAACAAGGAAAGTAATCAATCCAATTTAATCTAGGAAACAAATAAAATAAATGAAGTCCATAACCGAAACTAGAAAACCGAGAAAATTAACTACCGGAGACTATAGTCCCTGATGACGTCATCTCTAGTCCCTGACAAGTAGAAAAACCCCCCGCTGATGACATCACTAGTCCCCAATGCTTGTTAGTCTCGTGTGACATCAGTGTTAGTCTCCGATGCGTTATTTCATTCTTCGGATGATGTCATTAGTCCCCGACGCGTAGTCTCTGACGCATCATTAGTCCCTGGCGCGTCATGCGTAGTCCCTGGCGCGTCATTTCTCGGCAGACTTGACTAAACTTAAAACAAATTTGTTTCCAATTTTGAAAACAAAATAATGACAGAAATGCAAGAATTCCTTGGTGAATCACAACGCTTTTCAGCCCATTCCCAAGTTTCAATACCTTCATCATAATTCACGAAACAAACCCCCAAAGCTTTTAATTCTTCAACCTTCAAACACGTTGCATTTGACAAACTCACAGCAAACTTCTTAGTTTTTGACCTAGTAGCTGGACCCCGTAACCTGAGCTCTTGCCCACCATCTGATTCCTTCCCGTCTATGGCCACATCATCCCCTCCTTGTGGGAAAAGATTTGTCCTCAAATCTTCTCCATTATCATCACCAATATAGGGAATCAAATCAGAAACATTGAAAGTGGCTGAAACTCCAATATCACCAGGAAGATCAATTTTATATGCATTATCGCTAATTTTCTCAAGTACTTGAAATGGTCCTTCGACTCTCTTTTGCAGCTTAGACCTGTGTTTCAAAGGAAATCGCTCTTTACGTAGGTAGATCCAAACTAAATCTCCAACTTTAAAAACATGACTTTTCTTTCCTTTCTTTAGGCGTCGAATATAAGCCTCATTGGCTCGTTGCAACCGCTCTTGAACTTCCCCTGTAGCCTTTTGACAAACTCTGCTTTAGCTTGTCCTTCCAAATTGATTGCATGCTCAATTGGGATTGGTAACATATCCAACGGAGTTAATGGTGCAAAGCCATAAATGACTTCAAATGGACATAAGCGAGAACCAGAATGCACACTCCGATTATAAGCGAATTCAACATATGCGAGCTTCTCATCCCAGTCTTTCAAAGATTTTCCCACGAAGGTGCGCAGTAAAGTTCCCAAGGTTCGGTTGACCACCTCAGTTTGTCCATCCGTCTGCGGATGACTGGTTGTGCTAAACAACAGTTTTGTTCCCAGCTTATGCCATAACGTCTTCCAAAAATAACTGAGGAATTTAACATCTCTATCACTCACAATTGTTTTTGGCATTCCATGCAGACGTACTACTTGTCGAAAGAATAAATCAGCCACATGTGTAGCATCATCCGTTTTATGGCAAGGAATAAAATGTGCCATTTTCAAAAATCTGTCAACAACAACATAGATGGAATCTTTTCCTCTTGCTGTTCGTGGCAACCCCAACACAAAATCCATGCTCAAATCAACCCAAGGATGATTTGGAACTGGTAATGGCATATACGGGCCATGTGGTTGTTGATGTGCTTTAGCTTGTACACATGTAACACATCTTTCAATTACTTGGTGTACATCACGATCCATGCTCAGCCAATAAAAGTGTTCTTTTAAAGCTTCTAATGTTTTTCCTTCTCCGAAGTGACCAGCCAGACCTCCCCCATGTGCTTCTCTGACTAGCAGTTCACGTAAAGATGACTTTGGTATACACACTCGTTTTCCCTTGAGAAGGAATCCATCATACACAAAATATTGTCCATTTGCACCCTTGCCGCAATCTTTTAAGACTTTAGCGAAGAAAGGATCATGTACATATTGTTCCTTGATCAAATCAAATCCCAACAAACGAGAATTAAGCAATGATAATAGAGTATACCTCCTTGATAGTGCATCGGCTACAACGTTCCCTTTTCCTTGTTTGTATTTAATCATGTATGGAAAGGTTTCCAAGAATTCAACCCACTTGGCTTGTAGGTGGTTTAGTTTGCCTTGTCCCCTAATGTACTTCAAGGATTCATGATCAGTATGAATTACAAATTCCTTGGGTAAGAGGTAATGTTGCCATGTCTCCAAAGCTCGGATTAGTGAGTAAAATTCTTTCTCATAAGTGGAATAGTTCAGGCTTGCCCCACTTAATTTTTTGCTAAAATATGCCACTGGCCTGCCCTCTTGCATCAAGATAGCACCTATGCCTACACCACTTGCATCACAGTCAATCTCAAAAGTGCTGTTGAAATTTGGTAATGCCAACACAGGCGTCTCACACAACTTTTGCTTCAGTAGTTCAAAGCTTTCTTCGGCGGCTGTTGTCCACCTAAATTCACCTCCATTCTTTAGGCACTCAAGCATAGGTGATGCAATTGTGCTAAAGTTCTTCACAAATCGTCGGTAAAATGAAGCCAAACCATGAAAACTCCTTATGTCACTTACTGATTTTGGTTCTGGCCATTCCTTTATTGCTCTTACCTTCTCTTTATCAACTTCTATTCCATTCTTAGATACGACGTATCCTAGGAATATCAACTTGTCTTGAGCAAATATACTTTTCTTCAGGTTAGCATATAACTGATTTTCACTTAGAACAACAAACACTTCACGTAGATGGACTAGGTGATCTTCCATACTGCTACTGTAGACTAGGATGTCATCAAAGTATACCACCACAAACTTGCCTATGAATCTGCGCAAGACATGGTTCATGAGTCTCATAAATGTGCTTGGTGCGTTTGATAATCCGAATGGCATAACCATCCACTCATATAACCCATGCTTAATCTTGAATGCAGTTTTCCATTCATCTCCTTCTCGCATGCGAATTTGATGATATCCGCTCTTCAAGTCCACTTTTGAGAACAACACAGCTCCATGCAGCTCGTCCAACATATCATCAAGTCTAGGAATTGGATAGCGATATTTAACCATTATTTTGTTGATTGCGCGACTGTCCACACACATTCTCATTGAGCCATCCTTTTTCGGTACTAGTAAAGCTGGAACTGAACACTGACTCATGGATTCGCGAACATATCCTCTTTCAATCAACTCATCAACTTGTCTCTTCAATTCCTTCGTCTCCTCTGGGTTACATCTGTAGGCTGCTCTATTTGGTAATGATGCTCCCGGTATTAAATCAATCTGATGCTCAATGCCTTAGATTGGTGGTAATCCTTTAGGTAATTCCTCGGGAAATAACGCTTTAAACTCATCGAGTAAGCTCTGAAGTTGTGAATTACTAATTAGTGGTTTTGACATCAATATTTCACGTGCTAATAGTAATAAAACAGTCCCACCTTTGCGCAAGTTTTTTTCTATTTCTTGTCTACTTGCTAATAAGGTCTTCCTTGCTTCTTTTACTTTTGAAGCTTTGTTTCCTTTGGCCCTGACTTTACGATCATCCAAAATTTGTTTTGGCGTCATAGGCTTTAATACAATCTTTCGGCCCTCCTTGTGGAAAGCATAAGTGTTATGCTTTCCAACATGCATGGCATAGCGGTCAAACTGCCAAGGTCTTCCTAGAAGCATATGACATGCATACATGCATCCATCTGTGGTACAACATCAAACATTACTTCATCCGTATATACATTGCCAACTGAAAACGGAATCAAGACTTGCTTGTCGACATTCACCACGTTGTTTTGGTTAATCCATTGGAGTTTGTATGGGTTTGGGTGCTTCATTGTTTTGAGTTGCAGTTTCTCCACAACTTCACTTGAAACCACGATTGTACTGCTTCCTCCATCAATAAGTAAGTTGCACACCTTTTTCATTACTGTGCACCTTGTTTGGAATATGGTTTCACGTTGGTCAATTTCGTCTACTATTTTGGTATTAAGTAGACGCCTTAATACTAGTAGCTCCCCACTATCACACTCCACTTCAAGATCTTTACACTCACCATCATGCTCCTCTTCGGATTCAGAGTCACTTTCAGAGACAGTTTCCCTTGCAAACGCCTCTCGTACCTCTTGCACAGTGAAGGTTTTCTTATTAGGGCAATCCATAGCATAATGGCCTAACCCCTTACACTTATAACAAGTAAAATTGCTTAAATCCTTCTTGGGCTTGTCTTTCTTGGCCATACTTTCTGCAACCTTTTCTTTGCCTTTGCTCTTGAGTTCACTCAGTTCAGACTTCATATCCTTCGATCTCCAAGAGTTGGTGTTTTTGATAGGTTTTGAGTAAGTCCTGCTTGCGTTTGTTTTGCGTTGTCTCTCTAATTTCACAGCAAGCTTGACAACATCTTCAAAAAATACATACGGAATAAGTTCAACCGTATCTGCTATTTCTCTACGCAATCCTTTCAGGAATCGAGCAATAGTTTGCTCCTCCGGCTCGACCAGTTCACATCGCAACTTCAATGATTCGAATTCTTTAACGTAATCTTCTACACTCATGCCTCCTTGTCTAAGTGTTTGTAGATGTAAGTATAACTCCTGTTTGTAATAATCAGGAATAAACCTTTTTCTCATCAGGTTTTTCATCATGCGCCAACTAGTAATGGGTTCATCACCATCTTGTCTTCTCTGGGCCATTAGGTTATCCCACCATAGGCTTGCATACTTCGAGAATTCCAAAGCTGCCAATTTACACTTTCTTTCTTCTGTGTGGTTTTGGAACTCAAAGATCTTTTCGACCTTTTGAACCCACTCCAAGAACTCTTCCGGATCACTGCTACCGGTGAAAGAAGGAGCTTTAAGCTTTATGTTTGAATTACTTTCACGAACATTATGTGGATTGTTACAATCATTATTTTTCAGTTCTTGTTATGGACCTTCGGCTTCTCGTGCATGATTGTTGTTATGTCCCAACAATCTGGTCATCATCTCTTCCAATCGATCCAGTTGCGTAGTCATCGTTGCATATTGATTTTGCAAACGATGGATCTTTGCGTCTTGTAAGGTAGCTCCACGAGGTAACCTTGTTTCGCCAATACTATTGTGCTCACTTGAATCAGACGTGGTTAACTTTGAATATAAATTGTAATCTGAACACAATACTCCAAAATAAACTTTATGTAAGAAACCAGAAAAATAAGAGTGAATCACACGTCCTTGATTTCAAACTCCCAACGTGAGCTAAGCTCTGATACCAATATGATGTAGGGTGTTTACGCCTACAGCCTCGGATAACTAAATCAACTTAATGATATACGCACAAAAAGCCAATTTAGGGTTCTTTAACGAATCACACGTTCAAGGCTATTCGAATCACACGAACAGGATCTTGTTTATATCACACAAACAATATAAAATGACAGAATAAATCTGAATTTCATTAATCAAAAGAAAGTTAGTTTTTTTTTACAATAGAAGCAGTTATTTATAAGCTGTTAAAATCCCTAATTCTAATTGGAAAGAATTTACAATGGAAAGAAATTTGTTACTGAAAGATATCTAATCTAACAAGGAAAGTAATCAATCCAATTTAATCTAGGAAACAAATAAAATATATGAAGTCCATAACCAAAACCAGAAAACTGAGAAAATTAACTACCGGAGACTACAGTCCCTGATGACGTCATCTCTAGTCCCTGACAAGTAGAAAAACCCCCCGCTGACGATGTCACTAGTCCCCGATGCTTGTTAGTCTCGTGTGACGTCAGTGTCAGTCTCCGATGCGTTATTTCATTCTTCGGATGACGTCATTAGTCCCCGACACGTAGTCTCTGATGCATCATTAGTCCCTGGCGCGTCATGCGTAGTCCCTGGCGCGTCATTTCTCGGCAGACTTGACTAAACTTAAAACAAATTTGTTTCCATTTTTGAAAACAAAATAATGACAGAAACGCAAGAATTCCTTGGTCAATCACAACGCTTTTCAACCCATTCCCAAGTTTCAATACCTTCATCATAATTCACGAAACAAACCCCCAAAGCTTTTAATTCTTCAACCTTCAAACACATTGCATTTGACAAACTCACATTAAACTTCTTAGTTTTTGACCTAGTAGCTAGTCCCCGTAACCTGAGCTCTTGCCCACCATCTGATTCCTTCCCGTCTATGGCCACATCAGATGTCTATCTTGAGGAATAGATATGCTTTGGTTATAGTGGATGATCAGACGAGGTATACTTGGGTAAAATACCTCCATACAAAAGTTGAAGCTGCTCAGTTAATTATTGATCATGTCAAGAAGATAGAAACTGAGTCAGGGATGACAGTAAGGGTAATAAGGAGTGACAGAGGAACATAATTCAAGAATACCCAAGTTATTGAATTCTGCACTGAAAAAGGTATAACTCACCAATTCTCTGCTCCAAGAACTCCTCAACAAAATGGAGTTGTTGAAAGGAAAAACAGGACCCTTATTAAAGCAACAAGGACCATGTTACAAGAGTCAAAGCTTCCAACTTATTTTTGGGAGGAAGCTATAAGCACTGCATGCTTTACACAGAACAGATCCTTGATAAACAAAGCATACAACAAAACACCTTATGAACTAATGATTGGGAGAAAACCAACTCTCAAGTTTTTACATGTGTTTGGTTGTAAGTGCTTTGTACTAAGAGATTCATCAAAGACAAGAGGAAAGTTTGTTAACAAGTCTAATGAAGCAATCTTCATATGCTATTCTCTATCAAGCAAGGCATACGGAGTATATAATCTAAGAAAAAAGGTCATTGTGGAATCTATACAAGTTATATTTGATGATAGAAAGATTCCAGGAATGATTGGACAAGGATTTCATGAACCTCTCAGTTTTGAGAATGAATTGGATGTTGGGAATATCCTTCGGAGACTGGTGATAAATCCCAAGATAGTGATGATCCCTACGTAATTGGGGGGAGTTAACAGTTATGCATGAAGTACCAAGGACTAATACTCTAGTCTCTGATATTAGTGTACCATCGGAGACTAATTGTTCATCAGGGACTAGTGTCATTGATGCACAATCGAAGACTATCTTGACACCAGGGACTGTTGAAATAAACAGCTCAGGGGGAGCTAATATATGAAGAAGTCAATGGTTTAGGGGGAGCAGTCTCTAAGCAAGAAGCTAGATTACACAACATCAATCTAGAACATCAACCCTCAACTTCGAGATTAAATCTACCACGAGCAAGACTATGGTTAAGAGATCATAAAACAGATTTGATCATTGGAAGTATAGAGGATGGAGTCAAGACTAGAAGTGCAACGCAAAATGAATGTTTATATCTCAGTTTTCTGTCAAAGATTGAGCCAAAGAAAATTGAGGAAGCACTTCAAGATCCTGACTGGATAATTGCTATGCAAGAGGAATTGAACCAATTCACAAGGAACAAAGTCTGGAGATTGGTACCCAAACCAAGGAACAGATCAATTATAGGTGCCAAATGGGTTTTCAGAAATAAATTGGATGAAACTAGTACAATCACAAGGAACAAAGCAAGACTGGTTGCAAAAGGATATTCCCAAGAAGAAGGAATAGATTATGATGAAACTTTTGCACCAGTAGCAAGACTTGAAGCAATTAGAATTTTCTTGGCATATGCAGCCTACAAAAACTTCAAGGTGTACCAGATGGATGTCAAGAGTGCTTTCCTAAATGGAAAATTGGAAGAGGAAGTCAATGTTCAACAACCACTAGGTTTTGTGGATTCCAAGTTTCTTGTGTACAGGTTAGATAAAGCACTCTATGGCTTAAAAGAAGCACCAAGAGCCTGGTATGATACTTTATCTCAATTTTTACTTGAAAACAAATTTGTTAGATGTATCATAGATAAAAATTTATTTTATAGAATTCAAGGCTCTGACATTATACTTGTGCAAATATATGTATATGATATTATATTTGGTTCTACAAATGAAAAACTCTGTGAAAATTTTTCAAAACAAATGCAGTCTAGATATGAAATGAGTACGATGGGAGAATTAATATTTTTCTTAGGATTGCAAATAAAACAATCAACAGATGGATTTTTTATCAATCAGTCCAAGTACATCAAAGACTTATTGAGAAAATATGATATGGTTGATTGTGCATCTGCAAAAACACCCATGCCTACTGCCACTAAACTAGATAAGGATTTAAAAGGAAAGTGAGTTGATATTACTAGCTTTAGAGGCATGATAGGCTCTCTTTTATATCTAACTGCAAGTATACCTGATATAATGTTTGCTACATGTTTATGTGCTAGATTTCAAGCTGATCTTAGAGAATCACATTTGATTGCTGTCAAAAGAATACTCAGATATCTAAAGGGTACCCCAAACCTTGGTTTATGGTATCCCAAAGAATCTGATTTTAAACTAATTGGTTATTCAGATGTTGATTATGCAGGTTGCAAGCTTGATAGAAAAAGCACAAGTGGAAGCTGCCAACTTCTTAGAGGCAAACTTGTTTCTTGGTTTAGAAAGAAACAAAATTCAGTTTCTACTTCAACAGCAGAAGCTGAATATATCGCAGCTGGGAGTTACTGTGCTTAGATATTGTGGATCAAAAATCAACTCCTAGACTATGGTATGTCATTATCCAAAATTCCTATCTATTGTGATAATACAAGTGTCATAGCTATAACAGAAAATCCAGTGCATCATTCAATAACAAAACGCATAAATATTAGATATCATTTCATAAGAGAACATGTATGTGAAGGAAATATTGAATTGCACTGGGTTACAACTAACAAACAACTTGCAGACATATTCACAAAGCCTGTAGATGAATCTACATTTACTAGATTAGTCTATGAGTTAGGAACGTTGAATTATGCCTCTAAAAATTGATTAAAATCTGAGAAAGCAAGTTGTTTAGTTGTGAGAAGCTAGAATTTCAATTCTGAAAACTGAAGTTGCTCTTAATGAACAGAAATTAATGGATCTGTTATAATATAACATAAATGTCTGTAGCTAATAATCAAAAGATTGATTGTTGGAAAAATTCTGAAAAATAGGGCTGCAACAGAGACTAACTTAAATTAGTCATTGAGAGCATTTGAGCAAGAGACTAACTTAGTCCCTGATAGTTGTTTTTACTTAGTCCTTGACTAGCTAAAACTAAACTACAAGAGACTAACTTAGTCCCTAATAGTTGTTTTTACTTAGTCCCTGACTAGCTAAAAATGAACTACAGGAGACTAACTTAGTCCTTGATAGTTGTTTTTACATAGTCACTGATGAGTCAAAAATGAACTATCGGAGACTATCTTAGTCCCGGATAGTGATTTTTTCTTAGTCCTTGACTAAACTAAAAATACACTATCGGAGACTAGTCAAGCTTAGTCTCCTATGAGTGGACATGGCAGAGAATAGGGCAATCTTCGAACGAGAGTAAATAAGTAGTTTCCCATAATTCACTCAGAATTGCAAACGTCTCCACTTTAATAAAAGTAATTTCAAACATCTTTGCAATCACAATTACTCATAGCTCTAAAATTGAGTTTCTCTCTAAACTCTGTGCGATTTAATCCTTTTTCAAAGCTTTTCTTCAAGTTTACACAGATCTCTCCAATGGCGGCCAAAACAGTGTGCTTTAAGTATGGAGAGTTCGATTTCATTAAAACCAACCATGTAGGGGTGGTCGACAAGCATGAATTTGAAGCACAATACCACCTTTTTGTGGATTTTTTGCAAAACTATCCACTTTCTCATGCCATTTATGAAACTCCCACTCAAACAACCAAAGTCATATCAGCCATGTGGTCCACTACAACAATACAGGATGAAGATGACGACTCTCTTGTGGTAAGTTTCAGGTATGAAAATAATGTATATAATATAACTCATACTATTGTTAATAATGCTTTACACTTACCCATTTTTGAAAACTTTAACTCTCCTGCCTCTAATGAAGAACTTTTGGCAATGTTTCAAAACATACATTTTTCTTTTGAAATCGGTTCTGTTGGGTCCATTACTAGACCCCATCTCAGGTAGGAGTGGTCATTATTTTTTGACATTATAACATAAACTTTTTCTTCCAAATGCAGTGGATATGATGCCATCACCACACTTACTCAACAAATAGCCGAAGAGATTGAGGCATCCTATGCCTCTAGGTAGAGAGAAACACTTAAAGAAGAAGAGTCAACTAGCTGGAGAGAAACTGAAGATGATTTCGAGGTTGATTCTGAAGAGGAGCCTGAAACTCATGGTTCACAGTTGATAGTCCGGAGATTGTTGCAAGCCAAACCAGTCCCATTGGAAGTCGACCAAAGGGATAAGATATTCATGACTAGAGTTCTAGTGAAAGAGAAACTGTGCAATCTAATCATAGACACCGAAAGTTGTACTAACGTGGTATCTACTACGTTAATCAATAAGTTAAATGGCCAAAAACATCTCATCCTAAACCATACAAGTTACATTGGTTGAGTGATGGAGGAGAAGTTAAGGTGACAAAGCAAGCACTGATTTCTTTTAAAATTGGCAAATTCAAGGATCAAGTGTTATGTGACGTTTGTGTTATGGATGCATGTCATATACTGTTGGGAAGACCATCACAGTATGACAGGTTTGTCAAGTACGATGGCAGAACAAATGTGTACATCGCCAAGGTAGGCAATAAGAAGATGGCTCTGAAACCTTTATCCTCTTTTGGTGCACGCAAGGAAAGTTTAATGGTGACGGAAAAATAATTCAAGGCTGAATTGGCACAAGAGAGACAGGGCTAGCTGTTGATTGCTATTTGGTTTCAAGTTGAGCAAGTGTAGGGGAAAACAAATGGAGCCTTGGAAGAATTATTGTCAGAATTCCAGGATGTGTTTCCTAAAAATTTGCCGCCAGGCTTACCACCTATTAGGGGGATTGAGCACCAGATTGATGTAATCCCATGTGCATCATTACCTAACAAGGCAGCTTATAGATGTAACCCTCAGGAGGCTCAACAAATACAGAGACAAATTGAGGAATTGATGGAGCGGGGTTATGTACGAGAAAGCATGAGTCCTTGTACTGTACCAACTTTAGTGCTACTAAAGAAGGATGGAACATGGTGATTGTGCATTGATAGTAGAGCAGTGAATAACATTACTATCAAGTATAGATTCCCAATTCTTAGATTAGATGACCTGTTGGATGAGCTGCATGATTCAATGGTGTTTTCCAAGTGATGTATTTGATCTGGTAGGATCAAACACTTGTTGCGGAAAAATAACTTTAGGAAGACTCCCTAAATAAATCAATCACCAAGAAATGAACACTAAAGGATCAATCTGTTTAGTTTGCTTAAAGAATTTCATCACCCGCAAGCTAAAACAAATTAGTTGTGAAAGTATAAAGGAATTAACCACCAACTTTCGGATAAACGTAAGTAAAAACTCACACAATTTTATTAATCAAAGTCTGTCCCTCAATATACAATATGAACAACTATTTATAAGCTGAATAAAAGTCCTAACCCTAATTGGAAAGAATTTACAATGACAAGAAGTCCATTATGGAAAGATATCTAATCTAATAAGGAAAAATAAACATTCTAATTTAAAGTGGAAACAATTTCCAAAACAAACTCGAAAAATAATAAAATATAAGAATTAACAAAACTGTACCTGTCAGTGGATAATTGAGTGTCGGAGACTAATTATCCCCTGACGGATCAAATACACTATCGGAGACTAAATCATCCCCTGACTGATGAAATAGACTGTCGAAGACTAATTATCCCCTGACGGGTTAAATTAGTCTCTGATGACTAAACTAGTCTCTGATGTATAATTTATCCGCTGATGATGACGTCAGCCGTAATCTCTGTTGTAATAAATAAATCCGCTGATGACATCATCCTTAGTCCCCGATGCATTAAACATTTCCTGACGCCAGAAGCATCTCTTGACGCCAGTTCTTGCCCAATTCTCAGCTAAGTCCTGTAATTGCTCAACTCCTTATTAACAAGCAAAGTAACAACAGGTTGGTCGCAAGCACTTCCTAACCAACATCCTGCAAACGCATTAATAGAAAATAAATCTAAGGATATTTCCTTCCAAGCAAGATTTATTCTCCCGTCCGAAGCTGCATCCATTTGTTTAGCACCCAATGACTTCAACGGATCATCCTCCTCTTCTTCAGAAACAATTGTCCTTAATTGAGCCACATCGTCATCATGAATATAAGGAGCCAAGTCACCGATGTTGAATGTTGCACTTACCCCATAATTCCCTGGCAACTCCAACTTGAAGGCATTGTTGTTAACTTTTTCAACTATCTTGAAAGGACCCTCGGACCGAGGCATTAACTTATGCTTACGCAAGTTAGGGAACCTTTCTTTTTTCAGATGCAACCAGACAAGATCACCCACCTGGAAATCAAGTTGCTTTCAATGTTTATTGGTTAGAGCCTTGTACCATGCATTTACTTTCTCAATTCTGGCTCGTACTTATGCATGCAACTTCATCATAGCTTGAGCCTTCGCTTTCGCATCAGAATGGACATACTCACCTTTTGGCAAAGGAATTAAATCCACTGGGATTTTTGTATTTTCACCATATACCACTTCAAAAGGTGAATGTTTTGTGGCGTAAGTAGGGGATCTATTGTATGCAAATTCAGCATGTGCAAGCTTGACATCCCATCCTTTGTAGTTTTACTAACCAACCTACGCAAAAAGACTCCCAAGGTTCTGTTGGTCACTTATGTCTGACCATCTATTTGAGGATGATGTGAAGTATTGAAACACAATTTAGTGCCCAACAGTTTCCACAACGTCTTCCAAAAGTAGCTCACAAACATTGTATCTCGATCACTGACTATGGTTCATGGGATTCCATGCAATCGAACCACTTCTTTCATATATAGATCAGCCACTTGAGACGCATCATCAGTTTTATGACAAGCCATAAAGTGCACCATTTTGGAAAATCGATCCACCACAACCATGATTGCATCATTACCTCTTTGCATGCGTGGCAATCCAACAATGAAGTCCATTGACACGTCTTCCCAAAGAGAATCTGGTACCGGCAATGGAGTATAGAGACCTTGATGAAATGTGCTCTTGGTCTTTTGACATGTGGCACACCTCGTAATAATGCCAGTTACATCACCCTGCATCTTTGGCCAATAAAAATTCTCTTGTAATATTGCCAAAGTCTTGGTAATGCTGAAGTGTCCAGCTACTCCTCCCCCATGAGCTTCCCATACCAACAACTCTCGAATCAAGCAAGATGGAATACACAAACAGTTTCCTTTAAATAGTAATCCATCTTGAAACACATAATTACCTATTGTTCCTCGCGTGCATGATTCGATTATCGGTTGTAAATCCATGTCCAGCTTCTAGTACTCCTTGATCAGTTCAAAACCAAGCAATTTTGAACTGAATACACCCAAAAAGGTGTATCTCCTTGATAATGCATCTGCCACAACATTGTCTTTCCCCTATTTATGCTTCGAAGAGAAATTAAAAGACTGTAAAAACTCAACCCATTTATCATGACGAGGATTCAGTTTCTATTGCCCGTGAATGTACTTCAAAGTTTCATGGTCTGAATGCAATATGAAATGACCAGGACACAAATAGTGACTCCAGTGGTCCAATGCTCTCACTATTGCATAGAACTCCTTGTCATATGTAGAGTACTTAAGCTTGGTCCCATTCAACTTTTCACTAAAATAAGCAATAAGCCTTTTCTTCTACACTAGTACAACTCCTATGCCCACTCCACTTGCATCATACTCTACCTCAAAAGGACTTGAGAAATTTGGTAGAGCTAAGACCGGCGTATCACAAAGCAATTCTTTCACCTTTTCAAACACCCTCTGAGCAGCTTCTGTCCACTCGAATTTTCCCTTCTTTATATATTCAATAATGGGTGCAACCACACTACTGAAATTCCTAACAAATCTCCTATAGAATGAAGCAAGTCCATGGAAAGATCTCACTTCCATTATCGTAGTTGGTACTGGACACGATTTGATAGCTTCCACCTTTGATGGATCAACTGAAACTCCATCCCCAGAAACTATATAGCCTAGGAAGGTTATGCTAGGCACCAAGAAATAACATTTCTCCAACTTGGCATATAGCTTTTGCTTCCTCAACATTTCAAACACCAACCTTAAGTGTTTAAGATGATCTTCTATACTTTTACTATATATAAGTATATCATCCAAATACACCACAAAAAATTTTCCCAAAAAAGGTTTTAATACCTCATTCATCAGCCTCATGAAAGTACTCGGTGCATTGCTAAGTCCAAAAGGCATGACCAGCCATTCATAGAAACCCACCTTTGTCTTAAACATTGTTTTCCATTCATCACCTTCCTTCATTCTAATTTGATGATAGCCACTCCGTAGATCAATCTTGGTAAATATCACTAAACCATGCAGCTCATCCAACAAGTCATCCAATCTTGGAATTGGAAATATGTACTTGATAGTAATGTTGTTCACTGCCCTACTATCAATGCACATTCTCCATGTTCATCCTTCTTTGGTACCACCAAAGTTGGAACAGCACAAGGGCTCATGCTTTCCCTTACATAGCCCCTCTCCATTAGTTCTTCAATCTGCCTTTGTATTTCCTATACCTCTTGAGGGTTACATCGGTAAGCCACCTTGTTAGGTAAAGACGCCCCATGAATTAAATCAATTTGATGTTCAATTCCTCTAATAGGTAGCAAACCTGGTGGTAAATCTTCAGGAAACACGTCCTGAAATTCTGACAATAATTCCTTCAAGGTTCCATTTGGTTGCCCCTGTACCTGTTCAGCTTGAAACCCAATAGCAATCAACAAGTAGCCCTTTCCTTCTTATTCCAATTCGGTATTGAATTTTTTCTCCGTCACCATTAAACTCTCCTTACGTGCACCAAAAGAAGATAAAGGTTTCAGGGCTGTCTTCTTATTGCCCACCATGGCAATGTATACATTCGTTCTGCCATCATACTTGACAAACCTATCATATTTCCATGGTCTTCCCATAAGAATGTGGCACGCATCCATAACACAAACATCACATAGTACTTGATCCTTAAATTTGCCAATTTCGAAGGAAATTAGTGTCTGCTTCGTCACCTTAACTTCCCCTCCATCACTCAGCCAATGTAATTTGTATGGTTTAGGATGGGGTGTTGTGGGCTAGCTCAATTTTTCTATCAACGTAATGGAGACCACATTCGCGTAACTCCCCGTATCAATGATCAGATTACACAGTTTGTCCTTCACCAGTACTCGAGTCATGGAAATTTTTTCCCTTTGGTCAGCTTCCAAAGGAACCGGCTTAGCTTGCAACAATCTTCAGACTATCAACTGCAAACCATGAGTTTCAGGCTCGTCTTCGGAATCAGCTTCGAAATCATTTTCAGTTTTTCTCCAGCTAGTTGACTCCTCTTCTTCAAGTGTTTCTCTCTCCCTAGAAGCATAGGATGCCTCGATCTCTTCGACATCATGGAGAGTCATCACTCTATTGCTAGGACAATCATGTTGCATGTGTCCGTAGCCTTTACACTTGAAGCAAATTCGTCTATCTTGTGTCGCCAATGGTGTAGAAGCCTTACCTTTGTCCTTCTTGAACTTGTCAAAGGTAGTAGTGAATTTCAGCACAGATGGTGCCTCGCTCCTCCTTTTGCTTTTGCCTCTTTCCACCGTTTTATTTACTGACCGTATATAATTATTGTCCTTGGCCTTAACGTGTTTCTCAGCTCTCATGGCCACCTTGCATACTTCTTCAAAGGACCAGTAGGGTTGTAACTCCACCCTCTCAGTAATATTATTGTTCAACTCTGTTAAGAACCGAGCAATCTTGTGTTTTGTCCTTTCTTCAAGATCACATAACATGGTGAGTTTCTCAAACTGCACCGTGTATTCTTCCATCGACAGTTATCCTTGTTTGAATCCTTGTAATTTCAAGAATACGTCCTGCATGTAGTCCGTGGGTAGGAAACGTTTCTTCATCCTACTTTTCAAAACTTCCCAAGACCCGATGCATGTCTTGCCTTCTCTTCTTCACTTGTTTTTTAGGTTTTCATACCACAGATTGGCGTAACCTGTGAATTTCAACATAGCCACTTTAAATTACTTGTGATTATCATAGTCTTTGTATTTAAAGACTCTCTCGATTCATTGTAACCATTCCAAGAATTTTTTAGGCTTTATACTGCCGTTAAACTTTGTCATATCCAATCTCAGACCCTTGTCGTCATCAGTATTGTCTCTCTGCCTCCCAGGTACTGGTCTGGCCACTTCTTCTCCTTTTGAATCTGAAGTGCGAGCAGATCTTGTTCTTCAGTTTGGACTCGTGGAAGGGTTTCTTTGATCTAGTCGTGCGAGGATCTCATTTATTCTTTCTGTCAGATCGTTGATCTGTCTATCATGTCGCAAGTTCTGGGCTTGCTCCATGGTAAGTCCCCGTGGAATTTGTTCTTCTTCTCCAGCCATTGATGTTGCAGGTTGTACATTAAGACACGAATAATCTATCCACCAAAGCTCTAATACCAAGATGATGTATTTGATCTGGTAGGATCAAACACAGGTTGCGGAAAAATAACTTTAGGAAGACTCCGTAAAGAAATCAATCACCAGGAAATGAACACTAAAGGATCAATCTGTTTAGTTTGCTTAAAGAATTTAATCACCCACAAGCTAAAACAAATCAATTGTGAAATTATAAAGGAATTAACCACCAACTTTCGGATAAACGTAAGTAAAAACTCACACAATTTTATTAATCAAAGTCTATCCCTCAATATATAATATGAACAACTATTTATAAGCTGAATAAAAGTCCTAACCCTAATTGGAAAGAATTTACAATGTTAAGAAGACCATTATGGAAAGATATCTATTCTAACAAGGAAAAATAAACATTTTAATTTAAACTGGAAACAATTTCCAAAACAAACTCAGAAAATAATAAAATATAAGAATTAATAAAACTATACCCGTTAGTGGATAATTGAGTGTCGGAGACTAATTATCCCCTGACGGATCAAATACACTATCGGAGACTAAATCATCCCCTGACTGATGAAATAGACTGTCAGAGACTAATTATCCCCTGACGGGTTAAATTAGTCTCTGATGACTAAACTAGTCTCTGATATACAATTTACCCGCTGATGATGATGTCAGTCGTAATCTCTGATATAATAAATAAATCCGCTGATGACATCATCCTTAGTCCCCGATGCATTAATCATCCCTTGATGCCAGAAGCATCTCCTGACGCCAATTCTCGCCTAAGTCCTGTAATTGCTCAACTCCTTATTAACAAGCAAAGTAACAACAGGTTGGCCACAAGCACTTCCTAACCAACATCCCGCAAATGCAGTAATAGATAATAAATCTAAGGATATTTCCTTCCAAGCAAGATTTATTCTCTCGTCCGAAGCTGCATCCGTTTGTTTGGCACCCAATGACTCCAACAGATCAAAGATGAGTGATTTCACTTCTTTGGAAACGGTAGATTCGTAACCCACCTCAAACCCCTCTCTTTTAGATCCGGTAGTCTCTGGACCAGTGGGTTCTGAAATTTCCGACTCAGATTCGGAGAATATTGTAGAGGAACCCCAGCTGTTTAAGGAAGTTTTGCTGCAACAGCTTAACTCACTGAAAATGACAGATTAGAAGCTATCCAAGCTAGACAGAAATATGACACTTATGTCCTTCATCTCTTTTCTTGGCTGGAATATAGAAGACATAAAGAAATTTGAGCTCTCAGGCTCTCTTCCCATCGGGCCATCAATCTCAGGATCTTCAGATCTTAAACAAACTGTTGTTCCTGTTCAGGCTTCTACAAGGTTTAAGGGAATTGAGGAAACCCTATCTCTCTTGCCACCTCTGGAGGAGGGTGAATTCATTCACTCGGACTTTCCACAGATTAATGATCAGACCCTTTCCAAGGGAAAGCTGTCATGAAGAAAGATTGTGACAGGAGATGCTAAACCTGCTAAGCTCTCGTTCTTTCCTCCTACCTTGGTTGATGGTAAGATTTCCATTAAACCTCCCCTTGAGGTTCTAAAGCAAGGTTGCAAACATTGGGAAAATTGCTTGATTGGGTTTTTCAACCATTCCTGCCCCCCTACAATGTTATTGCTACCGCATCTACTAAAATTTGGGGTAATCTTGGCCTTAATAAGGTTTTCTTGCATAAAACTTCTTACTTGTTTCAATTTAATTCAGTAGAAGACTGTGATAATGTTCTGAGCTCGAGACCTTGGCACTTAGCTAACAAACCGATTCTATTGAAAAAATGGCGCGAAGGGACCGATATATCCAAAGAAGACTGCAAGAAAGCTCCAGTATGGGTCAAAGTGTCTGGTGTTCCGCTTTCTTACTGGAATATTGAGGGGCTAAGTTACATTGGTAGTGGGCTGGGAAAGCCTCTCTTTCGGGACAAAATCACAAGCAAATTGGATCCTATGCCGTATGCTAGAATGTGCATAGAAATCGGGGTTGATTCTAGTTGGCCTAAGGAACTCTTGGTTTCTATTTGGGATGAATTTACCAACAAGGAAGCCTCAGTAGTGGTCTCTGTAGAATATCAAAACAAACCCCCTTCTTGCCCAAATGCTCCATTTTTCGTCATTCCCAATTCAAATGTCCATTCATCAACTATCAATGGGTTCCCAAACCTCAACCAAAACCTATTGACAATGATTGTCCTTTATCTCATTCAAATAAGGATGATGACAGCTAGGTTCCACTACATTCAAAGCCAAGTCCCGCTCCCCCTACTCTTTTATCTCCTACAGCCCCCGTGAGTTTGTGCCCTTCTCTTGCTACCCTTCATCCCAATCCTTTCTCCTCTCTTTCCAGTCCAGAGATTCCCTCTCCTAAATTTGATGTTGGTTCTCTAAACAAGTTCTTATTGGTAAAATTTTGTTAGTTGATGAAAAAGAGCTCAAAGACCAGAAATTGAAAGGTTTAGTAGCCTAAGATGCTCCGTCCTCTTCCAAGAGGAAAAAAAAGAAGGGTGGGAGGCAGGCTCTTACTTAGCATATCCCCTTCTACTGCTTATTTTGTTCCATGAATATCTGCTCCTATAATGTTAGAGGCCTCAATAAGTCAACTAAACAAGATGACATTAGATATTTTCTAACTTCAAATGGCATTACCTGATCCGTTGGAGTCGCTAGATGCCAAACAAACTAATGTAGTTTTGGGTGAAAGAATAAATATTGCTTCGAAAGAAATATCCTTAGATTTATTTTCTATTAATACACAAACAAATTGTTGATTAGGGGGAAGTGCTTATCAACCTGTTGTTACTTTACTTGTAAACTCAAATTCAAAATTTAAGTAGCATCGGAGACTAAGAAAATGGTCATCGGGGATAAGGGAAATGGTCATTGGGGACTAAGAAAATAGTCATCGGAGACTAGGCTAAATAGTCATCGGGGACTAAGGAAATAGTCATCGGAGGCTAATATTTCGTCAGAGACTAATTTCTGCATTGGAGACTACGGATGACATCATCAAAGACTACTTAGTCTCCGACAGTTCAAGTCATCAGAGACTAACTAGTCTCCGATAGCTAAATTTACTCATCAGAGACTAATTAGTCTCCGAAAGCCAAATTTGCTCGTCAGAGACTAATTAGTCTCCGATAGCCAAAATTGCTCGTCAGAGACTAATTAGTCTCCGACAGCTAAATTAACCACTAATAGTTTCGTTTATTAATTTTCTTGTATTTTATTTATTTTCGTATTTATTTTGTATTTGTTTCCTAGTTTTAATAGGTTTGTTTCCTTTCCTTATTGGATTAGATTTCTTTCCAATGTATTATTCTTTCCAATTAGGATTAGGGATCTTACCAGCTTATAAATAGCTGCTCATGTTGTACAATAAAGATATAGTTGATTGATTAATAAACTTGTGTGAGTTTTTACTTACGTTTATCTAAAAGTTGGTGGTTAATTCCTTTATACTTTCATAATTGATTTGTTTTAGCTTGTGGGTGATTAATTTCTTTAAGCAAACTAAATAAATTGATCCTTTAGCGTTGATTTCTAGTGATTAACGTCTTTACGAAATCTTACTAAAGTTATTTTTTCTGAAACCTGTGTTTGAACTCTCAGATCAAATACATCATCTTGGTATCTGAGCCTTGGTGGACGAATTGTTCTTGATTTAATTTACAACCTACAATATAATGTCTGGAGAAGAAGAACAAATTATTCCACAGGGACTTACCATGGAGCAAGCACAAAACTTGTGTCGTGATAGACAAATCAATGACCTAACAGAAAAGTTGAATGAGATCCTAGCTCGATTGGACCAGAGAAACCCATCGACAAGCCTAAATAGAAGTACGAGGTCTACTCACACTTCAGATTCAGAGGGAGAAGAAGTGGCTAGACCAGCACCGCGGAGGCCAAGAGAAAACATGGACGATGATAAGGGTTTACACCTTGATATTCCAGATGTTGATGGCAGCATGAAACCTGAAAATTTTCTAGAATGGCTACAACGTATTGAGAGAATCTTTGAATATAAAGACTATGACGATCACAAAAGATTTAAAGTGGTTGTATTAAAATTCACGGGTTATGCCAACCTGTGGTATGAAAATTTGAAGAACAAAAGAAGAAGGGAAGGAAAAATGCGCATCGGGTCTTGGGAAGCTTTAAAAAGTAGGATGAAGAAATGTTTCCTACCCACGGACTACATGCAAGATGTGTTCTTAAAGTTACAAGGTTTTAGACAAAAGGCACTATCGGTAGAAGAATACACGATGGAGTTTGAAAAACTCACCATGTTGTGCGATCTTGAAGAAAGGGCAGAACACAAGATTGCTCGGTTCCTAACAGGGCTGAACAATAATATTGCCGAAAGGGTGGAATTACAACCCTACTGGTCCTTCGAAGAAGTATGCAAGGTGGCCATGAGAGCTGAGAAACATACCAAGGCCAAAGTAAATAATTATGTACGACCAGTAAACAAGGCGGTGGAAAGAGACAGGATAGAAAGAAGGAACGAGGCCCCATTTGCGCCGAAATTCACTCCTACCTTTGACAAGTTCAAGAAGGACAAAGGTAAGGCGTCAACTCCATTAGCAACAGAAGATAGACAAATTTTCTTCAAGTGTAAAGGCTACAGACACATGCAGCATGATTGTCCTAGCAACAGAATAATGGCTTTCCATGACGTGGAAGAAATTGAGGTGTCATATGCTTCAAGGGAGAGAGAAACACTTGAAGAAGAGGAGTCAAATAGTTGTAAGGAAGTTGAAGATGAGTTTGAGGCTGACTCTGAAGAAGAGCCTGAGACTCATGAGTCGTAGTTAATCGTTTGAAGATTGTTGCAAGCCAAACCGGTTCCCTTGGAAGCTGATCAAAGGGACAAGATATTCATGACCAGAGTACGAGTAAAGGACAAACTGTGTAACTTAATAATTGATACGGGTAGTTGCACCAACGTGGTTTTTACTACGTTGATTGATAAACTGAATTGGCCAACAACACCCCATCCTAGACCATATAAGTTACATTGGCTGAGTGATGGAGGAGAAGTTAAGGTGATGAAGCAAGCACTGATTTCTTTTGAGATTGGCAAATTTAAAGATTAGGTGTAGTGTGACGTCTGTGTTATAGACGCATGCCACAAATTGTTTGGTATACCATGGCAGTATGACATATTTGTCAAATATGATGGCAGAACAAATGTATACATTGCCAAGTTAAACAATAAGAAGACGGCCCTAAAACCTTTATCCTCTCTTGGTGCACGCAAGGAGAGTTTAATGGTGACTGAAAACAATTCAAGGCTGAATTGGAACAAGAGGGTCAGGGCTACTTGTTGATTGTTGTCGGTTTTCAATCTGAGCAAACTCCAGGAAAGCCAAGTGGAGCCTTGGAGAACTTATTGTTGGAATTTCAGGACGTGTTCCCTGAAGATTTGCCACCAGGCTTACCACCTATTAGAGGGATTGAACACCGGATTGATCTAATCCCAGGTGCATTCTTACCTAACAAGGCGGCATACCAATGCAATCCTCAAGAGGCACAAGAGATACAAAGATAGATTGAGGAATTAATGAAGAGGGGCTATGTGAGGGAAAGTATGAGCCCTTGTGCTATACCAACTTTAGTGGTACCAAAGAAGGATGGAATGTGGAGAATGTGCATTGATAGTAGAGCAGTGAATAACATTACTATCAAGTACAGATTTCCAATTCTGAGACTAGATGACCTGCTGGATGAGCTACATGGTTCAACGGTGTTTTTCAAGATAGATCTTCGCAGTGGTTATCATCAGATTCAGATGAAAGAAGGCAACGAGTGGAAGACCACCTTCAAAATAAAAGTGGGTTTGTATGAATGGTTAGTCATGCCTTTCGGTCTTAGTAATGCACCAAGTACCTTCATGAGGTTGATGAACGAGGTACTAAAGCCTTTCTTGGGAAAATTTGTTGTGGTATATTTGTATGATATACTTGTATATAGCAAAGGCATAGAAGATCATCTTAAACACCTAAGGTCGGTGTTTGAAATGTTGAGGAAGCAAAAGCTATATGCCAAGTTGGAGAAGTGTTACTTCTTGGTGCCTAGCGTAATCTTTCTGGTTATATAGTTTCTGGAGATGGAGTTTCGGTTGACCCATCAAAAGTGGAGGCTATCAAGTCTTGGCCGTTACCAACGATAGTAACAGAAGTGAGATCTTTCCATGGACTTGCTTCGTTCTCCAGAAGATTTGTTAGAAATTTCAGTAGTGTGGTTGCGCCCATTACTGAATGCATAAAGAAGGGGAAATTTGAGTGGACAGAAACGGCTCAAAGGGCGTTTGAAATGGTGAAAGAACTGTTGAGTGATACGCCAGTTTTAGCTCTACCGGATTTTTCAAGTCCTTTTGAAATAGAGTGTGATGCAAGTGGAGTAGGCATAGGAGTTGTCCTCATGCAAAAGAAGAAGCCTATTGCTTATTTCAGTGAAAAGTTGAATGGAGCAAGGCTAAACTACTCGACCTATGACAAAGAGTTCTACGCGATAGTGAGAGCACTTGACCATTGGAGTCACTACTTGCGTCCGAGTCACTTCATATTGCATTCAGACCATGAGGTGTTAAAGTACATTCACAGCCAGCAGAAACTGAATGCTCGTCACGCTAAGTGGGTTGAGTTTTTACAATCTTTTAATTTCTCCTCGAAACATAAGCAGGGAAAGGACAATGTGGTGGCTGATGCATTGTCAAGAAGATATACTTTGTTGGCTATACTAAGTTTGAAAATACTTGGGTTTGAACTGATCAAGGAGTATTACAAGCTAGATCTTGACTTACAACCAATAATCGAATCGTGCGCACGGGGAACTAACGAAGAGTACGTGTTTCAAGATGGATTTTTGTTTAAAGGTAATTGTTTATGTATCCCATCTTGTTCAATTCGGGAATTATTGGTAAGGGAAGCTCATGGAGGCGGATTGGCTGGGCATTTTGGCATCACTAAAACACTGGTGATATTGCAAGAACATTTCTTTTGGCCAAAAATGCTGGGATATGTTACTAGGGTGATTGCTCATTGTACAACATGTCAAAAGGCAAAGAGCACGTTTCATCAGGGGTTATATACTCCTTTGCCAGTTCTGGATTCCACATGGGAGGATGTAGCTATGGACTTTATTGTGGGGTTGCCTCGTACTCAAAGGGGTAATGATTCGATAATGGTTGTTGTGGATAGGTTTTCTAAAATGGCACTTTTTATAGCTTGTCACAAGACTGATGATGCATCTCGAGTGGCTGATTTGTATCTAAAGAAAGTAGTTCGACTGCATGGGATTTCGACAACCATAGTCAGTGATTGAGATACAAAGTTTATGAGTTATTTTTGGAAGATGCTATGCAAGCTGTTGGGCACTAAGTTGTGTTTCAGCACTTCACATCATCCTCAAACGGATGGGCAAATTGAAGTGACCAATAGAACATTGGGACTCTTGTTGCGCGGATTGGTGAGCAAGACTATGAAGGATTGGGATGTCAAGCAGGCACATGCCGAGTTCACCTACAATAGATCTCCTACTTACGCCACAAAACATTCACCCTTTGAAGTAGTATACGGTGAAAATCCAAAAATTCTAGTAAACTTAATTCCTTTGCCAAAGGGTGAGTATGTCCATGTTGATGCGAAAGCAAAGGCTCAGGCTATGATGAAACTGCACACACAAGTACAGACCAAAATTGAAAAGGTTAATGCAAGGTACAAAGCTCTAACCAACAAACATCGGAAACAGCCTGCATTTCAGGTGGGTGATCTTGTTTGGTTACATCTGAGGAAGGAAAGGTTTCCCAACTTGCTCAAACATAAGTTAATGCCTCGGTCAGAGGGTCCTTTCAAGATAGTTGGAAAAGTTAATGACAATGCCTTCAAGTTAGAGTTGTCAGGGGATTATGGAGTAAGTGCAACTTTCAATATCGGTGATTTAGTTCCATATGTTCATGATGACGACGTGGCTCAATTGAGGACAATTGTTTCTGAAGAAGAGGAGGATGATCCGTTGGAGTCGCTAGATTCCAAACAAACTGATGTAGTTTTGGGTGAAAGAATAAATATTGCTTCGAAAAAAATATCCTTAGATTTATTTTCTATTAATACACAAACAAATTGTTGGTTAGGGAGAAATGCTTATCAACCTGTTGTTACTTTACTTGTAAACTCAAATTCAAAGTTAAGTAGCATCGGAGATTAAGAAAATGGTCATCGGGGACTAAGGAAATCATCATTGGGGACAAAGAAAATAGTCATCGGAGACTAGGCTAAATGGTCATCGGGGACTAAGAAAATAGTCATCGGAGACTAATACTTTGTTAGAGACTAATTTCTGCATCGGAGATTACGGATGACGTCATCAAAGACTACTTAGTCTCCGAAAGTTCATGTCATCAGAGACTAACTAGTCTCCGATAGCTAAATTTACTCGTCAGAGACTAATTAGTATCCAAAAGCCAAATTTACTCGTCAGAGACTAATTAGTCTACGATAGCCAAAATTGCTCGTTAGAGACTAATTAGTCTCCAACAGCTAAATTAACCAATGATAGTTTCGGTTATTAATTTTCGTGTATTTTATTTATTTTGTATTTTTCCACTGCACAAGCTCCAACAATAAAAGACAAAGGCAAAGGATGGAGTTGGAGACAGAGAAAATTAGAAGGGGCTATGAAGGACACTTGCCAAGGAGGACTATCACTGCAATTGATACTCTTATCAAAGACAAGTCCAAAACTGACAGTCGACTTCAAGCCCTTAAAGCAAATATTCAACTCCTGATCCAAAAAAAAGACCGAATGGAACAACTACTGATGCAGGCAATTCCAAATTTGGCCACCTCTTCTCAACCCAAAGATGCTGATGTCAAAAAGGGGTAGAGTGGTCCATCCAATGTTCATGTACAAAAGCAAAAGTCTGGTCCTGTCCTTGATGCAGAATTGCAAGCAATGTTGGACAGGATCCTAAAGAAACATTCGGATCTTGAAGCAGCAACAAAAGCAACAACAACAACAACAACAGCAACAACAGCATCTCCTTCTTCCACTGCACAAGCTCCAACAATAAAAGACAAAGGCAAAGGTGTCATGGTTGAAGATTCAAAGAAGAAAACTACTACTCAACCAGGACAGCCTAAGCTACTGGGGGATGCCATGAAGACAGCTCACTTTCCTACTCCAGTTGAACTAATAGTGGATGGGAAAGTGGAGTTGGTCTATCCTCAAGAACAGAAACTGATAGAATCTGATGCACTACTAGCTCAGAAACTTCAAGAAGAGGAGGATATGGCAGCAGCTAGGGAGGAGGAGGAGGCAAAGAAGAAGAAAATCTTTACAAGGAGATCAAGTGCACAGAAAGCAGCCATAACCAAGAAGAAGAATAAAGAGATGGAAGAGGCTGAGAAGAAATCAAGAAGGAAACCTTTGGTCCAGGAATCTGCAAAGAAACCTGTGATCAAGGCAACTATCAAGAAGCCTACCTCTCAAGATCCTCCAAGGTCAACTGAGACTGCTTTGGTGGCTGTGAGTGGACCAACAAAGCCACAAACAGTTTCATCAAAGAAGTCTTATAAAGTTGAAATGGCTAGTACATAAGAAATCATGAAAGCCTTGAAGAAAAACCACAAAGAGGATTGATCTAATAAAAGGTAAAAATAACAAAGATGTTCTCCATGTCTTTTTGAAAGATGGAGAGTCTTTGAAATTTGAGAAGCCAGCCTTGGAGGGACAAACTAAAGAAAATCTGGAGTGGTTGCTGACTGTTGTGCTTGAGACTTCTGATCTCAACATGGATCTTCGAAGCCAGATTCAAAAGGTAATGAAGGTGAAGCATAAGGTGGATACAGTGCCGGAAGTTAATCCTAAACCTCTAGGATTATGGTATGAGACTTTCCATGGAGAGAAAGTTTTCTTCAACTACAACAGAGACATTAATAGTGTCAGTGAGAGACACATTGAAGGCTTTATTAGTCTACTCAAGGATGCTAAAGAAGAAGTTGAATTGATTTTGAAAAAGTTGTTGATAGATAGACTGGAGTTGCTGAAGAGAAATAGGAAAGAAAGGCTGGAATTGCTGAAGAAAAAATAAAAGGTTGTGTTGGAAGGTATGTATGTTAAAATAAGCTGTATTTCTTTTATTTTTGAAGCCAGACTTATAGGATTTAAACTTGAGTCTTGGTGGAAGCTGAACAAAAGATCAAAGATCTTAGTTCAGAATACATTTGTAGTTAGTAATTCTTTATTCTTTTTCTAAGTAATTGTAATATTGAGTTTTGACATCATCATCAACCTTGAAATTATGCTTATCATTCTGATATTCATAATTAGGGGGAGATTGCTAGGTTTTAGAACATTTGATGATGATTGTCTTTAGATTACTTAGAATACAAATGTATAGAAAGTGTTAATTAGTAACACTGAAGTTTTGTAGCCAGTAGTTATCTCTTTGTTTGTAATTCATTTATTCTTTGTAAAGAGATACGATTATTTTTTTATTTGTAATTAACTGCTGGAATGGAGTATCGAAACTTCAAGAAGTCAAGTTGTGTATTTGATCTGTTAGAGTTTGCAAAAAGGCTTATCGGAGACTAAGCCTTAACGTGTCAGAGACTAAATAACACTATCGGAGACTACACAAGCTAACGTCATCAGGGAAAAGTCATCAGGGACTAAACGTACCAGGGACTAAAAGAGTCATCAGGGACTAAATGTACCAGAGACTAAAGGATACGTCAGGGACTAAAGTCGTCGGAGACTAAAAGAAGCATCAGAGACTAATTGTAATTTAATCTCTGAAAGATACAGAGTTCGAATTTAGAAAGGAATGTCTTCCACGTAAAGTAAAATATTATTGAAGACGTAGCTGGTAAGGAAACTCACCAGATATCTTTACCTAATCAAAAAGGAAAGATTGTATTTGATTCGAATAAGGAAGCTGAATTTTATTCATAATAGGAACTAAGTTAAATGTAATTCAGTTGATATAGAAGCTGTAATTAGTTTTACAGAGAGTACTTCAGAAGTTGTATAGGTTTTTCATAGTTTTGTATCTTTTCCTATACAGAATAGAAAAGAAGCTGACGATTACATTATTGTGATTGTTAGGATTTGTATTCAATTGTAAATCAATAAAGCAATTGTTTATAAATAGATTTGTGTTCTTGTTCTTTTTATTCCGCAAGAAAAATTTAGTTTCTTAAAGAACAAGTAATCGAGTAATTTTCAAAGAACTTGTATTCAACCCCCCTTCTACAAGTTCTTGTCATCTCACTAGGAAAACAATTGGTATCAGAGCCTTTAATTGAATTTATTCAATTAAAACATTCCAAGAGATGGCCAACGACGAAGCAAGCAGCTTTAACATCATAGCGTATGCGGGAAGTAGAGATGGTGGTACCAGAATCCCTATTCTTAAAAGAGAAGAATATCCAATATGGAAACAAAAGATGTATATGCACTTAAGAGCGACAGATCCAGATTACATAGATAGGATTGAGAAGGGTCCTTATCTACCTAGGAAATTCATTCCTGCAAAAACTGTCGAAGGATCTGTTGTTGCAGAACACTTTGAACTTGCTCCAGAAAGTGATTACACAAACGAAGACAAGTTACAAGTGTTAAAGGATGCTAAAGTGATGAACATACTTTATAATGGAATTGATAAAAATATGTTCACAAGCATCATAAATTGCACAAGATCTAAACAAATCTGGGACACCATCAAAGTTCTGTGTGAAAGGACTGACCAAGTCCGAAAGAACAAGAGATCATTGTTAACACAACAATATGAATTCTTTTAAGCAAAGCCTGGTGAACCTATAACATCAGTAAATGACAGGTTCAACACTTTGCTCAACGACTTGAAAACACTTGGGAAGTCTTATGATAATGAGGATATAAACACCAAGTTTATGAGATCTCTCCCACCAAGTTGGGATCCAAAGACAACAGCAATAAGAGAGGCTCATGACTTGGATCTTCTCACACTGGACAGGCTCTACAGAAATTTAAAGACCTACGAACTTGAAGTAGAGCAACGACAACGCATGCATGGAAAGGATAGAGGAGCTACGTTGATGGTTGAGACAAGCAAGTCTCAAGAGAAGCTTGATGAGGAATCTTCTGACGCTAGTTCGACTGATAATGAAGATGAACTGGATATTGATGATGACATGGAGGAATTCATGGCATTCATGGTCAAACAGTTTAAGAAATTTAGGGTTAGCAGAAAAGGAAGAAAATCATCGAGAAAACCTAACCCTAAACGAGAAGGTCAAAAAGTCACCTTCGACTTAAAGAAAACAAGATGCTACAATTGTGATGGGTTAGGGCACTTTGCCAATGAGTGCAAGAAGCCTAGATCTAATGATAGATCTAAGGATGAAAAATCAAGGAAGGACTTTGCTGACAAGAAAGCCAAATCCAATAGCAAAGCCTTGATTACTGATGGAAAAAATTGGATTGACAACGATTCTGATGAAGAAGTTGTCAACTTTGCCCTAATGGTTCGTAGTGACGAGTCAAGTGATTCTACAAAGGTATGTGATGCAAATCAGAATTTTAACGTGCTTAATTTACTTGATACATCTAGCATTGAAAGCATGCAAAAAGATATGTCTGATTTACATGTCAGTTTTAGGTCTTTGACTATAGAGCATACCAATGTAAAAGAAACACGTGACATTCTCTTAAAAAGAAACAAGTTTCTTGAAGAGAGATTGGCACAGTTTGATACCATCAAGTCTGACTTAAACAAAGCACATCATATGATTGATGCTTTGAAAAAGAGAGAATATTACTTAGTAGAGCAACTTGAAATTGCTCAAGCTAAGATTAAACAATGGAATACTTCCTCTAAAAAGTTATCTGACTTGGTAGGGTATCAAACAATAGGTCAAAAATCTGGACTAGGTTATGATGAAAATCTAGATAAAAGTTCAGATTTAAATGATCAAATTGTAGCTGCAAACTCCTCAACTAGTAAGCCAAGTTTTAAAAGAATTAATTTTGTATCTCCTGTTATTGAACTTAAATTTATAAACACTCAAGATCAACATATTACTGCAAAAACAGAAATTGATCAAAAGACAGTTAATGTTGTTGATAAGAGTGAATCAAAAAGATTAAACATTGGGTTCATGACAAAGACACAATTGAATAAAAAACTGGAAGCTCTTCCAGACAAAAAGGCTGAAAAATTGGTGGAGTTAAGCAGAAAGAAGAAAAATAGGAATGGAAAGATAGGCATTAATAAACATACAAACTATGCTAGAATGCCTGATGCTCCTAGAAAGACGTGTCATGTATGTGGTAACCCCAACCACATAGCTGATGTATTTGGTCCTGTTAAGATCAAATACAGGTTGCGGAAAATAACTTTAGGAAGATTTCGTAAAGAAATTAATCACCAGAAATCAACACTAAAGGATCAATTTGTTTAGTTTGCTTAAAGAAATTAATCACCCGCAAGCTAAAACAAATCAGCTGAGAAAGTCTAAAGGAATCACCACCAACTTTCGGATAACTGTAAGTAAAACTCACACAATTTTTATTAATCCCCCCTCTTCTATACATTATGAACAGCTATTTATAAGTTGAAAGATCAATAAACCCTAATCCTAATTAGGAAGAATTTACAATGGAAAGGATTCTATTATGGAAAGATATCTAATCTAACAAGGAAAATAAACATTCTAAATTAAATTGAAAACAATCTCCAAAACATAACCGAGAAGAAGCAATTGTCGGAGACTATATTCTCTGGCGCGTCTATCACACGTCTTAGTCTCTGACGTAGAACATTAGTCCCCGCTTAATCCCTGGCGCGTCCATCACACGTCTTAATCTCCGACAGTATAAATAACTGATCAGAGACTATAATCCCCGATGCGTACTTCAGTCCCCGACTAGTCTCTGATGCACTGTTTAAACCCGCGCAATCCCCGATAGCTTCCTTTCCTTAATCCCCGATGTGTTACCCTATTCCCTGACGCCTTCCGTAATCCCCGACGACCGTTGAAGCCCGCAACTTCTTAACTCTTTATTCACAAGCAAAGTAACCACGGGTTGTTTAACGCTCCCTAACCAAGAACCTCCATTAAAATCGATAGAAAATAAATCTAATGATAATTCCTTTAATACGAGATTTATTCTTTCACTCGTCAACAACTCCGATGGATCATCCTCCTCTTCTTCGGAAACAATTGTCCTCAATTGAGCTACATCATCATCATGAATATAGGGAGTCAAATCACCAATATTAAAAGTTGCACTTACACCGTATCCGCCTGGCAACTCCAATTTGAAGGCATTGTCGTTAATCTTCTCAACAATCTTGAAGGGACCCTCCGACCGGGGCATTAATTTATGCTTACGTAGGCTAGGAAACCTTTCTTTCCTAAGGTGCAACCAGACAAGATCATCCACCTGGAATTCAGATTGCTTTCGATGTTTATTGGTTAGAGCTTTGTACCTTGCATTGACTTTCTCAATTCTAGCTCGTACTTGCGCATGCAACTTCATCATAGCTTGAGCCTTCGCCTTAGC
Source organism: Centella asiatica (assembly GCA_014636745.2). Taxonomy (NCBI): domain Eukaryota; kingdom Viridiplantae; phylum Streptophyta; class Magnoliopsida; order Apiales; family Apiaceae; genus Centella; species Centella asiatica. Next base: position 40,898,550 of record CM025786.1, read on the forward strand.
ATCGAAATGGATATATTCCCCTTTTGGCAAAGAAATTAACTCTACTGGAATTTTTGGATTTTCACCGTAGACCACTTCAAAAGGTGAATGTTTTGTAGCGTAGGTAGGAGATCTGTTGTATGCAAACTCGGCATGTGCAAGCTTGACATCCCAATCCTTTGCAGTTTTGCTCACCAATCCACGCAACAAGACTCCTAAAGTTCTATTGGTCACTTCCGTTTGACCATCAGTTTGCGGATGATGAGACGTGCTAAAACACAACTTAGTACCCAACAGTTTCCATAAAGTCTTCCAAAAGTAGCTCATAAACTTTGTATCACGATCGCTAACTATAGTCTTTGGAACCCCATGAAGTCGAACCACTTCCTTCAAATACAAATCAGCTATACGAGATGCTTCATCAGTTTTGTGACAAGCTAGGAAATGCGCCATCTTGGAAAAACGATCCACCACCACCATGATTGAATCATTACCCCGTTGTGTACGAGGTAATCCCATGATAAAATCCATTGATACATCCTCCCAAGGAGAATCGGGTACCGGCAGTGGAGTATAAAGACCCTGATGGAACGTACTTTTTGTCTTCTGACAAGTAGCACATCTCGCAACTATACCGGCTACATCACCCTGCATCTTTGGCCAATAAAAATGTTCTTGTAATATCGCTAAAGTTTTAGTAATGCCAAAATGCCCAGCCAATCCTCCTCCGTGAGCCTCCCTTACTAACAACTCTCGAATTGAGCAAGATGGAATACACAAGCAATTTCCCTTGAATAGGAATCCATCTTGGAACAGATAACTACCGCCAGTTCCTTGTGAGCATGATTCAATGATTGGTTGGAAATCCACGTCTTTCTTGTAATACTCTTTAATTAATTCAAATCCCAACAATCTTGAACTCAATACACCCAACAATGTGTATCTTCTTGACAATGCATCTGCCACCACGTTGTCTTTCCCTTGTTTATGTCTTGACGAGAAATTAAAAGATTGCAAAAATTCAACCCACTTAGCATGTCGAGGGTTTAATTTCTGTTGACCGTGGATGTACTTTAAGGCTTCATGGTATGAAAGCAATATGAAGTGGCTCGTCCGCAAATAGTGACTCCAATGGTCAAGTGCCCTCACTATTGCGTAGAATTCTTTATCATAAGTCGAGTAGTTTAGCTTTGCTCCATTGAGCTTTTCACTAAAATAAGCAATTGGTCTTTTCTTCTGTACTAGGACAGCTCCTATGCCAACTCCACTTGCATCACACTCTACTTCAAAAGGACTTGAAAAATCTGGTAGAGCTAAAACCGGCGTGTCGCACAACAATTCTTTGACCTTCTCAAACGCTCTTTGAGCAGCTTTCGTCCACTCAAATTTTCCTTTCTTTATACATTCAGTAATGGGTGCAACCACACTGCTGAAGTTTCTAACAAATCTTCTATAGAATGAAGCAAGTCCATGGAAAGATTTTACTTCCGTTACTGTTGTTGGTACTGGCCAAGATTTTATAGCCTCGACTTTCGACGGGTCAACTGAAACTCCATTTCTTGACACGATATAGCCTAGGAAGGTTACGCTAGGTACCAAGAAGTAACACTTCTCCAACTTGGCATATAGCTTTTGCTTCCTCAACATTTCAAACACCAATCTCAAGTGTCTAAGATGGTCTTCAACATTTTCACTATAAATGAGTATATCATCTAGGTATACCACCACAAACTTACCCAAGAAAGGTTTTAGTACCTCATTCATCAACCTCATGAAGGTACTCGGTGCATTACTTAGGCCCAAAGGCATGACTAGCCATTCGTACAAACCTACTTTTGTTTTGAAGGCTGTCTTCCATTCATCGCCTTCCCTCATCCGAATCTGATGGTATCCACTGCGAAGATCTATTTTGGAAAATACTGTTGAACCATGCAGTTCATCTAATAGATCATCTAGTCTCGGAATTGGAAATCTGTACTTGATAGTAATGTTATTTACTGCTCTACTATCGATGCACATTCTCCATGTTCCATCCTTCTTTGGTACCACCAAAGTTGGTACAGCACAAGGACTCATGCTTTCCCTTACGTATCCTCGCTCCATTAATTCCTCAATCTGTCTCTGTATCTCTTGAGCCTCCTGTGGGTTACATCTGTAAGCTGCCTTGTTCGGTAAAGATGCTCCTGGAACTAAGTCAATTTAATGCTCAATCCCTCTGATAGGCGGTAGACCTGGGGGTAAGTCTTCAGGAAATACATCCTGGAATTCTACCAACAATTTTTCCATGTCTTTATTTGGTTCTTCTGGTTTCTGTTCAGATTGAAAACCAACAGCAATCAATAAGTAGCCCTGACCTCCTCGTTCCAGTTCAGTCTGGAATTGTTTCTCCGTCATCATTAAACTCTCCTTGCGTACGCCAAGAGAGGATAAAGGTTTTAGGGCCGTCTTCTTATTGCCTACCTTGGCAATGTATACATTTGTTCTGCCATCATACTTAACGAACCTGTCATACTGCCATGGTCTCCCCAACAGTATGTGGCATGCATCCATGACGCAAACGTCGCATAGTACCTGATCTCTGAACTTGCCAATCTCAAACGAAATCAGTGCTTGCTTGGTTACTTTGACTTCTCCTCCATCACTCAACCAATGCAATTTATACGGTTTAGGATGGGGTGTTGTCGGCCAATTTAGTTTATCAATCAGCGTAGTAGAAACCACATTGGTGCAGCTGCCCGTGTCAATTATCAAATTACACAGTTTATCCCTCACCAGTACTCTGGTCATGAATATTTTATCCCGTTGGTCAGCTTCCAATGGAACTGGTTTGGCTTGCAATAACCTTCGGACTATCAATTGTGAGCCATGCGTCTCAGGCTCTTCCTCAGAATCAGCCTCAAAATCAGCTTCAACTTCTCTACAGTTATTCGACTCCTCTTCTTCAAGTTTTTCTCTCTCCCTCGAAGCATAGGATGCCTCAATTTCTTCAACATCACGGAGAGTCATCACTCTATTGCTAGGACAATCACGCTGCATGTGTCCATAGCCTTTACACTTGAAACAAATTCGTCTGTC
>CM025786.1:40903705-40925452 GCA_014636745.2 Centella asiatica
TACCCGACTAAAAAATAAAATAAAATAATCTGGGTTTTGCGTCGGTGCTCTTAAAACACCGACGCATATGTTTGGTTTATGCGTCGGTGTTTTTAAAGCACCGACGCATATACCCGATTATTTCATTTCGCGGCATATTTTTCTTTTGGCCCTCATTTTACCGCCTATTCATATCCCTTTGCGCGGCATAACATTTCCTTTGCCCTAAATCTTCACAAGCTGCATACATTTTCATTTCAAGTTCTTTATCGATAAAGATACAATTTTCTATTTCAGTTTCTGGCGAATACACTGTAATCGGCTTCGGAGTTGTTACAAGTGAAAGAGGTACATAATTTTTTTTCAACTGAACTGTTTACATTCTTTTTCTGTTTTTAGTTTTAATACAACATTTGTTTAAAGCCCCAAAGTGTATCTTGTGATATATGTGTTCTATTTGTGTTTCTTTGTGTTCTGTTTGTGTTTCTTTTGAATGGAAGCACTGCGATATACTATGTGTTTTGGTAGTGTGTCTTTTGAATGGAAGCACTGCGATATACTATGTGTTTTGGTTGTGTGTCTTTTGTTTTTGTTGTTGGGATGCACTGTAATTTTTGGCAATAGTTTTGCAATTTTTTATTCCGTCTTTCAAATTGGTACCTTCTCATTTTCGCCTATGAACAATCTACTGTTAGTTGGGAATTTTTTTCGCCTAAGTTGCTTGTTGCTTAACTCCAACTCTGTAGTTTATTTTTAAATGTTTTTTTTTTGACATTTTCTGATGTACTTTATAGTTTACTATTATCATGGACCACCCAAGTTCGAGTGATAGACCTGCTAAAAAAACAAGAGGTCCAACAACTTGCAAAACATTGAAAGAAAAGTCCGCAAATAAACCATCAGAGAAAGTGATTGAGTTTGATGATGTCGGTGTTCCCATTGGAACATATGCTGCTGCATTCAAGTCGTACATTGGAGTACTGGTTAGAGTTCAGGTTGACATCAATATTCAGAGTTGGCAAGAAGTCAATGATGGACTAAAGGATGCGATTTGGCAAGATATTAAGGTATGAATTGAAAAGAATAATTAGTTGTTTTAACATATATTGCCGTTCAAATTTTATTACAAGTTACTGATATGCATGATTTGAGTATTTCAGACTGAATGGAATATAACGGATGATGCGAGACGAAAGGACGTATTAAAATCTGCTGCGAAAATTTGGAGGGATTTCAAGTCAAGGTTAGTCTGCCGATACTTGCGTGTAGACAAGGACCCTTGCGAGAAATATGACTTCATAAGTCGAGAGCAATGGGATAAATTCACTCATGATCATCAAAGTGAAGAATTTCAGGTATATTCTTTTCAGATTTATATTATTATTGGTTTTCAGATAATATTATGTTGAATAGGGACTGTTTACTCATATTATTGTTTTATTTTCTAACAGACTAAAAGTGACAAGGCACGTCAAAACCAGAAGTTTAATGAGTATCCACATTATCTGGGAAGACATGGATATGCAGGAAAAAAATCGAAGTGGATGGTTGATGACCCTCTTCATTCTCTACCTTCGTCCGAATCCGTTAATTCAGAAATTGTATCAACCGATCGAGCTGATCGTAGTTACGATTGGATTCGGGCGAGAGTTAGGAAGAGGGATGAAGGTGAAGGTTATTATTTTCCCAAGGACGAGACTAGGGATGTTGTTCAAAAAATGGTAAGAGTATTTTGTTCATTTAAAAATTTTTATATTTACAGTTATGCTTAAAATATTAATCGTTAAATTGATTTTGAAACAGTTGGAATGGAAAGACAAAGCCTCGGAAGGTTCGTGGACTCCTGACGGCCATGATGACATATTGTCACGGGCACTTGGAAAGAAGGAGCACGGCAGGCGTGTCAGAGGGGTTGGAGGAACAGTTCGCATGAAGGATGTATTCGGCACGGCCAGAGGCAAGTCCCGTAGAGCCGTAATATCAATGGATGAGTTGTCTACGATAACTCAAGATATTGAAACAAAAGTGGCCAATCGACTTGCACAGCAGTACCAATCTCAAATGAATGAAATGGATATGAAATACAAAGACCAGATTGGTACACTGCAAAGTCAGCTTGCGAACGTATTGAATGTAATGAGCCAGATGGGAATGCCTGTTCCCCAACAAACTCCAACAACTCCAACAACCGACGTGATTCAGAGTAGCTCCCACTCGGTGGATCCATTCTTTCAAATAAAGGTATACTTATTTTTACTCTTTTCTATGTCTTTCAATCATAAGTTATATAAGTGCCCTATATGATCCTAACTGAATTTTTTTTTATATAACATAGAAGCCGACTCCATGTCGTCTCTGTGTCATCCTTCCTGAGACCGGCAAAGTGATTGTGGCTTTTGGGACTGTTTTTGCATCCAATGCTTCGGGCGACGTTGTTCATGGTACTCAAATGGAGCTCAACAATGTAAGAGTATCCATCGATGACGTTCGCCCTGAATTTCAACAAGCTCCTCTTCCCGTGCCTACGTATGAACATACAAGAGTAGGTGACGCATTAGGTAGCTTTGTTGAGTGGCCTAAACAACTTGTACTGTTGGGGCAGGTACCAAATGTCAAATTAACATTATTAATTATAAATGATTGTTGTTAATTCATTAAATTCATGTAAATGTTATTATTTAACACTTTATATCTAATTAGGATCCCATCTTACCGGGTAAGGGTAAAGAGCCTGCATCCCCCCCCGCCAAAACTAATGAAGTTCGTAGCAAAGGGTCAGCTACTGATGTTGATCCGAGCTTCAGCGCAAAATGTAAATATTTAGCACAGATGATTATGGGATTGCCTTCCTCGGACATAATTTCAGTGCCATTGGATTATGACAACTGCATTGAGAAGGAAGATGAACAACTCATATACATCGCGTCCGAAGATATCATCCAATTTTGTAGAATGGAATGGTTGAATATAAGTGTCGTACAAATTTGGATGAGGTGAGACTATAATTTTCATACTCATTTATCTTTTTTTTTAGCTGATATACAGGTTTATTTTATAAAGTAACTAATGAGTAGTTTGTATATTATATTTAAGGTATTTGAACGAGATGACGTCGGGATCTAATGCATTTGGATTCCTGTGTCCTCAAGCACTGGCAAATGCAAAAAATGATCCAGATGTGTCTGCTAGATACATTGCCTCAATTTTTCTAGGTTGCCGGGGAGCCAAATTCATCTTCGCGCCGTACTTCCAAAAGTAAGAACATAAAAATGGTGGGATTAAATTGTAGCTAGCTTGTTCATTGATATAATTTAACATTGTTATTTAATTTGTAAAAATGTAGTGAGCATTGGCTGTTGTTTCTCATATCTTGTGAGCAAAGCACAGTATATGTGTACGACTCATTGAAGAAGGAAAGGAATATGCCGATAAAGAATGTAATGGCAGTGTAAGTAAATAATATTTTAGTTCCTAAGTTTTTAATATAAGTTAAACGTGTAAACATCTTTTAACATATTTATTTACTCATATTAATTATAATATATATAATTTTGTAGGGCATTTAAATCATATGTTGCTCAAGGCGGCAAGCACAACAAAAATAAGTTGCAATGGTGTACGAAAGAGGTTAAGGTATAAAATATTTGCTGACTTATCCAAACAAAGTTGATTTTGTTGGTTCTTAATATAATTTCTTATTAAAATTTTAATCAACTTGCCTATTTATACAGTGTCCTCAACAAAAAGGAAGTGTTGAATGCGGCTACTATGTCATGAGGTACATGTATGACATCGTCAAGTTGCATCAACGGGCTCCCTTTACAAAATGGACTGAGGTATATTGTTTTTAATTATATGCATGCAATTAATTTCAATCTATTAACCTTGTATATTGGTTTTAATTATATGCAACATTGTTTCTTTTTTATAATTTTCTCCAGGGTTTGAGTGCACAAGAGTCGTATACTCAGTCTGATCTTGATGAAATTAGAGACCTGTGTGCAGATTTTTTTATGACTTTTTGTATGTGACCTAAATATATTTGGACAGTTTGTACATTTCGACATGTAATTTGAACAATTTGTAAATATCCCTGTTTTGAACTGTTAGTAAATTTGGATTTGTATATATTCCTGTTTTGCAAATATTGAAATGGTTGAATTTTGTACTATATATTTTGGCTTGTTGTGGCATATCGAGTATCCTTTTTTATCTACAGGTTGGATATTTTATTTTTAAAAAGAAAATTTAAAAAAAAAATAATAATAATTTGCGTCGGTTCATTAAAATCAACCGACGCAAATAGCTTAAATTATTTTTAAAATTAATTTTTATTAAACAATTATTTGCGTCGGTTCATTTACAACAACCGACGCAAATAGTTTAAATTATTTTTAAAATAAATTTTTATTAAAAAATTATTGCCGTCGGTTTTTTTAAATGAACCGACGCAAATATTTTAAATTATTTTAAAAATAAATTTTTATTAAACAATTTTTTGCGTCGGTTTTTTTAAATGAACCGACGCAAATACTTAAATTATTTTTAAAATAAATTTTTATTAAACATTCATTTGCGTCGGTGTTTTTAAATTAACCGACGCAAATAGAGTAAATTATTTTTAATATAAATTTTTTGCGTCGGTTCATTTAAATCAACCGACGCAAATAGCTTAAATTATTTTTAAAATTAATTTTTATTAAACAATTATTTGCGTCGGTTCATTTACAACGACCGACGCAAATAGCTTAAATTATTTTTAAAATAAATTTTTATTAAAAAATTATTGGCGTCGGTTTTTTTAAATGAACCGACGCAAATAGTTTAAATTATTTTAAAAATAAATTTTTATTAAACAATTTTTTGCGTCGGTTTTTTTAAATGAACCGACGCAAATACTTAAATTATTTTTAAAATAAATTTTTATTAAACATTCATTTGCGTCGGTGTTTTTAAATTAACCGACGCAAATAGAGTAAATTATTTTTAATATAAATTTTATTAAACTATCATTTGCGTCGGTGTTCCTAAATTAACCGACGCAAATGAGGATATTATTTGCGTCTGCTTTATAAAGGTCCGACGCAAAGTCTTCGTTTTTGCGTCGTGTCTTTAACCGACGCAAAATATTTAAGTTTTTTGCGTCTCCTCCATATGCGTCTCCTCGTAACCGACGCAAAATGTGTTAATTAACCGACGCATATGATCAGCTTTGTACTAGTGAGTAAGGGTTATTAGGAGCGATAGAGGAACAGAATTCAAGAATTCCCAAGTACTTGAATTCTGCACTGAAAAAGGAATAACTCATCAATTCTCAGCTCCAAGAACACCTCAACAAAATGGAGTTGTTGAGAGGAAAAATAGAACCCTTATTGAAGCAGCAAGGACTATGTTACAAGAGGCTAAGCTTCCCACATATTTTTGGGAGGAAGCTATAAGTACTGCTTGCTTTACACAGAATAGATCCTTGATTAACAAAGCATACAACAAAACACCTTACGAGTTAATGACTGGGAGAAAACCATCTCTCAAGTTCTTACATGTGTTTGGTTGTAAATGCTTTGTACTGAGAGATTCATCAGAGTCAAGAGGAAAGTTTGACAACAAATCTGATGAAGCAATCTTCTTAGGTTATTCTCTGTCAAGCAAAGCATACAGAGTATATAATCTAAGAACAAAGGTCATTGTGGAATCAATTCAAGTCATGTTTGATGATAAAAAGATTCCAAGAATGATTGGACAAGGATTGCATGAACCTCTCAGTTTTGAGAATGAATTGGATGCATGGGAATATCCATCAGAGACTACTGAACAACCCTAAGATAGCAATGATCCCTACATAATTGAGGGGGAGCTAACAGTTGTGCATGAAGTGCCTAGAACTAATACTCTATTAGAAAATAGAATGTTAGATGAAACTCAAGAGACTGGTAACATTAGTATCCCATCGGAGACTAATGGTCTACCAGAGACTAGAGTAACTGATGCACAATCAGAAACTATATTGACACCTGATTCAGTAGAAATAAATAGCTCATGGGGAGCTAATAATGAAGGAGTCAATGGTTCAGGGGGAGCAGTCTCTGATCATGAAGCCATAATGGGTTACACCAATCTAGAAAATGTAGCCTCAACTTCAAAATCAAATCTGCCACGTGCAATTCCATGGTTAAGAGACCACACGCCAGATTTGATAATTGGAAGTTTAGAGGATGGAGTCAAGACTAGAAGTGCAACTCAAAATGAATGTTTATATCTCAGTTTTCTCTCAAAAATTGAGCCAAAGAAAATTGAGGAAGCACTTCAAGATCCTGACTGGATAATTGCCATGCAAGAAGAATTGAACCAATTCACTCGAAACAAAGTCTGGAGACTGGTACCTAAACCAAAGAATAGATCAATTATTGGTGCCAAATGGGTGTTCAGAAACAAAATGGATGAAGCTGGTACAATTACAAGGAACAAAGCAAGACTGGTTGCAAAAGGATATTCTCAAGAAGAAGGAATAGACTATGATGAAACATTTGCACCAGTAGCAAGACTTGAAGCAATACGAATCTTTTTGGCATATGCAGCCTATAAGGACATCAAGGTGTACCAGATGGATGTCAAAAGTGCTTTCTTAAATGGAAAATTGGAAGAGGAAGTCTATGTTTGCCAACCCCCAGGTTTTGTAGACTCCAAATTTCCAAATCATGTCTATAGGTTAGACAACGCACTTTATGGCTTAAAACAAGCACCAAGAGCCTGGTATGATACTCTATCTCAATTTTTAATTGAAAACAAATTTGTTAGAGGTATCATAAATAAAACACTATTTTATAGAAAGCAAGGCTCTGATATTATATTGGTGCAGATATATGTAGATGATATTATATTTGGGTCTACAAATGAAAATCTTTGTAAAAAATTCTCAAAACTTATGCAGTCTAGATATGAAATGAGTATGATGGGAGAATTAACATTCTTCTTAGGATTGCAGATTAAACAATCAACTAATGGAATATTTATCAGTCAGTCATAATATATCAAAGACTTACTGAGAAAATATGATTTGGTTGATTGTGCACCTGCAAAAACACCCATGCCTACTTCCACTAAACTAGATAAAGATTTAAAAGGAAAGAAAGTTGATATCACTAATTATAGAGGAATGATAGGCTCTCTTTTATATCTAACTGCAAATAGACCTGATATAATGTTTGCTACATGCCTGTGTGCTAGATTTCAAGCTGACCCTAGAGAGTCACATTTGATTGCTGTAAAAAGAATACTCAGATATCTAAAGGGTACCCCAAACCTTGGATTATGGTATCCCAAAGAATCTGATTTTAAACAAATTGGTTATTCAGATGCTAATTATGCAGGGTGTAAGCTTGACAGGAAAAGCACAAGTGGAAGCTGCCAACTTCTTGGAGGCAGACTTGTTTCTTGGTTCAGCAAGAAACAAAATTCAGTTTCTACTTCAACAGCAGAAGCTGAATACATCGCAGCTGGGAATTGTTGTGCTCAAATCCTATGGATTAAGAATCAACTCCTAGACTATGGTATGTCATTATCCAAAATTCCTATTTATTGTGATAATACAAGTGCCATAACAATAACAGAAAATCCAGTGCAACATTCAAGAACAAAACACGTAGATATTAGATATCACTTCATAAGAGAACATGTAAGTGAAGGTAATATCGAATTACACTGGGTAACAATTGATAAACAACTTGCAGACATATTCACAAAACCTTTAGATGAATCTACTTTTTCTAGATTAGTTTCTGAATTAGGAATGTTGAATTATGCCTCTAAAAATTGATTAATTTTTTTTTAAAACAAGTTGTTTAGTTGTACGCAGCTAGAATTAATTTTCTAGAAAGAAGCTGTTTTATTAAAACAGAATTTCAGGAGCTACAATTTTATTTCTGGAAAAAGTTGATAAAATGAATAATCAAATGATTGATTATTGAATAATATGAGCTAGAGTGAGTAAGAGACTAACTAGTCCCTGATAGTTGTTTTTAATTAGTCCCCGACTAAATTAAAAAATTAAACTATTAGAGACTACCTTAGTCCCCGATAGTTTATATTATTAGAGACTATCTTAGTCCCCGATAGTTAATACTATCAGAGACTATCTTAGTCCCCGATAGTTAATACTATCAGAGACTATCTTAGTCCCCGATAGTTAATACTATCAGAGACTAACTAGTCCCCGATAGTAAATCCTATCGGAGACTACCTTAGTCCCTGGTAGTAAACCCTATCGGAGACTAATCTTCTTCTAGTCTCTTACGAGTGAACAGATTAGAGATTATGACAATCTCCGATCGAGGGTAAACTGGTAGTTACCCATCCGTAAGAATTGCAAACGTTTCTAACAAATTGATAAAACAAATTTCAAACATCTTTGCAATCACAATCACTCAAAGCTCTGAAATTATTTTCTCTCTGATAATACTCTACAATTTAACCCTTTTTTAAGTTTCTTCCAAAGTTCACAGATCTCTTGCAATGGCCGCTAAAACAGTTGCTTTCAAGTTTGGAGACTTTGATTTCATTAAGACCAACCATGCAGGGGTGGCTGATAAGAATGTCTTTGAAGCCCAGTACCACCCCTTCGTGGATTTTCTTCAAAACTCCTCACTAACTTACGCCATTTATGAAGCTCCCGTCCAAGCCACTGAGGTCATCACGGCTATTTGGTCCACTGCTACCATGAAAGGTGCAAAAACTGACTCACCTATGGTAAGTTTCAGGTATGCAAACACTACTTATACTATAGATCATACCATTGTAAATAATGTTTTACATTTACCAGTTTATGAAAACTTTGACTCCCCTGCCTCTGATGAAGAAATACTTTCTATGTTGAAAAACTTAAATTATTCTGCTGAAATTGGGTCTGTTGGGTCTATTACACGACCCCATCTAAGGCAAGAGTGGTCACTGTTCTTTGACATAATTACTAAAGCTTTTACAACAAAATGCAGTGGATATGATGCTATCACTACACTCACACAGCAAATTGCTTTTAGTGTGTTGTATAGTAGACATCTAAACATTGGGCTTTTAATTCTGCAAAACTTGTTGCCAAAACTTAAAACCAGTAAAACTAAAATTTATTATGCTAGGTTTTTGATGATGATTGCTTATTATCTACTCCCTAACCTAAATATTACTGGAATGCAAGTTGTACCAACTGTTTTGCAGAGTAAAAGAATAGTCAAAGATGTGAAGAACTCTGCAAAGGTAACTGTTCCTTTATTTTTCCCTCCTATCATGAGATCTACTCTGATTGATAGGCTTCCCAATCTTTACTCTTTGCAATTTTTTGAGGGTAATAAAAGCCAAAACCCTGTGAATCCTCCAACAACTTCACCACAACAATCTATAGCCCCCTCCACAGTCTCCCAAAAGACTGTGGTTGTAAAAACCAAGACAATCACAAAACTCCCAATTAAGAGAAAAATAATTGAGGGAGCAAGTGAGGACGAGGGAGAACCAAAAGCTGAAGTTCCACTTTAGAGGAAAAAGAGAATTAAAACCCTTAGCCAAGCCCAATCCAGTGCTTCTCAAAAAGCATTAGAGGCTATAAGGACAAACAGTGAACTGTCACCATCCTCCCAAAAGGATGTTGACATTGAAGAAAGTTCCCAACTAGGAACATACTGTACAGAGTCAGCACAAACTCTTGGTCACAACCAAGAGGAACCCATAAGAGAGTTAATAAAACAAAAGAGTGACACAAGGAGTGCACACATAGAGTCATCTATTGATGTTCCTCAATTTTTAATCTCTGAGGAACAGCCAACACTCCCCACTGTACATTCTTCTCCTTTTTCTCCCATTCTTGATTTTTTTGATGTAAATATAACTGATTCTCTTGATTTTTCCCAAGAGGAGCCAATACTCGAGACAGGTTCTCATACAATTTCCATGGATAGCTCCCTAGCCCAAAATACACAAAGGGAACCCCCTATCCATGCTGTCACAAGCACTTCTCAAACCCCCACTTCTATAGGAAAGAGTGACACCATCAAAATAAGTGAGGTTGTGAGAATAAATAGTGAGAGTCAGGCTCCTGACCTGGAAAAAGGAGAGCACATACACATAAAAGAGAGTCAAGCTTTAGAAAGCTTGGAAAAAGGAGAGCATAAGAAGCTGGGTGCCTAATCCCAGGCAAAAGGAGAGGGTGTGAGTAAGGATGAGATCCTTGAACAAAATAAAAGAGAGAAATTCTCAGCAGGTATATTTTTACAACCTGTTGATACAAGCTCACAAGAAGCTCATGTTTTTTCTACTCCCTCCACAAATATCCAAACAGAAGAAACTGAGAACATTTCAAGCACAGGGGATGCAACATTAAATATGATATTTGAAATGTCTAATGCGGACTTTGAAGTTTTATATGGTCTGCAACAAAGACAAGACCACCTTTCTGCATTAAAGACAAGGCTTGCAGATGAACCTGTGCATGAAGAAGCTCCAGAAACAAATGTTGATGAATGGTTGGATGCAACCTATTCCAACACACTGAAGGATGCAGCCGCCCAATTGAGGCAGGATTATGTGACCAACATAGGGTCAACTGTTTCTGCACCATCAGTTAAAGATATATTAGAAGAAGTAACCAAGGTGGATAAGAAACACACCAACTTTCACCACTTCTTGGTTACTGGCATCAATGGTGCAGTGAAGAAAATGGAGGAAAGGATGGAGTTGGAGACAGAGAAAATTAGAAGGTGCTATGAAGGACACTTGCCAAGGAGGACTATCACTGCAATTGATACTCTTATCAAAGACAAGTCCAAAACTGACAGTCGACTTCAAGCCCTTGAAGCAAATATTCAACTCCTGATCCAAAAACAAGACCGAATGGAACAACTACTGATGCAGGCAATTCCAAATTTGGCCACCTCTTCTCAACCCAAAGATGCTGATGTCAAAAAGGGGTAGAGTGGTCCATCCAATGTTCATGTACAAAAGCAAAAGTCTGGTCCTGTCCTTGATGCAGAATTGCAAGCAATGTTGGACAGGATCCTAAAGAAACATTCGGATCTTGAAGCAGCAACAAAAGCAACAACAACACAACTTCCAACAACAACAACAACAGCAACAACAGCATCTCCTTCTTCCACTGCACAAGCTCCAACAATAAAAGACAAAGGCAAAGGTGTCATTGTTGAAGATTCAAAGAAGAAAACTACTACTCAACCAGGACAGCCTAAGCTACTGGGGGATGCCATGAAGACAGCTCACTTTCCTACTCTAGTTGAACTAATAGTGGATGGGAAAGTGGAGTTGGTCTATCCTCAAGAACAGAAACTGATAGAATCTGATGCACTACTAGCTCAGAAACTTCAAGAAGAGGAGGATATGGCAGCAGCTAGGGAGGAGGAGGAGGCAAAGAAGAAGAAAATCTTTACAAGGAGATCAAGTGCACAGAAAGCAGCCATAACCAAGAAGAAGAATAAAGAGATGGAAGAGGCTGAGAAGAAATCAAGAAGGAAACCTTTGGTCCAGGAATCTGCAAAGAAACCTGTGATCAAGGCAACTATCAAGAAGCCTAACTCTCAAGATCCTCCAAGGTCAACTGAGACTGCTTTGGTGGCTGTGAGTGGACCAACAAAGCCACAAACAGTTTCATCAAAGAAGTCTTACAAAGTTAAAATGGCTAGTACATAAGAAATCATGAAAGCCTTGAAGAAAAACCACAAAGAGGATTGATCTAATAAAGGGTAAAAATAACAAAGATGTTCTCCATGTCTTTTTGAAAGATGGAGAGTCTTTGAAATTTGAGAAGCCAGCCTTGGAGGGACAAACTAAAGAAAATCTGGAGTGGTTGCTGACTGTTGTGCTTGAGACTTCTGATCTCAACATGGATCTTCGAAGCCAGATTCAAAAGGTAATGAAGGTGAAGCATAAGGTGGATACAGTGCCGGAAGCTAATCCTAAACCTCTAGGATTATGGTATGAGACTTTCCATGGAGAGAAAGTTTTCTTCAACTACAACAGAGACATTAATAGTGTCAGTGAGAGACACATTGAAGGCTTTATTAGTCTACTCAAGGATGCTAAAGAAGAAGTTGAATTGATTTTGAAAAAGTTGTTGATAGATAGACTGGAGTTGCTGAAGAGAAATAGGAAAGAAAGGCTGGAATTGCTGAAGAAAAAAAAAAAGGTTGTGTTGGAAGGTTTGTTTGTTGAAATAAACTGTATTTTTTTTATTTTTGAAGCCAGACTTATAGGATTTAAACTTGAGTCTTGGTGGAAGCTGAACAAAAGATCAAAGATCTTAGTTCAGAATACATTTGTAGTTAGTAATTCTTTATTCTTTTTCTAAGTAATTGTAATATTGAGTTTTGACATCATCATCAACCTTGAAATTATGCTTATCATTCTGATATTCATAATTAGGGGGAGATTGTTAGGTTTTAGAACATTTGATGATGATTGTCTTTAGATTACTTAGAATACAAATGTATAGAAAGTGTTAATTAGTAACACTGAAGTTTTGTAGCCAGTAGTTATCTCTTTGTTTGTAATTCATTTATTCTTTGTAAAGAGATACGATTATTTTTTTATTTGTAATTAACTGCTGGAATGGAGTATCGAAGCTTCAAGAAGTCAAGTTGTGTATTTGATCTGTTAGAGTTTGCAAAAAGGCTTATCGGAGACTAAGCCTTAACGTGTCAGAGACTAAATAACACTATCGGAGACTACACAAGCTAACGTCATCAGGGAAAAGTCATCAGGGACTAAACGTACCAGGGACTAAAAGAGTCATCAGGGACTAAATGTACCAAAGACTAAAGGATACGTCAGGGACTAAAGTCGTCGGAGACTAAAAGAAGCATCAGAGACTAATTGTAATTTAATCTCTGAAAGATATAGAGTTCGAATTGAGAAAGGAATGTCTTCCACGTAAAGTAAAATATTATTGAAGACGTAGCTGGTAAGGAAACTCACCAGATATCTTTACCTAATCAAAAAGGAAAGATTGTATTTGATTCGAATAAGGAAGCTGAATTTTATTCAGAATAGTAACTAAGTTAAATGTAATTCAGTTGATATAGAAGCTGTAATTAGTTTTACAGAGAGTACTTCAGAAGCTGTATAGGTTTTTCATAGTTTTGTATCTTTTCCTATACAGAATAGAAAAGAAGCTGATGATTACATTATTGTGATTGTTAGGATTTGTATTCAATTGTAAATCAATAAAGCAATTGTTTATAAATAGATTTGTGTTCTTGTTCTTTTAATTCCGCAAGAAAAATTTAGTTTCTTAAAGAACAAGTAATCGAAGAATTTTCAAAGAACTTGTATTCAACCTCCCTTCTACAAGTTCTTGTCATCTCACTGGGAAAACACTTTCCAATTAGGATTAGGGATCTTACCAGCTTATAAATAGCTGCTCATGTTGTACAATAAAGATATAGTTGATTGATTAATAAACTTGTGTGAGTTTTTACTTACGTTTATCCGAAAGTTGGTGGTTAATTCCTTTATACTTTCACAACTGATTTGTTTTAGCTTGTGGGTGATTAATTTCTTTAAGCAAACTAAACAAATTGATCCTTTAGTGTTGATTTCTGGTGATTAACGTCTTTATGAAATCTTCCTAAAGTTATTTTTCTGAAACCTGTGTTTGATCTCTTAGATCAAATACATCAAAAGGATTGGTAGCTGACATTCCACAATTGGAGTTTACACAAGATGGATTATATGATTCATGCCAGCAAGGGAAACAAAGAAGTGTATCATTCGAAAGCAAACCAGCAACATCAATCACTGACACTTTACAGTTGCTACACTTGGATTTATTTGGTCAAGTGAATGTGATGTCTATCTTAAGAAATAGATATGCTTTGGTTATTGTGGACGATCACACGAGGTATACTTGGGTAAAATACCTCCATACAAAAGATGTAGCTGCTCAATTGATAATTGATCATGTCAAGAAGATAGAAACTGAGTCAAGAAAAACAGTAAGGGTAATAAGGAGTGATAGAGGAACAAAATTCAAGAATACCCAAGCTATTGAATTCTGCACTGAAAAAGGAATAACTCATCAATTCTCTGCTCCAAGAACCCCTCAACAAAATGGAGTTGTTGAGAGGAAAAATAGAACCCTTATTGAAGCAGCAAGGACTATGTTACAAGAAGCAAAGCTTCCTATATATTTTTGGGAAGAAGCTATTAGCACAGCTTGCTTTACACAGAATAGATCCTTAATAAACAAAGCTTACAACAAAACTCCTTATGAATTGATGACTGGAAGAAAACCAACTCTCAAGTTTTTACATGTGTTTGGTTGTAAGTGTTTTATACTGAGAGACTTATCAGAGACAAGAGGAAAATTTAACAACAAGTCTGATGAGGCAATCTTCTTAGGTTATTATCTGTCAAGCAAAGCATACAGAGTATATAATCTAAGAACAAAAGTCATTGTGGAATCAATTCAAGTTGTATTTGATGACAGAAAAATTCTAGGAATGATTGGACAAGGATTGCATGAACCTCTCAGTTTTGAGAATGAATTGGATGCATGGGAATATCCATCAGAGACTACTGAAACACCCCAAGATAGCAATGATCCCTACATAATTGTGGGGGAGTTAACAGTTGTGCATGAAGTGCCAAGGACTAATACTCTATCAGAGACTAGAGTATTAGATGAATCACAAGAGACTGGTGACATTAGTATACCATCAGAGACTAATGATTCACCAGGGACTAGTGTCACTGATGCACAATCGGAGACTATCTTGACACCAGGGACTATAGAGATAAACAGCTCAGGGGGAGCTAATAATGAAGAAGTCAATGGTTTAGGGGGAGCAGTCTCTGATCATGAAGCTAGATTAGACAACATCAATCTAGAAAATGAAGCCTCCACTTCAAGGTCAAATATGTCACGTGCAATTCCATGGTTGAGAGACCACAGACCAGATTTGATCATTGGAAGTCTAGAGGATGGAGTTAAGACTAGATGTGCAACTCAAAATGAATGTCTTTATCTCAGTTTTCTCTCAAAGATTGAGCCAAAGAAAATTGAGGAAGCACTTCTAGATCCTGAATGGATAATAGCCATGCAAGAGGAGTTAAACCAATTCACAAGAAACAAAGTATGGAGACTGGTACCCAAACCAAGGAATAGATCAATTATAGGTGTCAAATGGGTCTTCAGAAATAAATTGGATGAAACTGGTACAATTACAAGGAATAAAGCAAGACTGGTTGCAAAAGGATATTCTCAAGAAGAAGGAATATATTATGATGAAACTTTTGCACCAGTAGCAAGACTTGAAGCAATCAGAATCTTCTTGGCTTTTGCAGCCTAGAAGAACTTCAAGGTGTACCAGATGGATGTCAAAAGTGCTTTCTTAAATGGAAAATTGGAAGAGGAAGTCTATGTTTGCCAACCCCCAGGTTTTGTGGACTCCAAACTTCCAAATCATGTCTACAGGTTAGACAAAGCACTTTATGGCTTAAAACAAGCACCAAGAGCCTGGTATGATACTCTATCTAAAGTACATCAAAGACTTATTGAGAAAATATGATTTGGTTGATTGTGCATTTGCAAAAACACCCATGCCTACAGCCACTAAGCTAGATAAGGATTTAAAAGGAAAGAAAATTGATATTACTAGCTATAGAGGCATGATAGGCTCTCTTTTATATCTAACTGCGAGTAGACCTGATATAATGTTTGCTACATGTTTATGTGCTAGATTTTAAGCTGACCCTAGATAGTCACATTTGATTGCTGTAAAAAGAATACTCAGATATCTAAAGGGTACCCCAAACCTTGGTTTATAATATCCCAACGAATCTGATTTTAAACTAATTGGTTATTCAGATGCTAACTATGCAGGTTGCAAGCTTGACAGAAAAAGCACAAGTGGAAGCTACCAACTTCTTGGAGGCAGACTTGTTTCTTGGTTTAGCAAGAAACAAAATTTAGTTTCTACTTCAACAGCAGAAGCTGAATACATTGCAGCTGGGAGTTGCTGTGCTCAGATCTTATGGATCAAAAATCAACTCCTAGACTATGGTATGTCATTATCCAAAATTCCTATCTATTGTGATAATACAAGTGCCATAGCTATAACAGAAAATCCAGTGCAACATTCAAGAACAAAACACATAGACATTAGATATGACTTCATAAGAGAACATGTAAGTGAAGGAAATATTGAATTGCATTGGGTTACAACTGATAAACAACTTGCAGACATATTCACAAAGCCTTTAGATGAATCTACATTTTCTAAATTAGTTTCTGAATTAGAAATGTTGAATTATGCTTCTAAAAATTAATTTCATATTTTGAAAGCAAGTTGTTTAGTTGTAAGAAGCTAGAATTTAATTTCTGGATTGAAGCTGTTCTTAATGGACAAAATTTGATAAGCTAGAATCCAATTTCTAGATTGCAGCTGTTCTTGTGAATAGAAATTTTAGTAGCTAGAATTTAATTTCTGGTTGAAGCTGTTTTAATTAAACAGAATTTTTGAAGCTAATAATCATTAACTTGATTGTTGGAAATATTTTGAAAAAAAAATTGTAGCAGGGACTACATTTACTTAGACCCTAAAAGCTTAAGAGAAAGAGACTATCTTAGTCCCCGGTCGTAGTTTTTGCTTAGTCCCTGACTAGTCAAAAATTGAACTATTGGAGACTAGTTTAGTCCTTGATAGTGTTTTTAATTAGTCCCTAACTTAATTAAAAATTGAACTATCGGAGACTATCTTAGTCCCCAACAGTATTTTTAATTAGTCCCCGACTTAATTAAAAATTGAACTATTGGAGACTATCTTAGTCCCCGACAGTGTTTTTAATTAGTCCCCGACTTAATTAAAAATTGAACTATCGGAGACTACCTTAGTCCCTGACAGTGTTTTTAATTAGTGCCCGACTTAATTAAAAATTGAACTATCGGAGACTACCTTAGTCCCTGACAGTGTTTTTGATTAGTCTCTGACTCAATAAAAAATAAACTATCGGAGCCTAATCGGGTCTAGTCTCTTATGAGTGAACATATCAGAGATTAGGGCAATCTCCGATCGAGGGTAATCTAGTAGTTACTCATACCTACGATCGAAAACGGTTCACTATCTTTAGAATTGCAAATGTTTCTAACAATTTGATAAAAGTAAATTCAAACATCTTTGCAATCACAAACTCTTAAGCCCTGAAATTATTTTCTCTACAAACACTCTGCAATTTAACCTTTTTTCAAAGAATTTCTTCACAAGTTCACACAGATCTCTTCGATGGCAGCCAAAACTATTTGCTTCAAGTTAGGAGACTTTGATTTCATCAAGACCAACCATGCAGGGGTGGTTGATAAACATGAATTTGAAGCACAGTACCATCCATTTGTAGATTTTCTACAAAACTCTTCACTGTCGTACGCCATATACGAAGCTCCCACACAAGCCGTTGAAGTTATCACGACTATGTGGTCCACTACTACTGTCTAGGATGAGAATACTGACTCTCCTGTGGTAAGTTTCAGGTATGATAATACTGTCTATAATATAGATCATACTGCTGTTAATAATGCTTTACATTTACCTGTGTATGAAAACTTTGACTCTCCTGCCTCTGATGAAGAAATTTTTGCTATGTTTAAAAATTTACATTATTCGTCAGAAATTGTTTCTATTGGGTCTATCACACGACCCCATCTAAGGCAGGAGTGGTCACTGTTCTTTGACATTATTTAAAAAGCTTTTACTTCTAAACGCAGTGGCTATGATGCTATCACTACACTCACACAACAAATTGCTTTTAGTGTGTTGTATGATAGACGTCTAAACATTGGGCTTTTAATTCTGCAAATCTTTTGGTAAAACTTAAATCCGGAATAAAAATAAAATTTATTATGCTAGCTTTTTGATGATGATTGCATATTATCTAATCCCTAACCTTAATATTACTGGCATGCAAGTTGTACCAACTATTTTGCAGAGTAAAATTTTTTTTACTGATGTGAAGCATAAATCTGCAAAGGTAAAGGTTCCTTTATTTTTTCCTTCTGTGATGAGATCTACTCTCATTGATAGGCTTCCAAACGTTTATTCTTTGTTATTTTTTGAGGATACTGAAAACCAAAACCCTATTAATCCTCCAACCACTTCACAACAGCAATCTATAGCCCCCTCCACAGTTTCCTAAAAGACTGTGGTTGCAAAGACTCAACCAGCCATCACAAAACTCCCAATAAAAAGAAAAATAATTAAGGGAGTAAGTGAGGATGAGGGAGATAAAGAAGCTGAGGTGGCACCTCAGGGAAAGAAGAGAGTTATAACCCTAAGCCAAAAGGAATCCATTGCTTCCCAAAAGGCAATGGAGGATATAAGGAAAAACAGTGAACTGTCAATATCCTCCCAAAAGGATGACATTGAAGAAAGTTCCCAACCAGAAACAACCTGTAAAGAGTCTGAACAACCTCTTGTTCCCCAACAAGAGGAACCACAAAGAGAGAAAATAAAAGACAAGAGTAACACCAGGAATGAACACACAGAGTCATCTATTGATGTTTCTCAATTTTCAATGTCTGAGAAACAGCCAACACTCCAAACTGTACATTATTCTCCTTTTTCTCCCATTCTTGATTCTTTTGATATTACAAATTCAAATCTTCTTGATTTTTCCCAAGAGGAGCCAATACTCGAGACCAGCTCTCACACACATTCCATGGAGAGATCCCTAGCCACAGAAAAACAAAGGGAACCCACTCTTCATGCAGTCACAAGTAATTCTTCCTTACCCCTCACTTCTTTAGGACAGAGTGTACATATCCATATGAGTGAGGATGTGAGAATAATTAGTGAGAGTCAGGCTCCTGACCTGAAAAAAGGAGAGGACATACACATACAAGAGAGTCAAGCATTAGAGAGCTAGAAAAAAGGAGAGCAAGAGAAGCTGGGTGCCCAACCCCAGGAAAAAGGTAAGGGTGTGAGCAAGGATGAGATCCTTGAACAAAAGAATATAGAGAAATTTTCAGCAGGTGAATTTTTGAAACCTGTTGAAACCACCAACACCACCAGTGAAGCCCCAGTTTCCTCTCCACCATCATCTACTACAATATCAACAGAGGAAATTGGGGGAAGCTCCAGGACAGGGGATGTAGCCTTAAACGTCCTTTCTGAAATGTCCAATGTAGATTTTGAGATTCTCTATGGATTACAACAAACTTAAGATCACATTTCTGCATTGAAGACATGGCTTGCACATGAACCTGTCCCTGAAGAACCAGAAGAGGAGAATGTGGATGCTTGGCTAGATGAAAGCTTCACAAACTCTTTTACAGAAGCAGCTGCCCAGCTTAGACAAGATTACATCACAAATATCGGATATGGTGCAGCTGACCCAACCAATAGTACAGTACTTGAGGAAGTGACCAAAGTGGAAAAAAAAACACATAAAATTTCATCACTTTTTGGTCACTGGCCTCAATGATGCTTTCGCCAAGCTGGAACAAAGGATGGAGTTGGAAACAGAAAAAATTAGGAGATGCTATGAAGGACACTTGCCAAGGAGGACTGTTTCTTCAATTGATTCAATCATCAAAGATAAGTCCAAGACTGACAATAGAATTCAAGCCCTTGAAGCCAATGTCGAACTCCTCCTTCAAAACCAAGACAGAATGGAGCAACTCCTGCTATAAGCAATTCCACACTTGGCCACCTCCTTACAACCTAAAGATGTTGATGTCAAAAAGGGGGAGAGTGGTCATTCCAAACATGTTCCTGTACCTAAACCGCAACCAAAATCTGTTCCAATCCTTGATGCAGAATTGCAAGCAATGATGGGCAGAATTTTGAAGAAACATTCTGATCTTGATGCAGCTACAAAGTCAACAACAACAACACAACCACCACCACCAACAACAACAACAATACCAGCAGCAACAACAACAACAAAGAAAGCTCCTCCTCCTACTCAACAAACTGCACAAGCCCCAAGCATAACCAAAGAAAAAGGCAAGGGGGTCATGGTTAAAGAATCAAAGAAAAAAGACTCTACTCAACCAGGATAGCCCAAGCTATTGGGGGATGCCATGAAGACTGCTCACTTTTCCACTCCAGTTGAATTGATAGTGGATGGGAAAGTAGAGTTAGTTTATCCTCAAAAGCAAAAATTGGTTGAAGCTAATGCCTTACTAGCTCAGAAACTACAAGAGGAGGAGGACATGGCAGCAGCAAGGGAGGAGGAGGAGACAAAGAAAAAGAAAATCTCTGCAAGAAGATCAAGTGCACAGAAAGCAACCATTACCAAAAAGAAAAATAAAGAGATGGAAGAGGCAGAGAAGAAATCAAGAAGGAGGTCTTTGGTCCAGGAATCTGCAAAGAAACCTGTGATTAAAGCATCTATCAAGAAGCCTTTATCTCAAGAACCTCCAAGGCCAACCGAGGCTGCCTTAGTGGCTGTGAGTGGACCAACAAAGCCACGAACAGTTCCATCAAGGAAGTCTTATAAGGTTGAAATGGCAGTACTGAAGAAATCATCAAGGCCCTAAAAAGGAGTACAAAGTACATAAATTTGGTCAAGGGTAAGGACAACAAAGAATTGCTCCATATCTTTTTAAAAGATGGAGAATCTTTGATGTTTGAGAGGCCAGCCTTGGAGGAGCAAACAAAATTAAATTTGGAGTAGTTGCTGACTGTAGTGCTTGAGACTTCTGATCTCAACAAGGGATTTCGAAGCCAAATTCAGAAGGTGATGAAGGTGAGACTGTTGGGTTTCGTAGAATAAAACGTAGTGGAAAATACAATTTAAAATAAAACAAAAACGAAACCCAAACCCAAGGATCTATGCGAAACAAGTTAATATAGACAGTTTAAGATTTTACCGATTAATTGTGCGAATCTGAAGCTTTGGTGAAGGTGTTGATCGTCTCCAAATCTTTAACGCAATCCAATAGAACTATGTCTCTACGGTATCCACACGAACACCCATGAACCGTCTCACGATTTGAACGAGAAGAGTTACAGTACTAGCTGTACGATCTGTATCTCTTTTTTCTCTCTATATCTCTGAACTCCAGTTTCTCTCTTATGAGCAACTAGGGTTCTTAGAAGACTTAAAATCCGAATAGCTGATATATCATATATATAGCCTTTCATAGAGTAATTCCAAAACCTAATCTAATTAGGAGACTTAAAATCCAAATTTTATATTTATTAGATATATATATTTAATCAAGTCTCACTTAATTAATATATATATGCACAAATAAATATATATTTGTATTTCCTTCCAAAGGACTCTATTTCATACAGATTACATATATTAATATATATATATATATATATATATGTATATAATTTAAAGCCAGGATTTAATTAAATCAATCTTATTGATATATTAAAATCATTGACATTTAAATTATATCTCCTTGACGAATGTTCTTTGTTTGTGACCCTGTAGGTTATTATTACGTTGGCAATAATTTTAAATCATATTATAAAATTATAAACAGCGAGCGACATCTAGTAATACATCACTGTTACCCAAGTAATAATAAAGTCATAGATTCGACGTTACCTTTCGTGACCAATGTTTCAATGTAACTTAATCCTTTTAACCATGATATCTAAGATTAAATTCAAGGCATGGATGTGTCATCCTCTTCATAATTTAATCTTAGTTTTCTTGATCAATGAGTAAACTATATGAAACAAATCTCTATTTGAGCATGGCCATGCATTTCATAGTTTCACTCAATCAAGAGGCCTATAGATATCACCCCTAATTTAT
>CM025786.1:40925552-40940135 GCA_014636745.2 Centella asiatica
TCCTGGATGGACCAATTCCTGCTGCACCAGCTACCACTGCACCACGAACAGAGCAGAATGCTTACAAGAAGCATCAAGATGATGCTCTGGATGTGAGCTGCCTTATGTTAGCAACCATGAACCCTGAGCTTCAGAAGCAACATGAGTTGACGGATGCTTATGACATGATTGAACATCTTAAGAAGTTGTTCGAGGGGCATGCTCGGCAGGAGAGGTATGATACAAGCAAAGCATTGTATCATTGTAAGCAGGGTGAACGTGATCCAGTCGGTCCACATGTTCTGAAGATGATTGGGTATATTGAGTACCTAGATAGGTTGGGCTTTCCACTTACTCAAGAGGCTCAAACTGATCTTGTCTTACAATCTCTGAACAATAGCTATTCTCAATTTGTCATGAATTACCTCATGAATGAGATTGAGAAACCACTTACTGAGTTGTTGAGCATGTTGAGAACTGCTGAAAACAACATGAAAAAGGCAGGACCCTCTCCTATTTTGATGGTAAAAAAGGGGAATGCCAAAGGAAATGGAAAAGGCAAAAAGAAGAAGATGGGATCCAAATCTGTTGCCAAATCCAAATCCAATAAGGCTTTGAAGCCTAAACGTGGGATAGCTAAAGAAAGTAATTGTCACTTATGTGGAAAGCCTGGACACTGGAAAAGGAATTGTCATGCTTACCTGGAAGATCTAAAGA
This sequence comes from Centella asiatica, assembly GCA_014636745.2. Classification (NCBI taxonomy): domain Eukaryota; kingdom Viridiplantae; phylum Streptophyta; class Magnoliopsida; order Apiales; family Apiaceae; genus Centella; species Centella asiatica. The sequence goes on from CM025786.1 coordinate 40,926,249, forward strand.
AGAAAAAAGGAAGTAGGACTTCCGATTCAGGTATATATGTTATAGAAGTCAATTTATCTACTTCTACATCTTGGGTATTTGATGCTGGATGTGGTTCTCACATTTGTGTGAATGTGCAGGAACTGCGAAGGAGTAGACCATTGGCTAAAGGCAAGGTGGACCTACACGTTGGAAATGGAGCAAGAGTTGCTGCATTAGCTGTAGGAACTTACCATTTGTCTTTGCCCATTGGGCTAGTATTAGAACTTGAAAACTGTTATTATGTGCCTGCTATAAGCAGGAATATTATTTCTGTTTCTTGTTTGGACAAGAAAGGTTTTTCATTTATAATAAAGAACAACAGTTGTTCATTTTACTTAAATGAGATGTGTTATGGAGTAGCACAATTGTTTAATGGTCTTTATGTTCTTGATTTACAAATGCCCATCTATAATATAAATACTAAACGGCTAAAATCAAAAGATTCTAATCCGACTTATCTCTGGCATTGTCGTTTGGGCCACATCAGTGAGAAACGCATATCCAAACTCCATAAATATGGGTATTTGGACTCATTTGATTTTGAATCATATGATGTATGCGAGTCTTGTTTGTTGGGAAAAATGACTAAAGCACCTTTCACTGGACATAGTGAACGGGCCAGCGATGTTTTGGGCCTCATACATACTGATGTATGTGGACCCATGAGTTCGCTAGCTAGATCTGAATTTTGTTACTTTATTACATTTACTGATGATTTCAGTAGATATGGATATGTGTATCTTATGAAACACAAATCCGAATCTTTTGAAAAGTTCAAAGAATTCAAGAATGAAGTACAAAACCAATTTGGCAAAAGTATAAAAGCTATCCGATCAGATCGAGGTGGTGAATACTTGAGCCAGGAATTTGATAATCTTCTCAAAGAGTGTGGTATTATATCACAACTCACTCCACCAGGAACACCACAATGGAATGGTGTGTCTGAAAGGAGGAATCGTACCTTGTTAGACATGGTATGATCCATGATGAGTCATGCAGATCTTCCAATAAGTTTCTGGGGTCACGCCCTAGAAACTGCTGTTTTTATACTTAACCGTGTTCCAACGAAAATGGTTCAAAAGACTCCATATGTGATGTGGACTGGGAAACGTCCTAGTATGTCTTTTATGAAGATTTGGGGATGTGAAGCGTATGTAAAGCGTCTAGCTTCCGACAAGCTCGGACCTAAATCAGATAAGTGTAATTTTGTGGGATACCCTAAAGAAACAAAAGGGTATTATTTCTACAAACCTTCGGAGAACAAAGTGTTTGTTGCTCGCACTGGAGTTTTCCTAGAGAGAGTATTTTTCTCTAAAGAAAATAGTGGGAGGCATGTAGAACTCGAAGAAAAATTTAAGAACCATAAAATACCAATGAACCTGAGATGGAACATGAGCAGGAGTCACAAATTGTTGTGGAAACTGAACCTGCTCAAGTAACACAAGATCCTCGTAGATCTAGTAGGACACGGCATGAGCCTGAAAGATATTATGGATATCTTATCACTCAAAGTGGCAAAGTAATACTCATAGATGATGATGAGCCTACTTCCTATCAAGAAGCTATGAACGGACCTCAGACTGAGAAATGGCTTGAAGCCATGAAATCTGAGATGGACTCCATGTATGCCAACCAAGTGTGGGCTTTGGTTGACCCACCTGAAGGGGTAAAACCAATTGGGTGCAAGTGGGTTTTCAAGAAGAAAACTGACATGGATGGTAATGTACAAACCTATAAAGGGCGATTGGTAGCAAAAGGTTTCAAACAAGTTCAAGGTGTTGACTATGATGAGACTTTTTCTCTAGTAGCCATGGTTAAATCCATCAGGATCTTACTTGCTATTGCAGCTTTTCATGACTATGAAATCTGGCAGATGGATGTCAAAACAGCTTTCCTTAATGGAAATCTGCTTGAGGATGTGTATATGACACAACCCGAGGGTTTTGTCACTCCAAAGGATGCTGGAAAGGTATGTAAGCTACAAAGATCCATTTATGGATTAAAGCAAGCATCTCGGAGCTGGAATCTTCGTTTTGATGAAGCAATCAAAGAGTTTGGCTTTATCAAGAATGAAGATGAACCTTGTGTTTACAAAAGGTTTAGTGGGAGCCATACTGTATTCCTAGTATTATATGTCGATGACATATTACTTATAGGGAATGACATTCCTTCCTTACAAGCAGTCAAGACATGGTTGGGAAAATGTTTCTCCATGAAAGACTTGGGTGAAGCAACCTATATTCTAGGTATCAAGATCCATCGAGATAGATCGAGAAAGATGCTTGGCTTAAGTCAAAGTACATACATCGATAAAGTGTTGAAACGGTTCAGTATGCAAGATGCTAAGAGAGGTTACATACCCATGTCGCATGGAGTAACGCTCTCTAAAGCTCAATGTCCTAAATCACAAGATGATAAGGATCGCATGAATAAGATTCCTTATGCTTCGGCAATTGGATCTATCATGTACGCAATGTTATGTACGCGTCATGATGTTTCGTATGATTTGAGCATGACGAGCAGATACCAGTCAAATCCAGGTGAAGGTCACTGGACAGCAGTCAAGAATATCCTAAAATACCTCAAAAGGACTAAGGATGCATTCTTGATATATGGAGGTGAAGAGGAACTGGCAGTAAAGGGTTACACTGATGCTAGTTTCCAAACTGACGATGATGACTATAAGTCACAGTCAGGCTACGTGTTTTGCCTTAATGGTGGAGCTGTGAGCTGGAAGAGTTCAAAGCAAGAGACAGTTGTCGATTCTACAATAGAGGCTGAGTATATTGTTGCTTCCAATGCAGCAAAGGAGGCTGTATGGATAAAGAAGTTCATTACTGAACTTGGTGTTGGTCCTTCTATTGTTGATCTAGTAGACCTCTACTGTGATAACAATGGTGCCATTGCACAATCGAAGGAACCTAGATCTCACCAATGATCCAAGCATATACTTAGGCGTTTTCATCTCATTCGAGAAATTATCGAGAGAGGTGATGTACATATTTGCAAAATACCGACAGAAGAAAATGTTGCAGACCCACTGGCCAAGGCTTTGTGCAGCAGAAGCACAAAGGTCACACTATTGCTATTGGTATTAGATACATGAGTGATTGGCTCTAGTGCAAGTAGGAGATTGTTAGAGTGTATGCCCTAGTGGCCAATTATGTAATGATTGTGACACTATATTTATGATATGTTTTTGGTTAAATGATAATTTGTTTTATTATGTTTTATTTACTGCGTTATATAAATGTTAACGTAATAAATGTCCTTAGAAGAATGATAGTAATTATATGGATTCAAGTATGTGACTTGAATATGAGATGATATAAGTATGTAATGTATCATTATTCTTAAATGTCCCTAGTTAAGTATCATTGTCAGTAGGACAACAATAATACATTGAGACTAGTATGTGATTAACTGATGGCCATATCTCATTGGTCATAAATATATACGAGATATATTAAGTTGATACATAGGTACATGTTAGAGAACATAGTACTGGACAGACCCACCATGAGAATTCTACATGGAGCGTTATGCTATGTGTCATAAGTAATTCTCATAGTGACAATGATGTAATGGTCCTTCGACCTAAAGTCATGACATTTCTACATAAGGAGTTATGCGTTTTGACATTATCAAAAGTCACCTTTAACCGGGTGGACGATAAAGGTAATTGTTGGATGCATAATGAGTTATGTGAGAAATGGGAATGATGTAGATGGAATTTAACCCTCCTATAAATTAGGGGTGATATCTATAGGCCTCTTGATTGAGTGAAACAATGAAATGCATGGCCATGCTCAAATAGAGATTTGTTTCATATAGTTTACTCATTGATCTAGAAAACTAAGATTAAATTATGAAGAGTATGACACATCCATGCCTTGAATTTAATCTTAGATATCATGGTTAAAAGGATTAAGTTACATTGAAACATTGGTCACGGAAGGTAACGTCGAATCTATGACTTTATTATTACTTGGGTAACAGTGATGTATTACTAGATGCCGCTCACTATTTATAATTTTATAATATGATTTAAAATTATTGCCAACGTAATAATAACCTACAGGGTCACACACAAAGAACATTCGTCAAGGAGATATAATTTAAATGTCAATGATTTTAATATATCAATAAGATTGATTTAATTAAATCATGGCTTTAAATTATATACATATATATTAATATATGTAATCTGTATGAAATAGAGTCATTTGGAAGGAAATACGAATATATATTTATTTGTGCATATATATATATTAATTAAGTGAGACTTGATTAAATATATATATATCTAATAAATATAAAATTCGGATTTTAAGTCTCCTAATTAGATTAGGTTTTGGAATTACTCTATGAAAGGCTATATATATGATATATCAGCTATTCTCTCAAAACCAACGTTTTCACGTATTCTAAGAACCCTAGTTGCCCATAAGAGAGAAACTGGAGTTCAGAGATATAGAGAGAAAAGAGAGATACAGATCGTACAGCTAGTGCTGTAACTCTTCTCGTTCGAATCGTGAGACGGTTCGTGGGTGTTCGTGTGGATACCGTAGAGACGTAGTTCTGTTGGATTGCGTTAAAGATTTGGAGACGATCAACACCTTCACCAAAGCTTCAGATTCGCACAATTAATCGGTAAAATCTTAAACTATCTGTATTAAATTGTTTCGCATAGATCCTCGGGTTTGAGTTTCGTTTTTGTTTTATTTTAAATCGTATTTTTCCGCTGCATTTTATTCTACGAAACCCAACAGAGACATAACTTGGACACAGTGCCAGAAGTTGATCCTAAACCTCTCAGATTATAGCATGAGACTTTCCATGGAGAGAAAGTTTTCTTCAACTATAACAAAGATATCAATAGTGTCACTAAGAGACACATTGAAGGATTTATTAGTCTACTCAAGGATGCTGAAGAAGAAAGAGAGATAATCCTGAAAAAGCTGTTGATAGAAAGACTGGAAGTGCTGAGGAAAAATAGAAGGTAAAGCTGTTGTGTTGGAAGGTATGTTGATTGTTAAATAAGCTGTAATTTTTAATTTTTTTTTATTGAAGCCAGACTTAAAGGATTTAAACCTGAGTCTTGGTGGAAGCTGAATGACAGATCAAAGATCTTAATTCAGATACATTTGTAGTTAGTAATTCTTTATTCTTTATTCTAAGTAATACTTGTAAGTTTGAGTTTTGACATCATCATCAACCTTGAAATTATGCTAATCATTCTGATATTCATAATTAGGGGGAGATTTTTAGGTTTTATAACATTTGATGATGATTGTCTTTAGATTACTTAGATATACAAATGTATAGAAAGTGTTAATTAGTAACACTGAAGTTTTGTAGCCAGTAGTTATCTCTTTGATTGTAATTATTCATTCTTTGTAAAGAGATAGATTAATTTTTATTTGTAAGTAAACTGCTGGAAAGTTGTATCAAAGGTTCAACAAGTCAAAGTGTGTATTTGATTCGTCGGAGATTACAAAAAGGCTTATCGAAGACTAAGGCAACACTTGTCAGAGACTAAGTATTTTGCCTATCGGAGACTACGGCTTACGTCATCAGAGACTAAGTCTAAAGCGTCAGAGACTAATGCTTACGTCATCGGAGACTGAATCTAAAAAGTATCAGAGACTAAGCCTAAAAGCATCGAAGATTAATAACTCTATCGGAGACTACACAACCTGACGTCATCAGAGACTAAAAGACCAGAGACTAAATGATGACGTAATCAGGGACTAAAAGCTGAAGTCGTCAGGGACTAGTCGTGACTTATTCCCTGATATGATACAGAGTTAGAATTGAATAAGGAATGTCTTCCATGTAGATTAAGATATTATTGAAGACGTAGCTGGTAGGGAAACAAGCCAGAAATCTCTTCCTAATCAAAAAGGAAAGATAGTGTTTGATTCGAATAAGGAAGATGAATCATTATTGATTTAAAATAGAAACTGAGTTAATTGTAATTTCAGCTTTGAAAAGCTGTAATTAGGTTTACAGAGAATTGTAATTCGAAGCTGTATAGGTTTTCATAGTTTTGTATCTTTACTATACAGAAAAGAAAAGAAGCTGATGATCATATTATTGTGATTGTTAGAATTTGTATTCAATTGTTAAAATCAATAAAAGTAATTGTTTATAAATTGATTTGAGTTCTTGTTCTTTATTTCCGCAAGTATTATTTAATTTCCTAAAGAACAAGTAAACGAAAAGAATTCAAAAAACTTGTATTCAACCCCCTTTCTACAAGTTCTCGGCTATCTCACTGGGAAAGCAACACTTTCTCCTATAACTGCAACATATGGTCCACCCACTCTAGCTAAATCCCTAAGAGAAGAAAGGCGCAAAAATCTGACATTCATGTTCTCAATAAAAAGAATAAATGTCAGGTTCAACAATAAAAAGGATCAGCTAATTACAGTGTAACTAAAGAGTGGGTCGCAATTCAATGTCACGATGGACTGGTTTAGGAGGATGGATGCTGAACAACTGGGATTGATCATGAACTTAATCTCCCAATCATCAGCCGTTAATAGAGACTTGAGGGGGATGATCGAGAAGCTAAAGAGAGCCATCAACGATGAAACGAGCCTACCCATAGCCTTGGAGAGACTATTGAAGTTATTCTATAAATCCACTGATGGGCCAGAGAAAAGCATAAGGATCAAAGATGTTGATGGCCTTAACCTGGAGGAGGTGATGCATGTTCTAAGCCAGATTGCTTATCATAAAAATGAACATGTCATCCAGTTCAGAATCCTGCTGATACAGAGGGTGATAAAAGAGATCGAAGAAACCAGAGCTAATGATGGGAATGCTGCTACAGTATGGAATCTGCCACCAGTAAAAGGATTCAAAAAATATCCTAAAATGATCACAAGCCCCATGGGCGTTGAGTTCAAAAATTCTAAAGGGGAGATCATTACCTTTTACTTAAGATATTTTATAAACCTTAATATCTGCATCTATAAATACTTAAGGTATTTTATAAACCTTAATATCTGTACAAGTTTTGCATGCACTAATGATAAACTTATTCATCAGGGGATGATCAACACTTTACAAAAAAAGTCGTAAAATGGAACTTCTAAAGGACTTGATAAGTGAAGAGGAATGTCTATTGTTAGTCAAAAATAGTTGAAGTATTCCGCACATCAGATATTCCAAACAAAGTTTTAATGATTCAGAATCATCAGGGGAACCCGTCAAGGGATGATAAAGGCAGACCAACCCGTTAGGGGAACGCGTCAGGGTATGGCAGTGGCTGACCAAACTCATCAGGGGAAACGCGTCAGGGCATGAACAAGACATGTCACCTGTCAGGGTAAGCCATCAGGGTATGACAGTGTCAGGCTAACCCGTCAAGGGGAATGTTCAACACTGCATCAGTGAAAGCCATCAGTGTATGTCGTGAGTCATAACATCAGGTGATCAAGAAGCACTTAGTAAACTCATGTGAAGTTTGAAGCACTGATCTAGTCTTTAACAAGACTTGCCATTAGGGGCTCCAAAAGCACTGATCAAGTTCTCATCAGGGTTTGGCGTCAGTGGATGGTTGTGACTGTATACACTCGTCATCGAGTCTAACACGCAAATCAATGAAGCTTGTTGAAGAAGCAAGAGATATTAACTGGAAAGATATCTCTTGAGTTTGTTGGTCCAATGACAACTCTCGAACATTAAATGCACGCAAATCAGGGGATGAAAAAGAAGCAACAAAAGTAGCAGCAGTCTGATACATAGTTTCTAAAAGACAACGATGTGACATATATGCGAAAAAGTTGAAAAGAGCAGCACGTCTACGCACGTGGTTTCAACCACTGATCTTCTATATATGCAAAAGAGTTTTCATTACAAAAATATCAATCCAATGGATCAAACAAACACTGAAGCATACAAATCACTAGAGCAGCTTTGTAATATCTCTAGAGAGAAATATTTCAAAGAAAGTGAGAAGCTAGTGAGTGTGATTTAGAAGCTGTAATTCATTACATAAATTGTAGCTGATTAATCACAGTTGTGATTAATCAGATTTCCAAAAAAACCTCAAGTTATAATAGATCTATTTTAACTTGAATATGTGTGTTCATCTGATTATCTGTTAACTGTTTCTCTTAGTATTGTAGCTATTTCATGTTGTACAAAAAGGTTGAAAAGGAAGAAAAAGTTTTGAGTGTTTGAATTCCCCCCCCCCCCCCCTCCCAAACACTTGAGGCTATTTTATTCTAACACAGCTCATCAATACTCTATTGGTGATGGTTCAAGAGTGAGCCTGTGGTTTGACCCTTGGCACAACTCACAACCATTAGGCAGTTCTGTTACTGACCCAATCATTATTGAATCTGGTCTGGGGAGGGATGCTGTGGTTTCAGATATCATTTTCAATGGCAATTGGAGGCTCCCACTTTCTAATCATCATGTTATTATCACTTGGAGGAACACTTTTGACTACCTTACTCCTTTCAACATCATGAGTCATGATATTGTGCACTGGAATAATGTTCCTCTTAATTTAACTAATGTTACATGCATATGGTCTCATATCCGCACAAGGAACCAGAAAGTTATTTGGAATAATCTTGTTGTTCCGCACTACTCCTTCATCAACGGGCTCTACTGCCATAAAAACATATGGACTTTGGATAAACTATTTAGATTTGTCTTGAATATCACAAATCTGTATGTCTTGTGCAACATTGAACCTGAAACCTTTGACCACTTATATTTCCAATGCAACTATTCTCTCAAAATCGTTCATGCTATCCTTCGAAAAGCTGGTTGGTATGGTTCCAGTTTTATATGGAATGCACTTCTAAACAACCTCAGTTCTTTAAATTTTAATTCTTTTAGAAACCAACTGATATGGTTCAGTTTCAACACTATTGTCTATCACATATGGTTTGAAAGAAATGATAGAATGCATGGTAAAGATGGTAGGAGCTCACATGCCCTTATAGCTGAAATTATTCTTATCATCAAAAGTAGGCTTGCCTTACATGCAAAATATAGGAGGATGCATTTTAGACTCCCTCAGTGGCATCTCTCTCTCTAGTTACAATTTTTCCTACTGGTTGTATGCTGGTTGTTTGTTGTTGTTGTATGTTGCTACTGTATGCTGGTTGTATGCTGCTATTGCATGTTGTTGTTTATGCTGCTGTTGTATGTTGGTTTTCTATTTGTATGCTACTTGGCCATCAAGGGATGTTGTATTCTGTCAGGGGATGTTGCATACCATCAGGCAATGCCAGTCTTGGTCATCAGGGGTTGCCAGTCTTGGTTGTTTCAGGATACTATTTCGTTCTACATCCATCAGGGGTTCTGCTGCTGCTGTTTCAGGAGAGTTCTTGTTGCATCCATCAGGGGCTTCTGGCCAACGGAGGTTATGCCGTCAAAGGCTTTATTACGTTATGTATTAGCTATCTTGTCTCTTAATGCTTTCTGTTTATGGTTTATGATTTATGCTAATAGTTTTGGCTTGTTTTTCCCTAGCAAGCGAGATGTGCTAGTAGGTCGAGGGGGATGCCTCTCATTAATTTTGTATCTTTTTTTCCATTTATATATTTTCGCAATTTAGACAAAAAAAAAATAAAATGGACAGGAGGTCATCTTATGGAGCAGATTATAGGACATCAAACTGATAATGTGACAACAAGAAGTGCTACTCAGACTGAAGGCCTATACCTTAACTTTCTATCCAAGATTGAACCTAAATAGGTTGAGGAGGCATTAGAAGATGCTAATTAGGTGATTGTTATGCAAGGGGAACTCAATCAGTTTACAAGAATCAATGTCTAAAACCTGGTACCAAGGCCAAAGAACAGATCCATAATTGCTACCACATGGATTTTCAAAAATAAAATTGATGAAACTGGTACAGTCACAAGAAACAAGGCAAAAATGGTAATACGATACTCTCAAGAAAAAGGTGTTGATTATGATGAAACTTTTGCACCAGTAGCAAGACTTGAAGCTATAAGATTGTTTCTTTCCTATGCTGCATATTCAAAGTTTAAAGTGTACCAGATGGATATGAAGAGTGCTTTTCTGAATTAGAAACTTGCAAAAGAGGTATATGTTGAACAACCTCTTGGTTTTATTGATTGTAAGTTTCCTATTCATGTTTTCAGGTTAGAAGTTATGTTTGCTAATCATGAGACTTATCTTGTTAGAAATATCATGGGTCAGTGTATCATTCAGGTGGGAAAGCAGAAGTTCCCAACTAATTTGACACCTTTTTCATTTGGAGAATTAGATGTCATCTTGGGTATGGATTGACTAGGAAAGTATAAGACTAATTTGATAAGTCATAGAAAGCATAAGTTCCCAAACAATAAGATCATCTTTTATAGAAGCAAACTAGCCGCTTCTAGCCATAACCTTTCTAATATTCATGCTAGGTGATTGATCAAGAAAGGATGTTAAACCTTCCTAGCTTTTGTCCAAGACACTACTAAAGGGAAACCCACAATCGATAGCATTCTAGTGATTTAGGAATATAAAGACGTTTTCCTTGAAGAATTATCAGGTTTAACCCTTGACCGAGTAATAAAATTTAGCATGGAGTTAGCTCCTGGTATGACACTAATATCAAAGGTATCATACTGGATGGTCCCTACAAAACTAAAAGAATTGTTGATACAATTGCAAAAGTTATTGGATAAAGCCTTTATCCATCCCATAGTTTCCCCATGGGGAGCCCCTGTTTTGTTTGTGAAGAAAAAGGATGGATCAATGCGTTTGTGTATTGAATATCAAGAATTAAATAAGGCAACCATCAAGAATAGGTACCCTTTATTGAGAATAGATGACCTTTTTGATCAATAGAAAGGTGCAACCTACTTTTCCAAGATTGACTTGAGGTCTGGATACCACCAGTTGAGGGTGAAAGCTGATGACCTTTTGAAAATGGCGTTTTGTACCTGGTATGGACATTAAGAGTTCCTGGTATTGCCATTCGATTTGACGAATGAGCCTACAACATTTATAGACCTAATGAACTGAGTCTTTAAAACTTATCTTGACAAGTTCATTATTGTATTCATTGATTATATTCTAGTTTGCTCCAAGACAAAAGAAGAGCATCTCCATTTTGCCATGTAAATTTTGAGGAAGGAAAAATTGTATGCTAAGTTATCCAAGTGCAAGTTATGGTTTTAGAAAGTATAGTTTCTTGGACATGTCATCAACAAAGATGGAATATCAGTGGATCCAATGACGATTGAGGCAACGACTAAATAACCTCAACCAACCACTATAATTGAGGTAAAAAGCTTTCTCGGACTAGCTAGTTACTACTAACAACTCGTGAAAAATTTCTCAAAAATAGGATTACCCCTAAACAACCTTACCAAGAAGGTGATGAAGTTCACATAGACCCTGAGTTTGAAAGAAGTTTCAAGGAGTTGAAGAAGAGATTAACGACACCAGTGCTGAATTTACTAGATGACACTAGATATTTTATCATCTATAGTGATGCATCTCTACAAGGACTTGGAGGTGTGCTAACACAACAAAGGAAGGTTATTACCTATGCTTCAAGGCAATTAAAGGAATACCTAGAACTATATCTAGCTCATGATTTGGAGCTGGCGGTAATCGTTTTCGCACTCAAGATTTGGAGATTTTATTTATATGGGGACAATTGTGAGATATACACCGATCACAAGAGCCTAAAGTATATCTTCACACAAAAGGAGTTGAATATGAGACAACGTAGATTGTTGAAATTGATCAAGGATTACGATTATACGATCAATTACCATCTTGAAAAAGCGAATGTCGTAGCGGATGCCCTGAGTAGGCGTGAGGGTTTGAACATCATGATCACACAAACTGAGTTATGGAAGGATTTTGAGAGATTGGAACTTAGTGTACTGTTAGCGGAGGGCGATATGGAAATAGAAGAAATGACCTAGACGGATCCCCAACTACGCAATTGAATCAAAGAAGCACAAGAAGATTGATCTCTAATCTAGTTAGCATCAATTAAAGATTAAAGTAGAGGATGTCTATAAGACTACATTCCGAACAAGATATGGTCATTACAAATTTCTTGTAATGCCACTCGGTTTGACAAACGCACCAGCCATGTTTATAGATTTAATGAACCGCGTATTCAAACCTTTTCTCGACAAATTTGTCGTTGCATTCATTGATGACATAATGATCTATTCAAAGACCACAGAAGAGTACGAGGAACACCTAAGGATTGTCCGTGAAATCCTTAGGAAAAAACAACTTTATGCCAAATTCTCTAAATGTGAATTTTGGCTAAACGAAGTAAAATTTCTTGGTTATGTGATCAATGAAAACAGTCACTATGGACCCTAGTAAGATAGAAGCAATCATGAAATGGCCCCAACCGACAACACCGACTGAAGTTAGGAGTTTTCTTGGCTTAGCCGGATATTATCGAAGATTTGTTAAAGATTTCTCTAAATTGGTTGTACCTCTGACAAATCTAACCAAAAAAATTGTTAAATTTACTTGGACTACTAATTGCAAAAAGAGCTTTCAAGAACTAAAGGTGAGGCTAACAACCGCACCAATTTTGTCATTACTCGACGATAAGGCCGAGATTATAATCTATAGTGATGCTTCTAAGTAAGGACTTGGAGCTGTGTTAATCCAACATGGAAAAGTAATTGCTTATGCTTCGAGGCAACTAAAGGATTGTGAGAAACAAAACCCAACTCACGATCTAGAGTTGGCAGCTATTGTTTTTGCATTAAAAATCTGGAGGTATTACTTGTATGGCGAGAAATGTGAAATATATACCGACCATAAGAGCTTAAAGTATATATTCAAATAGAAGGAACTCAACATGAGATAGAGGCAATGGTTGGAATTAATCAAGGATTATGATTGTTCTATCAATTATCATCCCGGGAAAGCCAACGTAGTTGCAGACGCGTTGAGTCATCGTGAAAGGCTCAATATGATGACCATTCAAGAAGGAGTTAGGAAGGATATGGATGCCTAAAGCTTAATGTCATCACCACGACTAAAAGAAAGGAAATAGAAGAAGAAGTTCAGGATAAGCCTCAATTCCATGGTATTATTTAAAGTTCTCAAGAGGAACACCGTGAAGTAAGGAACAAGTTAGTTCAAGGGGAGAAAGACAAATGTCATATCCATATTGATGGATTATTACGCTACAAAAATCATATATGGATTTCCCCTAGTACGGAATTGAAACAAGAATTCCTACTCAACGCTTATAATTCCAAGTTTTCTATCCATCCTGGAGACACAAAATGTATCAAAATCTAAGAAAAAAATTTTGGTGGCCTAACATGAAGAGATAATTGTTGAATGGGTAAGTAGATGCTTGACATGTAAACGTGTAAAAGCTGAGCATCAGAAACCGAGTGGACTACTTCATCCATTAGAAATTTCGGTATGGAAGTGGGAATTGAGTACAATGGATTTTGTAGAAGGATTGCCCAGCACCATAGGAGGATTAAATGCCATCTGGGTCATAATTGATCAACTCACCAAAATTACACATTTTCTAGCAACTAAGAATACTTATAAAATGGAGCAATTGGTAAAGCTTTATGTCAAGGAGATTGTCGGTCAACACGGAGTACTTGTCTCCAGTGTTTCTAACCGTGACCCAAGACTTACATCTAGATTTTGGAAAAGTTTTCAAAACTACTTGGGGACAAGATTAGAGATGTGTACAGCTTATCACCTTCAAATAGACGACCAGTCGGAACGCACAATCCAAACGCCGATATAAAAGTAGTCTCCGATGAAAATTTTTTGTTAGTCTCCAATGAAAATTTTTTGTTAGTCTCCGTGTTGAGTATAATGTTGTATTGATGATGATGATGTCATAGGAAAAGA
>CM025786.1:40940235-40992569 GCA_014636745.2 Centella asiatica
TAGTGAGATGATTATCGTTACTGAAATTTCATTTTAAACTGCAAAAAATTTTAATAGATTGTATTCACCCCCCTCTACAATCTATATTCAGATATTGTGAATAACACTCCGATGGACAAATTTTTAGTCCTTGACCATTTTAATTTTATCCTTTGATGATATTATCCACCGACGAGTTTGGCGTTGAACAACTTATCCAACGACGAGTTTGGCGTTGAACAACTTATCCACCGATGAGTTTGGCGCTGAACAACTTATCCACCGATGAGTTTGACGCTGACTTGATAAGTTTGACACTGAACAACTTATCTACCAATGAGTTTGGTGATAGCCAAGTGAGTCTGACGATGACTTATAAGTTTGGCGACAGCCAAGAGAATTTGGCGGTAGTCAAATAGATTACTGATGAGTTTGGCGATGAACAAAATTTATCCACTAATGGTCAATTTATCCACCGACAAGTAAATTGTCCACTGATGAGAAATTTATCCCCTGATGGATGAAGTATCACCTGATGGGTGAATTATCCCCTGATGGGTGAAATATCCCCTAATGAGTGAAATATCCCCTGAAGGGTGAAATATCCCCTAATGAGTGAATTATCCCCTGACGGGTGAAATACCCCCTGACGGGTGAATTGTCACCTGACGAGTGAATTATCCCTTGACGGGTAAATTTATCCCCTGATGGGTAAATTTATCCTGTGATGGACCAAAATTTATCCCTAATGAATAATATGAATATTCAACAGTCTGAAAAATCTTATATAAATTAAAAAGTCTAAATTTCTAATACATCAAATGATTAAATTAAAATATCAAAGAGTTAAGAAATGCATGGACATCACAGACATCACATATGTACATACTCACATTTATATTCAAAGCATAGATTCTCATGTTATGTTAACATACATATTTTATAAAGGTATTTCACCAAGCAAGTGAATTAGATTAGCAGCTAAATACAAAGGCAAGTATATTCTCACTCTTATGCTTATTTCAGTTAAACACATGATCAATTGATTCGACATGCGAACAAGGTTAATACTTTTATGTTTAAATTTTCTTGTGAATCAGAATGCTACGCTTTAATTTCCGCGAGCATTATATGAATGAAAGTGCATGGATATAACTGAACTTTGATTTATCAGTTATTTTTCAATATTATATCTGTGCAAATGAGTGAGAATGTTATGTCTCTTAAATGGGTCATGAGACTATGAGACTTTTATGTTCCTTAAAATGTGGAACATGCCACGTACGTGGTTGACGAGAGAAAAGGGAAGGTGCTGATGTGTTCTGTCATCTGACCTATAGGTAACTACAGGTCACCTAACCTAGATGTAACTTAACTACAGGACCATGTTGTACAGTCTTGCCTACTAATTACATACGGTTAGCAGATTTAACGGGTTTAGCCCCCGATGGATGAAAGGTCATTTTATTCAAGGAAGACCATATGATTGTGTTATCATTTGAGATCCTTAGAAGTTTTATGAGAACTCTGAGGTGGTGATTTTGCTTCACCCAAATCTCACAAATAGAATCATACTATTAATTAAGTTCTTCAAAGATTTTATTTCCTTTTCCTCTGTGTTTATATACTTGCTGAGCATAAATGACTCATTTTTGTTTAGTTTATAATTTCAAGACATGAGTAAGGCACTGAACCATGACGGCAAGAGAAGGGAACAAATGGAGTAGCCTAAAAAGAACACCTAAGGAGGATCGTTACAACTGTTGTAATAAAATAGTTTTCGTTGTAGAATTTGTACTCTGAATTTTGTAAGAATGTACTAATAATACTTTGTATATAAATGTTGTATGGATGTATTACTAGCTGTTCTCCTTCTATTGATGGTGCCCAAGTTCCGTATGGGATTTTGGGGCTATTACATAAATATTTATGCTCTGATGCATAGCTTTATCTGCTGATGGTCTGGTATCTGTTGATGACAACTTGCTCTAGAAAACCTTTATCCTTTGGTAATCATTTGAACATTGTCGTAGAATATTCTCTAATCAACATGTTTCTATAGAATATCTCTACTGTATAATGAACATGTTTTTGCAAAATATCCTCTCAATATTTATGCAAAATTTCTATACTGTACATTATCTTATGTCTGGTTGCTATGATGATTTATCCTCTAATTTATCTTTTGATGTACGTATTACACTGTCAAAGGATAACGTTAACTAGCCTCTCTATTATCCACTGAAGAACAGTTTACACTGTCAGAGGATAATACTTAAACAAAATCAACTGCAATTTATTTGTTGATGTTACTACAACACATCAGCAGTTTCAATACAATTACAAACTCTAATAATTTTAAGTATTATACATCATCATTAAATACTATTAACCTAACAAATAGTACTAAAAAATTTAACACCATGGTCAAAACCATAAAAATGACAAAAAATACGGTTGTCTTGTTCAACAACTCACCGGCCACCACAGGAAGACATTAACGCTGAGCTTAAAGATACGTTGTTTTGTGACAAATTATGTGTTTGTCACAAAAAAAAAAAAAATCAGTCATAGTATCCGCGAATTTTAGGACTATTTAATGGTATGATGTGTTACATTGGCTCCATGTTAGGCTTAACAAGATTTAATGGTTTGCAAATATTACCCTTGCTCAATGCCCGACGCAACAATATTTATTGGTTTGATGTGTTACCTTGGCTCTCAGCCCCGTTTAACCAGATTTACTAGTTTGATGTGTTACTCTGACTCCATGTCTGGTGTAACAAGATTTAATAGTTTAATATGTTAGCCTGACTTCATGCCCAACGTAACAAAATTTACTGGTTTTATGTGTTAGTCTAGTTCCATGCCCGGGGTAACAAAGTTTGATTTGATGCGTCACCTCAGCTCTGTAGCAATTGTGACGAATTGGAAATTTGATGTGTTGTCACCGCTGCATATCGAGTACAACAAATTTGAAATTTTGGTTTATAATTTGATGAGTGGCCCCAACTCTTTATTAAATGCAACGAGTTTAAACTTAGGGTTTTAACTTAGCTCCATACTGAGTGTAACAACATTGAGGTATGAGAATTTGAACAAATTTTTTTTTTTTTTTTGGGTATGGTTTCATGTTTGATGCTTAATTTTCGTAATTTGATTTAAATTTTGATATTTGAGGTATTTGTTGGATTAAAGGATGAGATGATTGTTTGACTTGAAGTTTTGAAATTTAGAATGGACTTGAAACTAACACTTGGATAGACATTTGCATTGAGTTGAATGAAAATGTCCGTGCAAGAAGTTTGATTGTACTTGTAACTTTATCGAAAAAATTCCAAGACTTCACGGATCAAAATTTATTTGATTTTCATTTATATGTCAAATTGTTAAATTATCACAGTTTACAATGATATTAATTGTCTATTATTTATTATTAATGCTTAAAAAATTCAAATTTACTTATTCTGTAAAAAATTTAAATCAAAATTTCATTGTTTTCAATTTGTATCTGAAAATTATTCTTAGTTTGAACAAAACCAACAAGCATTTGTATAAAATTATTGATCCATATGTTGAATAACTCCAAAATTAATGAAACCTTCCGGAAGCATATGGAAAAATCCATAGACTTTAAAACTAAAATTGGAAAAAGTATTTTGAGTTACTTTTTTATTATGTTCTTCAATGTTAGCTTACTTTTATAAATTTATTATATTATAAATGGATTCAAAAAAATCAATATACACTTTTTAGTGATCTATAATACTCTTAGGAACAGGGAAAAATATAAAACAAAATTATAATTGCTGATATCGATTTTTTACAATTACGTGTTCAGATTAGTGTTAATTAAGGGTTTTTCTTTGAAATAATTATTATTTTTTAATTTTTATCTTTCTTTCCTTTCTTTAATTTATGTAAATATCATGTCACAAATATATCATAAAAAAATATCAAGATCATGTTATAAAAAATTCATATTCATTTATTTTTAAAAAATGATGAGTTAGTCAATTGTATAAAAATGCTAGTTTAGTAAGCATTTAAAGTATAAATCTTTGGTTTCCATTTTCTTCTTAGCAATATCTTCCAATATCATTATTGTATTAAATAATTAGATTTAAATTTCTTACCATATCAACTGAAGTTCTTTTAATTTATTAGTTAAATTCACTTTCATTGTTATTTAATTTGTTGCAAGGCACGAGGACCACACACAAGTCACTTCATATTTATGTTGTTAAATTGATGTGAGGGAATAGTGACAAACATGGGTCCCACGAGTATTATGATCGGTGACTAACACCTTGAAAGAGTTCACAATAACGTTTTTCCTAAAAAATTAATTGGGTCGATACATCTTTTTTCAAAACTTTACGAAGTGTCCTCTCCTAAAATTTGAACTATTTTGACTATTACATTAAAATCCTCCAGAGTCACACACCATAATGTTTCAAATTCAAAAAATGCTTTCAATTCAAAAACATAAAAAACCACGTAATTCCTTTACTCCGAGCGTGACAATTATCAAATATATTTATGTTCTTATCAAGGACTAAATCATTAACATCTTTTGAATATATAATAATGTTAAAATAATTACATCAAGATAGTAAATGTTGACTGTTAGAATAATATAAACTCAAGTGTTTGTACAAGGGTGGTTGAATACAAACACTACAAAGTGTTTGCTCTTTTAGAACTTTTAAGCTCGACTGAAATTAACTATGAGATCAGAAAAACTATTATGAATTTAAAATAAACATACAAACATTCAAGTTAAAATAGTTATACTAAAACTTGAGGTTTTCTGGAAATTTGGTTAATCACCAATGTGATTAATCAGCTACAATTATGTAATAACTTACAGTTTCTTTTCTCACACTCTCTAGCTTCAAATTTTCATTGAATATTTCTCTCAAGATATATTACAAAACTTCTCTCTAGTGTTATTGTGACGACCCCATAATCCCATACCGGACTAGGGCATCATCATAAGAAGGTAAAGATAATCATTCATCCATTCATAAATAAATACTGAATAAAACAGCATTTAAGAGTAATTACAACCCAAGAATTAAGTAATTACAGCGGAAGCTATTACATCATTTCTTAATAACAAAACAAATTTCATTAACTCTTCAAACGTCTTCCTTCTTTCCTTCCTTCATTCCTTTCTTTCCTTCATCAATTCTATCAAAAGGATAAACACTCAGTAGCTTATCATCTTTGCTTTCCCCTTATCAGAGGGTTCAGCTTTAGCTTTCTGTCCTGCAAATCATTAACATTCAACATGGGTGAGCGTTTTACGCCCAACAAGTATATACACATTGAGGAAAAATATGAATAATTCAATGAATTTCATCTGGAATCAAAGGAGAGAAATTCAAATTCTGTTTGTGAGGCTTGGTGAAGCAATACTAAGACCTCGGAAACCTTCAAAAATCTTTGAGGATTCACTGATGATATACAACTTGTGATCCTCCCTTGAAGAAAGTCAGGTATACACCTGATCATAACTTTTCAAATATCCAACGGGGCCTACACCCGTGGATCTACTAACCATACAGTACACAGCTGGCCAGGCTGGACCGCATGATCCCTCTGAGTGACTACGTAGTCAAATAACATTTCCTCTTGGTCAGGTGAAGAACACATCAGCACCTTTCCTTTCCTCTTGCCAACCATGTGGCATAACCCCCATAAGGGGCATCATTCACATTCTCATTGCACAGATATAAGATTGAAAACATAGCTGAAATTCAAAGCTCATTTATATCCATGCATCATCATTCATATCATGTTAGCAGAATCAAAAGCATAGCATGCTCATGCATCAGAACAATGAAAGTATAAATCCAACCTTCTACGCATATCGGAACAAATGATAATGCGTTAAACAGAAATAAGCATGAGATTGTGAATATACTTGCCTCAGTCCTTTGCTTACGACCAAATTTAATTTACTCGTGAGTGGAAAGTTCTGTAAGAATATACATATCACAAAATGAATTTATTATCTGGGTTAAAATATGAGGGAAAAATGCACATGTGATGTCCTTAACTTTTAACGTCTCAATCTGATATAAAACTATTGAGGTTAAGAAATCAATTCAAACATCTTAAAATAATTTAAGAAAGTAGCATTTTATAGTTTTAAAACAAACTGCGCATCATGGAATTACTACGCTTTAATTCATCGGAGATTAGCAACCCATCGGGGATTAATAACTCATCGGGGATTAATAACTCATCGGGGATTATCAATCCATCGGGGATTATCAACCCATCGGGGATTATCAACCCATCGGGGATTATCAACCCATCGGGGATTATCAACCCATCGGGGATTATCAACCCATCGGGGATTATCAACCCATCGGGGATTATCAACCCATCGGGGATTATTTCAAACCCGTCAGAGACTAAGTTAAAGTCTGTCTCAGATACAGGGTCGTCTTCCTCACTCCTCCATGTGTGGTGCCCTCAACCAAATCCACACTTAGGTCAAAACTCATCATTCTCTCAGTGATACATAACATTTCTTTTGGTCTGCATGCCATCCTAAACACGGTTTAGGGTAAAGAAAATCAGGTTAAAGAATACTCAAGCATGGGGTTGCGACTACTATCAACAGAATGTTTGGTAGTTAAAGGTTTGTCCACCAGGTGGTTGTCAACAACACTACACCCATCTTAGACAACTGGAAACAAATGACATTTACTCCGATCGTTAGAATATGCATTAAGCCATACTTTTGAAAATAAATGAACATGGTATTAAGGGTGGTAGGTAGAGCAGAGACGCATGAAATATAGCAAGACTTAAATGAGATGCTCTTACCTCCTTATTGTAGGAAGGAAATAAATGCTTCGGTTTATCCTTCAAGAAGAACTGCTGTCTCAAAAATTAAATTTAAGTTTGATGGAAGTTTAGAAAGGTAGAATCAAGGTTTCAACAGCGTGATGTGTATATATATCACTTGATTGAACAACAAGAACCGTAGGATCAACTTGATCTCAACTGTTGGCTATGAAAAGAAAGGAAATGACTGAAGAAGGAAAGAGTGGTTGAAACGGCTGCTGTGTCCTTCGGTCATCTTTCATAGCTGACTCTAGGGTAATGATAGGGATGATGAGCATTTAATGCTGCTGTTCCCCCCCCCAGCAGTGAAGTAAAAAAGAAGATGGGTACTGTAGCTACCCGCGAAACACTCTTTTAAGGGTAGAACAACTCATAACCTCATGAGCTTTACAAAATTAAAAAAAAACTTTTGGACATCACATTGCAGATAAATTTTTCATAAAAAAAATATAATTTCAATATGCACAACTTATAAGAAAAAAAGCTAAAATAATTAAATTTCATAACGAAATTTATTTACAAATCTGGGTCTTCACAGTTATTGTGTGCTCCTTGGTTTTTTCGCTTATTTTCTTTCGTGTAACAACTCTTTCTTTTTGTATAGCAGATTTTGTAGTGAACCCATGTGCTGAACATGCTGCTTTTTCAACTTAGCCGCATATATGTCACATCGATATCCTTTAAGAGTGATGTGTCGGACTGCTGTTGGCTTTTGTTGCTTTTTTTTCATCCACTGATCTATGAGCATTTAATGATTAAGAGTTGTTATTAGACCACCAAACTTCAAGAGATATCTTTCTAGTTATATCTCTTGCTTCTTGAACAAGTTTCAATGATTCGCGTGTAAGACCTGATGACGAGTGAATACAATCATAACTATCCCCTGATAGCAAGCCCTGATGTTGACTTGATCAGTGCTTCTGGATCCCCTGATGACAAGTCCTGATGAAGACTTGATCAGTGCTTAGTGTTTCACTTGTGTTAATCTATTTTTGTAGAGCTAGCAAAGTGCTTCTTGATCCCCTAATGTTAAGACCTACTTGTATCCACTGATGGCTTCCACTGATGCAGTGTTTAGCATTTCCCCTGATGGGTCAATCCTTCAATGTCATCCCCTAACAGGTTGGTTTTTCATTATCATCCCCTGACGGGTTCCCCTGATGCAGTATTTTAGGTTTTCCCTGACAGGTTGGTCTTGATTAAACCCTTTTCAAATACTGACAGATTTAATCACTGATGTTTTGTTAACTTTGTTTGGAATGTCTGATGTGCGGAATATTTGAATGCTTTTAAGTAACACCAGACATCCCCTCTACACTATCAAATCCTTTAGAAGCTTTCACTGATGACTTGTTTAGTGTAGAGCAGTTTATCCCCTGATGACTAAGTTGATCATCACTGGATACAAAATTTGAGCAAATATACTGAGGTTTATAGAACACCTTGAGTATTTACAGATGCACAATTCAAACTCTAATCATCATCATCATTTATATCTAACAATCTTCCCCTATATATGATTATTAATTTGATAACCATAAATCTAATTGATGCACTGATGATGATGTCAAAACTAACACTATACAATATCAAAAGATAAGAAATGCATGTGTATTGATTTATTCTATAGTAATATAAAGTGAGAAAACAAATGTACAAGTATTTCCTATTCCTATTACAAAATTTACACTCTAGACATCAAGATTCATTTATTTTTTTTGTTAAGCAGAAACAAAGGGCAATGGATGACTTGATTCAATAGGTTGTGAGTCACTTCTGAGGCCTTGTCTCCTTTGATATGGGTTTTGATCTGGAATCCTGAGTCTATTGTCTTCCCGTCCTGCCTTTAGCTGCTCCAACTCCTTTTGAAGAAGTATTCTGAAGTTGACAATGTTCACATTCCTATTGGATTCGAGAGCTTCAAGGACTGAACCAATTTCCTGCAGGTTGGCTGTAGCCAGTTGTGACCAGTAAAAGGTGACGATCTCCCCTTTTGAATTTTTGAACTCAACACCCATGGGGCTTGTGATCATCTTTGGATATTCTTTGAATCCTTTTATTGAGGGAACATCCCTTGCAACTACTGTAGTCCCCTCATCAACTCTGGTTTTTTCAATCTCCTTTAGCACCTTTTGTATAAGCAGGATTCTGAACTGGATGACATGTTCATTCCTGTGGTAAGCAATTTGACTTAGAACATGCATCGTTCCTCTAGGTTAAGCCCACCAACTTCATTGATCCTTATGATTTTCTCTTGCCCACTAGTTGTTCTGAAGAAAAGCTTTAATGGTCTTTCCAAGGTTGTGGGCAAACTTCTTTCATCATTGATGGCTTTCCTCAGTTTCTCAATCATCCCTCTCAAGTCTCTATTTAGCATTGTTGTCTTTGGAACTAAGTTCAAGACTAGCCCCAATTACTCAGCATCCATTCTCCTAAACCAGTCAGAAGTGATTGTAGAGAGCTCCTGTTTAAGTAACTGTACAATATCTGTCATTTGATTCTTTTGAAAGTATAAATCAATTCCTATGAAGTCATCCATTGGAGTGTCATCTTTATCATTTTCAGAAGAACAAGTATCTACAATATCTATCTACATTTTCTCTATTTTCTTTATTTACGAGGATCTCATCCTTATCTTTCTCACTCTCTCCTTTTTCACTGCCTTCTAAGGCATCCCTTTTTGGCTCTTCTTTTTCATTGCCTTCTAAGGTAGAACTCTCTTGCTCTCCTTTTGCCAAAGTCCTCTCATGGGGTTGACTTTGCCTCTCTTCACTAGATATTCTCATAGTCTCACTCAAAATTGTCCTAGAAGGGTTCTTATGGGTTGTGAGATCAACAATTGTGGCCAGTTCAAGAAATGTATGTATAGCAACTTGGTCCACAGAGGTGATGGAGGTAGAAGTAGAGGACAAATGTGTATGTATAATTGGAGAAGTGTATGTATCTATAGAGGAAGTGTGTACAATTGGGGGAACATAAATACTTATTGCATTGGTATTTACAGGTGTATTCACGTCCCCTGAGCGGTCCACAGTGATATCATTTAAAATGGAATCCACCATTTGACTATGTTGATTATCAATCACTGTGTCGTTGAGTGTTGGCTCCTCCAAGAAGTGAGAGATTGGAGAATCTGATCTCATAACACTTAGAATTTGTGTCCTGATATTTGAAGAAATTTGAGGAATTGAAAAAGATGGAAGAGAAGTAGAGGGGAGTGTTGGCTAGATCACCGAATGAGGAGGTGATCCATCAAAAGAAATTGTGTGTGCACTCATTGTGTCAGATATCTGCAAGTGAGTCTCAGAGACCATGATGTTAATTTCATCAGGGGCTATAGTCAGTGTATGTGCCTCACTCAATTGTGTCCCTGGTTAGGGCCTAGTTTCAATAACTAATTCCTTTTGAGAGGAAACAGTTAGAAATGTGCTTAATTCCTTATCAAGAATAGTATCCTTTTGAGAGGATATTGGCTGGTCTGGTTGTGGAGTGACTCTCTTGGCTGCCTTCTTCTTCTTCGATCCCCTTAAGCCAATCACTCTCTCTCCTTGCTCCTCCTCACTTGTTGAGGTTACTTCAGAGGGTTTTCTTTTAGTACCCTTAGTCTTTTGAGAGACTAAGGGTTGAGTGATTGAGAGTGGTGGTGTAGAAATAGGTGGTACTACTTGGGGAGGCAGGGAATTGGTAGTTATTTCTGCCATAGTAGTTGAAGGAGAAGAAGTGATAAGTTGAGAAGTAGAAGGGTGTGTAAAAAATACCTGTTCCATGTGGGACAGTAGTATAAATGACTCTGCCGTGTAAGATTTCTTTATTATATCTCCGAATAGCTTCTTTGTTTGTTTGTAACTCTATACAGCTATGTCATTCTCAAAAGAAAGATTAGGAAATTGATCTTTAATAATCATTGACAAAAATCTAGTATAGTAAACTTTTGATTTCCTAGAAGTAAAACTACCCATTTTATTTACAAGATCATCAAATATTAATTTTCCTATATTAATATGCACATTCTTGGTAATGGCAAAAGCTATTTTTAGGGTTAAAGATGTTATTACCTCAAAGTTGGAGGACTTACCTGAAAACACCTTTGTTATTGTATCAAAGAGATAAGAAATCTCTCTTTTTACATTAACCCTCTTGAGATCCTTAAACTTCAACACTACATTGGGTGCAGAGTTTTAGCACAGTTCCCTCAAGAAGTTGAGTAGTTCAGAATTGTTTGACACTTCCACGAACTCTTGTGTGGCTAGTCCCAGTGTAAAATTTATTCTGAAGGGAGTTATTTTGCCTTTTTCAGAAGAAATTTTGAATGAGATTCCCTTGACAACTTCAGATCTTGTTGCAGAGAACATGTATTTAGCGCTTGACCATAGTTGTGATATTGCTTCACCAGACATTTCATCATCGGTAAAGATTGCTTTGCTATACTCTGAGTTGAGTAGATAGGTCATCATGGGTCTGAAGCAAGCATCTACCTCTTCAATGTCTGAAAAGCCCACAAAGTTTGTTGGTGGAGTCACTAGATTCCTCGAAAGTTGTTGAACAGTGCTTGGTGCCATTGAATCTGTTAGTGAATTGAAGAACTAGGGTTTCTGTGGGCAAGAGAGAGATGAAGAAAACTCGAGCCAATGTTAGAGAAAGATTAAACGTTTTAAGATTCTTCAGCAAGAAAGAGAGTTGGAGTATAAATACCCTCATTTTTGATTTTAAAACCGTTCCCGAAGATACGTCATTAGGGTGTAGGATCAGTTCTTGTGATGACACGTCATTAGGGGCAAAAGAATCCCCTGATGAACTATTATCCCCTGAAGCAACCAAAAGCATACATCCTGACCCTGATGATATGCGAACCAAGTATACACACCCTGACACTGATGTACGATGCACGAAACAAGTATACACACCCTGACCCTGATGCACATCAAATTTTTATTTATTTTTAATATTATTGTAACGTATATAGTCATATATCACTAATATCATCAAGAATTTATGAGATAAGTTAGAAATACTAGTACTCAATCACTTGATAGCTTGAACTACTCTAACAGTTTTTCTGGCATGTCTCTAGCAAGTTGATCAAACTTTATCTTGCATAATTCACCATTCCCAGTTCTCCCACAAGGTTAATAAATGTGGCTTCATCAAGGGCCTTGGTGAAGATATTTGCTAGCTGCTTGTCTGTTGGTACAAAATGTAGTTCAATGGTTCCATTCATAACATGTTCCCTGATAAAGTGATATCTGATTTCTATATGTTTAGTTTTGGAATGTTGCACAGGGTTTTCAGCAGTTGCAATGGCACTAGTGTTATCACACAGAATTGGAATTTTGTTGAAATTTAGGCCATAGTCTAATAACTAAATTTTCATCCACAAGATTTGTGCACAGCAACTTCCAGCTGCAATGTATTATCCCCTGAAGTGACCAAAAGCATACATCCTGACCCTGATGATACGCGAACCAAGTGTACACACCCTGTCACTGATGTACGCTGCAAGAAACAACTATACACACCCTGACCCTAATGCACATCAAATTTTTATTTTTTTAATATTATTGTAATGTATATAGTCATATATCAATAATATTATCAGGAATTTATAATATAAGTTAAAAATACCAGTACTCAATCACTTGATAGCTTGAACTACTCCAACAGTTTTTCTGGCATGTCTTCAGCAAGTTAATCAAACATTATCTTGCATAATTCACCATTCCCAGTTCTCCCACAAGGTTGATAAATGTGGCTTCAACAAGGGCCTTGGTGAAGATATTTGTTAGCTACTTGTCTGTTGGTACAAAATGTAGTTCAATGGTTCCATTCATAACATGTTCCCTGATAAAGTGATATCTGATTTCTATATGTTTAGTTTTGGAATGTTGCACAGCGTTTTCATCAATTGCAATGGCACTAGTGTTATCACATAGAATTGGAATTTTATTGAAATTTAGTCTACAGTCTAATAACTGATTTTTGATCCACAAGATTTGTGCACAACAACTTCCAGCTGCAATGTAGTATCCCCTGAAGTGACCAAAAGCATACATCCTGACCCTGATGATACGCGAACCAAGTATACACACCCTTACACTAATGTACGATGCAAGAAACAACTATACACACCCTGACCCTGATGTACATCAATTTTTGTACTCAATCACTTGATACCTTGAACTACTCCAACAATTTTTCTGGTATCTCTCTAGCAAGTTGATCAAACTTTATCTTGCATAATTCCCCATTCCCAGTTCTCCCACAAGGTTGATAAATGTGGCTTCATCAACGGCCTTGGTGAAGATATTTGCTAGCTGCTTGTTTGTTGGTACAAAATGTAGTTCAATGGTTCCTTTCATAACATGTTCCATGATAAGGTGATTTCTGATTTCTATATGTTTAGTTTTGGAATGTTGCATAGGATTTTCAGCAATTGCAGTGGCACTAGTGTTATCACACCCAATTGGAATTTTGTTGAAATTTAGGCCATAGTCTAATAATTGATTTTTCATCCGCAACATTTGAGCATAGCAACTTGCAGCTGCAATGTAGTATCCCCTGAAGTGACCAAAAGTATACATCCTGACCCTGATGATACGTGAACCAAGTATACAAACCCTGTCATTGATGTAAGATGCACGAAACAAGTATACACACCCTGACCCTGATGCACATCAAATTTTTATTTATTTTTAATATTATTGTAATGTATTTAGTCATATATCACTAATATTATCAGGAATTTATAAGAAAAGTTAGAAATACCAGTACTGAATATGCGTTAGAAAGGTCGAACTACTCCAACAGTTTTTCTGACATGTCTCCAGCAAGTTGATCAAACTTTATCTTGCATAATTCACCATTCCTAGTTCTCCCACAAGGTTGATAAATGTGGCTTCATCAAGGGCCTTGGTGAAGTTGTCTGCCAGGTGCTTGTCTGTTGGTACAAAATGTAGTTTAATGGTTCCATTCATGACATGTTCCTTGATAAAGTGATACCTGATCTCTATATGTTTAGTTCTGGAATCTTGCACATGATTTTCAGCAATTGTAAAGGCACTAGTGTTATCGCACAGAATTGGAATTTTGTTGAAATTTAGGTCATAGTCTAATAATTGATTTTTCATCCACAAGATTTGTGCACAGCAACTTCCAGCTGCAATGTGACGACTTGGATAAAAAATTGTTTTTCTATAAATAATTTATTTACTCATAATTGACTTCTTATTAACGTGTATTTCTAGTATATGATATTTTTGAATGTCTAAATATTTTTTTGGACCCATTAAAGGGTTATAATTTGTTTGGATGTTGGTTACAAGGACAAGTAAATTATGTTTACATGTCTGGTAACAATCGTAATTGCTTGAAGGAATATAAGAATCTAAACTAGTAAGTCTTTTGCTGAATAGAATGGCGTATGTAAGAATGATTACATCATGTGTACGTATATTAATTAGATTAGTAAGCTGCTTAAATGACTAGCTTATGTGCATGAAGGATGACAACTGCTTATTGCATATATCCAGCTGTTAAGAATCATGATGAGTAGCCGTTTTATTAACCAATGATTTTATCTCAAAGCTAAATCTCAGCCTGCTATAAATACCTCTTTTAGAGGTAACATTTCAATCTCTTTTCTAAAGATTTTCTCTCCTAAAGTTCTTCTATAAACCTACCATCTTCATACAATTTCAAGTTCTTTGTTCTGAGAGATTACTTTCAGACAGGCTTTGTTCTCTCGTCAACCCAAGAGGTAAGAATCTTATGTTCTCCTCTGTTTTTCGTTTTTACGTAGCATCCGAAAATATTCACTGTATATGCTAAGTCTTTAGGAAAGAATAAAGTTGTTAAAGAGTATGGTGTTTTGAGTTATTAAAGGGACGATTATGTATCTTAGATTGAGTTTGTTCTTCGCTAGATATCATTCTTGATCTTGGAAGACTTCCTTTTATCAGAAACAAGTTCTACGATCAGTCTCTGATGAGTTAATGATAATCTCCGATGACGTCAGCCTTACTCTCCGATGGGTTAAGACGACATCATCAGTCTCTGATGAGTTAATGATAATCTCTGATGAGTTAATGATAATCTCTGATGACGTCAGCCTTAGTCTCCGATGGGTTAAGATGATGTCATCAGTCTCTAATGAGTTAATGATAATCTCTGATGACATCAGCCTTAGTCTCCGATGGGTTAAGATGACGTCATCAGTCTCTAATGAGTTCAGCGATGACTTGGGGAGTTCGGCACTAAACAAGTTGTCACCCGACGAGTTTGGCGATGAACAAGATTATCTCGTGATGGGTGAGTTATCCCCTAATGACTATCCCTTAACAGGTAAATTATTCCCTGATAGGCATTTATCCCTGATGGATGAATTATCCCCTGTCAGGCATGCATCCCCTAATGGGCAATGCATCCCCTGACGAGTAAAATATTCCCTGATGGGCAACTTCGTGCCTTGATAACTATTCTCTGTTCTGCATAGTCATCTTCCAAAGTATGGATTTCTCATGTTATACCAACAATGATGTTTTACAGAACCCTTTTGTAACCAGTATAGTGAATTTAGCTAAGGACCAAGGCAAGTATATACTCATTCAACTTCCTTTCTTACTGATTACGTAGAATCATTATTTTGATTTATGTAAATGAATAAAGTTAATGCCTATGCAAGATGATGATCTCTTTTATGATTAAGCAACGTACGATCATTGATCCGATGTACATGAAAAGATGTTGACTATTGAGCTATGCGTTATTGGGTGATTGCTAGTTGTTTAAAATCACCAAAAGATGATGAAGATGATGTAAGGGTGTTGCAGGTCATGATCTTGTATGCATACCCGAGCATGTTCCCGTATGAATATATAGTTAAGTTATTGGCAGTCGCTGCTTTTATTTATTGAGCACGCCAAGGTTATTGGCAGTCACTACTTTTAATTGTTAAACACGCCAAGGTTTTTAAAACAAGAAAATGTTTACAAGAAGATATATCCATATGGGAAGTTAAGGGGCTGTTGAATGCTTTCGCCTGGTATTCTGGCCAATGATGATAGGGAATGAAAGACCGAGGCATCGGTAATCAGACCCTTGCAGACCAATATTTTCTGCAAGTGACTACGTATGTTAAATGATGGAATCAAACGACCAGGCTGACCAGCTGAGATGAAATTTGATTGTTAAAGGAAGTCAGATTGTGACCAGTTTGGTCAGATGATGCATTATCAGATGAAGAGAGGACGAATCATGATTTATTTAAAAGAGGGTTAACCCTTTGATATCACTCGGGAACCCTGAATGATACATATTTATTAATTTATCAGGAGGTGTTGGCATTGCGTCGCCCAACCTTAATGAATATTAAAGCTTTTGAATTATCTATTCTTCTTGTTTATGAATATATACTTACTGAGCGTAAACGCTCATGTGGAATGTTATGAAATATGTTACAGGATGTGCCAAGAAGGCCGAGTCGCTTAATAAAGGAAAAGAGGAAATGACATAGTGAGAGTTTCTTAATCTCTCTCCTATGGATGGCCTTTAGAGGAAAAGTGAAACGAGAGATCATCATAGAGATGTTTAGATTGTAAGGCCAGATGGGCCATCAAAAGTTTTGTTTCTGCTGTAGTCGGTTTATTAAACTTTGAGGTTTTTTTGTAAGAGGTTGTAAACTTCTAAGTTTTGTACATGATATATTTGAGAATATATTCTCATCTGATTATTAAATGCTTGACTATGATGTATCTGTCACTTTTGAGTTGTTGTTTTGTGTTTCCTGGCGGAGCCTGGGGTTCCAGCTTGGGGACCTTGGGGGTCTGTCACCCATATTGCTGACAGTGCCCGAGGCCCAACTCGGGGTATATTTCGGGGCCGCCACATGCAATGTATTCAGCTTCAGCAGTAGATGTTGATATTGAGTGTTGCTTTTTGCTAAACCAAGATACAAGCCTTCCTCCTAGAAACTGACAGCTTCCTATTGTACTCCTTCTATCAATTCTACATCCACCAAAGTCAGCATTAGAATACCCAACTAATTCAAATCCAGACTCCTGTGGATACCAAAGTCCCAACTCTGTAGTGCCCTTGATATACCTCAAGATTCTCTTCACTGCAATTAGAGGAGACTCCCTGGGATCAACTTGATACCTTGCACAAAGACATGTTGCAAACATATTGTCTGGCCTACTTGTTGTCAGATACAGTAGAGAGCCAATCATTCCCCTATCAGTCTTCAGATTAACTTTCTTTTCATTCTTATCAGGGTCAATCTTGGTTGTTGTGGCCATAGGTGTCTTTGCTACTTTTGAGTCCTCCATGTCAAATTTTTTGAGAAACTCTTTGACATATTTTGTCTGATGTATATAAATTCCATCAGTGACTTGTTTGATATGTAGCCCCAAGAAATAAGATAATTCACCCATCAAACTCATTTCATATTTACTTTATATGAGCTTTGAGAACTTTTCACATAGCTTAGTGTCTGTGGATCCAAAAATGATATCATCAACATATATTTGAACCAAGATCAGATGACCTTGGTGTTGTCTAAAGAACAATGTCTTGTCAATGATACCGCTTGTAAACTTGTTATCCACCAGAAACTTTGATAATGTGTCATACCAAGCTCTAGGAGCTTGCTTTAGTCCATAAAGTGTCTTTTCTAGTTTGTACACATGATTTAAGAATTTCAAACATTCAAATCCAGAAGATTGTTGAACATATACCTCCTGTTCCAGCTTCCCATTTAGAAAAACACTCTTCACATCCATTTGAAAAACTTTAAAGTTTGAATGTGCTGTATAGGCTAAGAAAATTCTTATAGCCTCAAGTCTAGCCACTAGTGCAAAAGTCTTATTAAAGTCAATCCCTTCCTCTTGAAGATATCCCTTTGCAACCAATCTTGTTTTGTTTCTTATAACAAGGCCAGTTTCATCCATCTTGTTTCTAAAAACCCACTTGGTGCCTATTATGTTTCTGTCTTTGGGTTTAGGCACCAACTTCCATACTTGATTTCTTTCAAATTAATTCAGTTCTTCCTGCATAGCTATGATCCATTCTTGTATGGCTTCTTCAAATCTCATTGTTTCAGTTTGTGAAAGAAAACAAGCATATAGGCATTCATTAGATATAGCTCTTCTAGTTTGCACTTTCTGGCTTGGGTCACCAATAATTAATTCTTTTGTGTGACTTCTAGACCATTTAGGATTAGAGTTGTATCCTGATGAGCTTGCATGATCATCCTTTCCTCCCCTTGAGTCTGTGCTGCCAGCTTTTGAGCAAACTCCCCTTGAATTTGTGCTTAAGTCAGGGTTAAAGTTATCCCTTGATGGTGCATTCCCTGATGGATTATCCCCTAATGGAGTATTCCCTGATCTGTTGTCCAGGAGATTAATTCCATCCATTGAAGGGGCTTCTTAGTTAGTTGGATTGACATCAAGGTTGACTAATTCTTCCACTTGCATGTACTCATAAGTTTCATTCTCTTGATAATCAAAATCATCTTCATTTTCAAATCTTAGTTCTTCATGAATACCAGGGTCTTCAAGTCCAAGGAATTCTTGATTATCAAAAGCTACATTTATAGACTCCATCACCACTTGAAGTCTCTTGTCGTAAACCCTGTAGGCCTTCGATGTCAGGGAGTAACCTAGAAAAATTGTTTCATCAGCCTTTGGATCGAATTTTCCTAAGTTCTCACCAAAGGTCCTTAATACAAAGCATTTGCATCCAAAAACATGTAGGAACTTGATGTTGGGTTTCCTCCCTGTAATTAGCTCATATGAAGTCTTATTGTGTGAGCTTTGTTGATCAAAGACCTATTTTGCATAAAACAAGTAGTGGAAATTGTTTCAGCCCAAAAATAGGTAGGTATATTTTCCTCTGCTAACATTGTTCTAACAGCTTCTATCAGGGTTCTATTCTTCCTTTCCACTACACCATTTTGTTGAGGAGTTCTTGAAGCAGAAAATGTATGTTTGATGTGTTTTTTAATACAATATCCATCAATAGCTGCATTCTTGAATTTAGTTCCATTGTCTATTCTCAGAATTCTAACCACTAACCCTGACTCAGTTTCCACCTTCTTTATATAATCAATGATTTGCTGAGGTACTTCTATTTTAGCATGTTGGAACTTGACCCAAGTGTATCTAGTGTAGTCATCCACAATGACCAATGCAAATATTTTCTTTGATACTTACATTATATTGACAGGACCAAAAATATCCATATGTAGCAATTGGATTGGATCTTTGTGGCTTCCTTGCTTACAAAGGATGATTTCCTTTGTTTCTCTTGTTGGCATGCTGAACATAATCCTTCTTGAATAAATTTCACTTGAGATAGTCCAGTTACCAATTCCCTCTTCACTAAATCATTGAGAGTTTTGAAGTTCAGGTGAGAGAGCTTCTTGTGCCACAGTCTGCTCTCATTAGGGCTTGCTTTGCTGTAAAAACATGATTCTCCACTTACTGAGTTGAAGTCAGCAATATAGAGATCTCCTTTCCTTATCCCTAATAAGACCAGCTTCCCATCACTTTCATTTGAGATTAAGCATTGATCCCTTTGAAAGCGATGATGAACCCCTTGTCACATAGTTGACTTATGCTTAATAAATTGTGCTTTAGACCATCAACTAGTGCTACATTTTCAAATGAGACATTCCCATTTGTTGCTTTTTCATAACCAAGAGTCAGTCCTTTGTTGTTATCACTGAAAGAGATCACTGGACCAACCTTTTCTTGGAACTCGGTGAGTAGGGATTTGTTTCCTGTCATGTGTCTTGAGCAGACACTGTCTAGAAACCAGATTTCTGCCTTTGACTTTTCCCTACACACAAGAAACATTTAATTTGTTTTTGGTACCCAAGTTGCTTTGGGTGCTTTAGGTTTAGTTACAGTAAATGGTAATACAACTTTTTCATTATTTGTGACTTTTGGTTTTGGCAATGTACACACTTTCTCCTTTTTAGGAGCTTCAACATACACTTTAGATTCATCAATTTTCTTAACTTTACCCTTAAGGATGCATGCACGAGTAGTTGGTAAATCATTAGCATATAAAATTGTGTCGGTTAAAATCTGTGATTTTTCTTTACACTGAAAGGATAAATGATTATTGCTACCACAATTCCAGCACACTTTCCTAAGGGCTTCATGAATAGGGGTGTAGTTGCTAGCTTTGTTTACACCTAGTGTGTCATTCCTATTCTTTTTCTTATCCCCTGTCACGCCTTTATCCCTAGAAGGGCTACGACGGTCTGATGCACTCTTATCCCCTGATGATTGTGTACCCACTAATGGACAATCTAGTTCCTTCTTGACTAGGGTTTTGAGTTCCTTGGCAAGAGCAGGTCTCTTGTCACTTCCACCACTTGTGGAAGCTCCACACATCGTGAGAACATTCCCTTTTTCTAACTTTGTCACCGCCTTTACAAACTTGATAGGTTGCATAGCTCTTTTTCCAAAGTTAGCTGCATTTTCAACCTCAACAGAAGGTTGCTTCATCATAGTCTCCTCATAGCCTAAAACAAAATTATGATCAGATTTTTGACAGCTTAATTGAACATCTAGTTTCTTGCTTGACTCATTTCATTTCTTTATGACGTCCCTTTCTTCTTTCAAAAGCATGGAGGTCCATTCCTCTCTTTTGACAGCACAGTCAAGGAGATTCTTAGTCCTTGAGAGTTCTTTTTCAAGGTTCTCAAGTCTAGTGAGTTCTGATTCTAAAAGAGTATTTCTAGCAGTCAAATGTTCATTGATTTTTTGTACTCTTTCAATTTCAGCTACAACACTCTTTAAAGTGTCGTAAAGATCTCTTATCTCACAACTCATTTCTCTAACAATTTTAAAACAATCAATTTTAGACATATTAGATAAAAATTTTAAGACTTACTTGTGAGCTGCTGTTGTCAGTGGATGAGGCCATTAGGGCTAGGTTGACATATTCCTCGGTGCCTTCTTCATCTGAGTCAGTTTAGTCCTTTCCCTCTACAATGTAAGCTTTTCCCTTCTTGGTGGCATTAAGAAGGTTAAAGTATTTCTTCTTGTAGTCCACAACAGCTTCCTTTCCTCTGGATTCACCTTCCTTTGTGGCCTTGTGACACTCATTTGCAAAATGGCCCATATCACTGCATTTGTAGCACATTATTTTTGATTTGTTAATAAAGTTACTTCTACTACTCAGTTTCCATGCTGAAAATCTTTTTGATCTAGATGGTTTTTGAAATTTCAGCTTTGAAAACCTTTTTGCAAGAAAGGCCATCATTTCATCCATTTCTTCTAACACTTCAGGAGTGTACTCATTCTCCTTTGAGTCAGCTTCGTTGTCCCTTTCTTCTTCAACATCTCCCGACTGCTGCTTCATCAACACACTTGGTCTTGTTTCAACTTCATCCTTCTTGGCAGCCATCAGGGCTACAGATTTAAACTTTCTGGTATCACCTGACATTTCAGATCTTTGTTAAACCTCCAGTTCATATGTCTTTAGGGTACCATAGAGCCTATCCAAGTCCAAGAGATTCATGTCCTTGGATTCCCTGATGGTTGTTGTCTTTGGATCCCATGATATAGGACGTGCCCTCATGAATTTTCTATTCACATATTTGTTGGCGTAAATCTTCCCATACATCCGCAGGTCATTTACCAACCTGTTGAATCTGTCAAATATTTCAATGAGTGATTCATCATTTTTCATTATGAACCACACATACTATTGTGTTAATAGCTGTAATTTATTTTCCCTCATGTCTTCAGTGCCATCACATAAGATTTGGATGGTGTCCCATATTGACTTATATGTTGTAAGATTCATGATACTGTTTAGCATATCATCATCTAAACCATTATATAGAATACCTATGATTTTTAGATCTTTCTTCACTTTTTCTTTTTCCTCTAGAGTCATTTCTTTGGTAGTCTTTGGAGCTAATCTTTTTGGAACACTAACTCCATTGACAACCTCCTGAGGAATGAGCTTTTTTGTCACGTAAGGGCCTTCTTCTAGAATCTATAGGTATTCATCATCAATTGCTTTAAGATGAACTATTATGTGTTGTCTCCAAAAAAAGTACTTTCCCCCTTTCCAACACAGGGACTTTGCTATTTCTAGCTTTGTTGACCATTGTTAATGATCATCGAGCAAATGTAGTCTGCTAGTAGGCTTTGATACCAACTATTAGAATAATATAAGCTCAAGTGTTTGTAGAATGGGGGTTTGTATACAAACACTACAAACTTTTTGCTCTTTTAGAACTTTTAAGCTCGACTGGAATTAACTAAGAGATCAGAAAAACTATTATGAATTTAAAACGAACACACAAACATTCAAGTTAAAATAGTTATATTAAAACTTGAGGTTTTGCTGGAAATCTGGTTAATCACCAATGTGATTAATCAGCTACAATTCTGTAATGAATTACAACTTCTTTTCTCACACTCACTAGCTTCAAATTTTCTTTGAATATTTCTCTCAAGATATATTACAAAACTTCTCTCTAGTGTTATTGTGTGCTTCTTGATTTTGACGCTATTTTTCTTTCGTGTAACAACTCTTTCTTTTTGTATAGCAGATTTTGTAGTGAACCCACGTGCTGAACATGCTGCTTTTTCAACTTAGTCGCATATATGTCACATCGATATCCTTTAGGAGTGATGTGTTGGACTGCTGTTGGCTTTTGTTGCTTCTTTTTCATCCACTGATCTATGAGCATTTAATGATCGAGTGTTGTTATTGGACCACCAAACTTCAAGAGATATATTTCCAGTTATATCTCTTGCTTCTTGAAAAAGCTTTAATGATTCGTGTGTAAGACTTGATGACGAGTGAATACAGTCATAACTATCCCCTGATAGCAAGCCATGATGTTGACTTGATCAGTGCTTCTGGATCCCCTGATGACAAGTCCTGATGAAGACTTGATCAGTGCTTCATGCTTCACTTATGTTAATCTATTTTTGTAGAGTTAGCAAAGTTCTTGATCCCATAACGTTAAGACCTACTTGTATCCACTGATGGCTTCCACTGATGCAGTGTTTAGCATTTCCCCTTATGGTTTCCCCTGATGGGTTAATCCTTCAATGTCATCCCCTGACAGGTTCCCCTAACGAGTTCCCCTGATAGGTTGGTCTTTCACTGTCAACCCCTGATGTGTTCCCTTGATGCAATATTTCAGGCTTCCCTTGACGGGTTGGTCTTGATTAAACCCTTTTCAAATACTGACAGATTTAATCACTGATGCTTTGTTAACTTTGTTTGGCACGTCTGATGTGCGGAATATTCGAATGCTTTTAAGTAACACTAGACATCCCCTCTACACTATCAAGTCCTTTAGAAGCTTTCACTGACGACTTGTTTAGTGTTTACTTGTTTAGTGTAGAGCAGTTCATACTCTGATGACTAAGTTGATCATCAGTGGATACAAAACTTGTGCAAATATACTGAGGTTTATAGAACACCTTGAGTATTTACAGATGCACAATTCAAACTCTAATCATTATCATCATCATTTATATCTAACATTGACATTTACAAATAGAGTTAAATATCTATATTACTAGATGAGAATTACTTTTATCAAAATATACCGACCAAAAATTATGTTGTGATATTATTGGGAGTCTGTATAGAGCTTCTACATATTTTTTTAATAGTGCGGGCTCGTCGATGATACGAAGGTATTATGAATTTTATTGACTTGTGTCGTGCTTTTTGACGCCATCCGTAATCTCCTCGATCGTTTCTATTCTTCGAGTGGTGATATATGTAATTGGTATATCACTAGTATAAAAACTGTCTTATGCGTCGCCTTATTTGCGTCGGTTGTTTAATAGAACTGCCGCATATAGTAGCGTGGTGGCATTGTCGTAAATAAAAGAAAACTATTTGCGTTGGTTCTTTTAAAGGACCGATGCAAATTCTATGAAAATATTTTAAAAAATAAATTAGTCAACAATTGTGTCACTTAGTATAAAATGCTAACGCAAATAGTTTTGATTATTTGCGTCAATCGTTTTAAAGAACCGACGCAAAATATCTATAAATAATTAAAAAATAAAATATAAAAGAATTTGTGACGCTTGTTTTAAAGAACCGACGCAAGTGGTTTGGAGAATTTGCGTCACTTCTGATAAATCTTTAAAAAAAATTAAAAAATAAATTCATAACAAATTTGCATCTCTTATTTTAAAGAACCGACACATATTCTCTAATATTAGTAAAGTAGATCTCTATTCTCGAACTCCAATGTCATATTATATTCTTTCTAAGAGGAAGCTTCTCCTAGTGCCTTTTTTACTTCGGCCCAATATTCTGAACTCTCTTTTCCCAAAAGAAAGTACATAGGTTATAACTTTTGCTACGTTGGGTTCGTAAGAGAGGAGCGAGAGGTTACGTAGTTCGTCTTCGGTGGGTTGCTTGGCTGAGTTTTGCAGGTTTCTTTCTTCCGTACGGCCCGACAGGCTGCTTTGTACTGTAAGTCATTGTTAATTAAAATAATACATTTATTACAGGCTTATTTAAAATATCAGTATTGTTTGTCCCATGTGAGTAATTGTAGAGGGGGGGGGGGGGGGGGGGGGCGTTGAATACAATTAAAAACTTTTCTTTAAAACTAAACTGTTATGAACAATTTAATTTCCAAGAATAGTTATAAAACTTTACTGAAATGATACAACAATAGAAACAATAAAGCAAAATTGCAAGATATAAATTGTAATCAACAATAAAGAATGATATTGTCAATTAAATTGAATCTTTACAATTTCTTCTGTTTAAAAAAACAAATAGCTTATCTCAAGTTGTAATAACTTGCTTCTTTTTTTGTAAAACTAATTACAGTTGCTAACTCTCTATATGTATGGAAGTGATGTTCTGAGAGATATGTGATCTAAGATATATACTTGTTGTTATCAGTTGTTTCTCAGTTCTCAGATCCACACACTTGTATCTCAGCTGCTCTATGTCTATTTATAGACACAACTTCCATATTCTCCAAGCTTCTATTCTGAGCTGTTTACCAAAAATATCTCTGTAGTTTATTGGTACTTGTAGCTCTGTCACACAACTTTCTTCATTATACAGCCTCCCTTGGATGCCAACCTGTTTATGTGACTTTTCTGGTGTATATTCACTGCACAACTTCCATTTTTCTTCTTGGAGTTCCCAAGATAAGATATCAGCAGTATATAACTTATCTTTGTGGGCTTCTCTGGACATAATTAGTCCAGCTTCAATGAACTTCTTGCTTCAAGTTGTTATAAGTTGTCTCTGCAGTATTTCAACTTGTTGTTTTGCAGGTTTCATGCTTGTGGCTTTGCAGGTTTCATACTTGCAACTTGATGTGTGTGTGTGTATAACTTATTTCCTTGAAGCTTCCTTGGTAGCCAATCTTTCCTTATTGGACAACCATCCTTATCTTTATTTTCACCGTCTTTAGTCATATGTCATCCCTTATGTCAGTGGAAATTTATTCCCTGATGGATAGTCTCTAGTTGCTTCAACATTAGTCTCTGATGAACAAACACTTGGTCTCTGATAGGCCAAAAACTTAGTCTCTAACAATTCAAAAAACTTAGTCTCCGACAGTTCAAAAACTTAGTCTCTAATAGTTCAAAAACCTAGTCTCTGACAGTTCAAAAACTTAGTCTCTGATAGTTCAAAAACTTAGTCTCTGACAGTTAAAAAACTTAGTCTCCGACAGCCAAAAAACATAGTCTCCGACAGCCAAAAAACTTAGTCTCTAACAGAAAAAAACTTAGTTTCCGACACCCAAAAAAAACTTAGTCTCCGACAGCCAAAATCTTAGTCTCTGACAAATAAAAAACTTAGTCTCCGACAGCCAAAAACTTAGTCTCTGACAGACAAAAAACTTAGTCTCCGACAGCCAAAAACTTAGTCTCGGATAGACAAAAGCTTAGTCTCCGATAGGCAAAAACTTAGTCCCCGATAGGCAAAAAACTTAGTCTCCGATAGACAAAAATTTAGTCTCCGATAGGCTAATTTTGCTTGATCAACTTTGACATTTGTTGAACTCTCCAAGTGCATTCATTGTAGTCTCTGATGCTTTCTTGCAGTTTCTTGACAGTACATTTGCATTACTGCAGTGTTTTCCAGTGAGATAGCCGAGAACTTGTAGAAGGGGGGTTGAATACAAGTTCTTTGAATTCTTTTTGATTACTTGTTCTTCAAGAAATTAATAATTACTTGCGGAAATAAATCACAAGAACACGAATCAATTTATAAACAATTGCTTCTATTGATTTTAACAATTGAATACAAATTCTAACAATCACAATAATATGATCGTCAGCTTCTTTTCTATTCTGTATAGTAAAGATACAAAACTATGAATTCTATACAGCTTCGAATTACAATTTCTGTAAAACTAATTACAGCTTCTCTAAAAACTGAATTCTCAGTTTTCCTATTCTAAATCAATATTGATTCAGTTTCCTTATTCAAATCAAATACAATCTTTCCTTTTTGATAGGAATAGATTTCTAGCTTGTTTCCTTACCAGCTACGTCTTCAATAATATCTTGATTTACGTGGAAGACAATCCTTATTCAATTCGAACTCTGTATCTTATCAGGAAATAAATCACGATTAGTCCCTGACACTTCATCTTTAGTCTCTGGTGACGTCATCAATTAGTCTATGGTCTTTTAGTCCCTGATGACGTCAGATTGTGTAATCTCCGATAGAGTTATTTGGTCTCCGATGCTTTAAGGCTCAGTCTCTAATGACGTCAGCTTAGTCTTTGATGCTTTTAAACTTAGTCTCTGATGACGTAAGCTTTAGCCTCTGACTCTTTTAGACTTAGTCTCTGATGATGTAAGCTTTAGTCTCCAATAGGCAAAACTAGTCTCTGATAGATAAAATCCTTCGTCTCTAACAAGTTTTCCTAGTCTCCGACAAGCCTTTTTGTAAACTCCAACGGACCAAATACACACTTTGACTTGCTGAAGCTTTGATACTCCATTCCAGTAGTTACTTATAAATAAAGAATAATTGTATCTCTTTACAAAGAATGAATGAATTACAAACAAAGAGATAACTACTGGCTACAAAACTTCAGTGTTACTAATTAACACTTTCTATACATTTGTACTCAAAGTAATCTAAAGACAATCATCATCAAATGTTCTAAAACCTAACAATCTCCCCCTAATTATGAATATCAGAATGATAAGCATAATTTCAAGGTTGATGATGATGTCAAAACTCAACATTACAATTACTTGGAAAAAGAATAAAGAATTGCTAACTACAAATGTATTCTGAACTAAGTTCTTTGATCTGTTGTTCAGCTTCCACCAAGACTCAGGTTTAAATCCTATAAGTCTGGCTCTAAAAATAAAAATTAAAGCTTATTTCAACAAATAACATACCTTCCAACACAACAGCTTTTCCTCCTATTTTTTCTCAGCAACTCCAGCTTGTCTTTCAACAACTTTTTCAGAACCAATTCAATTTCTTCTTCAGCATCCTTGAGTAGACTGATAAAACCTTCAATATGTCTCTCACTGACACTGTTGATATCTCTGTTGTAGTTGAAGAAGACCTTCTCTCCATGAAAATTCTCATACCATAAAACAAGAGGCTTAGGATTAGCTTCTGGCACTATATCCACCTTATGCTTCACCTTCATCATTTTCTGAATCTGGCTTCAAAAATCCATGTTGAGATCAGAAGTCTCAAGCACGACAGTCAGCAACCACTCCAGATTTTCTTTGGCTTGTCCCTGCAAGGCTGGCTTCTCGAATTTCAAAGACTCTCTATCTTTCAAAAAGACATAGAGAAGTTCTTTGTTATTTTTACCCTTGATCAAATCAATCTTCTTTGTACTTTTCTTCAGGGCCTTGATAATCTCTTCAGTACTAGCCATTTCAACCTTATAAGAATTCCTTGATGGAACTGTTCATGGCTTTGTTGGTCCACTCACAGCCATTAAAGCAGTCTCGGTTGACCTTAGAGGATTTTGAGAGGTAGGCTTCTTGATAAGTGCTTTGATCGTAGGTTTCTTTGTAGATTCCTGGACCAAAGGTTTTCTTCTTGATTTCTTCTCAGCCTCTTCCATCTCTTTATTTTTCTTCTTGGTTATGGCTGCTTTCTGTGCACTTAATCTCCTTGTATAGATTTTCTTCTTCTTTGCCTCTTCCTCCTCCCTTTCTGCTGCCAGGTCCTCCTCCTCTTAAAATTTCTGAGCTAATAGTGCATCAGCTTCTATCAATTTCTGCTCTTGAGGATAGACCAACTCCACTTTCCCATCCACTATCAGTTCAACTGGAGTGGGAAAGTGAGATGTCTTCATGGCATCCCCCAATAGCTTGGGCTGTCCTGGTTGAGTTGAGATTTTCTTCTTTGGTTCCTCAATCATGACCCCCTTGCCTTTGTCATTTGATGTTGGGGTTTGTGCAGAGGAAGAAGAAGAAGCTGCTTTTGTTGTTGTTGTTGTTGTTGGAAGTTATGTTGTTGTTGTTGCTACTGCAAGATCAGAATGTTTCTTTAGGATCCTGTCCATCATTATTTGTAATTCAGCATCAAGGACAGGACCAGACTTTGATGTTTATACAGGAACATATTGTTTGAATTGACCACTCTCCCCTTTTGGACATCAGCATCTTTAGGGTGAGAGGAGGTGGCCAAATGTGGAATTGCCTGCATCAATAGTTGCTCCATTCTGTCTTGTTTTTGGATCAGGAGTTGGATATTGGCTTCTAGGGCTTGAAGTCGACTGTCAGCCTTGGACTTGTCTTTGATAAGAGTATTAATTGCAGTAATAGTCCTCCTTGGCAAGTGTCCTTCATAGCACCTTCTGATTTTGTTTGTCTCCAACTCCATCCTTTCCTCTATTTTCTTCACTGCACCATTTATGCCAGTAACCAAGAAGTGATGAAACTTAGTATGTTTCTTATCCACCTTGGTTACTTCTTCAAGAATTTCTTTAATTGATGGTGCAGCTGTAGTTGACCCTACATTGGTCACATAATCCTGCCTTAAATGGGCGGCTGCTTCCTCCAGAGTGTTGGAATATGTGGCATCAAGCCATTTATAGATATTTTCCTCTGTAGGTGGTTCAGATACAGGTTCATCTGCAAGCCTTGTCTTCAATGCAGAAATGTGGTCTTGGCATTGTTGTAGACCATATAACAATTCAAAGTTTGTATTGGACATCTCAGATATAACATTTAATGTTGCATCCCTTGTGCTTGAACTGTTCCCAGTTTCTTTTGTTTGGATATTTGTGGAGGGAGTAGAAGAAACGTGAGCTTCTTGTGAGTTGGTTTCAACAGGTTGGAAAAATGCTCCTGC
This sequence comes from Centella asiatica, assembly GCA_014636745.2. Taxonomy (NCBI): domain Eukaryota; kingdom Viridiplantae; phylum Streptophyta; class Magnoliopsida; order Apiales; family Apiaceae; genus Centella; species Centella asiatica. Next base: position 40,969,396 of record CM025786.1, read on the forward strand.
TAAAAATTTCTCTCTTTTATTTTGTTCAAGGATCTCATCCTTGCTTACACCCTCTCCTTTTACCTGGGGTTGGGCACCCAGCTTCTCTTGCTCTCCTTTCTCCAAGCTTTCTAAAGCTTGACTCTCTTGTTTGTGTATATCCTCTCCTTTTTCTAGGTCAGGAGCCTGACTCTCACTATTTATTCTCACATTCTCACTCATATGGATAGGTGCACTCTGTCCTACAGAAGTGAGGGTTGGAGAATTACTTATGACTGCATGGATAGGGGGTTCCCTTTGTGTATCTGGGGCTAGGGATCTATCCATGGAATGTGTTTGAGAGCTTGTCTCGAGTATTGGCTCCTCTTGGGAAAAATCAAGAGGATTTATATGTGTTATATCAAAAGTATCAAGTATGGGAGAAAAAGGAGAATAATGTACAGTGTGGAGTGTTGGCTGTTCCTCAGACATTGAAAATTGAGGAACATCAATTGATGACTCTGTGTGTGCACTCCTTGTGTCACTCTTTTCTTTTATTATCTCTTTTTGGGGTTCCTCTTGTTGGTGAACAAGAGGTTGTGCAGACTCTGTACAGGGTGTTCCTGGTTGGGAACTTTCTTCAATGTCAACATCCTTTTAGGAGGATGGTGATAGTTTACTGTTTTTCCTTATAACCTCCATTGCCTTTTGGGAAGCAATGGATTGCTTTTGGCTAAAGGTTATAACTCTCTTCTCTCTCTGAAGTGGTACTTCAGCTTCTTGTTCTCCCTCATCCTCACTTACTCCCTCAATTATTTTTCTCTTTATTAGGAGTTTGTGATGGCTGTTTGAGTCTTTACAACCGCAGTCTTTTAGGAAACTGTGGAGGGGGCTATGGATTGTTGTTGTGAAGTGGTTGAAGGATTCACAGGGTTTTGGCTTTCAATATCCTCAAAGAATTGCAAAGAATAAAGGTTTGGAAGCTTGTCAATGAGTATAGATCTCATGACAGGAGGGAAAAATAAGGGAACCTTTACCTTTGCAGATTTATGCTTCACATCAGTAAATATTCTTTTACTTTGCAAAACAGGTGGTACAACTTGAATGCCAGTAATATTAAGGTTAGGAATTAGATAATAAGCAATCATCATCAAAAACCTAGTATAATAAATTTTATTTTTATTACCGGATTTAAGTTTTACCAAAAGATTTTGCAAAATTAAAAGCCCAATGTTTAGATGTCTATCATACAACACACTAAAAGCAATTTGTTGTGTGAGTGTAGTGATAGCAGCATAGCCACTGCATTTTGAAGTAAATGCTTTAGTTATTATATCAAAGAACAGTGACTACTCTAGCCTGAGATGGGGTCGTGTAATAGACCCAACAGAACTAATTTCAGCAGAATAATGTAAGTTTTTAAACATAGAAAAAATTTCTTCATCAGAGGCAAGAGAGTCAAAATTTTCATATATTGGCAAGTGTAAAGCATTATTAACTACGGTATGATCTATAGTATAAACAGAGTTAGTATACCTGAAACTTACCACAGGAGAGTCAGTGTTCTCATCCTGGACAGTAGCTATTAACCATAAAGCCGTGATGACTTCAGCGGCTTGGACGGGAGCTTCATAAATGACATAGGATAAAGTCGAGTTTTGAAGAAAATCCACGAAGGGGTGGTACTAGGCTTCAAAATCATGCTTGTTAGCCACCCTTGCATGGTTAGTCTTGATAATATCAAAGTCTCCAAACTTGAAAACAACTGTTTTAGCGGCCATTTGAAGAGATCTGTGAACTTTGAAGAAACTTTGAAATAGGGTTAAATCGCAGAGAATTTGCAGAGAGAAAATAATTTCAAAGCTTTGAGAAATTGTGATTGCAAATGTGTTTGATTTTACTTTTAGCAAAGTATTAGAAACGTTTGCAATTCTAAAGATAGTGAACCGTTTTCGATCGTGGGTATGTAATACCAGATTACCCTCGATCGGAGATTGCCCTAATCTCTGATAAGTTCACTCATAAGAGACTAGACCCGATTAGTCTCTGATAGTTCATTTTTGATTGAGTTAGAGACTAATCAAAAACACTGTTGGGGACTAAGGTAGTCTCCGATAGTTCAATTTTTAATTCAGTCGGGGACTAATTAAAAACAACTGTCGGGGACTAGTTAGTCTCCGATAGTTCAATTTTTAATTCAGTCGGGGACTAATTAAAGATAACTATCGGGGACTAGTTAGTCCCCGATAAATCAATTTTTAATTCAATTGGGGACTAATTAAAAACAGCTATTGGGGACTAGTTAGTCTCCGATAGTTCAATTTTTAAATCATTCGGGGACTAATTAAAAACAACTGTCGGGGACTAGTTAGTCTCCGATAGTTCAATTTTTAATTCAGTCGGGGACTAATTAAAAACAACTATCAGGGACTAAGATAGTCTCTTACTTCAAAGCTTTCAGGGACTAAGAAAATGTAGTCCCTGCTACAGTTTTGTTTTTCAAAACATTTCCAACAATCAATTTAATGATTATTAGTTTTAAAAATTCTGTTATTTGATAACAACTACATTCCAGAAATTTAATTCTAGCTTCTTACAACTAAACAACTTGCTTTCAAAATGAAATTAATTTTTAGATACATAATTCAACATCCCTAATTCAGAAACTAATCTAGAAAAAGTAGATTCATCTAAAGGTTTTGTGAATATGTCTGCAAGTTGTTTATCAGTTGTAACCCAGTGCAATTCAATATTTCCTTCACTTACATGTTTTCTTATGCAGTGATATCTAATATCTATATGTTTTGTTCTTGAATGTTGCACTTAATTTTCTGTTATAGCTATGGTACTAATATTATCACAATAGATAGGAATTTTGGATAATGACATACCATAGTCTAGAAGTTGATTTTTGATCCACAATATTTGGGCACAGCAACTCCAGCTGCAATGTATTCAGCTTCTGCTGTTGAAGTAGAAACTGAATTTTGTTTCTTGCTGAACCAAGAAACAAGTTTGCCTCCAAAAAGTTGGCAGCTTCCACTTGTGCTTTTCCTGTCAAGCTTGCAACCTGTATAGTCAGCATCTGAATAACCAATTAGTTTAAAATCAGATTCTTTGGGATACCATAAACCAAGGTTTGGGGTACCCTTTAGATATCTGAGTATTCGTTTTACAGCAATCAAATGTGACTCTCTAGGGTTAGCTTGAAATCTAGCACATCAATATGTAGCAAATATTATATCTGGTCTACTTGCAGTTAGATATAAAAGAGAGCCTATTATGCCTCTATAGCTAGTAATATCAATTTTCTTTCCTTTTAAATCTTTATCTAGCTTAGTGGCAGTAGGCATGGGTGTTTTTGCATATGCACAATCAACCAAATCATATTTTCTCAATAAGTCTTTGATATACTTGGACTGACTGATAAAAATTCCATCAGTTGATTGTTTTATTTGCAATCCTAAGAAAAATGTTAATTCTCCCATCATACTCATTTCATATCTAGACTGCACTAGTTTTGAAAATTTTTCACAAAGTTTGTCATTTGTAGAACCAAATATAATATCATCTACATATATTTGCACAAGTATAATGTTAGAGCCTTGCTTTCTATAAAATAAAGTTTTATCTATGATACCTCTAACAAATTTATTTTCAAGTAAAAATTGAGATAGAGTATCATACCAGGCTCTTGGTGCTTGTTTTAAGCCATAAAGTGCTTTGTCTAACCTGTACACGTGATTTGGAAACTTGGAATCCACGAAACCTGGTGGTTGATGAACATAGACTTCCTCTTCCAATTTTCCATTTAGGAAACACTTTTAACATCCATCTGGTACACCTTGAAGTTTTTGTAGGTTGCATATGCCAAGAAAATTATTATCGCTTCAAGTCTTGCTACTGGTGCAAAAGTCTCATCATAATCTATTCCTTCTTCTTGAGAATATCCTTTTGCAACCAATCTTGCCTTATTCCTTGTAATTGTACCAGCTTCATCCAATTTGTTTCTAAAGACCCATTTGACACCTATAATTGATCTATTCCTTGGTTTGGGTACCAGTCTCCAGACCTTGTTTCGAGTGAATTGGTTTAATTCCTCTTACATGGCTAATATCTAGTCAGGATCTTGAAGTGCTTCCTCAATTTTCTTTGGCTCAATCTTTGAGAGAAAACTGAGGTATAAACATTCATTTTGAATTGCACTTCTAGTCTTGACTCCATCCTCTAGACTTCCAATAATCAAATTTGATGTGTGGCCTCTCAACCATGGAATTGCATGTCGCAGATTTGACCTTGAAGTGGAGGCTTCATTTTCTAGATTGATGTTGTCCAATCTAGCTGCATGATCAGAGACTGCTCCCCCTAAACCATTGACTTCTCCATTATTAGCTCCCCCTGAGTTGTTTATCTCTACATTCCTTGGTGTCAATATGGTCTCCGATTGTGTATCCGTGACTCTAGTTACTAGTTTCTTGTGTTTCATCTAATACTCTAGTCTCTGATAGAGTATTAGTCCTTGGTACTTCATGCACAACAGTTAACTCCCCCTCAATTATGTAGGGATTATTGCTATCTTGGGGTTCTTCAGTAGTCTCTGATGGATATTCCCATGCATCCAATTCATTCTCAAAACTGAGAGGTTCATGCAATCCTTGTCCAATCATTCCTGGAATCTTTTTATCATCAAATACAACTTGAATTGATTCCACAATGACTTTTGTGCTTAGATTATAGACTCTGTATGCCTTGCTTGACAGAGAATAACCTAAGAAGATTGCCTCATCAGACTTGTTGTCAAATTTTCCTCTTATCTTTGATGAATCTCTCAGTACAAAGCATTTACAACCAAACACATGTAAAAACTTGAGAGTTGGTTTTCTCCCAATCATTAATTCATAAGGTGTTTTGTTGTATGCTTTGTTTATCAAGGATCTATTCTGTGTAAAGCAAGCAATGCTTATAGCTTCCTCCCAAAAATATGTGGGAAGCTTAGCCTCTTGTAACATAGTCCTTGCTGCTTCAATAAGGGTTCTGTTTTTCTTCTCAACAACTCATTTTGTTGAGGGGTTCTTGGAGCAGAGAATTGGTGAGTTATTCCTTTTTCAGTGCAGAATTCAGTAACTTGGGAATTCTTTAATTCTGTTCCTCTATCACTCCTTATCACCCTTACTGTTTTTCCTAACTCAGTTTCTATCTTCTTAACATGATCAATTATCAACTGAGCAGCTTCATCTTTTGTGTAGAGGTATTTTACCCAAGTATACCTCGTGTGATCATCCACAATAACCAGTGCATATCTATTCCTTAGGATAGACATCACATTCACTTGACCAAATAAATCCATGTGTAACAATTGTAAAGGATCAGTGATTGATGTTGCTGGTTTGCTTTTGAATGGTACACTCTTTTGTTTCCCTTTCTGGCATGAATCACACAATCCATCTTGTGAAAACTCCAATTGTGGAATGCCAGCTACCAGTCCTTTCCTCACAAGCTTGTTGATGTTCTTGAAATTCAAGTGGGAAAGCTTCTTATGCCAAAGCCAACTTTTATCAGTTGAAGCTTTGCTATAGAGACATATGATTTGATCAGTGAAAGAAATAAGGTTTGCAACATAGAAATTTCCTTTTCCTTTCCCTATAAATATCACATTATCAGATTCTTTGTCACACACCAAGCATTGATCTTCTTTGAAGGTGACATTGAATCCCTTATCACATAGTTGACTCACACTCAGTAAATTATGCTTTAAGCCATCAACTAGTGCTACTTCAGTGAAGATGACATCTCCATGTTCAACACTGCCATATCCCCTCGTATGACCTTTGCTGTCATCTCCAAAAGTGACTTTTGGGCCACTTTTCTCTTCATACTGTTTTAGTAGGGACTTATCTCCAGTTATGTGCCTTGAACAGCCACTTTCCAAGTACCATGTTTTCTTCTTTTTGCCCTACAAAGTAGAGAGTAACTAGTTTGAGATTTTTGGAACCCAGACTTTCTTAGGTCCTTTCTCACTAGTTGTAGACTCAAGACTTGACTCAAATTGAGTTTATTGTCTTTTAGCAGTTTTGACTTTAATTGGACAATCATTAGTCTTGCTACTTGTTTGTGAGAGACTGCCAAGCTTAGGTTTTTCAATGTTAATGCAAAGATTATTTAACCTTTTTACAGGTGATTTATCTTTTATTCTTTTTGAAGGGGCAGTCTCAGTTATAGGAATTTTATTTTTGCTCCTACAGTTAACAGCTATGTAGTTGGGGTTACCACATTCATGACATGTCTTTCTAGGAGCATCAGGCATTCTAGCATAATTTGTATATTTATTAATGCCAATTTTTCCATTCCTATTTTTCTTATTTCTGCTTAACTCCACTGACTTTTCAGCTATTTTATCTGGAAGATTTTCCAATTTTTTACTTAACTGTCTTTGTCATGAACCCAATATTTAATCTTTTATTTTTACTCTTATCAACAATATTCGCTGACTTTTGATCAATTTCTGTTTTTGAAGTAATTTGTTGATTTTGAGTGATGATGAATTTGGGTTCATAAACAAGAGAGACAAAATTAATTCCTTTTATTACATTTGGCTTACTAGTCAAGGAGTTCGCAGCTTCAACTAGATCATCTAAATCTGAACTCTTGTCTAAATTATCATCATAACCTAGTCCAAATTTTTGACCTATTGTTTGACACTCTACCAAGTCTGTCAACTTTTTAGAGGAAGTATTCCATTGTTTAATCTTAGCTTGAGCATTTTCAAGTTGTTCTACTAAGTAATATTCCCTCTTTTTCAAAGCATCAATCATATGATGAGCTTTGTTTAAGTTAGATTTGATGGTGTCAAACTGTGTCAATCTCTCTTCAAGAAACTTATTTCTTTTCAAGAGACTGTCACGTGATTCTTTCACATTGGTATATTCAATAGTTAAAGATCTAAAACTAACATGCAAATCAGACATATCTTTTTGTATGCTTTCAATGCTAGATGTGTCAAGTAAATCAAGCACATTAAAATTCTGATTTGCATCACATACCTTTGTAGAATCACTTGACTCGTCACTCCAAGCCATCAGAGCAAAGTTGACAACTTCTTCATCAAAGTCGCTGTCAATCCAATCTTTACCCTCAGTAATTAAGGCTTTGCTCTTGATTTGCTTTCTTGTCAGCAAAGTCATTCCCTTTCCTTGATTTTTCATCCTTAGATCTATCAATAGATCTCGGCTTCCTGCACTCATTGGCAAAGTGCCCTAACCCATCACAATTGTAACATCTTATCTTTTTTAAGTCGAAGGTGACTTTTTGACCTTCACGTTTAGGGTTAGCTTTCCTTGACGATTTTCTTCCTTTCCTGCTGGCCCTAAATTTCTTGAACTATTTGACCATGAATGCCATGAATTCCTCCATGTCATCATCAGTGTCCAGTTCATCTTCCTGATCAGTCGAGCTAACACTGGAAGATTCCTCATCAAGCTTCTCTTGAGACTTGCTTGTCTCAACCATCAACGCAGCTCCTTTGTCCTTGCCATGCATGTGTTGTCATTGTTCTACTTCGAGTTCATATGTCTTTAAATTACCGTAGAGTCTATCCAGCGTGAGTATGTCCAAGTCATGAGCCTCTCTTATAGCTGTTGTTTTTGGATCCCAACTTAGAGGGAGAGATCTCATGAACTTGGTGTTGACATCCTCATTATCATAGGACTTCCCAAGTATTTTCAAATCGTTGAGCAAAATGTTGAACCTGTCATAAACTGACGTTATTGGTTCACCAGGCTTTGCTTGAAAGAACTCGTATTGTTGTGTCAACAATGACCTTTTGTTCTTTCGGACTTGGTCAGTTCCTTCACATAGGACTTTGATGGTGTCCCAGATTTGCTTAGATGTCGTGCAATTTATGATGCTTGTGAACATATTTTTATCAATTCCATTATAAAGTATGTTCATCACCTTAGCATCCTTCAACACTTACAACTTGTTTTCGATTGTATAATCACATTCTGGAGCAAGTTCAAAGTGTTTCGCCACAATAGATCCATCGACAGTTTTAGCAGGAATAAATTTCCTGGGTAGATAGGGACCTTTCTCAATTCTATCAATATAATCTGGATCTGTTGCTCTTAAGTGCATGTACATCTTTTGCTTCCACATCGGATATTCTTCTCGTTTAAGAATAGGAATTCTAGTACCACCATCACGACTTCTCGCATACGCCATTATGCTAGAGCTGCTTGCTTCATCGTTGGCCATCTCTTGGAACGTGTTAATTGAGTAAATTCAATTAAAGGCTTTGATACCAATTGTTTTCCCAGTGAGATAGCCGAAAACTTGTAGAAGGGGGAGTTGAATACAAGTTCTTTGAATTCTTTTTGATTACTTGTTCTCCAAGAAATTAATAATTATTTGCGGAAATAAAGAACAAGAAAACGAATCAATTTATAAACAATTGCTTCTATTGATTTTAACAATTAAATACAAATTTAACAATCACAATAATATGATCGTCAGCTTCTTTTCTATTCTGTATAGTAAAGATACAAAACTATGAATTCTATACAGCTTCGAATTACAATTTCTGTAAAACTAATTACAGCTTCTCTAAAAACTGAATTCTCAGTTTTCCTATTCTAAATCAATATTGATTCAGCTTCCTTATTTAAATCAAATACAATCTTTCCTTTTTGATAGGAACAGATTTTTGACTTGTTTCCTTACCAGCTACATCTTCAATAATATCTTGATTTATGTGGAAGACAATCCTTATTCAATTCGAACTTTGTATCTAATCAGGAAATAAATCACGATTAGTCCCTGACGCTTTATCTTTAGTCTCTGGTGACGTCATCAATTAGTCTATGGTCTTTTAGTCCCTGATGACGTCAGATTGTGTAGTCTCCGATAGAGTTATTTAGTCTCCGATGCTTTAAGGCTTAGTCTCTGATGACGTAAGCTTTAGTCTCCGATTCTTTTAGACTTAGTCTCTGATGACGTAAGCTTTAGTCTCCGATAGGCAAAACTAGTCTCTGATAGACAAAATCCTTAGTCTCTAACAAGTTTTCCTAGTCTCCGACAAGCCTTTTTGTAAACTCCAATGGACCAAATACACACTTTGACTTGTTGAAGCTTTGATACTCCATTCCAGTAGTTACTTACAAATAAAGAATAATTGTATCTCTTTACAAAGAATGAATGAATTACAAACACAGAGATAACTACTGGCTACAAAACTTCAGTGTTACTAATTAACACTTTCTATACATTTGTACTCTAAGTAATCTAAAGACAATCATCATCAAAAGTTCTAAAACCTAACATGCAGGTACTTGTACATTTACAAAATTTAACAATTCTAAGTGTTATACATCATCATCAAATGCTATAATTCCTAACAAGTATGTATGCTCGAACTATTATGTGTCTGCATCAAATTTTATCTGTACAATCATTTTGCTTACTTAGTTATACATGGATCGTCAAACATGGATGTACAATATATTGTGTGCTGATGACGCATATGTTAGAGGTGTTAACGAGTTCATTACATGTGCAGTTGAACACCAAAAAAGTAAAAAGGAACGGGGAAAAGAAGACATGATTGTGTGCCCGTGCCGCTTTTGTGGTAATTTAAAAAAATATTCTAGCGTGGAGACAGTGCGTGAACATTTATTTCATCGGGGTTTTAAGAAGGGTTATACAAAGTGGATTTGGCATGGTGAGGGAATAGACTCTGATATGACTGGTAGCTCAAGGTTGAATTTTGCAACCAAGTGAGATTAATCGGTCGATAATGACGAAGATGATGTGGACATTGATAGGGTGGAATATATGATACAAGATTTGTAAGACCATATAATGCCACAACCGGATATATTTGAGAGCTTGGTCTGCGATTCAAAGAAACTTTTGTATCCCGGGTGCAGTGACGAGTTGACAAGGTTGTCAACAACTTTGAAGTTGTGCAAGTTGAAAGTAAAGAATGGATAGAGTGACAAGAGTTTTACAGAATTGTTAAAACTTTTACTCAGAGATACTTTCGGTGAATAACGAGCTTCCCACTTCCACGTACGAGGAAAAGAAGATGTTGTGTCCTATAGGTATAGACGTGAAGAATATACATGCATGTCCAAATAACTGTGTGTTTTTCCGAAATGAGAATGAACATTTACACACATGTCCTAAGTGTGAAGCATCTCGGTACAAGCGGGAGGGTAATGATTCTTTTACGGATGATAAAAAAAGGGCTCCTACCAAGGCTGTTTGGTATTTACCCATAGTGCAACGATTCAAACGCTTATTTGCAAATGCAAAAGATGCAAAACATTTGAGGTGGCATGCGGAAGGGAGGAAATCAGATGGGATGCTTAGACACCCGAGTGACTCTCCACAATGGAGAACCATTGATGGAAAGTTTCCTGAATTTGGTGGAGAAGTTAGGAATCTACGGCTTGGCCTTTGTACAAATGGGATGAATCCTTATGGCACTCTAAGCTGTCAACATAGCACTTGACCAGTTCTTTTGGTGATTTATAATTTGCCTCCGTGGTTGTGTATGAAGCGCAAGTATATTATGTTGTCCTTGTTAATCTCAGGGCCTAAACAACCTGGGAATAACATAGATATTTATCTTCAGCCGCTTGTTGAAGATTTAAAACTTTTGTGGGATGAAGGTGTGACGATGTTCGATACAAATACTCAAATGGATTTAACATTATGTGCGATGTTATTTTGCACCATAAATGACTTTCTTGCTTATGGAAACTTGTTAGGGTACTGTCAAAGGAGCTAAAGCATGTCCAATTTGTGAAGATGCTACTATTGACCACCGTCTAAATAATTGCAAGAAAAATGTGTTTATAAGTCACCAAACATTTCTTCCGTGTGATCACCCTTATCATAAGATGAAAAAGGCTTTTGATGGACGTATCGAGACTTGAGAAACCCGTTTGCCTTTAACTGGGAAAGAAGTCTTTGAGCGGGTTAAGGATATTGATTTTGTATTTAGAAAGTTGTATCAACCTCCTAAGAAGAAGAATCTTTGGAAGAAGAGATCCATGTTTTGGGATCTCCCGTATTGGGAACACATACAAGTTAGACATTGTCTTGATTTTATGCATGTTGAGAAAAATGTTTGTGATAGTATTGTTGGGACATTGTTGAATATACTGGGAAAGACAATGGATGGGATCAAAGTCAGAAAAGATATGAAAGGACGGGATAACTCTTTTCTTCCTTTCTTACTTCTATATTGCTCCAGTATCCTCTAGTATTGCCTTAGCATTCTCTAGTATCCTCGGCACTTCAAGACTTGGAACAAATTTCTAATATCTGTAGAATCCCAAAATTTAGACCCAAAAGTATCCTCTATTCCTTTAACCCAAAATTATCATTTTTCTATTCCTAAAAGTATTTTCTAATCCCAAAACATACTCTATTCCTTCATCCCTACACATCTTTTGTTCCTAACATCTCTTATTTCTAAGGTCCAAAAAGTACCGTGGCACCTTTCAGAGTATGGATGTTGTTTTCCGGGCGATGTTTCTCATGAAATACTTCCGACCGGTCATTGCTCTGATACAAACCGTGACGACCCCAAAAATCCCACACGGGACCCGGGCACCGTCAAGGGAAGGAAACAAACAACAACCTCACATCCATACAACCCTAATGTACTAAAGTGATTAATAGTACATCCTTACAATTAATCAAAGTACAAAACTTGTAGCGGAAACTAAGCTATTACAACAGCATTAATTATCATCCTTACAAGAAGTTGAGACCCGTAGGTCTAACAAACTTAACACTTCAATCATGCTCTTACATCTTCGGTCCTCTTTTCTCCTCATCACTACCCACAGTTAACTCATCGAAACCTTAAGCCCGTGTATCTTTCCTTTATCACTTGTAAAACATTTAACAATAGCAAGGATGAGCGATTTACGCTCAGCAAGTATATAATCATGTAAAGTGGGTAACAAGGGTTCAAACTATTTGTGAGGTATGGCGAATTCAATTATCAAAACCTCAAGCACTTTTAAAAACATATCTTGATTTTGAGATTTTGCACTCTTTCTTCCTTCCTTAACCATCTTGCATGTCTTATTTAGCTCAGAGGAGGCTCGTAACTACATATGATAACCATCTTACCCTCTCAAGACTAACATAAGCACTTGCTCAATGCTCAAGTGGAAACATTCTCATACATTTGCACAGATATAAGTTTGAAAAATAACTGATAAATCAAAGCTCAGTTATATCCATGCACTTTCATTCACATCATGCTAGCGGAAATTAAAGCATAGCATACTGATTCACAAGGAAATTTAAACATAAAAGTCATAACCTTGTACGCATGTCAAATCAATTGATCATGCGCTTAACTAAAATAAGCATAAGAGTGAGAATATACTTGCCTTCGTCCTTAGCTGAGCTAAATCTAATTCATTTGCTTGGTGAAATACCTCTGAAAAACATACATGTTGACATAGCATGACAATTTATGCTTAGAATATAAATGTGAGTATGTACAAATGTGATATCTGTGATGTCCGAGCATTTTTATTCTCTTAACTTTTAATGCAATACTTGTTGCATTGGAAAAATTGAGACTTTTCATTTTAAACAAGCCTGAGGGATTTTCAGACCGCCCATCAGGAGAAAGAGTTCTGATCGTCGGGGAATAATATCTTTAGCCATTAGAGACTAACATATTTTTCCCATTAGAGACTAGGAAATTTCTCCATCGGAGACTAAGAATTTCTTTCATCGGAGACTAAGTAAATTTTGCCCATCAGAGACTACGGATGACGTCATCAGGGACTAAACTTAGCCTGTTGGAGACTAAGGCTGACGTCACCAGAGACTAACATCTATCTCATCAGAGACTAACATCTATCTCATCAGAGACTAAAGTATCTCATTAGAGACTAAATTATCTCATCAGAGACTAACATCTATCTCATCAAAGACTAAAGTATCTCATCGGAGAGTAACATCTATCTCATTAGAGACTAAAGTATCTCATCAGAGACTAAGTTAGAACTTGTCTCAGATTCAGAGTCATCTTCCTCACTCCTCCATGGGTGGTGCTTTCATCTATAACCACCATAGGTTAACTCCCATCATCCTTTCAGTAACACAAAACATCTCATAGGGTCTACTGGCTATTATAGACACGATATAGGCTTTTAAACTCAGGTTGACAAAGGTTCAAACATGGCTTTGCAACTACTGATGAACAGAATACTTGGGAGTTAAAGGTTTTCAACATTCTTTCACTCATCTTGGATAGTTTTTGAAATAAAATATGAACTCTAGATGTTAAAAGCATGCGTTAACTCATATTTTTGGAACTGAATGAACAAGATGTTAAACGTGACATGCATAACAAAACAAAAGTGTAAGAAATAGAGCAGGACTTTAATGTAATGCTCTTACCTCCTTGGCTATAAAGAAGAAGTTAAAAGCTTGAGTTGTTCTTCCAAAAAAAGATAGTTGCTTTGAAAGTGAACCAGAACTTGGTGGTATACTGTAAAGAAATTTATGAAAGTGGGGCTAGGGTTGTATTCAGATGATATATTTATATTGATGGCCAATCAATAAGAGCTGTTGGATTGTTTGAGATTTGATTTCAATCGTTGGCTAAAGAAGAAGTAATAAGCTTTGAAACAGAATCATTGGCTGGAGGAACCGGTGTTGCGGCTGCCAAAGTATCAACCAGTCACCTAGGATAGCCGACAATCCATTGGGCAAGATTTCTCCTCCCATTGGTGCCTTATATAACAAGCAGCTGCTGTCACACATGCACATAAGTTTCATCAACTAATGACACACAAGCAACTTACTAACCCAAACATCACACGCACATAAGAGATCATTTCTCTTACTTAAGCCATTCTGTTCAGCAAAAGATTTACTAATTTGGATGCTTGAGTCCTTCAAGCAAAAATCATAACCCTTAGGTGGTTCCAAAAATAATATCCAAACATCCATGGAATGGTACTTTACTATTTGAGGTGTTCTTAGGGAAACCTTCCTCCATTGCAGTTACTAAGCACACTCATTTCCTTATTCATGCTTGATTAAATTAATCTCATAAAGTTTTGAGATTAATATATTCATATCCCCTTGATGGTTTTACAAAGGAAATTAAGATCATTGAATTTTGGACATCACATGGACATAATACTCAAGCATTTAAAACTCATACCTCAAAGGGAATCATCTCATAAACATTTTATTTCTATTATTTAAGAAAATAAAATTTCAGGTCATCACAGCCACCGTCCCTAGAAATTCATATTACTGCCTTTTCATTTCCATTTCGCGGCATTCTCTAAAAAAGGCTCCTACAACTCATTTTGAAAACCCTAAGCTCCCGATCGATAGATTCTTTGCAAACTTTTTCATTCCGTTGACTCAACTTCAGTAGAAAAAAGGTCAGTAGCTTCTATTCCTTCATTTGCTAGTATATTTTGGTGTTACCATTTGAATGCTTTATTAAGAGATACATGCATGTCCTACCAGTGGCGTTATGCTACCTTGTACTAATCCAAAATGCTCTTCCTGATATTTTATATCATTGTTTTGTTTATGATATCATTTTTATTTATTTTAACTCCCTAATGTTCTGAGACAAAATATCATGCATTATATTATTATTATTTTATTTTTTTTCATTTCTTTAACCTCGTGCATCTAATAGGTGTTATGGGGATTTTTTTAATTATACATTTATTGTTACAGTTGTTATCAGGAAATTATTTTGTATATCACTATTTTCCTCTTGTGATTGTAAACTTCGTTGTACATTGTTTTCCCAGTGAGACGACCTAGAACTTGTAGAAGGGAGTTGAATACAAGTACTTTGAAAATTCTTTAATTGACTGTTCTTTAAGAAATTTAAACTTTTCTGCGGAATATAAAGAACACAACCAAAACTCTATAAACAATTGCCTTTATTTAATTTAACAATTGATTACAAGTTTTCTAACAATCAAAACAAGCTTTGATCGTCGTCAGCTTCTATTCTGTATATTGAGAGAATACAACTCTTTCAAAACTATACAGCTTCGTATTGTTATCCTGTAATTTTTATAATTACAGCTTCTAAAAACTAAGTTACCAAAAACCTAGCTTCCTAATTCAAATCAAATACAATCTTTCCAATTGAAAGATTTCTAACAAGTTTCCTTGTCAGCTACGTCTTCAATAAAGCCTACGTGTGCATGGAAGACTTTCCTTCTTTGATTTGAACTCTAACTCCACCAGTGATTAAGTCCTCGACTAATCTCCGATGGCTTCTTTCATTAGTCCCCGATCACTTCGAGTAATCTCCGATGCTTTGGCTTTAGTCGTTGGTGACGTCAGCTATTAATCTCCGAGGTATTGTATTAGTTGCTGATGACGTCAGCTTTTAATCTCCGAGGTATTGTGTTAATCGCTGATGACGTCAGCTTTAGTCTCTGGTGCTTTAGTTCCAATCCCCGATGATGTAAGCATTAATCTCCGATAACCAATCCTTCAATCTCTGATGAACAAAACTTTAATCTCCGATGAAGGATTCTTCAATCTCCAATGGGCAAAGTCCAATCTCTGATGAACAGAAACTTAGTCTCTGGTGGACTTTTCCTTTAGTCTCCGACAAGCCAAATTCAATCTCCGAAGGACTAATAAATTTAAAACAACTTGTTGAACAAACTCAACAAGTATTCCAGCAGTACATACAAATGAAATGAATCTATCTCTTTATTATAATGACTAATTTACAAACAAGAGATACTACTGCTAGCTACAATACTAAAGTGTTACAAACCAACACTTTTCTGTACATTTGTATTCCTAAGTATTCTAAGAACAATCATCATCAAATGTTTATAAAACCTAACAATCTCCCCCTAATTATGAATATCAGAATGATAAGCATAATTTCAAGGTTGATGATGATGTCAAAACTAATCTATTACAATTACTTAGCAAAAGAATAAAGAATGACAAAAATTACAAATGTACCTGAACTTTAGATCTTTGATCTATCATTCAGCTTCTCTCCCCCTGGATAATTTACCCAGCTTCTCCAAGGTTTAAACAACCCTGGCTACCCAAGACTATGTCTGGCTTCAATAAAAAAAAAATTACAACTTGTACAGCAATCAATCTTTCTTTTTCCTTCTGTTTTCCCTTATTCGTTCTAGCCTTTCCATCAGCAGCTTTTTGAAAACAACTTCAGTTGGTTCTTCTGCATTTTCTAAGAAGTTTGATAAATCCTTCAATATGATTTTCACTCACTTTATTGATATCTCTGTTGTAGTTGAAGAATACCTTATCACCATGAAAAGTCTCATACCACAATCCAAGAGGTGCAGTTTCAGAAGGATCGGATGGCACATTGTTCACACTTTTTACCTCCTTTATTGCTTTCTTGATCTGGTTTCGAAATTCCATGTTGAGCTTTGTAGTTACAAGTATTGTAGACAACAGCCATTCCAAATCTTCTTTTGATTGCCCCTCCAAGTCTGGCTTAGTATACTTCACAGAATCTCCATCTTTAAAAAAAAATATGAAGTAAATCCTTGTCGTTTGCACCCTTGATCAGATTAATATTCCTTGTATTCCTTTTCAGGGCTTTGATCATCTCACTTGTACTAGCCTTATCAACTTTGTAAGGCTTCCTTGATGGTGCAGTTTGTGACTTTGTTGGTCCACTTACAGTCACCAAGGCAGTCTCAATTGACCTTGGAGGTTTTTCATTTGTAGGTTTTTTCTTTGAAGGTTTTCTCTTGGCTACTACTACTTTCCTTGCACTTGTCTTCCTTGTTGAGTGTTTCTTCTTTTTAATCTCCTCCTCCTCCTTTTCTTGTTCTGCAGCCATGTCTTCCTCTTGTTGAAGTTTCTGAGCAAGCATTGCATCAGCATCTATTAACCTTTGATCTCGAGGATTAACCAACTCTACTTTCCCTCCTAGATCAATTTCAATAGGGGTGGGAAAGTAAGCAGTCTTCATAGCATCCCCCAATAGCTTAGGCTGTCCTGGTTGAGTAAGAGTTTGTTTCTTTGGATCTTCAACCATGACACCTTTGCCTTTATCTCTTGAAGAAGTTGGGGCTGCTGCAGTTGGTTAGGAAGGAGGAATTGTTGCTACTGATGGTATTATTGTTGTTGTTGCTGTTGTTGTTTCAAGATCAGCATGCTTCTTTAGAATTTGTTCTTTGTAAGCTTGCAGTGCAGCATTTTCTTTCATTGTCTTTTCTTTCAATGCCTGCAACTCCATCTGCAAGGAAGCACTTGAATCTGGAATAGTGTCTGCTGTGGATGTGGATTTTTCAGGATGTTTGAAGTGACCACTCTCCCCCTTTTTGACATCAGCATCTTTGGGGAGGGAGGAGGTGGCCAAAACTGGAAATGCCTGCATCATGAGCTGTTCCATTTTATCTTGTTTCTAGAGAAGGAGATTGATTTTGTCTTCAAGGGCTTGAATCTTACTGTCAGTTTTAGATTTGTTACTAATGAGAAAATCAAGGGCAGTGACAGTTCTCCTTGGCAAGTGGCCTTCATAGCTCCTTCGAATTTTATCAGTCTCAATCTCCATTTGTTGTTTTATCTCATTGACTGCATAATTTAAACCAGTAACCAAAAAGTGGTGAAACTTGGTATGTTTCTTGTCCACTTTGGTTATTTCTTCAAGCAAGTCCTTGGTAGATGGTGCAGCTGCTATAGACCCTATATTGGTCAAATAATCCTTCCTGAGTTGAGCAGCTGCATCCTCTAGAGTGTTGGAATATGTGGCATCAAGCCATGCATCAACATTTTCCTCTGGAGCTTCTTCATGTACAGGTTCATCTGCAAGCCTTGTCTTCATTGCAGAAATATGATCTTGTCTTTGTTGTAGACCATATAAGACTTCAAAGTCTGTATTAGTCATTTCAGATATAATATGTAAGGCTGCATCCCCTGTACTTGAGCTATTCTCAGGTACTGCTGTTTGGATATTGGTGGAGGGAGCAGCAAAAACTTGAGCTTCTTGTGAGGTATATGGCTCAACAGGTTTCAAAAAGGCACCTGCTGAGAATTTCTCTCTTTTATTTTGTTCAAGGATCTCATCCTTGCTCACACCCTTTCCTTTTGCCTGGGGTTGGGCACCCAGCTTCTCAATCTCTCCTTTTTCCAAGCTTTCTAAAGCTTGACTCTCTTGTATATTAATATTCTCTCCTTTTTCCAAATCAGGAGTCTGACTCTCACTAATTATTCTCTCATCCTCACTCTTTTGGAAAGGTGCACTCATTCCTATAGAAATGGGGGGTTGAGAAGTACTTGTGACAGCATGGATAGGGGGTTCCCTTTGTTTATCTTGGGCTAGGGATCTATCCATGGAAGATGTGTGAGAGCTTGTCTCGATTATTGGCTCCTCTTGGGAAAAATCAAGAGAATCAATTATTTGTGTATCAAAAGAATCAAGAATGGGAGAAAAAGGAGAAGAATGTACAGTAGGGAGTGTTGGCTGTTCCTCAGATGACAAAAATTGAGGAACATCAAAAGATAACTCTGTGTGTGCACTCCTTGTGTCACTCTTTTCTTTTATATTCTCTCTATTTGGTTCCTCTTGGCTGTGACCAATAGTTTGTGCAGACGCTGTACAGTTTGTTCCTGGTTCGGAACTGTCTTCAATGTCAGCATCCTTTTGGGAGGATGAGGACAGTTCACTGTTTTTCCTTTTAACCTCCATTGCCTTTTGGGAAGCAATGGATTGCTTTTGGCTAATGGTAATTATTCTCTTCTTTCTCTGAAGTGGAACTTCAGCTTCTGGTTCTCCCTCATCCTCACTTACTCCCTCAATTATTTTTCTTTTTATTGGGAGCTTTTTTGCTTTTTTGGTATATGCAACCACAGTCTGTTGGGAGACTGTGGAGGGGGCTTTGGATTGTGATTGAGAAGTTGTTGGGGGATTAGTTGGTGTTTGTGTGGTATCCCCAAAGAATTGCAAACAATATGTCGTTGGAAGAGTGTCACTGAGAAAGTTTCTCATGATAATAGGATAGAATAGAGGTATGTTTACCTTTGCCTCATACTTCTTCAAATCCCTAACCACTCTTTTAGTCTGCAAAACTGTAGGCACAACTTGCATACTAGCAATATTAAGGTTAGGTATTAAGTGATTTGCAATCATCATTAAAAACCTAGCATAATAAATTTTAGTTTTGTTGCCAGTTTTAAGTTTTTCAATCAAATTGTGCAAAATCAAAAGCCCTAAATTAATATGCCTATCATACAACACACTATATGCAATCTGTTGTGAAATAGTGGTGATGGCATCATATCCACTGCATTTTGAAGTAAAGGATTTGGTTATAATGTCAAAGAACAATGACCACTCTGGTCTAAGATGGGGACGTGTGATGGTCCCAACAGAACTTATCTCAGTATTATAGTTTAAGTCTTTAAACATACCTATAAGTTCTTCATCAGAGGCAAGGGGGTTATAGTTTTCCCTTATGGGTAAGTGAAGTGCATTATTAACCGTGGTATAAGTAATGATATAGTCTGTGTTTTCATACCTGAAACTTACCTGTGGAGAGTCATCACTTTCATCAGTGATTGTTGCAGTGCTCCACATGGTTGATATTACTTCTGCAGCTTGGATGGGAGCTTCATAAATGGCGTATTGTAGTGGAGAGTTCTTTAGGAAATCCACAAAGGGGTAGTATTTTGCTTCGAAATCATATTTATCAGCCACCCCTGCATGGTTAGTCTTGATAAAATCGAACTCACCAAACTTGAAGCACACTATTTTTGCCGCCATTGAAGAGATCTGTAAACTTGTGAAGAAAGCTCATAGAGAGATTAAATTACAGAGTATTTGAGAGAGAAATCAAATTGCAGAATTTGATACTTGTGATTACAAACGTGTTTGAAATTACTTTTATTAAAGCATGAGAGACGTTTGCTATTCAAAGATCATGAGTAACTACCAATTTACCCTTTTTCAGAGATTGCCCTAATCTCTGATTTACCCATGTGATAAGAGATTGACCCGATTAGTCTCCGATGAAGTAATTACTCATCGGGGACTAAGGTAATCTCCGATGGAGTAACTCATCGGGGACTAATGTAATCTCCGATGATGTAAATGTACTTATCGGGGATTAATGTAATCTCCGATGAAGTAAATGTACTCATCGAGGATTAAGGTCAATCTCCGATGTTGTAATTTTGATTAGTCAGAGACTAACCATTTTACTGATCAGAGATCAAATAACCATTTTCCAACAACCATATTGATGATTATTAGCTACATTTTTCTGTTTTATCAAATTTAAAACAGCTTCTTTTTCCAGAATTAATTTTCCTAGCTTCATGCAACTGTTAAACAACTTGAAAGTTTAAAACTTAATTTTTAGAACCATAATTCAACATTCCTAGTTCAGAAACTAGTCTGTTGAATGTAGATTCATCCAAAGGTTTTGTAAAAATATCTGCAAGTTGTTTATCAGTTGCAACCTAGTGCAATTCAATATTACATTCACTAACATGTTCTCTAATGAAGTGATATCTTATATCTATATGTTTAGTTCTTGAATGTTGCACTGGATTTTCAGTTATGGCTATGACACTAGTGTTGTCACAATAAATTGGAATTTTGGATAGTGTCATACCATAGTCTAGGAGTTGATTTTTGATCCACAAGATCTGTGCACAACAACTCCCAGTTGCAATGTATTCAGCTTCTGCTGTTGAAGTAGAAACTGAATTTTGTTTCTTGCTAAACCAAGAAACAAGTGTGCCTCCAAGAAGTTGGCAGCTTCCACTTGTGCTTTTCCTGTCAAGCTTACACCCTGCATAATCAGCATCTGAATAGCCAATTAGTTTAAAATCAGATTCTTTGGGATACCATAATCCAAGATTTGGGGTACCCTTTAGATATCTGAGTATTCTTTTTACGACAATCAAATGTGACTCTCTAGGGTCAGCTTGAAATCTAGCACATAGACATGTAGAAAACATTATATCAGGTCTACTTGCAGTTAGATACAAAAGTGAGCCTATCATGCCTCTATAGCTAGTAATGTCTACTTTCTTTCCTTTTAAATCCTTATCTAGCTTAGTGGCTGTGGGCATAGGTGTTTTTGCAGAAGTACAATCAACCAAATCATATTTTCTCAGTAAGTCTTTAATGTACTTAGACTGACTGATGAAAATTCCCTCAGTTGACTGTTTAATTTGCAATCCTAAGAAAAATGTTAGTTCACCCATCATGCTCATTTCATATCTGGACTGCATAAGTTTTGAAAATTTTGCACACAGTTTTTCATTAGTAGACCCAAAAATAATGTCATCAACATATATTTGCACAAGTATAACATCAGAGCCTTGAATTCTATAAAACAATGTTTTATCTATGATACCTCTTACAAATTTATTTTCAATTAAAAACTGAGAAAGAGTATCATACCAGGCTCTAGGTGCTTGTTTCAAGCCATAGAGTGTTTTGTCTAACCTGTAAACATGATTAGGGAATTTGGAGTCTACAAAACCTGGGGGTTGTTGAACATAGACTTCTTCTTCCAATTTTCCATTAAGGAAAGCACTCTTGACATCCATCTGGTACACTTTGAAGTTCTTGTAGGATGCAAAAGCAAGAAAAATTCTGATAGCTTCAAGTTTAGCCACTGGTGCAAAGGTCTCATCATAGTCAATTCCTTCCTCTTGAGAGTATCCCTTTGCAACCAGTCTTGCCTTATTCCTTGTAATTGTACCAGTTTCATCCAATTTGTTTCTGAAGACCCACTTGGCACCTATTATAGATCTGTTCCTTGGTTTGGGTACCAGTCTCCAGACTTTGTTCCTAACAAATTGGTTTAATTCTTCTTGCATGGCAATAATCCAATCAGGATCTTGAAGTGCTTCCTCAATTTTCTTTGGTTTAATCTTTGATAGAAAACTGAGGTAAAAACATTCATTTTGTGTTGCACTTCTAGTCCTAACTCCATCCTCAATATTTCCAATGATCAAATCTGTTGTGTGATCTCTCAACCATGGTCTAGCTTTTGGCAGATTTGATCTTGAACTCGAGGCTTCATTTTCTAGATTGATAAAATTCAATCCAGCTTCATGAGCAGAGTTTGCTCCCCCTAAACTATTGATCTCTTCTTCATTAACTCCCCCTGAGTTAGATATTTCAATAGTCTCTTTGTGTGCATCAGGGATACTAGTCTCTGATGTATCATTACTCTCCGATGGAGAATTAATGTCATCAGTGACTTGTGTTTCATTTTGTTCCAGTACTCTAGTCTCTGATAATACATCAGTTCTTGGTACTTCATGCACAACAGTCAACTCCCCCTCAATTAAAGAGGAATCATTGTTATTTTGGGGATTTTCAGCATTCTCTGTTGGATATTCCCAGGCATCCAATTCATTCTCAAAACTGAGAGGTTCATGCAATCCTTGACCAAGCATTCCTGGAATCTTTCTATCATCAAATGCAACTTGAATGGATTCCACAATGACCTTGGTTCTTAAGTTATAAACTCTGTATGCTTTGCTTGACAGAGAATAACCTAAGAAGATTGCTTCATCAGACTTATTGTCAAATTTTCCTCTTGTCTCCGATGAATCTCTCAGTACAAAGCACTTACAACCAAACACATGTAAAAACTTGAGAGTTGGTTTTCTCCCAGTCATTAACTCATATGGTGTTTTGTTGTAGGCTTTGTTTATCAAAGACCTGTTTTGTGTAAAACATGCAGTGCTTATAGCTTCCTCCCAAAAGTAGGTGGGAAGCTTAGCCTCTTGCAACATGGTCCTTGCTGCTTCAATGAGGGTTCTATTTTTCCTCTCAACAACTCCATTTTGTTGAGGAGTTCTAGGTGCAGAGAATTGATGAGTAATTCCTTTCTCAGTGCAGAATTCAATTACTTGGGAATTTTTGAATTCTGTTCCTCTGTCACTTCTTATTACCCTCACTGTTTTACCTGACTCAGTTTCTATTTTCTTGACATGATCAATAATTAATTGAGCAACTTCATTCTTTGCAAAGAGGTATTTTACCCAAGTATACCTTGTGTGATCATCAACAATTACCAGTGCATATCTATTCCTTAAGATAGACATCACATTCACTTGACCAAACAAATCCATATGGAGAAGTTGTAAAGGGTCAGTGATTGATGTTGCTGGTTTGTTTTTGAATGATACACTTCTTTGCTTTCCTTTCTGGCATGCAT
>CM025786.1:40992969-41049870 GCA_014636745.2 Centella asiatica
ATGATTTCTTCTTTTTGCCCTGCACAGTAGAGAGAACTAGTTTGAGATTTTTGGGACCCAAATCTTCTTGAGTCCTTTCTCACTAGCTGCAGTTTCAACACTTGACTCAGAATAAGTCGATTGCCTCTTTCCATGTTTGATTTTAATTGGGCAATTTACAGTCTTGCTTCCATTGTTTGTGAGACTACTTGACTTTGATTTATTATTTTCAATGCAAAGACTACTTAACTTTTTTACAGGTGATTTATCTTTTGTTGTCTTTGAGTTACTAGTCTCAAGCATAGGAATTTTATTTCTGCTCCTACAGTGCATAGCTATGTGGTTTGGATTACCACATACATGACATGTTTTTCTAGGAGCATCAGGCATTGAAACATAGTTGGTGTATTTGTTAATGCCTAACTTGCCATTCCTATTTTTCTTGCTTCTGTTTGATTCCACAACTTGTTCAGCCTTTTGTATTGGAACAGTTTCCAATTTCTTTATTAACTGTTTCTTTGTCATAAACCCAATGTTTAAATGTTTGTTTTCATTCTTCTCAACCATATTCAATGTCTTTTGATTGAAACTTGTTTTTCAGTGTTTTGTTGATCTTGAATGTTAATAAATCTGGGTTCATGAACAGGAGATACAAAGTTAATTTTTCTAGCAACTTTGGGCTTTTCAGTTGTGGACTCAACAGCTTCAAGTAGGTCATCTAATTCTGAATTTTTATTTATCCATGCATCATAGCCTAATCCAGATTGGTGACCCATTGTTTGACTATCTACCAAGTCTTTTAGCTTTTTAGAGGAAGTATTCCACAGTTTGATCTTAGCTTAAGCAATTTCAAGTTGCTCTACTAAGTAATATTCCCTCTTTTTCAAAGCATCAATCATATGATGTGCTTTGTTTAAATCAGACTTGATAGTATCAAATTGTGCCAATCTCTCTTCAAGAAAATTGTTTATTTTTAAGAGAATGTCACGTGATTCTTTTACATTGGTATGCTCTATAGTTAAAGACCTAAAACTGACATGCAAATCAGATATGTCTTTTTGCATGCTTTCAATGCTAGATGTATCAAGTAAATTAAGCACGTTAAAATTCTGATTTGCATCACATACCTTTGTAGAATCACTTGACTCGTCACTACGAGCCATTAGGGCAAAGTTGACAACTTCTTCATCAGAATCGCTGTCAATCCAATCTTTTCCTTCAGTAATCAAGGATTTGTTCTTGGATTTGGCTTTCTTGTCAGCAAAGTCCTTCCTTGATTTTTCATCCTTAGATCTATTATTAGATCTAGGCTTCTTGCACTCATTAGCAAAGTGCCCTAACCCATCACAATTGTAGCATCTTATTTTCTTTAAGTTGAAGGTGACTATTTGACCTTCTCGTTTAGGGTTAGGTTTTCTCGATGATTTTCTTCCTTTTCTGCTAGCCCTAAATTTCTTAAACTGTTTGACCATGAATGCCATGAATTCCTCCATGTCATCATCGGTATCCAGTTCATCTTCATTATCAGTTGAGCTAGTGTCAGAAAATTCCTCATCAAGCTTTTCTTGAGACTTGTTTGTCTCAACCATCAACGCAGCTCCTTTGTCCCTGCCATGCATGCGCTGTCTTTGCTCTACTTCAAGTTCATAGGTCTTTAAATTTCCGTAGAGGCTATCCAGTGTGAGAAGATCCAAGTCATGAGCCTCTCTTATTGCTGTTGTCTTTGGATCCCAACTTGGTGGGAGAGATCTCATGAACTTGGTGTTTATATCCTCATTATCATAAGACTTCCCAAGTATTTTCAGGTCATTGAGCAAAGTGTTGAACCTGTCATATACTGATGTTATAGGTTCACCAGGCTTTGCTTGAAAGAACTCATATTGTTGTGTCAACAATGATCTCTTGTTCTTTCGAACATGGTCAGTCCCCTCACACAGGACTTTGATGGTGTCCCAGATTTGTTTACATGTAGTGCAGTTTATGATGCTTGTGAACATATTTTTATCAATCCCATTATAAAGTATGTTCATCACTTTAGCATCCTTTAACACTTGTAACTTGTCTTCGTTTGTGTAATCACTTTCTGGAGCAAGTACAAAGTGTTCTGCAACAATAGATCCTTCAACAGTTTTTGCAGGAATAAATTTCCTTGGCAGATAAGGACCTTTCTCAATCCTATCTATGTAATCTGGATCTGTTGCTCTCAAGTGCATATACATCTTTTGTTTCCACATTGGATATTCTTCTCTTTTAAGAATAGGGATTCTAGTACCACCATCTCTACTTCCTGCATACGCCATGATGTTAGAGTTGCTTGCTTCATCGTTGGCCATCTCTTGGAACGTTTTAATTGAATAAATTCAGTTAGTGGCTCTGATACCAATTGTTTTCCCAGTGAGACGACCTAGAACTTGTAGAAGGGGGTTGAATACAAGTTCTTCGAAAATTCTTTAATTGACTGTTCTTTAAGAAATTTAAACTTTTCTGCGGAATATAAAGAACACAACCAAAACTCTATAAACAATTGCCTTTATTTGATTTAACAATTAATTACAAGTTTTCTAACAATCAAAACAAGCTTTGATCGTCGTCAGCTTCTATTCTGTATATTGAGAGAATACAACTCTTTCAAAACTATACAGCTTCGTATTGTTATCCTGTAATTTTTATAATTACAGCTTCTGAAAACTAAGTTACCAAAAACCTAGCTTCCTAATTCAAATCAAATACAATCTTTCCAATTGAAAGATTTCTAACAAGTTTCCTTGTCAGCTACGTCTTCAATAAAGTCTACGTGTGCATGGAAGACTTTCCTTCTTTGATTTGAACTCTAACTCCACCAGTGATTAAGTCCTCGACTAATCTCCAATGGCTTCTTTCATTAGTTCCCGATCACTTCGAGTAATCTCCGATGCTTTGGCTTTAGTCGTTGGTGACGTCAGCTATTAATCTCTGAGGTATTGTATTAGTTGCTGATGACGTCAGCTTTTAATCTCTGAGGTATTGTGTTAATCGCTGATGACGTCAGCTTTAGTCTCTGGTGCTTTAGTTCCAATCCCCGATGACGTAAGCTTTAATCTCCGATGACCAATCCTTCAATCTCTGATGAACAAAACTTTAATCTCCGATGAAGGATTCTTCAATCTCCAATGGGCAAAGTCCAATCTCTGATGAACAGAAACTTAGTCTCTGGTGGACTTTTCCCTTAGTCTCCGACAAGCCAAATTCAATCTCCGAAGGACTAATAAATTTAAAACAACTTGTTGAACAAACTCAACAAGTATTCCAGCAGTACATACAAATGAAATGAATCTATCTCTTTATTATAATGACTAATTTACAAACAAGAGATACTACTGCTAGCTACAATACTAAAGTGTTACAAACCAACACTTTTCTGTACATTTGTATTCCTAAGTATTCTAAGAACAATCATCATCAAATGTTTATAAAACCTAACATACATATTTAAGTTATGATTTTGATTTTGACTTATTGGTAGGTGAGTCACATTTTATGTTAGAGTGTATGCCCTAGTGGCCAATTATGTAATGATTGTGACACTATATTTATGTTATGTTTTGGTTAAATGATAATTTATTATGTTTTATTTACTGCGTTATATAAATATTAACATAATAAATGTGCTTAGAAGAATGATACTATTTATATGGATTCAAGTATGTGACTTGAATATAAGATCATATAAGTATGTAATGTATCATTATTCTTAAATGTCCCTAGTCGAGTATCATTTTCAGTGGGACAACAATAATACATTGAGACTAGAATGTGGATTAACTGATGGCCATATCTCATTGGTCATAAATATATACCAGATATATTAAGTTGATACATAGGTACATGTTAGCGAACATAGTACTGGATAGACCCACCATGAGAATTCTACATGGAGCGTTATGCTATGTGTCATAAGTAATTCTCATAGTGACAATGATGTAATGGTCCTTCGACCTGAAGTCATGACATTTCTACATAAGGAGTTATGCGTTTTGACATTATCAAAAGTCACCTTTAACTGGGTGGAAGATAAAGGTGATTGTTGGATGCATAATGAGTTATGTGAGAAATGAGAATGATGTAGATGGAATTTAACCCTCCTATAAATTAGGGGTGATATCTATAGTCCTCTTGATTGAGTGAGACTATGAAATGCATGGCCATGCTCAAATAGAGATTTGTTTCATATAGTCTACCCATTAATCACGAAAACTGAGATTAAATTATGAAGAGGATGACACATCCATGCCTTGAATTTAATCTTAGATATCATGGTTAAAAGGATTAAATTACATTGAAACATTGGTCACGAAAGGTAATGTCGAATCTACGACTTTATTATTACTTGGGTAACAGTGATGTATTACTAGATGCTGCTCACTGTTTATAATTTTATAATATGATTTAAAATTATTGTCAACGTAATAATAACCTACAGGGTCACACACAAAGAACATTCATTAAGGAGATATAATTTAAATGTCAATGATTTTAATATATCAATAAGATTGATTTAATTAAATCATGACTTTAAATTATATATTAGTAATCTGTATGAAATAGAGTCCTTTGGAAGGAAATACGAATATATATTTATTTGTACATATATATTAATTAAGTGAGACTTGATTAAATATATATATCTAATAAATATAAAATTCGCATTATAATTCTCCTAATTAGATTAGGTTTTGGAATTACTCTATAAAAGGCTATATATATGATATATCAGCTATTCTCTCAAACCAACGTTTCATGTATTCTAAGAACCCTAGTTGCTCATAAGAGAGAAACTAGAGTTTAGAGATATAGAGAGAAAAGAGAGATATAGATGGTACAGCTAGTACTATAACTCTTCTTGTTCGAATCGTGATATGGTTTGTGGGTGTTCGTGTGGATACCGTAGAGACGCTGTCCTATTGGATTGCGTTAAAGATTTGGAGACGATCAACACCTTCGCCAAAACTTCAGATTCGCACAATGAATCGATAAAATCTTAAACCATCTGTATTAAATTGTCTCGCATAGATTCTCGGGTTTGGGTTTCGTCTTGTGGTGTTTTATATCGTATTTTTCTGCTGCGATTAGACCCAACGAAACCCAACATTTTATTCCTTCATATAAGATAAGAGGCTGGAGTCGTCTCTAACTATAACCATTTTAAGTGATAGTTTGGTGTATGACTCATGATTCTTCATTTTGCCCCAACACATGCACTTTTTTAGTAGTTTCATATCATGGTTCTTGAATTTCTTAATTAAACTCTAAGAATTTTGCACTTTTTCAACTGATCCTTTTTGATTTGCTTGTTGACTCAATAATTTCCCCCACATAAACAATAGGCTGCCTCATTCATTTTACCCCAAATGAGACACATATTGATTAAAACCTCTGACTGCATCGATTTTACCTCAGACTAGCAAAATATCAGTCTTATGTTAATTACAACATTGTTGGTCAAAAATTATGATTCTGCTCATGTTGCAAATTTTATTCTTATGAAATAAGGGTAAAGTTTTCCCCTCTGATATCCATCTCACAAAGTCATAAGAGAAAATCCTACATATGAATTCTCAACTTTTAAGATCATGTTCTTTCGTATTAACAACCCTGACTGTTCTAAATAAATATAATAACTTTAACATTATTATAAACAAATCACAAAAGCAAGGATAAAATAGTAAAATATACTAAGAAAGATCTTTCAGAAGTATCTTAGGAAAAACCTAATTAGCAATCAAATAGTTTACGATTTAAATTTTTAGTTAATCTCATAGTCAATTCAGCCAATTCAGATTTGTTGTCATGTGAAAATTAATGCACATATAATAGTTTACGATTTAAATTTTCAGTTAACCTCTGTTTCTGTTGCTATTTCTTACTTTTTGTTTCTTCAATAATGTAAAGTGAGTTTGTATGCTTATGTTGGCCATGTTTTTGACATTGTCTATTTTATTTTGTGTAATGCAACAATTATATATCATGGACCAGCGCAGTTCGAGTGAGAGACCTACTAAAAAAAACTAGAGGTCCAACATCATGCAAAAAATTGAAAGAAAGGTCTGCGAATAAACAATTCGAGAAAGTTATTGAGTTTGATGATCAATATGGTTATCGAATTGGAAAGTATGCTGCTGAATTCAAGTCGTATATAGGAGCAGTAGTTATAGTGCAAGTGGATATTAATATTCGTAGTTGGGATCTTGTAAGTGATGGATTAAAGGATACGATATGGGAAGACATTAAGGTACGTACGAATTGAAAAGAAGATTTAGTTGTTTTAACATATATTGTCGTTCAAGTTTATATACAAGTTTCTTATATGCATTATTTTAATATTTCAGATTGAGTGGAATATAAAGGATGATGTGAGGAAAAAGGACACATTAAAATCTGCTACAAAAATTTGGAGGGATTTCAAGTCTAGATTAGTCTACCGATACTTGCGTCTAGACAAGGACCCCTGCAAGTCCTATGACTTCATAAGTAAAGAGCAATGGGATAAATTCAAGAATGATCATACAAGTGAAGAATTTCAAGTATATTAGTTGTATAAATTATATTGTATATTACTGATTTTTGTGATATGATTGTTTCACTTACGACAACATCATGTTTTCATTTTATAACAAAGTAAAAGTGACAAGGCAAGAGAGAACAAGAAATTGAATGAGTATCCACATTATCTTGGAAGAATTGGATATGCATCCAAAAAAACTAAGTGGATGGTTTATGACCCTATTGATTCTTTACCTTCTTCTGAATCCATTAATTCATCGATTATATCAAATGATCGAACTGATCGTA
The DNA here is from genome assembly GCA_014636745.2 of Centella asiatica. NCBI lineage: Eukaryota > Viridiplantae > Streptophyta > Magnoliopsida > Apiales > Apiaceae > Centella > Centella asiatica. The sequence continues at coordinate 40,999,777 of CM025786.1, forward strand.
GTTACGATTGGATTCAGGCGAGGGTTAGGAAGAGGGATGAAGGTGATGGTTTTTACTTTCTGAAAGAGGAGACTAGGGATGTGATTAACAAAATGGTAAGAGTATTTAGTACAGAGATTTATATTTACATAGATGCTTGAAATATTAATCATTAAATTGATTTTGGTATAGGTGGAATGGAAAGAAAAAGCCTCTGAAGGTTCATGGACTCCTCATGGTCATGATGACATATTGTCACGTGCACTTGGAAAAAAGGAGCTTAGCGGGCATGTCAGAGGGGTTGGAGGAACAGTTCGTGTATGAGACATATTTGGAACTGACAGAGGCAAGTCTCGTAGCGGTGTAATTTCGATGGATGAGTTGGTTAAGATTACTGAAGAAATTGAAAATAAAGTGACAAATAGATTTAAGGAGGAGTACCAAGTACAAATGACTTAAATGAATAAAAAGTACGAAGACGTCATTGGTACATTGAATGCTCAGATTATGGGCATTTTGAATCATAATAGCCAGATGGGTATGCCTATACCAACAAATGAAGTGATTCAAAGTAGCTGTCAGTTGGTGGATCCTATCTTACAAATAAAGGTATACTTATTTTTACTAATTAAAAAGTCTTTAAATCATGAGTTATCATATAAGTGTCATATATGATCCTAACTGAATTATTTTTATATGTCATTAACATAGAAGCCGACTCCATGCCATCTATGTGTCATCCTTTCTGAGACCGACAAAGTGGTTGTGGCTACAGGGACAGTTTTTCCACCCAATTATGCGGGTGATGTTGTTCATGGTCAGCAAATGGACTTACACAACGTGAGAGTATCCATTGATGATGTTAATGCAAAATTTCAACTCGTTCCCCTTCCCGTGCCTACTAGTGAACATCAACGAGTAGGTGACGCTGCTGGTAGTTTTGTTTAGTGGCCTAAACAACTTGTAATGCTAGGGAAGGTAACAAATTTTAAATTAACATTATAAATTATAAATGATTGTTGTCAATTCATTTAATTGATGTAAATGTTATTGTTTAGAATTAGGATCCCATCTTACTGGAGAAGGGTAAAGCGCCTCGATCCCCACCCGGCCAAACAAATCAAGCTTATAGCAAAGGGTCGTCAACATTAGATCTCAAATTGAATGCAAAATGTCAACACTTACATAGTATTATTATGGCGATGCCTTCTGCGGATGACTTGATTTCAGTTTTTTTAGATTATGACATTTGCGGTGATACTCCGAGGGAAGTCGAACAATGTATTTTTTTCTCGAGTGAGGATGTACAACAATTTTGTAGAATGGAATGGCTGAATATAAGTGTGATACAAATTTTCATGAGTGAGACTATAATTTTCATACAGGTTTATTTATCTTTTATTTTGATACAAGTTTATTTTATAAACTTACTAACGTTTAATTTGTGTATTATATTTGTAGGTACGTGAAGGAGATGTCTAACGGATCCTTTGGATTCATGTGTCCGAGTCAACTAGCAAATGCAATAAATGATCCAGATGGCACAACTCGATACATTACAAATATTTTGCTAGGTTGTCAGTCGAAGAAATTCATCTTAGCGCCATACTCGAACAGTGAGAACATAATTTAACATTGTTATTATGTAGATTCCTTTGCTAGCTTGTTCGTTAATATAATTTAACATTGTTATTTAATTTCTAAAAATGTAGGGAGCATTGGATGTTGCTTCTTATATCTTATGATCAAAATGCAATATATGTGTTCGACTCATTGAAGAGGGAAAGGAATATGCAAATGAAGGCATTAATGACAGTGTAAGTAAATTATATATTATTTCCTAACTTATTAATATAACCTAATCGTGTAAAACTCCTTTAACATATTTATTTACTCATATATATATATATATATATATCTAATGTTGTAGGGCATTTAGAGTATATATTGCTCAAGGTGGCAAGAAGAAAAAAAAAAGTTGCATTGGTACACGAATGAGGTTAAGGTATAAAATAGTTGCTAAATTATCCAATCAGAGTTGACTTTTCTTGTTTGTATAATATAATTTGAGCAAATTTTTAATCAACTTGACTATTTATATAGTGTCCTCAACAAGAAGAAACTGTCGAGTGCGGCTACTATGTGATGCGGTACATGTATGACATTATCAAGTTACATCACCGGGCTTCCTTTACAAAATGGACCGAGGTATATTGTTTTTAATTATATGCATATAATTAACTATTTCAGTCTAATAACAAATTTACTTTGTATAGTGGTTTTAATTATATTTCTAATAATGATTTATTTTTTAATATTCTACAGGGTTTGAGAGGAAAAAAGTGATATTCTAAATTTGAAATTGATGAAATTCGAGACTTGTGGGCAGAATTTTTTATGAATGACTGTATACGACCTTTGAACAGGTTTGAAATGTAATTTTACAAAATATAGTAGAATATAACAAATATATGACATTTGAGCAGGTTTGTAATGTAATTTTAGGAATAAATATCACGTTGTGATTGAACATGTTGTAAATTTTAATTTGTATATATATAGATATGTCTTTTGCAAATGAAGTTGTTCAATTTTGTATTTTTGCCTTGTTGTGGCATTAGAAATAGTTTTTTAATATACAGGTTGGATATGGTATATTTTAAAATGAATTTTTTTTAAAAAAATAAAAATTATCATTTGCGTCGGTTGTCTTAAAGCTGCTATGCAAATGACCACATTTGCGTTGGTTAATATAAAAGGAGCGACGCAAATGATAAATATCATTTGCGTCGGTTATTTTAAAAGTGCGACGCAAATGACATTTATCATTTGCGTCGCTCCTTTATATTAACCAACGCAAATGATAGTTTTTTGCGTCATCTGTTTAACCGACGCAAAATGGTCATATTTTTGCGTCTCCTTCATATGCGTCTCCTCTTAACCGATGCAAAATAACTATTTTAAGCGCCACAAATGATAAGTTTTGTACTAGTGTATCGATGACTCGTTTAATTTATGAAGTTATTTAAGAACTTTTTGTCCACGTATAAGTAAGAGACATTATGTATTACTGAAACAAACAATACAAGTGACTCTTTTTTATGGAAAAAAATTATTGTTCAAAGAAAAAAACACTTCGTGTAACGTATATTTTATGAGCAACAACTTTATTGTTGTGGCGTTCTCGACGTGGCATAATCTTTATATATTTTCAAACATTTTTATATAGGTCCCTATATTGGAGCTGCCATATACTTCCTCGTGTCAGAAATAATAGTTGCTTTAGTTTAAATTATAAATACCAAGGAACTCAATAAATATTTCATTGCAATAACAAATTTCAAACAAAAAATTATAGGCTTTATAGGAAATAAAAATAAAACAAATAAAAAGTGAAAGTTTAATTTCATTGGTTGAGTTTATTGGAGATACGAGAGAGATTAAGGTTGATATTAGGAAAAAAATGAAATCTTGAAATGTTAATGACTAATAATATGAAATTTTTAATCTGTTTTAAACTATTTGTTAGTACGTAGTTATGAACCGGGACAGTATCTGTCAAGTAAATCATTACTGTTCTCTAATTTGCTCTACTAAACCCTCAATTAATGGATGAGCACGATTTGGTCAAACAAGATACGTAAAGCTTCCACGTTGATACGTGCTTATTTTTTATTTCTCTTCACCAAGTCATATGACGCCTGAATGACTGAGTTATAAGACCACCATATTTTATTTAGTCTACTGAACTTCTTCTTATTCTATTTCTTGTTTTTTTTTTTTTTTTTTCAAGTTTTTGTGTCACAGTCAATTATTGGAATGCACAGTTTAACTTTACAACATCGTCTCCCAACTATAGTATTAATGCTGATGGAAATGTCAATTGCTACTATATCTACAATTTGCAATATATATTTTCCTTTTACATAGACCGCTATATAATGATAATATGTTCGAGAGAAGGCTACAAGGTAAACTAGGATTTAATCATTCAATAATTGAAAAGAAAAATAAAGTAAACAAGGACTTGATCAAATATATAGACAATGGTAGAATTTTTCAACCTTTTTCCAGCATAAGTATCCATGGAAAACAAGTTCAGAATCACATATTTCACCACAAGACTAATCATATTATCAGCTTCAACGGGTCTATCAACGGCGGCGGCTGCTGCTATTAATGTCACTGCAGGATCACCTAATTCCCATGGATCAACTTTGGTGAATTGATGGGATCTTCATGATCAACTCTTAACTATCGCCAAACGCAATTAGAATTTCTTATACATAAATAGCAATTGGCAAATGAGTGTTTTCTATTTCTTAATGTGATTTTAGGATTTCGTGCCTAGATATTAGGATTACTATGGTATGAAGAGTCATTGCCAAATGCAATTAGAATTTCTTACAGATAAACAGTAATTGAGGAATGAGTGTTTTCTATTTCCTAATGTGATTTTAGGACTTCGTTCCTAGATATTAGGATTACTATGGTATAAAGAGTCATTGCAGATTTTAAAGCTATTGATATTGCTTATGATTCATTGCATAAAGTTATTAAAATTCTGTAATATTATCTTGTAAAATTAGTTTACAGTTTACAATATTTACATATGCATTCACTTAAATCATATAAACTTGCATCAAAGTTGAATACTGTAACTCCTCGGAAATTTTTTCTCTAATAAATCCCAAGTAATAAGATAAGGCGGTTATTTTTTTTTTCTTGATCTTGAAACTCTTAAGAATGGGAGGTAGATCAAACTACATGGTATTTATATATAAAATTGTATCCGTGTGCGTGCCTATGTATGTATATCTAGATTAAACCCATGCATGGACTCATTTTAACTCAAGTAAAGCAAAGAATGAAGTGTGGTGCATGGGATTAATATGTGTAGAAGGTAAAAGGTGGTAATAATCATCTTGCCATAAAAAGGAAGTAATGAGGCAAGAAAGTAAACACACATACACACATCACCCGTAAATACATATGTATGTTTATATGTGTGTGTGTGCATTCTTGCTAAAGAAAGAAATTAAATATACATACTTTACTTTCAAGTTTGATATATATATGTGTATACCTATATATACAAAGGTATGTATACATAAACTAGTGAAGCCTGCGCATGGTAGAATATGTGTATATATATACATACATATATATATATATATATATACACACATTTACAAGCTAGCTAAATAAAAGTATGATGAGAAGGTGAACTTCTTGTATGCATTATAAAATGAGAGTTAGGAAATTAGTGGAAATGAATGGTCCTGTCATATATTTAAAAATTGGAAGGTAACAAGTTAGTGGAAATGAAACAATTCATATTTTACTCAACAAATAATTTAAAAGATTATAAGTATATATGTATAAAAAGAATTTCCATGCAAGTGTATATGAGTAAACGAGCTTGTAGTAAAGTTGGTAATGTGTATATATGCATGTTCCACTATGGTAGAAGAAATCGGGGACAAGAATTAGCAATTGTCACATCATGTAAACCTTAAGTTAAATTATCAATTTAACTTGCGAAGTCTAAAATGTATGTGATATATATATAATTGTGTGTAATATATATATATGTATATGAGAGCATTGTAAATAACATAATAAAAATGAAATTAGAGGATTACTTGGCAACTTGTGCAGGAATGAGACTGTCCTTTGATGCTAGGTGGCATTATTAGAAAAATTGAAAATTAAAATATGCAAATAAGGGTAGTATGGCCGGCCAAGGCCATACCCATTCTCTCATTTTCTTCACTTCACAAATTCTCAAATTCTCTCCATTTGCCAAGTCACAAAATTCGTCCACAAATCGTCTATCCCAAGCCACGGGTAGAGCAAGGTTTGGGGAAGAGATTTAGCTCTTCTAAGGTGAGTTTTCCCTTTGAACTCTGTACAGAGTTTGACATTCTATCCTTAGTAATTTTAGGAACTTAAGTGTCTTGTATGTTTCTTTTTTAGCCAACCTTGGACAGAGTTGAGGAAGTTTCAAGTTTCTTTTCTCTATCTAGCAAGGTGAGTGATTCTTCTATAGACGTTAAACTAGTTACTAGACACCATGAGAACTATAGTTATAAGGCCATGCAAGTTTGAAATGAGCTCTAAGTTTTGTAATCAAAATTCATTTCTAAGAAGAACTAAGAGAGTAGTAAAGGTTATGGTGTGAAATACAAAATTATTTTGCATGCAAGAATGAGAAATAATTTCCATTTTAAAATTTGATGATTCAATTTGTTAGGTCCAAAAGAAAATATGAGAAAAAAAGTTAAATAGGATTTTCAAAATTTTACTTTGCTTAAAATCTTTCTTGTTGAAAACGTCTTTCTTGCTTAAGCAACTTTTAAGAATAGTTGACTTAGAAAATTTTGAAGACAACGGAGTAGGAAATCCCCCTTTTAACTATTGGAGACTAAGCAAGCACTATTGAAGTAGGATAACAAAATAAGAAAGGAATGAAAATAAGCAAGAGATGAGACACAATTTTTTTAAAGGTTCATCAACGTTTACATCCACTCTTTTTCTCTTCTTACTTTAGAGTAGGCACTCTAAATAAGTTCACATAGAACGAGTTGTTACAAGGATTCAAAGTACAAATACAGTTGGTCACTTAGATCTTACTTAAGTCACATACACTTTTAAGTCACTTAGACTTCTAAAAGATATAAAATTCTTGTTTGCTGGTTTTAAGCAGAACTCCTTGTTGAGTAGATAGCCAACAATCTATTCAAGCTTATGAGATTTGAGTGCCTTGCTGAAGTCCTTAGAATGTTAGAATGTTTTCTTGGTAGTTCACTTGTTATAAGTGAAACTTATGTCTGGCATTTACAGTTTTTCCAAAATATGATTGTTGCTAATTTGAAAAATAGTTGTTGGAGACTTGTACTTGCTAGTCGATATGTTTTTCTTGTAGTGATCTTCTAGAAGAATAACAGTTATCTAAAGCAGGAGTACAAATATCATTTGTCATCTGAGTGTAACCATTTTTAGAAAGGCTTTTTCTAAGTCTTGTTTAAGGAGTCTTACTTTACATAAAAGAAGTTTCTCTAGGTAATACATTTAGCAAGGAAGTAAAGGTCGAACCTTTCCTAACAATGTACCTTGCTGAAACTCATTAGCCTTCGAAGTCTGCTGATGATCAACCTTGCTTGAACCGTTGCTTAATCGTTCATAGGCACACATACTCAACATAATATAAGTCTTTTTGAATGTACTTAGTCATTTTCTTGAGTCAGATGTATCCCTTGCTCGCTGATGACGTCTTGCTGATGATCAACCTTGCTTGAAGGTACCTTAACCTAGTCTTGCTTAAAACTGATCTGCTAAAATTCACTTAACAAGTTGGATTTTATTCTAATTTTTTTTATAATATTTTAAGCAAACACTATATTAGATCATCAATTTCAAATAACAGTTTTAAGTATAAATATTTTAAGCAATGTAAGTACGCAAGGGTTGACTTAACAATATACCCCTAATTGATGTTGTCAAAACGAGATATTTTGATCACCAAAATAAGCATCAACAATATTTTATTAATTTCAGTTAAAATGATTTACAAGTAGTAATTGTTTAAACGATAGAAAATACAAAAGATGAAACCTATATTCTAATCTATCTTTTCTTCTTTCTTCTTTCGCTTCTCTAGTTGTTTTCGTTGCAATCTCTCATTCCTCCTCTAGTACTAAGCAAGCACTATTGATTTTCTTCTTTGAGTCTCTGTAATTCAATCTCCTTAATTTTGGCCTCTGATTCCTTGATCCTACCGAGCAGTTTGAGGTTTTCAACAGGACTAGAGTTCTTCTCAAGATACTCTGCTTCTTCATGGGCATTCTTCGGTTTTAAGTTTAATAAAGGAGAGAGAATGTGTACTTTAGCGGCACCTTATGATTTACATTGTTGCTTTAGAGACTTGGGCTTTAGTTTTGGAACTCCTCTAGCAGAGAGTCCTTGCTTAGCCTTGATACTTGTAATGTCTTCCTCGAAAGTAGGATCATCAGCAAGTGACTTATTATTTCATATCTACGTTGACTGAGATGGATCCAACCTTATGGATGGATAGAACATTCAAAAATATGAAAATGTACAAATTTTCATATTTGTTTGTGACTTGTAAAATTGTTTTTATAACTATGGAAAAGTATGAAAAATCTTACTCTCGTAACCATATTAAACTTATTCCATTATAAAACTTATGATGCACATCACAAAAGTTTATGAAATTAATTTTGCAAACTACATCATTTTCTAATGTTATTTCTATTCGTATAGTTGGATCTGCGAAAAGCATTACAAAATATAGTATAGGGCCGAAATAAAAGAAAAATGGGATGAAGCCCATTTCTCTTATTCCTCATATATATATATATATATATGGGGATATGTATAAATATTTTACGGTTATAATTTTAGATTCAATACCATCTCGACACACATTAGCCCATTTTTTTTGTAAAAATTGTGTCCATTCAACATCCCCCAGTTTTAGGAGATACGGGTTACTTCATGTATTGTTTAAAAGTTCCTAGGCAAGGACACAAATATATAAGGATTTGAGTTTTAGTATAACTTTTTATTTATTGGTATTGCATGATTTGAGTTCATTTCTAATGCCAAACAATACAGAATTTTGACAGAACATATTACTGCAGAAGAAGAGAAACACAAAGTTCTCTATTGAATAAAATGAAATACAATAAAACAGTCTAAAAAATGGCTGAACATCGAGGCTTATATATGGCTAAGGCTTACCAAAATAACTAAAATTATGAAAATCCATAATTACAAAAATGCCACAACATTATTTAAAAAATTAAAACACTATATAGCGCATGTTACGACAATAATGGACTAGTCTCCGGATGCTCAAGTTATGCAAGAATTGAAACATTTCATCTCTTTTCTTTTTCATTAGCACATATCAATTAGTGCATCTTAAGACAATAATATGTACTTCCCCCTATAATTTTGATACGACAAAAATTCTAGACTCTTTTGTGATAATTAAAAAACTAACATAAACTTTATTACCATTAATAGATTTTCAATCTAAACATGCAACATTTTCTTAGATGCAAAAAACATAACCAAAATCATCACATATTTATGATTCGGAATGTATTTAATTTGTCAACATACCTCTCTTAACGACATTAGCGAAACTTGTCACTGTGACCTTTTCTAGCCTTATATTCATGCGACAATAGTAGATATTATTATCGCATCTTATCCATAATAATGAAAATTATACATACATATACATACATACATACATACATACATACATACATACATACATACATATATATATAAATATATATATATATATGGTGGTCGATCCATGTCTAACGTTAGCTCTGGAGTCTTTTGTAGCTAACACATTTATAGTCGTCCAAAGAATGATCCAACGCTTGAGATTAAATTAAAAAAAATAATAATATGCCTTCAGCCAGTGTTAGTAGCGGAAGGAAATTTTTTTTAAAAAAAAATACCCCTTCCGCTACTAACACTGGCAGAAGGCATATTTTTTTGAAATTTTTTTTTTCCTTCTGCCAATGTTAGTAGCGAAAGAGGTATTTTTTTTTAAAAAAAAAATTCCCTTTCGCTACACTAGCGGAAGGCCAAAAAAAAAAAGAAATTTCCCTTTCCGCCACATTCACTGGCGGAAACGGTAAATTTTTTTTTCTTTCCGCCAGTGAGACTGGCGGAAGGCAAAAAAAAAATTTCCCTTTTCCGCTGAGACTGGCGGAAAGGTAAAAAAATTTTTTTTTTTTTTTTTGCCTTCCATTTTCCCTCTTCGCCTGCCTTCCGCCAGTCTTGTACTTGATAGTAACAAGTACAATATTTTTTTTCTTCTTTCCTTCATGATATGCTATATATATATGATAAGAAAGATCTAGGTCAAAAAACTATCTTATTCCGCCGCATGTAAGTTTCCTTCTTCGTTCTATCGTTTCAGTTGTCTTCTTCGTTCTCTAGTTTTATGAAAAAATTATTTTTTGAATCTAACTCATTTGTTAAAAAAAATTTCTTTATTACAGATCAGATAAGCATATCTCAAGTTGACATTTAAATCAGGTTTTCAGCTCTTCACCTTCTTAATTTTAAAATGAGTGATAATGATAGAATATATGATGTTGATACATTTTTTGATGATTCGGATTCTGATATAAGTATGAACGTTGAGAACGAAGAACATGATATTGACGAAGAAAATAATACGAAACAACAAAATAATTTGAATGACAAAGAAAAAATAAATATAGACAGTGATGGTGTTTGTCCTCCGTATGTGGGTCAAATATTTACAAGTATATTTGAAGTTGAAAAATACTATAATGCATATGCTTATAATAGTGGATTTGAAGTCAAAATTTTAACGAGCAGAAAACATTCGGTGTCAAATCAATTAGCTCATAGACTATATGCATGTAGAAAAGCAGGTAGACCATTAAGAAAAAAAATTTGTTTGAAAATGAAAATGATGATGAAAGCATAATCCGGAGGAAGAGAGATATTATTGAATGCACAATGTGCAAAACGAGAATGTTTGTTGTTCATAACGTGCAAAATAATAGTTGCCGTGTAACAAAAGTGGAATTAAATCACAATCATTCAATAGTTACACCTAGTAAAATAGATTTCATGGTAACACATAAAAATATAACCGTTGCTGATAGAGAGTTAATTAATTTACTCCACCGATCAAAAATCAAACTGAGTTTGATCATGAATGTGTTGAATATAATGAGCGGTGGAAGGACAAATGTTAAATTCACCATCGAAGATATTCGAAATGTTATACGCAACTTGCGACATGACGCATTTGATGCAAATGATGCACAAGAAGCTTTGACAGTTTTAAAGAGACTCAAGTCAGAAAGTGTTGGAAATTTCTGTTTTCCCAGTGAGATGACCTAGAACTTGTAGAAGGGGGGTTGAATACAAGTTCTTGCAACTTTTTCGATTTCTTGTTCTTTAAGAAATTAAACTTTTCTGCGGAATATAAAGAAAAAGATCAAAACTCTATAAACAATTACTTTTTATTGATTTAACAATTGATTACAAGGTTTCTAACAATCAAGACAAGCTTTGATCGTCAGCTTCTATTCTGTATATTAAGAGAATACAACTCTACTAATTCTATACAGCTTCGTATTGCTATTCTGTAATTTTTTAATTACAGCTTCTAAAACTAAGTTATTAAAAACCTAGTTTCCTAATTCAAATCAAATACAATCTTTCCAATTGAAAGATTTCTAACAAGTTTCCTTGTCAGCTACGTCTTCAATAAAGTCTACGTGTGCATGGAAGACTTTTCCTTCTTTGATTTGAACTCTAACTCCACCAGTGATTAAGTCCTCGACTAATCTCCGATGGCTTCTTTAATTAGTCCCCGATCACTTCGAGTAATCTCCGATGCTTTGGCTTTAGTCGCTGATGACGTCAACTTTTAATCTCCGATGTATTGTATTAATCACTGATGACGTCAGCTTTTAATCTTCGAGGTATTGTGTTAATCACTGATGATGTCAGCATTAATCTCTGACTCTTTAGTTTCAATCCCCGATGACGTAAGCTTTAATCTCCGATGACCAATCCTTCAATCTCCGATGAACAAAACTTTAATCTCCGATGAAGGATTCTTCAATCTCCGATTAACAAAACTTTAATCTCCGATGGGCAAAGTCCAATCTCTGATGAACAAAAACTTAGTCTCTGATGGACTTTTCCCTTAGTCTCCGACAAGCCAAATCCAATCTCCGAAGGACTAATAAACTTAAAACAACTTGTTGAACAAACTCAACAAGTATTCCAGCAGTACATACAAATAAAATAAATCTATCTCTTTATTATAATGACTAATTTACAAACAAGAGATACTACTACTAGCTACAATACTAAAGTGTTACAAACCAACACTTTTCTGTACATTTGTATTCCTAAGTATTCTAAAGACAATCATCATCAAATGTTCATAAAACCTAACAGTCTCCCCCTAATTATGAATATCAGAATGATAAGCATAATTTCAAGGTTGATGATGATGTCAAAACTCAACTATCAAAATTTACTTAGAAAAAGAATAAAGAATAATAAAATTACAAATGTACCTGAATTCAAGATCTTTGATCTATCATTCAGCTTCTCTCCCCGAATAATTTACCCAGCTTCTCCAAGATTTAAACAAACCTGGCTACACTGAATAATACATTCAGCTACTCCAAGACTATGTCTGGCTTCAAAAAATTTCACCTCAACTTTCTTTTACACATCAGCCCTTGTTTTTCTCAATTCTTCCTTTTTCCTCCTATTGTCCATTATCTTATTCCACCTTCTTGTCAGTAATTTCTTTACTACAACCTCTGAAGGTTTTTCAGTATTTTTCAAGTATTGAATGTAACCTTCAAGGGTTTCTACACTTGTGCTATTTATATCCCTGTTGTAGTTAAAGAAATTTATCACACCATGAAAAGTTTCATACCAAAATCCAAGAGGTTCTGGAGCTTCACTGAATTCTGTAGCTTCTGGTTTGACATGCAAGGCATGAAGAATTTGTACTTTAAAGTCCTTGTTCAAATCAGAAGTACCAGGCACCACACTCATTAACCACTCCAAATCTTCTCTTCTTTGCTCTTCCAAAACTGGCTTTGTGATCTTGACAGAATCTCCATCTTCAAAGAAGATATGAAGTAATTCATTGTCACTCTGACCCTTGATCAAATCAATGTGTCTTGTCAGCTTCTTCAACACCTTTATGATTTCCTCTATGCTAGCCATTCCAACTTTACCAGTTGTTTTCTTTGAAGTTTGTGGTTTGGGAGGTCCACTTGTAGATACTAGTTCAGTTGAAACAGGTGTTGAAAATTTTGGTGTAGTAGGCTTCCTTGTAGAAATGGGTTGTGGCTTAAGAATTTCAGGTATAGGTATTAAGGCAGTTTCCTTGACTTGAAACTTCATTGCAACTTTCTTTGCCTCAGCCTCTGCTATCTCCTTATTTCTCCTTCTTGTTTCTGCTGCTTTTTGCTGTGAAGGCTTTTTCTTAGTTTTGGGAGTTTTCCTTTCTCTTGCTTTCTCCTCCTCTCTCTCCTTGGCTAAGATCTCTTGCTCCTCCTTGTCAAATTTTTCTTGAAGTGCTTGAGCAGCTAAGAAGTCAGATTCCACTAGCCTTGGATCTTGAGGAGCTACTAGAACTACTCCCCCTTCAACTTCCAATTCAACGGGCTTGAAAATCCTCCCAGCTCTTATTGCATCCCCCATTAGTTTAGGCTGTTCAGGTTGTGATGGTTCTTCAATCATAATGCCTTTGCCTTTATCTCTGGATGTGCTTGGGGTTGTTTCAGGCTGTTTTGTAGAGGAAGGAGTTTGCTCTGTTGGAGTTTGGCTTTCTGTTGGAATTTGAAGAAGATTCTGGCTTGATGGCTTGGATGATATTGGCAGTTTTTGAACTTTGGATTCAAGCCTTGACAGTTTTGCCTGAATTTCTTCATCAATGTTAGCATATATTGGCTGTGGTAATGAAGATGGTGTAGTTGTTGGTGTAGGTAATGGACCACTCTCCCCCTTTTTGACATCAGCATCCTTAGAGGGGGTAGAGTTGGGTAGTCGGGCAGCAATGTCTTTCAGGAGGTTATGTATTTGATCCATTTTGACTTCAAGAAGGCACATCTTACTGTCAGATTTAGCCTTATCCTTGATCAGGGTTTGAATCTGCATGACAGTTTGCCTTGAGAAGTGACCTTCATAGTGCCTCCTGATGTTGTCAGGCGCCAACTCTAGTTGTTGTTTCATGTTCTCCATTGCTGTCTTCATGCCAGTGGCCAAGTAGTGAGTGAATTTTGCATTAAGTTTCACTGCCTTAGTCACTTCTTCTGCAACATCTTGAAAGGATTTTGCAGCTGCAATGGACCCCACATTGGTCAAGTATTCCTGCCTGTATAGGGCAACTGCATCTTCCAGGGAGTTGGTAAATTCTGAATCCAGCCATGCATCGACATTTTCTGGCTCTGGAGTCTCCTCAGCAGCAGTAGATTCAAATACAAGTCTAGTCTTCAAAGCAAAAATATGATCTTCTCTTTGTTGAAGATTTAAAAGTTCTTCATAAGCTGCATTTGACATCTCTGAAATGACTTGCAAATTTGCAGCCACTGCACTGGAGCTACCTCCAACTTCTCTTGTTGATGGAGAGGAAGTTGGAGCTTCTGTTTGGATTTGAGTGGAGGGAGCCACAGGTTTGAAAAACTCACCTGTAGAAAATTTCTCTATGTTCTTTTCTCCAAGGATCTCATCCTTGCTCACACCCTCTCCTTTTGCCTGGGGTTGGGCACCCAGCTTCTCAGTCTCTCTTTTTTCCAAGCTCTCTAAGGCTTGACTCTCTGTTTGTATTTCCTCTCCTTTTTCCAGGTCAAGAGCCTGACTCTCACTAATTATTCTCTCATCCTCACTCTTTTGGAAAAATGCACTTATTCCTACAGAAATGGGGGGTTGAGAAGTACTTGTGACAGCATGGATAGTGGGTTCCCTTTGTTTATCTTGGGCTAGGGATCTAACCATGGAAGATATGTGAGAGCTGGTCTCGATTATTGGCTCCTCTTGGGAAAAATCAAGAGAATCAATTATTGGTGTATCAAAAGAATCAAGAATGGGAGAAAAAGGAGAAGAATGTACAGTAGGGAGTGTTGGCTGTTCCTCAGATGACAAAAATTGAGGAACATCAAAAGATAACACTGTGTGTGCACTCCTTGTGTCACTCTTTTCTTTTGTAGTCTCTCTATTTGGTTCCTCTTGGTTGTGACCAAGAGTTTGTGCAGACTCTGTAACAGGTGTCCCTGGTTGAGGACTATCTTCAATGTCAATGTCCTTTTGGGAGGACATTGACAGTTTACTGTCTTTCCTTATAATCTCCATGGCCTTTTGGGAGGCCATGGATTGTCTTTGTCTAAGGGTGACAAGTCTCTTCTTTCTCTGCGGTGCCACCTCAGCTTCTTGTTCTCCCTCAGCCTCACTAGCACCCTCTGTTGTTTTTCTTTTGATTGGAAGCTTTTTGGCTTTTCTGGTATATGCAACCACATTCTGTTTGGATTGTGATTGAGAAGTTGTTGGGGGATTAGTTGGTGTTTGTGTGGTATCCCCAAAGAATTCCAAAGAATATGTGGTTGGAAGAGTGTCAATGAGAAAGTTTCTCATGACAGTAGGATAGAATAGAGGTACATTTACCTTTGCCTCATACTTCTTCAAATCCCTAACCACTCTTTTAGTCTGCAAAACTGTAGGCACAACTTGCATACTAGCAATATTAAGGTTAGGTATTAAATGATTTGCAATCATCATTAAAAACCTAGCATAATAAATTTTAGTTTTGTTGCCAGTTTTAAGTTTTTCAATCAGATTGTGCAAAATCAAAAGCCCTAAATTAATATGCCTATCATACAACATACTATATGCAATTTGTTGAGAAATAATGGTAATGGCATCATATCAACTGCATTTTGAAGTAAAGGATTTGGTTATAATGTCAAAGAACAGTGACCACTCTGGCCTAAGATGGGGACGTGTGATGGTCCCAACAGAACTTATCTCAGTATTATAGTTTAAGTCTTTAAACATACCTATAAGTTCTTCATCAGAGGCAAGGGGATCATAGTTTTCCCTTATGGGTAAGTGAAGTGCATTATTAACCGTGGTATGAGTAATAGTATAGTCTGTGTTTTCATACCTGAAAATTACCTGTGGAGAGTCATCACTTTCATCAGTGATTTTTGCAGTGCTCCACATGGTTGATATTACTTCTGCAGCTTGGATGGGAGCTTCATAAATGGTGTATTGTAGTGGAGAGTTCTTTAGGAAATCCACAAAGGGGTAGTATTTTGCTTCGAAATCATATTTATCAGCCACCCCTGCATGGTTAGTTTTGATAAAATCGAACTCACCAAACTTAAAGCACACTGTTTTTGCCGCCATTGAAGAGATCTGTAAACTTATAAAGAAAGCTCAAGGAGAGATTAAATTGCAGAGAATTTGAGAGAGAAATCAAATTGCAGAGTTTGATACTTGTGATTACAAACGTTTTTGAAATTACTTTTATTAAAGTATAAGAGACGTTTGCTATTCAAGGATCATGGGTAACTACCAATTTACCCTTTTTCAGAGATTGCCCTAATCTCTGATTGACCCGTGTGATAAGATATTGATCCGATTAGTCTCCGATAAAGTAATTATTCGTCAGGGACTAAGGTAATCTCCGATGAATTAACTCATCGGGGAATAATCGAGTCTCCGATGAAGTAATTTTAACTGATCGGGGATTAGTTAAACTACACATCGGGGATTAATCGAGTCTCTGATGAAGTAATTTTAACTGATCGGGGATTAGTTAAACTACTCATCGGGGAATAAGTCCTTTAATCTCTTATCACTCTTTTTCTCAGGGACATAATCTCTGCTTCAGTTTTATCTTTCAAAAACTTTTCCAACAACCATATTGGTGATTATTGGCTTCATGTATCTGTTTTATCATATTGAAAACAACTTCTTTTTCCAGAATTAATTATTCTAGCTTCATGCAACTGTTAAACAACTTGAAAGTTAAAACTTTAATTTTTAGAACCATAATTCAACATTCCTAGTTCAAAAACTAGTCTGTTGAATGTAGATTCATCCAAAGGTTTTGTAAAAATGTCTGCAAGTTGTTTATCAGTTGCAACCCAGTGCAATTCAATATTTCCTTCACTAACATGTTCCCTAATGAAGTGATATCTTATATCTATGTGTTTAGTTCTTGAGTGTTGCACTGGATTTTCAGTTATGGCTATGGCACTAGTGTTATCACAATAAATTGGGATTTTGGATAGTGTCATACCATAGTCTAGGAGTTGATTTTTGATCCACAAGATCTGTGCACAGCAACTCCCAGCTGCAATGTATTCAGCTTCTGCTGTTGAAGTAGAAACTGAATTTTGTTTCTTGCTAAACCAAGAAACAAGTCTGCCTCCAAGAAGTTGGCAGCTTCCACTTGTGCTTTTCCTGTCAAGCTTACACCCTGCATAATCAGCATCTGAATAACCAATTAGTTTAAAATCAGATTCTTTGGGATACCATAATCCAAGATTTGGGGTACCCTTTAGATATCTGAGTATTCTTTTTACAGAAATCAAATGTGACTCTCTAGGGTCAGCTTGAAATCTAGCACATAGACATGTTGAAAACATTATATCAGGTCTACTTGCAGTTAGATACAAAAGTGAACCTATCATGCCTCTATAGCTAGTATTGTCTACTTTCTTTCCTTTTAAATCCTTACCTAGCTTAGTGGCTGTGGACATAGGTGTTTTTGCAGAAGTACAGTCAACCAAATCATATTTTCTCAGTAAGTCCTTAATGTACTTAGACTGACTGATGAAAATTCCCTCAGTTGACTGTTTAATTTGCAATCCTAAGAAAAATGTTAATTCACCCATCATGCTCATTTCATATCTAGACTGCATAAGTTTTGAAAATTTTGCACACAGTTTTTCATTAGTAGACCCAAAAATAATATCATCAACATATATTTGAACAAGTATAACATCAGAGCCTTGAATTCTATAAAACAATGTTTTATCTATGATACCTCTTACAAATTTATTTTCAATTAAAAACTAAGAAAGAGTATCATACCAGGCTCTTGGTGCTTGTTTTAAGCCATAGAGTGCTTTGTCTAACCTGTAAACATGATTACGAAATTTGGAGTGTACAAAACCTGGGGGTTGTTGAACATAGACTTCTTCTTCCAGTTTTCCATTAAGGAAAGCACTCTTGACATCCATCTGGTACACTTTGAAGTTCTTGTAGGATACAAAAGCAAGAAAAATTCTGATTGCTTCAAGTCTAGCCACTGGTGCAAAGGTCTCATCATAGTCAATTCCTTCCTCTTGAGAGTATCCCTTTGCAACCAGTCTTGCCTTATTCCTTGTAATTGTACCAGTTTCATCCAATTTGTTTTTGAAGACCCACTTGGCACCTATTATAGATTTGTTCCTTGGTTTGGGTACCAGTCTCCAGACTTTGTTTCTAACAAATTGGTTTAATTCTTCTTGCATGGCAATAATCCAATCAGGATCTTGAAGTGCTTCCTCAATTTTCTTTGGTTTAATCTTTGATAGAAAACTGAGGTACAAACATTCATTTTGTGTTGCACTTCTAGTCCTAACTCCATCCTCAATATTTCCTCTGATCAAATCTGTTGTGTGGTCTCTCAACCATGGTCTAGCTTTTGGCAGATTTGATCTTGAACTTGAGGCTTCATTTTCTAGATTGATAAAATTCAATCCAGCTTCATTAGCAGAAGTTTGCTCCCCCTAAACTATTGATTTCTTCTTCATTAACTCCCCCTGAGTTAGATATCTCAATAGTCTCTGTGTGTGCATCAGGGATACTAGTCTCTGATGTATCATTAGTCTCCGATGGAGAATTAATGTCATCAGTGACTTGTGTTCCATTTTGTTCCAGTACTCTAGTCTCTGATAATACATCAGTCCTTGGTACTTCATGCACAACAGTCAACTCCCCCTCAATTAAAGAGAAATCACTGTTATTTTGGGGATTTTCAGCATTCTCTGTTGGATATTCCCATGCATCCAATTCATTCTCAAAACTGAGAGGTTCATGCAATCCTTGACCAAGCATTCCTGGAATCTTTCTATCATCAAATGCAACTTGAATGGATTCCACAATGACCTTGGTTCTTAAGTTATAAACTCTGTATGCTTTGCTTGACAGAGAATAACCTAAGAAGATTGCTTCATCAGACTTATTGTCAAATTTTCCTCTTGTCTCTGATGAATCTCTCAATACAAAGCACTTACAACCAAACACATGTAAAAACTTGAGAGTTGGTTTTCTCCTAGTCATCAATTCATAAGGTGTTTTGTTGTATGCTTTGTTTATCAAGGACCTGTTTTGTGTAAAACATGCAGTGCTTATAGCTTCCTCCCAAAAGTAGGTGGGAAGCTTAGCCTCTTGCAACATGGTCCTTGCTACTTCAATGAGGGTTCTATTTTTCCTCTCAGCAACTCCATTTTGTTGAGAAGTTCTAGGTGCAGAGAATTGATGAGTAATTCCTTTCTCAGTGCAGAATTCAATTACTTGGGAATTTTTGAATTCTGTTCCTTTGTCACTTCTTATTACCCTCACTGTTTTACTTGACTCAGTTTCTATTTTCTTGACATGATCAATAATTAACTGAGCAGCTTCATTCTTTGCAAAGAGGTATTTTACCCAAGTATACCTTGTGTGATCATCAACAATTACCAGTGCATATCTATTCCTTAAGATAGACATCACATTCACTTGACCAAACAAATCCATATGGAGAAGTTGTAAAGGGTCAGTGATTGATGTTGCTGATTTGTTTTTGAATGATACACTTCTTTGCTTTCCTTTCTGGCATGCATCACACAATCCATCTTGTGTAAATTCCAATTGTGGAATGCCAGCTACCAATCTTTTCCTCACAAGACTATTGATATTCTTGAAATTCAAGTGGGAAAGCTTCTTATGCCAAAGCCAACTCTCATCAGTTGACGCTTTGCTCTAAAGACATGTGATTTGATCAGTTGAAGAAATGAGATTTGCAATGTACAAATTCCCTTTTCTTTTTCCTGTCAAGATTACAGTCCCTAATTCTTTGTCACTTACTAAACATTGATCTTCTTTAAAAGTGACATTGAATCCCTTATCACACAGTCGACTCACACTAAGTAAATTATGCTTTAAGCCATCAACTAGTGATACCTCAGTGAAGATGACATCTCCATGTTCAACAGATCCATATCCTCTAGTATGGCCTTTGCTGTCATCTCCAAAAGTGACTCTTGGGCCACTTCTCTCTTCATACTGTTTTAGCAGGGACTTATCTCCAGTCATGTGCCTTGAACAACCACTGTCCAAGTACCATGATTTCTTCTTTTTGCCCTGCACAGTAGAGAGAACTAGTTTGAGAATTTTGGGACCTAAATCTTCTTGTGTCCTTTCTCACTAGCTGCAGATTCAAGACTTGACTCAGAATGAATCGATTGCCTCTTTCCATGTTTGATTTTAATTGGGCAATTTACAGTCTTGCTTCCATTGTTTGTGAGACTAATTGACTTTGTTTTATTATTTTCAATGCAAAGACTACTTGACCTTTTTACAGGTGATTTATCTTTTGTTGTCTTTGAGTTACTAGTCTCAAGCATAGGAATTTTATTTTTGCTCCTACAGTGCATAGCTATGTGGTTTGGATTACCACATACATGACATGTTTTTCTAGGAGCATCAGACATTGAAACATAGTTGGTATATTTGTTAATGCCTAACTTGCCATTCCTATTTTCCTTGCTTCTGTTTGATTCCACAACTTTTTCAGCCTTTTGTATTGGAACAGTTTCCAATTTCTTTATTAACTGTTTCTTTGTCATAAACCCAATATTTAAGTGTTTGTTTTCATTCTTCTCAACAATATTCACTGTCTTTTGATTGAAACTTGTTTTTTCAGTGTTTTGTTGATCTTGAATGTTAATAAATCTGGGTTCATGAACAGGAGATACAAAGTTAATTTTTCTAGCAACTTTTGGCTTTTCAGTTGTGGACTCAACAGCTTCAATTAGGTCATCTAATTCTGAATTTTTATCTAACCACGCATCATAGCCTAATCCAGATTGGTGACCCATTGTTTGACTATCTACCAAGTCTTTTAGCTTTTTAGAGGAAGTATTCCACAGTTTGATCTTAGCTTGAGCAATTTCAAGTTGCTCTACTAAGTAATATTCCCTCTTTTTCAAAGCATCAATCATATGATGTGCTTTGTTTAAATCAGACTTGATAGTATCAAACTGTGCTAATCTCTCTTCAAGAAAATTGTTTCTTTTTAAGAGATTGTCACGTGATTCTTTTACATTGGTATGCTCTATAGTTAAAGATCTAAAGCTGACATGCAAATCAGATATGTCTTTTTGCATGCTTTCAATGCTAGATGTATCAAGTAAATTAAGCACGTTAAAATTCTGATTTGCATTACATACCTTTGTAGAATCAATTTACTCGTCACTACGAGCCATTAGGGCAAAGTTGACAACTTCTTCATCAGAGTCACTGTCAATCCAATCTTTTCCCTCAGTAATCAAGGCTTTGCTTTTTGATTTGGCTTTCTCGTCAGCAAAATCCTTCCTTGATTTTTCATCCTTAGATCTATCATTAGATCTAGGCTTCTTGCACTCATTGGCAAAGTGCCCTAACCCATCACAATTGTAGCATCTTATTTTCTTTAAGTCAAAGGTGACTTTTTGACCTTCTCGTTTAGGGTTAGGTTTTCTCGATGATTTTCTTCCTTTTCTGCTAGCCCTAAATTTCTTAAACTGTTTAACCATGAATGCCATGAATTCTTCCATGTCATCATCAGTATCCAATTCATCTTCATTATCAGTTGAGCTAGCGTCAGAAAATTCCTCATCAAGCTTCTCTTGAGACTTGTTTGTCTCAACCATCAACGCAGCTCCTTTGTCTCTGCCATGCATGCGCTGTCTTTGCTCTACTTCAAGTTCATAGGTCTTTAAATTCCCGTAGAGCCTGTCCAGTGTGAGTGTTTCCATATCATGAGCCTCCCTTACTGCAGTAGTCTTTGGATCCCAGCTAGGAGGAAGGGCTCTCATTAACTTGGTATTCATATCTTCATTATCATATGTCTTACCAAGTATGGTCAAGTCATTAAGCAAAGAGTTGAACCTGTCATAGATTGACGTGATTGATTCATTAGGCTTTGCTTGAAAGAACTCATATTGTTGAGTCAACAGTGAACGCCTGTTCTTCCTGACTTGATCAGTCCCCTCACATAGGACCTTGATGGTGTCCCAGACTTGTTTAGATGTCGTGCAATTGATGATGCTATTGAACATATGTTTGTCTATTCCATTGTAAAGTATGTTCATAACTTTAGCATCTTTCAACACTTGTAAGTTGTCCTCGTTGGTATAATCACTTTCTGGTGCAAGTACAAAGTGTTTTGCGACAATAGATCCTTCGACAGTTTTTGCAGGAATAAATTTCCTGGGTAGATAAGGACCCTTCTCAATCCTATCTATGTAATCTGGATCTGTTGCTCTCAAGTGCATATACATCTTTTGTTTCCACATTGGATATTCATCCCTCTTAAGAATAGGGATCCTGGTTCCACCATCACGTCCTCCATTATACGCAATCATGTTAGAGCTGCTTGCTTCGTCGTTGTTGGCCATCTCAGAATCTTGTTAATTGAGTGTTTTCAATTAAAGGCTCTGATACCAATTGTTTTTCAAGTGAGATGACCTAGAACTTGTAGAAAGGGGGGTTGAATACAAGTTCTTGCACCTTTTTCGATTTCTTGTTCTTTAAGAAATTAAACTTTTCTGCAGAATATAAAGAACAAGATAAAAACTCTATAAACAATTGCTTTTTATTGATTTAACAATTGATTACAAGGTTTCTAACAATCAAGACAAGCTTTGATCGTCAGCTTCTATTCTGTATATTAAGAGAATACAACTCTTCTAATTCTATACAGCTTCGTATTGCTATTCTGTAATTTTTTAATTACAGCTTCTAAAACTAAGTTATTAAAAACCTAGTTTCCTAATTCAAATCAAATACAATCTTTCCAATTGAAAGATTTCTAACAAGTTTCCTTGTCAGCTACGTCTTCAATAAAGTCTACGTGTGCATGGAAGACTTTTCCTTCTTTGATTTGAACTCTAACTCCACCAGTGATTAAGTCCTCGACTAATCTCCGATGGCTTCTTTAATTAGTCCCCGATCACTTCGAGTAATCTCCGATGCTTTGGCTTTAGTCGCTGATGACGTCAACTTTTAATCTACGATGTATTGTATTAATCACTGATGACGTCAGCTTTTAATCTTCGAGGTATTGTGTTAATCACTGATGATGTCAGCATTAATCTCTGACTCTTTAGTTTCAATCCCCGATGACGTAAGCTTTAATCTCCGATGACCAATCCTTCAATCTCTGATGAACAAAACTTTAATCTCCGATGAAGGATTCTTCAATCTCCGATTAACAAAACTTTAATCTCCAATGGGCAAAGTCCAATCTATGATGAACAAAAACTTAGTCTCTGATGGACTTTTCCCTTAGTCTCCGACAAGCCAAATCCAATCTTCGAAGGACTAATAAACTTAAAACAAATTGTTGAACAAACTCAACAAGTATTCCAGCAGTACATACAAATAAAATAAATCTATCTCTTTATTATAATGACTAATTTACAAACAAGAGATACTACTACTAGCTACAATACTAAAGTGTTACAAACCAACACTTTTCTGTACATTTGTATTCCTAAGTATTCTAAAGACAATCATCATCAAATGTTCATAAAACCTAACAATTTCTTTTATAATATAAAAGTTGACGAATAGAATCGCATTGCATGTATCATGTGGGTGGATTCTCGATCAATTATTTGTTATAGAAATTTTGGAGACGTAGTGACCTTTAACACCACTTAGAGAACAAATAAATATGGGATGCCATTTGTTCCAATTACGGGAGTTAATCATCATTATCAGTCTATTTTGTTTGGGTTTGCCCTTATCAAGGATGAAACGGAAGCTACATTTGTTTGGGTGTTAGAAAATTGGCTAGAAGCGGTTGAGAATAAAATTCTATTGACGATCATAACTGATTAGGATAGAGCCATGAACAATGTCATTGCTACCGTATTGCCTTCCACCAATCATTTGATTTGTACTTGGCATATCAGTAACAAATTCCCAGAGAAACTTCATCATTTATATAATAGTTACGAAACGTTTAAGGAAGACTTCTCCATTGGTACCCTATCCACCTTACTCAAGTCTACCCTAACAGGTGGAGGTATATCAATTGCTTCAATGTTAGATGCCTCCAATTGAGAAAGGAACCAACTGTTAATCATATTAGGCACATTTCTCAAATAAGAAACACTTCCAGTAAAAATGTAGGATGGGTTACTCTCTCTCACTGCGACATAATGCAAAATATAGTAGATTCTACCACTCTTCTTAAGTTCAATAGCGGATGGAAGCAAGAATTTTTCTATGTACAGTGGAGTGATGGTAGTTGGCTAGATATTCTTCCAAAAAAATGGTCTCTTGCTCATGGAGATCCGGATCCGTTCCCTTGAAATGAAGTGAACAAGGAGTCCCTTAAACTTCTTGAAGCCGATGAAGGGACTACCGAATGTGAAACCCTTCTCGAATAAAAGGTCTTGGATGAATGTGGTCTAAGCAAAGCACACATGTCGTGTGATTTTCAACCTTTTTTTTAATATTTCCCTTACTTGATTTCTTTCTTTGTGTTAACAGAGAATTGATCTTACTTTATTTTCAGGTTTATTTGTAGGTGAAAAAATTGCTCGAAAGAGACAATCTGGCCAAAAAGAACCCAAAAAATGGAAAGCATCCTCCAAATCTTCGAGAACTGCTAAGGATATACAACTTATTAAGGACGAAGAGAACCCTTGAGAAAATCTTGTCTTGGCTATGATAGTTGTTGCAGTGAAGAAAAAAAAGACTATGTCGGAGCTTGCATTAGAACTAGATGAGCCTTTCAATCCAGGATGGGAAATTAGACAAAAAGATTCTATCATGGGACATTTTGAGCTTGGTCGAGACTTTATCATGAAGTTAGTGCCTCCTGTAGACACTAGACAACTGACCTTTATGCACAATGACAGTTTTGTTGCCGAGGGTTGCAATTCCTTAGTTAATGTAAGTAACTTACAATCTTATCTTTTTAATGATACTCTTCTTTTATACTTCTTTTACTCTTCTCGTTTTTAGACTCACATGTACGTTGTGGACGCCTTTAAAAGGATTATACTCATGGGTCCTCGCATTCTTGAGCTTGAAGGGATGGTCGAACTCTGAGGATTGACAATCACTAAGCTTGAGGAAAAGAAGAAAGACACTACGACTCGCACCCAACATGTTGAGGAAAAGGCCAATACAACGACAGATGAGTTGGAGAAGTTGAAGATGGAGTTTAAGGCCACTAAAAAAGCTTTAAAGGAAGCTCCAAAGAATATTGTCAAGAAGTACCGATGATCCAAACAATACAAGAAAGATGCAGGGTAGTACATGGTAGATAATGGGACAAGATCTACCTTGACAGATATCATATGTGCCAAAAGAATGTCTTCAAGCTTTACCCTGAGATTGATCATGAAGAAATCATGGAAGATGGTGAGAAGAGGGTTCTTTTAGCTCGTCGTACCACTAATACAGATACCGACATATGCGTCGCCTTATTTGCGTCGGTACTTTAATAGAACTGTCGCATATAGTATAACAGTGGCATTATGGTAAATAAAACAAACTGTATTTGCGTCGGTTCTTTTAAAGGACCGATGCAAAAACTATAAAAAAAATAAATTAATAACACATTTGCGTCGCTTGTTTAACGAACCGACGCAAATAGTGTTAGGTATTTGCGTCGTTTTTTTTAAAGGACCGACGCAAAAATTGAAAAACTAATTAAAAAATAAATTAATAATACATTTGTGTCACTTGTTTAAAGAACCAACGCAAATAGTGTTCATTATTTGCGTCGTTTCTTTTAAATGACCGATGCAAACACTATAAAAATAATTAAAAAAATAAATAACTAAAAATAATTATTTTTTAATTAAAAAATATTGTTTAAGTATTTGCGTCGGTTCTTTAGTACAACCGACGCCAAAGATGAGAAATAATTAAAAAAAAATAAACAAAAACACATTTGCGTCACGTCGGTTAAAGACCCGACGCAATACTCTCATGTATGTGTGTCGGTTGATTTAAATATCCGTCGCAAATGTTTATGTTATTTGTGTCGGTTTTCTTCTTTGTCCGACGCATATTTAAGTTATTAAAAAGTGATATAAGTTAAAACTTTTGCTATTTGGCCTGGTAAGAGAGGAAAGAGAGCGAGATCGTCTTTGGCGGGAAACTTGGCTGAGATTTTGTAGGTTTCTTTCTTCAGTGTTTCCTTCTGAGAGCTCAGCTTTGTTGTGTAAGTAATTGTTAATTAAAATAATACATTCATCACAGGCATTATTTAAAATATCAGTATGTTTGCTTGAACTATTGTTTGTTCGCATCTTATGTATGATATTTGTACAATCGTTGTGCTTACTTAGTTAATCGTTGTGGTTATTTAGTTATACATGGATCGTCAAACATGGATGTACAATATATTGCGTAATGATGACGCATATGTGAGAGGGGTTAACGAGTTTATTATATGTGTGGTTCAACACCAAAAAATCAGAAAGGAACATGGAAAAGAAGACATGATTGTGTGCCCGTGCCGCCTTTGTGGTAATTTAAAAAAATATTCGAGAGCAGAGACAGTGCGTGAACATTTATTTCGCCCGGGTTTTAAAAAGGGTTATACGAAGTGGATTTGGCATGGCGAGGGAATAGACTCTGATATGACTGGTAGCTCATGGTCGAATTATGCAACCGAGTGCGATAATTCGGTGGATAATAACGAAGATGATGTGGACATTGATAGGGTGGAAGATAACGAAGATGATCTCCAAGACCATATGATGCCACAACCGGATATATTTGAGAGCTAGGTCCGCGATTCTAAGAAACTTTTGTATCCCGGGTACAGTGACGACTTGACAAGGTTGTCAACAACATTGAAGTTGTGCAAGTTGAAAGTCAAGAATGGATGGAGTGACAAGAGTTTTACAGAATTGTTAAAACTTTTACGAGAAATACTTCTGGTGAATAACAAGCTTTCCACTTCCACGTACGAGGCAAAGAAGATGTTGTGTCCTATAGGTATGGACGTAAAGAAGATACATGCATGTCCAAATGACTGTGTGTTGTTTCGAAATGAGAATGAACATTTACACACATGTCCTAAGTGTGGAGCATCTCGGTACAAGCGGGAGGGTAATGATTCTTCTAAGGATGATAAATAAAAGGCTCCTAGCAAGGCGGTTTGGTATTTACCCATAGTGCAACGATTCAAACGCCTATTTGCAAATGCAAAAGGTGCAAAACATTTGAGGTGGCATGCGGAAGGTAGGAAATCAGGTGGGATGCTTAGACACCAGGGTGACTCTCCACAATGGAGAACCATCGATTATAAATTTCCTGAATTTGTTGGAGAAGTTAGGAATCTACGACTTGGACTTTGTACGGATGGGATGAAACCTTATGGCACTCTAAGTTGTCAACATAGCACATGGCCAGTTCTTTTGTGGGATGACGGTGTTTTGGTCTTTGATGCAAATACTCAAACGGATTTCACATTATGTGCCATGTTATTTTGCACCATAAATGATTTTCCTACTTATGGAAACTTGTCAGGGTACATTGTCAAATGAGCTAAAGCATGTCCAATTTGCGAAGATGCTACTATTGACCACCGTCTAAATAATTGCAAGAAAAATGTGTTTATGAGTCACCGAACATTTCTTCCCCGTGATCACCCTTATCGTAAGATGAAAAAGGCTTTTGATGGGCATATCGAGACTCGAGAAGCCCGTTTGCCTTTAACTGGGAAAGAAGTCTTTGAGCGGGTTAAGGATATGGATGTTGTATTTGGAAAGTTGTATCAACCTCCTAAGTCGAAGAATCTGTGGAAGAAGAGATTCATATTTTGGGATCTCCCGTATTGGGAACACATACAAGTTAGACAGTGTCTTGATTTTATACATATTGAGAAAAATTTCTGTGATAGTATTGTTGGGACATTGTTGAATATACTAGGAAAGACAAAGGACGGGATCAAAGTCAGAAAATATATGGAAAAAATGGGTATACGACTAGAGTTAGCACCACAAGAATAAGAAAAACGTACATATCTACCTCCAACTTGTTATACTTTCTGTAAAAAAGAGAAAATTACATTTTTGTGAGTGTTTGTTTGGTGTGAAAGTTCCATATGGATATTCTTCAAACATCAAAAGGTTTGTGTCGATGAAGGGTTTGAAACTTGTGGGTATGAAGTCACATGATTGTCATGTGTTAATGCAACAGCTATTACCAATTGGAATTCGAGGGATATTGCCGAATCACGTGAGACTTGTTGTTATGAAACTTTGTTTTTTCTTTAATGCCTTCTGCAGCAAGGTGATTGAACCCATCACGTTGGATAAATTACAAGCTGATATTGTTGTGACACTATGTCAGTTTGAAATATATTTTCCACCTTCATTTTTTGACATTATGGTACATTTGGTTAGAGAGATTAAGTTATGGGTATATTGAAAAGATATGTGAGGAACCGATATCGGTCGGAAGCTAGCATAGTTGAAGGATATTTAGTTGAGGAGGCTATTGAATTTTGCACAGAATATTTAGTGGCTGTCAATCCTATTGGAATTCCCAAATCTCGTCACGAGGGAAGACTTCATGGGCAGGGTACATTGGGATCCAAATGGATCTCTCCTGGGTGTGAACTGCGCGATAGAGCGCATCTCTTTGTCCTGCAACACATGACTGAAGTTTATCCTTACTTAGATTGTCATGTCAGTTTGATTAGGAGACATAATCCTTCAAAAAGTGGCATTTGGGTTACAATTGAACATAATCGCTCATTTGTTGGATGATTTAAAGACCGTGTAATGTGCCAGTTGTCAGATACACCAAATGTCATTTCTAATATGATAAAATGGTTAGCATATGGCCCCAACACGCTTGTTCGATCTTATGAAGGTTATGATGTTAATGGATATACTTTTTACACCCAGCGTCAAGATGGAAAGAGCACTATGCAAAATAGTGGTGTTACTGTGGAAGCTTCATCAACAGAATTTTTCAGAGGCAAATTTTCAGGATCGAAAGATGTGAAAAAGTCATATTATGGGATGATTGAAGATATTTGGGAGCTTGAGTACAGAGAATTCAAGGTTGGTCTCTTTCGTTGTAATTGGATTGATATACGTCGTGGTGTTCGAAAGGATGACTTAGGATTTACTTTGATAGATTTTAGTCAGTGGGGTCACATGGACGACCCATTTATACTCGCAACGCAAGTAAAACAAGTATTTTATATCCAAGACCCCGCCGATCCTAAGTTTTCAATTGTTGTTCAAGGCAAGAGAAATATTCTTGGTATTGATGATGTTGTTGACGAAGACGAGTATAACCAATTTGATGAGAATCCTCCTTTCTCTGTAGGTCTACCTACCCCATATGGTGACGATAATGGAGAAACAAACTACCTACGTAATGACCATGGTGAAGTGTTATGGATTGATCATGGAAAATAAGTGCAGGACCTGAAGGTTTTAATTTGTTTTATTCCAATAGTTGTAAATAAATAAATATTTGTTTTATTCCAATTATTGTAAATATTTGTTAATTGTAAATAATTGTTAATTGTTTTAATTTGTTTTTATTCCAATAATTGTAAATTTTAATTTGTTTTTTATTCCAATAGTTGTAGCTGATTGTTTGCTGAAGTAAATTTTATATATTTCTGGTTGAGTATGGGAAGTAGTTCTTGGCAACAATCATACAGCAATCCCTTCTTTTTTAGTATTCAAGTCCCCTGTTTGTCCCCTGTTTTTGAGTATTTGCGTCGGTTTTTTATAACACACGATGCAAATGTTCCATTATTTATGTTGGTTTTCCTAAACAACCGACACAAAATCTATAAAAAATAAAAAACTTAGTCTCCGACAGTCAAAAGCTTAGTCTCTGATTGTTCAAAAACTAACCCTCCGACAGTTCAAAAACTTAGTCTCCGACAGTTCAAAGTTAATATTAGAGAAATTAAGTGTATTCATTACCAATGTAACTTTAAATTAATATTTTACTTATATTGAAAGTCGTTAATAACATATAATATAAGTATGAAATAAAAAATAAGTAAAAAATATTAATGATCGACTAACTAAACAACTACAATATATAACACATTTAATATACATCACATATGGTATTAATGAATTTCAATATGAGTAAAATATTAATTTTCTTTTAGATTATTGTGTAATATATTAATATAATAGTATTTAAAAAAAAATTCATTTGCGTCGGTCCTTTTAAAGGACTTGACGCAAATGTTGGATTTAGGCATCGGTGGTTTAAAAGCACCAACGCAAATACCCGCTTTAAAAAATAAATTATTAATACATTTATGTTTAAGAGTTAATTATAATATAGTATAGTATTTATATAATACAGTAATGATTATCATACTACGTATGCTCATGTATTTTTTACATTAAAATAGAAACATTTGCCTTTTAATTTATTATATATTAGTTTATATTATATTATAGTATAACATATATATTATATATATGATATATGGTATATATGTTAGGTTTTAGAACATTTGATGATGATTGTCTTCAGATTACTTAGAGTACAAATGTATAGAAAGTGTTAATTAGTAACACTGAAGTTTTGTAGGTAGCAGTTATCTCTTTGTTTGTAATTCATTCATTCTTTATAAAGAGATATAATTATTTTTTATTTATAAGTAACTGCCGGAATGGTGTATCGAAGCTTCAGAAAGTCGAAGTGTGTATTTGATCCGTTGGGTTCATAAAAAGGCTTGTCGGAGACTAGGAAAACTTGTCAGAGACTAAGGTTTTTTTTTTTATCTATCAGAGACTAGTTTTGCCTGTCGGAGACTAAGGCTTACGTCATCAGAGACTAAGTCTAATGGAGTCGAAGACTAAAGCTGACGTTATCGGAGACTAAGGTTAAAAGTATCAGAGACTAAGCTGACGTCATCGGAGACTAAGCCTTAAAGCATCGGAGACTAAATAACTCTATCGGAGACTACACAATCTAATGTCATCAGGGACTAAAAGCCCTGGAGACTAGTAATGACGTCACCAGAGACTAAAAATGAAGCATCAAGGACTAATCGTGATTTATTTCCTGAAAGATACAGAGTTCGAATTAAAAAGGAATATCTTCCACGTAAAGCAAGATATTATTGAAGACGTAGCTGGTAAAGAAACTAACCAGAAATCTGTTCCTATCAAAAAGGAAAGATTGTGTTTAATTCGAATAAGGAAGCTAAATTTTATTCAAAATAGAAACTGAGTTAATAGTAATTCAGTTGTTAGAGAAGCTGTAATTAGGTTTATAGAAAATTGTAATTTGAAGCTGTATAGGTTTTTCATAGTTTGTATCTTTTCCTATACAGAATAGAAAAGAAGCTGATGATCATATTTA
The DNA here is from genome assembly GCA_014636745.2 of Centella asiatica. Classification (NCBI taxonomy): domain Eukaryota; kingdom Viridiplantae; phylum Streptophyta; class Magnoliopsida; order Apiales; family Apiaceae; genus Centella; species Centella asiatica. The sequence continues at coordinate 41,030,959 of CM025786.1, forward strand.
TTATGATTGTTAGAATTTGTAATCAGTTGTGAAATCAATATAGCAATTGTTTATAAATTGATTTGAGTTTTTGTTCTTTATATTCCGCAAGAAAGTTTAATTTCTTAAAGAACAAGAAATTCGAAAAGTATTAAAAGAACTTGTATTCAACCCCCCCTTCTATAAGTTCTCGGCATCTCATTGGGAAAACAATTGGTATCAGAGCCTTTAATTGAATTTAGTCAATTAATACGTTCCAAGAGATGGCCAATGATGAAGCAAGCAGCTCTAGCATAATGGCGTATGCGGGAAGTCGTGATGGTGGTACTAGAATCCCAATTCTTAAACGAGAAGAATATCCAATGTGGAAGCAAAAGATGTACATGCACTTGAGAGCAACAGATCCAGATTACATTGATAGGATTGAGAAGGGTCCCTATGTACCCAAGAAATTTATTCCTGCTAAAACAGTCGATGGATCTGTTGTTGCAGAACACTTTGAACTTGCTCCAGAATGTGATTATACAAACGAAGACAAGTTGCAAGTGTTAAAGGATGCTAAGGTGATGAACATACTTTATAATGGAATTGATAAAAATATGTTCACAAGCATCATAAATTGCACTACATCGAAGTAAATCCGGGACACCATCAAAGTCTTGTGTGAAGGAAGTGACCAAATCCAAAAGAACAAAAGGTCATTGTTGACACAACAATATGAGTTCTTTCAAGCAAAGCCTGGTGAACCAATAACATCAGTTTATGATAGGTTCAACACTTTGCTCAATGATTTGAAAATACTTGGAAAGTCCTATGACAATGAGGATGTCAATACCAAGTTCATGAGATCTCTTCCTCCAAGTTGGGATCCAAAAACAACAGCCATAAGAGAGGCTCATGACTTGGACATACTCACATTGGATAGGCTCTATGGGAATTTAAAGACATATGAACTTGAAGTAGAGCAACGACAACGCATGCATGACAGGGATAAAGGAGCTGCGTTGATGGTTGAGACAAGCAAGTCTCAAGAGAAGCTTGATGAGGAATCTTCCGATGCTAGCTCGACTGATCAGGAAGATGAACTGTTGAGGGGGAGTTAACTGTTGTGCATGAAGTACCAAGAACTAATACTCTATTAGAGATTAGAGTATTAGATGAAACTCAAGAGACTGGTGAAATTAGTATTCCATCAGAGACTAATGGTTCACCAGAGACTAGAGTCACTGATGCACAATCAGAGACTATATGGACACCAGAGACTATTGAGATAAATAGATCAGTGGGAGCTAATAATGAAGAAGTCAATGGTTTAGGGGGAGCAGTCTCTGGTCATGAAGCTAGATTGGACAACATCAATCTAGAAAATGAAGCCTCAACTTCAAGATCAAATCTGCCACGTGCAATTCCATGGTTGAGAGACCACACACCAGATTTGATAATTGGAAGTCTAGAGGATGGAGTCAAGACTAGAAGTGCAACACAAAATGAATGCTTATATCTCAGTTTTCTCTCAAAGATTGAGCCAAAGAAAATTGAGGAAGCACTTCAAGATCCTGATTGGATAATTGCCATGCAAGAGGAGTTAAACCAATTCACTCGAAACAAAGTCTGGAGACTGGTACCCAAACCAAGGAATAGATCAATAATTGGTGCCAAGTGGGTCTTCAGAAATAAAATTGGATGAAACTGGTACAATAACAAGAAATAAAGCAAGACTGGTTGCAAAAGGATATTCTCAAGAAGAAGGAATAGATTATGATGAAACTTTTGCACCAGTAGCAAGACTTGAAGCAATAAGAATCTTCTTGGCTTTTGCAGCCTACAAGAACTTCAAGGTGTACTAGATGGATGTCAAAAGTGCTTTCTTGAATGGAAAATTGGAAGAGGAAGTCTATGTTTGCCAACCCCCAGGTTTTGTGGACTCCAAATTTTCAAATCATGTCTACAGGTTAGACAAAACACTTTATGGCTTAAAACAAGCACCAAGAGCCTGGTATCATACTCTATCTCAATTTTTGCTTGAAAATAAATTTGTTAGAGGTATCATAGATAAAACCTTATTTTATAGAAAACAAGGCTCTGACATAATATTGGTGCAAATATATGTAGATGATATTATATTTGGATCTACAAATGAAAAACTTTGTGAAAAATTTTCAAAACTTATGCAGTGTAGATATGAAATGAGTATGATGAGAGAATTAACATTTTTCTTAGGTTTGCAAATAAAACAATCAACTGATGGAATATTTATCAGTCAGTCCAAGTATATCAAAGACTTATTGAGAAAATATGATTTGGTTGATTGTACATCTGCAAGAATACCCATGCCTACTGCCACTAAGCTAGATAAAGATTTAGAAGGAAAGAAAATTGATATTACTAGCTATAGAGGCATGATAGGCTCTCTTTTATATCTAACTGCAAGTAGACCAGATATAATGTTTGCTACATGTTTATGTGCTAGATTTCAAGCTGACCCTAGAGAGTCACATTTGATTGCTGTAAAAAGAATACTCAGATATCTAAAGGGTACCCCAAACCTTGGTTTATGGTATCCCAAAGAATCTGATTTTAAACTAATTGGTTATTCAGATGCTGACTACACAGGTTGCAAGCTTGATAGGAAAAGCACAAGTGGAAGCTGCCAACTTCTTGGAGGCAGACTTGTTTCTTGGTTTAGCAAGAAACAAAATTCAGTTTCTACTTCAACAGTAGAAAATGAATACATCGCAGCTGGGAGTTGTTGTGCTCAAATCCTATGGATCAAGAATCAACTCCTAGATTATGGTATGTCATTATCCAAAATTCCTATCTATTGTGATAATACTAGTGCCATAGCAATAACAGAAAATCCAGTGCAACATTCAAGAACAAAACACATAGATATTAGATATCACTTCATAAGAGAACATGTAAGTGAAGGTAATATCGAATTACACTGGGTAACAACTGATAAACAACTTGTGAACATACTCACAAAACCTTTAGATGAATCTACCTTTTCTAGATTAGTTTCTGAATTAGGAATGTTGAATTATGCCTCTAAAATTGATTAATTTTTGAAAACAAGTTGTTTAGTTGTATGACGCTAGAATTAAATTTCTGGATTTGAAGCTATTCTTTGTGAACAGAATTTTAGAAGCTAGAATTTAATTTCTGGAATGTAGCTGTTTTTTTTCTAAACAGAATTTTTGAAGCTAATAATCATTAAACTTGATTGTTGGAAATATTTTAAAAGCTTAAAAGAAAGAGACTATCTTAGTCCCTGATAGTGTTTTAATTAGTCCCCGACTTAATTAAAACTTGAACTATCGGAGACTAACTAGTCCCCGACAGTTGTTTTTAATTAGTCCCCGACTTAATTGAAACTTGAACTATCGGAGACTAACTAGTCCCCGACAGTAGTTTTTAATTAGTCCCCGACTATATTAAAAATTTGAACTCTCGGAGACTAACTAGTCCCCGACAGTTGTTTTTAATTAGTCCCCGACTTAATTAAAACTTGAACTATCAGAGACTAACTAGTCCCCGACAGTAGTTTTTAATTAGTCACCGATTGAATTAAAAATTTGAACTCTCGGAGACTAACTAGTCCCCGACAGTTGTTTTTAATTAGTCCCCGACTGAATTAAAAAATTGAACTATCAGAGACTACATTAGTCCCCGACGTCATTTTTGGTTAGTCTCTGACTCAATCAAAATGAACTATCGAAGACTAATCGGGTCTAGTCTCTTATGAGTGATCCTATCAGAGATTAGGGCAATCTCCGATCGAGGGTAATCTGGTAGTTATCCTACCTACGATCGAAAAACGGTTCACCATCTTTAGAATTGCAAACGTTTCTCATACTTTGCTAAAAGTAAAATCAAACATTTTTGCAATCACAATCTCTCAAAGCTTTGAAATTATTTTCTCTCTACAAATACTCTGCAATCTAACCCTATTTTAAGTTTCTTCAAAGTTCACAGATCTCTTCTAATGGCCGCTAAAACAGTTGCTTTCAAGTTTGGAGACTTTGACATCATCAAGACTAACCATGTAGGGGTGGCTAACAAGCATGAATTTGAAGCCCAGTACCACCCTTTTGTGGATTTTCTTCAAAACTCCACACTCACTTATGCCATTTATGAAGCTCCTGTCCAAGCTGCTGAGGTTCTCACGGCTGTCTGGTCTACTGCTACTATCCAGGAAGAGAATACTGACTCTCCTGTGGTAAGTTTCAGGTATGCAAACTCTGTTTATAATATAGATCATACTGTAGTTAATAATGCTTTACACTTGCCAATCTATGAAAACTTTGACTCCCCTGCCTCTGATGAAGAACTGATTTCAATGTTTAAAAATTTACATTATACTGCTGAGATTAGTTCTATTGGGTCTATTACACGATCCCATCTAAGGCAAGAGTGGTCACTGTTCTTTGATATAATAACTAAAGCATTTACTTCAAAATGCAGTGGATATGATGCTATCACTACACTCACACAACAAATTGCTTTTAGTGTGTTGTATGATAGACATCTAAACATTGGGCTTTTAATTATGCAAAATCTTTTTGTAAAATTGAAATCTGGTAATAAACACAAAATTTATTATGCTAGGTTTTTGATGATGATTGCTTATTATCTAATCCCTAACCTTAATATTACTGGATTGCAAGTTGTACCAACTGTTTTGCAGAGTAAAAGAATTTTTACTGATGTGAAGCATGAATCTGCCAAGGTAAAGGTTCCCTTATTTTTCCCTCCTGTCATGAGAACTATTCTCATTGACAGGCTTCCAACCCTTTATTCTTTGCAATTATTTGAGGATATTGAAAGCCAAAACCTTATTAATCCTCAAACCACTTCACAACAACAATTCCTAGCCCTCACCACAGTTTCCCAAAAGACTGTGGTTGTAAAAACAAAGACAGCCAAGAAGCTCCCAATAAAAAGAAAAATAATTGAGGGAGTAAGTAAGGATGAGGGAGAGCAGGAAGCTGAAGTACCACTTCAGAGAAAGAAGAGATCAATAACCTTTAGCCAAAAGCAATCCATTGCTTCCCAACAAGTAATGGAGGTTATAAGGAAAAACAGTGAACTGTCACCATCCTCCCAAAAGGATGTTGACATTGAAGAAAGTTCCCAACCAGGAACACACTGTACAGAGTCTGCACAACCTATTGTTCACCAACAAGAGGAAACCCAAAGAGAGCAAATACAAGAAAAAAGTGACATAAGGAGTGCACACACAGAGTCATCACTTGATGTTCCTCAATTTTCAATGTCTGAGGAACAACCAACACTCCACACTGTACATTCTTCTCCCATACTTGATTCTTTTGATATTACAAAGTTAAATTCTCTTGATTTTTCCCAAGAGGAGCCAACACTCAAAACAAGCTCTCAAACATATTCCATGGATAGATCCCTAGCCCAAAATACACAAAGGGAACCCCCTATCCATGCAGTCACATCTACTTCTCCAACCCCCATTTCTGTAAGACAGAGTGTACCCATCCAAATGAGTGAGGATGTGAGAATAAATAGTGAGAGTCAGGCTCCTGACCTAGAAAAAGGAGAGAATATACACATACTTGAGAGTCAAGCTTTAGATAGCTTGGAAAAAGGAGAGCATGAGAAGCCGGGTGCCCAACCCCAGGCAAAAGGAGAGGGTGTGAGCAAGGATGAGATCCTTGAACAAAATAAAAGAGAGAAATTTTCTGCAGGTGCATTTTTACAACCTGTTGAAACCAGCTCACAAGAAGCTCAAGTTTCTTCTGCTTCCCCCACCAATATCTAAACAGAAGAAACTGGGAAAAGTTCAAGCACAGGGGATGTAACATTAAACGTAATAACAGAGATATCTAATGCAGACTTGGAGATTCTATATGGTCTACAACAACAACAAGATCATATGTCTGCATTAAAGACATGGCTTGCAGATGAAACTGTGCCTGAAGAACCTGCAGAGACAAATGTTGATGAATGGCTTGATGCCACATACTTAAACACTTTGGAGGAACCAGCCGCCCATTTAAGGTAGGATTATGTGACCAACATAGGGTCAACTGCCTCTGCACCATCTGTTAAAGATATTCTTGAAGAAGTAACCAAGGTGGATAAGAAACATACAAAGTTTCACCACTTCTTGGTTACTGGCATAAATGGTACAGTGAAGAAAATGGAGGAAAGGATGGAGTTAGAGATAGACAAAATCAGAAGGTGCTATGAAGGACACTTGCCAAGGAGGACTATTACTGCCATTGATACACTTATCAAAGACAAGTCCAAGACTGACAGTCGACTTCAAGCCCTAGAAGCCAATATCCAACTCCTGATCCAAAAACAAGAAAGAATGGAGCAACTCCTGATGCAGACAATTCCTCATTTGGCCACCTCCTCTCACCCTAAAGATGCCGATGTCAAAAAGGGGGAGAGTGGTCAATTCAAACATCATGTTCCTGTACAAAAACCAAAATCTAGTCCTGTCCTTGATGCAGAATTGCAAGCAATGATGGACAGGATCTTAAAGAAACATTCTGATCTTCAAGCAGCAACAACAAAGCCAACAACAACACAACTTCCAACAACAACTTCCAACAACAACAACAACAACAGCAACAGCAACATCTCCTCTTTCCACAGCACAAGCCCCAACAATGAAAGACAAAGGCAAGGGTGGTTTGGTTGAGGAGCCAAAGAAATCAAAATCTGCTCAACCAAGACAGCCTAAGCTGATGGGGGATGCTATGAAGACTGCTCACTTTCCTACTCCAGTTGAACTGATAGTGGATGGGAAAGTGGAGTTAGTTTATCCTCAAGAACAAAAGCTGATAGAATCTGATGCACTATTAGCTCAGAAACTTCAAGAGGAGGAGGATATGGCAGCAGCAAGGGAGGAAGAGGAGGAAGCAAAGACGAAGAGACTTTTATCAAAAAGGTCAAATGCACAGAAAGTAGCCATAACCAAAAAGAAGAATAAAGAGATGGAAGAGGCTGAAAAGAAATCGAGGAGGCAACCTTTGGTTCAGGAATCTGCAAAGAAACCTGTAACCAGGACAACTATCAAGAAGCCTACTTCTCACAATCCTCCAAGGTCAACTGAGACTGCTTTGGTGGCTGTGCGTGGACCAACAAAGCCACAAATAGTTTCATCAAAGAAGTCTTACAAAGTTGAAATGGCAAGTGGTGATGAAATAATAAAAGCCCTGAAGAAAAGTACTAAGAAGATAGATCTGATCAAGGGTAAGAAAAACAGAGAACTTCTTCATGTCTTTTTGAAGGATGGAGAGTCTTTGAAATTCGAGAAGCCAGCCTTGGAGGGACAGACTAAAGAAAATCTGGAATGGTTGCTGACTGTGGTATTTGAAACTTCTGATCTCAACATGGATCTTCGAAGCCAGATTCAAAAGGTAATGAAGGTGAAGCATAAGGTGGATACAGTGCCGGAAGCTAATCCTAAACCTCTAGGATTTTGGTATGAGACTTTTCATGGAGAGAAAGTCTTCTTCAATTACAACAGAGATATCAACAGTGTTAATGAGAGAAATATTGAAGGATTTATTGGTCTACTCAAAGATGCTGAAGATGAGATGGAGATTATTCTGAGAAAACTGTTGATAGAAAGGTTGGATGTGTTGAAGAAAAGCAAAAGATGAAGTTGTTGAAGTTGGAGGTATGTTGGTTGTTAATTAAGTTGTAATTTTTATTTTTGAAGCCAGACTTATAGGATTTAAACCTGAGTCTTGGTGGAAGCTGAACAATAGGTCGAAGATCTTAGTTCAGAATACATTTGTAGTTAGAAATTCTTTATTCTTTTTCTAAGTAATTGTAATGTTGAGTTTTGACATCATCATCAACCTTGAAATTATGCTTATCATTATGATATTCATAATTAGGGGGAGATTGTTAGGTTTTAGAACATTTGATGATGATTGTCTTTAGATTACTTAGCGTACAAATGTATAGAAAGTGTTAATTAGTAACACTAAAGTTTTGTAGCTAGCAGTTATCTCTTTGTTTGTAATTCATTTATTCTTTGTAAGTAGATATAATTATTTTTTATTTGTAAGTAACTGCTGGAATGGTGTATCGAACCTTCAGAAAGTCGAAGTGTGTATTTGATCCGTTGGGTTCACAAAAAGGCTTGTCAGAGACTAGGAAAACTGGTCAGAGACTAAAGATTTTTTATCTATCGGAGACTAGTTTTATCTATCGGAGACTAAGGCTTTCGTCATCAGAGACTAAGTCTAAAGAAGTCAGAGACTAAAGCTTACGACATCGGAGACTAAAGTTAAAAGCATCAGAGACTAAGCTGACGTCATCGGAGACTAAGCCTTAAAGCATCAGAGACTAAATAACTCTATCGGAGACTACACAATCTGATGTCATCAGGGACTAAAAGCACCGGAGACTAGTAATGACGTCACCAGAGACTAAAGATGAAGCATCAGGGACTAATCGTGATTTATTTCCTGAAAGATACAGAGTTCGAATTAAAAAGGAATGTCTTCCACGTAAAGCAAGATATTATTGAAGTCGTAGTTGGTAAGGAAACTAACCAGAAATCTGTTCCTATCAAAAAAGAAAGATTGTGTTTGATTCGAATAAAGAAGCTGAATTTTATTCAAAATAGAAACTGAGTTAATAGTAATTCAGTTGTTAGAGAAGCTGTAATTAGGTTTACAGAGAATTGTAATTTGAAACTGTATAGGTTTTTCATAGTTTGTATCTTTTCCTATATAGAATAGAAAAGAAGCTGATGATCATATTTATTATGATTGTTAGAATTTGTAATCAGTTGTGAAATCAATATAGCAATTGTTTATAAATTGATTTGAGTTTTTGTTCTTTATATTCCGCAAGAAAGTTTAATTTCTTAAAGAACAAGAAATTCGAAAAGTATTAAAAGAACTTGTATTCAACCGCCCCTTCTACAAGTTCTCGGCATCTCACTGGGAAAACAATATAATATATATATATATATATATATATATATATATATATATATATATATCACATTTTTTAATTAATCACTATAACTAATGGTATTAATGAATTTCAATATGAGTAAAATATTAATTTTCTTTTAGATTATTGTGTAATATATTAATATAATAGTATTTTAAAAAAAATTCATTTGCGTCGGTCCTTTTAAAAGACCCGATGCAAATGTTGGATTCAGGCGTCGGTGGTTTAAAAGCACTGACGCAAATACCCGCTTTAAAAAATAAATTATTAACATAATTTTCTTTTAGATTAATATGTAATATATTAATATAAATTGTATATTAAAAATAATAATAATAACTAATTTGCATCTGTCCTGTTATATAACTGACGCAAATGTTGGGTTTATGCGTTAGGTTTTTAAAAGAACCGACGCAAATACCAGATTTAAAAAATAAATCATTTGCGCCGGTTCTCTTAAAGACCCGACGCAAATGTTGTGTTTATGCGTCAGTTTTTAAAAGAACCAACGCAGTGTATAATTTTTTTATTTTATATTATTATTTGTTTTCGCGACATATTTTTCATTTGCCCCTCTCTTTACCGCCTATTCATTTCCTTTGCGCGGCATAACATTTGCTTTGCCCTAAATCTTTAGAAGCTGCATACACTGCATACGAGCTGCACACATTTTCATTTCAAGTTCTTAATCGATAAAGATACATTTCCATTTCAGTTTCTGGCGAATACACTGTAATCGGCCTCGGATTTGTTACAAGTAAAAGAGGTACATAATTTTTTTTCAACTGAACTGCGAGATTTACATTCTTTTTCTGTTTTTTGTTTTAATACAACATTTGTTTAAAGCCCCAAAGTGTGTCTTGTGATATATGTGTTCTATTTGTGTTTCTATGTGTTCTGTTTGTGCTTCTTTTGAATGGAAGCACTGCGATATACTATGTGTTTTGTTTGTGTGTCTTTTCTTTTTGTTGTTGGGATGCACTTTAATTTTTGGCAATATTTTTGCATTTTCTTATGTCGTGTTACAAATTGGTACCTTCTCATTTTCTTGATGATTGAACAATACATATACTGTTAGTTGGGAATTTTTTTTCCGCCTAAGTTGCTTGTTGAAGCATTCTGTACTTCACTGTTGGGATTCACTGTAATTACAGTGCACTACAAATGCATTGTAATAAATTTAATCCTAGTAAATATAATCCTATAAGATTTCCTATTGCACTGTAATTGTAAAGTTAACTCTGTAGTTTATTTTTAAATGTGAATTTTTTGATATTTTCTGATGTACTTTGTAATTTACAATTATCATGGACCACCGAGGTTCGAGTGAGAGACCTACTAAAAAAACTAGAGGTCCAACATCTTGCAAAACATTGAAAGAAAAGTCCGCAAATAAACTAGTGCAGAAAGTGATTGAGTTTGATGATCTTGGTGTTACCATTGGAACATATGATGCTGCATTCAAGTCGTACATTGGAGTACTAGTTAGAGTTTAGGTTGACATTAATATTCAGAGTTGGCAAGAAGTCAGTGATGGACTAAAGGATACGATTTGGGAAGATATTAAGGTATGAATTGAAAAGAATAATTAGTTGTTTTAACATATATTGTCGTTCAAATTTTATTACATGTTACTTATATGCATGATTTGACTCAGACTGAGTGGAATATAACGGATGATGTGAGACGGAATGACGTATTAAAATCTGCAGCAAAAATTTGGAGGGATTTCAAGTCAAGGTTAGTCTACTAATACTTGCGTCTAGACAAGGACCCTTGCGAGAAATATGACTTCATAACTTGAGAGCAATGGAAAAAATTCATTTATGATCATCAAAGTGAAGAATTTCAGGTATATTATTTTTGATATTTATATTATTATTGGTTTTTAGATAATATTATGTTGAACAGGGACTGTTTACTCATATTATTGTTTTATTTTCTAACAGACTAAAAGTGAGAAGGCACGTGAAAGCCAGAAGTTTAATGAGTATTCACATTATCTGGGAAGACTTGGATATGCAGCGAAAAAATCTAAGTGGATGGTTGATGACCCTCTTGCTTCTCTACCTTCGTCCGAATCAGTTAATTTAGAAATTGTATCAACCGATCGAACTGATCGTAGTTACGATTGGATTCGGGCGAGAGTTAGGAAGAGGGATGAAGGTGAAGGTTATTATTTTCTCAAGGACGAGACTAGGGATATTGTTCAAAGAATGGTAAGAGTATTTTGTTCATTTAAAAATATTTATATTTACAGTATAACTTAAAATATTAATCGTTAAATTGATTTTGAAACAGGTGGAATGGAAAGACAAAGCCTGCGAAGGTTCGTGGACTCCTCACGGGCATGATGACATATTGTCACGTGCACTTGGAAAGAAAGAGCACGGCGGGCGTGTCAGAGAGGTTGGAGGAATAGTGCGCATGAAGGATGTATTCGGGACAGACAGAGGCAAGTCCCATAAAGCCATAATATCAATGGATGAGTTGTCTACGATAACTCAAGAAATTGAAACAAAAGTGGCCAATCGATTTGCACAGCAGTACCAATCTCAAATGAATGAAATGGATATGAAATACAAAGACCAGATTGGTACACTGCAAAGTCAGCTTGCTAACATATTCAATGTAATGAGCCAAATGGGAATGCCTATTCCCCAACAAACTCCAACAACCGACGTGATTCAAAGTAGCTCTCACTCGGTGGATCCATTCTTTGAAATAAAGGTATACTTATTTTTACTTTTTTCTATGTTTTTCAATCATAAGTTATCATATAAGTGCCCTATATGATCCTAACTGAATTTTTTTTATATAACGTAGAAGCCGACTCCATGCCATCTCTGTGTCATCCTTTCTGAGACCGGCAAAACTATTGTGGCTTTTGGGACTGTTTTTGCATCAAATGCATCATGTGACGTTCATGGTACTCAAATGGAGGTCAACAATGTAAGAGTATCCATCGATGACGTTCACCCTGAATTTCAACAAGCTCCTCTTCCCGTGCCTACGTATGAACATACAAGAGTAGGTGACACATTAGGTAGCTTTGTTCAGTGGCCTAAACAACTTGTACTGTTGGGGCAGGTAACAAATTTCAAATTAACATTATTAATTATAAATTATTGTTGTTAATTCATTAAATTCATGTAAATGTTATTGTTTAACACTTTATATGTGAGAACCCGAAAATTTTAAATGTATTTTATGGTAAGAAATAATTTTATTTTGTATTACTATATTTTTTTTATGGAGTTAGCCTTTTTAAATATGAATGATAAATTCATATCTACAATGAAAATTTTGATGATGATGTGATATCCATGATGATGAGGTTAAGTTCCTTAAAAAGGTATCAAAAAGGGGATTAGCAAACCCCATATAAGATTATATTGAACAGCATGGAGGAAGAGGAGAGGGTTACATAGCATTTGTGATTACGTGTTTGATTAGAAACTGTTTAGGTGGCTAAGTTTTCATGCATGTACAACAGCAGCTGTTTGTTGTCAAGAAGTCATGATGAACAGTCGTTTAACCGTCCAAATTAACCAATCGTTTTATTCCAATGCGTAACCTTAGTTTACTGCTCTTGAACTCTATAAATACCTCATTCGAGATGAAATTTTAATTCCTTTACCAAAATTTCTCTTTTCAGAGTTTCGTTTAAACTTATTATCTCCATAAATTTCCTAGTTCTTCTTTCGGAAAATTATTTTCAGACCAGCTTTGATTTCACCCTTGAGAACAAAGAGGTAAGAACCTGGAACCCTACTTAGTTTCTTTCGTGCATAGCATCAAGATTTATGCTAAGTTCTTATTCTTTTGCATCTTCATAAGACATCATAAGCTGGGTTTGAGCATGATAGGTCTTCCATCGTAGCAAAATCAAGCGATGTTGTTAATCTTTGATGAGATAGTTTTAGTCTCTGACGAGATAATTCTTAGTCTCTGATGAGATATTTTTAGTCTCTGATGAGATATTCTTAGTCTCTGACGAGATAATTTTAGTCTCTGATGAGATGTTGTTAGTCTCTGATGATGACGTCACCCTTAGTCCCCGATGAGTTAAGATGACGTCATCAGTCTCTGATGAATTATTTAGTCTCTGATGACGTCAGCCGTAGTCTCCGACAGGCTAAAGTGTAGTCCCCGATGACGTCATTAGTCTCCGATGGATTATTTACTCTCGGATGACGTCAGCTTTAGTCTCCAATAGGCTAAAGTTTAGTCCCTGATGACGTCATCAGTCTCTGATAAGAAGTTAGTCTCCGATGACGTCACTCTTAGTCTCCGATAGAATTAAGATGATGTCATCAGTCCCTGATGACGTCATTCCTTAGTCTCCGATGGGCTAAGTTCAGTCCTTGATGACGTCATTCATAGTCTTTGATGAAGGAAATTTCGTAGTCTCTGATGAAGGAAATTCTGCAGTCTCTGATGAAGGAGATTTCTTAGTCTCCGATAGAGGAAATTCCTAGTCTCTGATGGCTAAGGATATCAGTCCCTGACGAGTTTGTTAATGAGAAAATTATTCTCTGACGCATAGTCTGTTATCAAGACTATAAAACATTATTTTCTTAAAATTATTTTATGATGTTATTCTTTAAAACAGTAAAAGTTTAAGGACATCACATACATATTTTCTTTCATAAATTCTTATTAAGGTATTAAAATATTACTTGCATAATTTACAGAATCTCTCTCTCACAAGTAAATTGATTTGAATTTTGTGCAAAGGACTGAGGCAAGTATATTCTTACTCTTATGCTTATTTCAGTTAAGCGCATGATCAATTGATTCGACATGCGTACAAAATTATGATATTTATATTTAAGTTTCCTTGTGAAACAGAATGCTATGCTTTAAATTTCCGCTAGCATGATATGAATAAAAGTGCATGGATATAAAGAAGCTTTGCTCTTTCAGCTATTTTTCAATGTTATATCTGTGCAATAAATGAGAATGCTATGTTCCTTGAATGATTATGCCACATGGATGGTTAGAGGAAAGGAAAGGTGCTGATTTGTTCTTCACCGACCAAGGGGAATTTTATGTGACTATGTACGTTCACACAAGGAGGGATCATACGGGCACAGTTAGGCCAGCTGTATACGTTATGGTTAGCAGATCCAGCGGTTTTAGCCCCCGAAGGATATTTTTACTTCAAGGAAGTTATGCTTTGTTTTAAGAAGGATTACACAATTGTTTATCATCAGTAGTCCTAAAGATTCCTTAAAGATTTTTGAGGCATTAGTATTGATTCACTAAGCCTCTTAGCAGAATTGAATTTTTTTGAAACATTCCAGAATTGTTTTTCTCAAATTGTTTATATACTTGCTGGGCGTGAACCGTTCATTCTTGTAGAATTTTAATGTTTTGCAGGACCGAATGTAAAGGTTGAGCCCTCAGACAAGGGAAAGGCAAAAATGATCAGTTACTGAGGTTGGCTAGCCTTTGTAATGCCAATAAGGAGGGAAGAAAGGAAGATGATCTGAGAAGTGATGTTTTGTATTATAGTATAGAAACAGTATAGCTTTCGCTAACAATGTAATATTTTAGGTTGTAATAACTCTTTATATGGTTTCTTTCAGTAATTATTATATGAATGGATGTGTGGTTATCTTTTCCTTCTTTTGACGAAGCCCTGATCCAGTGAGGGATTCCGGGGTCATCACATTATATCTAATTAATTAGGATCTCATCTTACTGGGTAAGGGTAAAGAGCGTGCATTTCCCCCCCCCCCCCCCCCCCGCCAAAAATAATGAAGTTCGTAGCAAAGGGTCAGCTACTGATGTTTATCCGAACTTGAGTGAAAAATGTAAATATTTAGCACAAATGATTATGGGATTGCCATCCTCGGACTTAATTTCAGTGCCATTGATTATGACAACTCCACTGAGAAGGAAGATGAACAACTTATATACGTCGCGTGCGAAGATATCATCTAATTCTGTAGAATGGAATGGTTGAATATAAGTGTCGTACAAATTTGGATGAGGTGAGACTATAATTTTCATACATTCTCATTTACCTTTTTTTTTTAAGCTGATATACAGGTTTATTTTATAAAATAACTAATGAGTAATTTGTATTATTTAAGGTACTTGAACGAGATGACTAAGGGATCTAATGCATTTGGATTCCTGTGTCCTCAAGCACTGGCAAATGCAAAAAATGATCCAGATGTGTCTGGTCGATACATTGCGTCAATTTTTCTAGGTTGCCGGGGAACCAAATTCATCTTCGCGCCATACTTCCAAAAGTAAGAACATAAAAATGGTGGGATTAATTTATTGTAGCTAGCTTGTTCATTGATATAATTTAACATTGTTATTTAATTTGTAAATATGTAGTGAGTATTGGCTGTTGTTTCTCATATCTTGTGAGCAAAGCACAGTATATGTGTACGACTCATTGAAGAAGGAAAAGAATATGTCGATAAAGAACGTAATGGCAGTGTAAGTAAATTATATTTTAGTTCCTAAGTTTTTAATATAAGTTAAACGTGTAAAACTCTTTTAACATATTTATTTACTCATATTATATATATAATTTTGTAGGGCATTTAAATCATATGTTGCTCAAGGTGGCAAGCACAAAAAAAAAAGTTGCAATGGTATACGAAAGAGGTTAAGGTATAAAATACTTGCTAACTTATCCAAACAAAGTTGATTTTGTTGGTTCTTAATCTAATTTCTTATTAAAATTTTAATCAACTTGACTATTTATATAGTGTCCTCAACAAAAAGGAAGTGTTGAATGTGACTACTATGTCATGAGGTACATGTATGACATCGTCAAGTTGCATCGACGGGCTCCCTTTACAAAATGGACTGAGGTATATTGTTTTTAATTATATGCATGCAATTAACTATTTCAATCTATTAACAAAGTAGCTTGTATATTGGTTTTAATTATATGCAAAATTGTTTCTTTTTTATTTCTCCAGGGTTTGAGTGCACAAGAGTCGTATACTCAGTCTTATCTTGATGAAATTAGAGACCTGTGTGCAGATTTTTTTATGAGTTATTGTATGTGATCTTTGCATATTGTACATTTGGACATGCAGTTTGAACAGTTTGTAAATTTGGATTTGTATATATTCCTGTTTTGCAAATATTGAAGTGGTTGAATTTTGTACTATTTTGCCTTGTTGTGGCATATCGAGTATCATTTTTTATGTACAGGTTGGTTATTTTATTTTTTAAAAAAAAAACAATAATTTGAGTTGGTTATTTTAAAAGAACCGACGCAAATAGATTAAATTATTTAAAATATGAATTTTTATAAAACAATAATTTGCGTCGGTTAATTTAAAATAACCAACGCAAATAGATTAAATTATTTTTAAAATGAATTTTTTATTAAACAAACATATGCGTCAGTTATTTTAAAATGACCAACGCAAATAGATTAAATTATTTTTAAAATGAATTTTTATAAAACAATCATTTGCGTAGGTTATTTTTAAATAACCGACGCAAATGACACTATTATTTGCGTCGGGTTTATAAAGGTCCGACGCAAATTCTTTGTTTTTGCGTTGTGTCTTTGAAATATTTAAGTTTTTGCATCTCATCCATATGCGTCTCCTCGTATCCGATGCAAAATGTTTTAATTAATCGACGCATATGTTCAGTTTTGTACTAGTGTACTCTAGCTAAATGAGAAGGAATCCCTTTAAACAGGTCCCTAAGGATGTCATCATTTTAGATGTTGGGGATGATGATGGTGACGACCATGACGAGGAAGTTGAGTAGCCAATTGATGAGAGGAAGAGATTAATTTTGATGCTGATGAAGAGTAACTAGTCTCCCATTTCCTTACTCCACATATGATTAGAACATTTGATATGATGTATTTGACGAGGAAGTTGAGTAGCCAATTGATGAGAGGAGGAGATTAATTTTGATGCTGATGAAGAGTAACTAGGCTCCCATTTCCTTATTCCACATATGATTAGAACATTTGATATGATGTATTTGAAAACTCTTTTTATCTATCTATGCAATGTTTTTCTTTGATGATCCATCTTTTCATAATCCTTACTCCACATATGATTAGCACATTTGATATGATGTATTTGAAAACTCGTTTTATCTATCTATGCAATGTTTTTCTTTGATGATCCATCTTTTCATAAATCAAGTAGGAAAACTTTCGAACTTTAAATATGTCCCACTTTATTAATAATATGAATGAGAGACAAAGGATAAGAGCCTCACAGGCTTACGACAATAACAACATAATAAAAATTTAACTTTGAACTAGCTAGCTTCTAACAATTCTAGTACTTAAGGATAATGACATTCCACCAGCATGGTATTTCTTTCCCTCCAAGAGTTTCAAGCTGATAAGCCCCATGCCTTCAAACTTTTTTCACTTGATGCAGCCCTTCCCAATTCAGGGATAACTTCCCTATTCTAGCCTTTGGGTTTGATACCTCAATCCTTCTAAGGACTAAATCTCCTTGTTTAAAGGCTCTTCCTTTGACTCAAAGGTTGTAAAACTTTGCAACTTTTCTTTTATGCTTCTCTATCTTCAGGTGGGCCACATCTCGCACTTGTTCGATAAAGTCTAGGCCAATCTAGAGTCCGTCGTCATTTCTTTGCTCATGGAACCCCACAATTTGGATAGAGTGGAATCCTACCTCAATCTCATAGACCAAGTTGAAGGGAGTTTCCTCCCGTAGCTATTTTGCAAGTTTTGCGATATGCCCATTGTACGACGTGAAGCTCTTCTACCCAAGCCCCTTTGGCCTTTTCAAACTTCTTCCTTATACCATCAAGAAAAATGCGATTAACTACCTCCACTTATCTGTTAGCTTGACGATGACCATTGGATGTAAATCACTGTTCAATGTTCAGGTGTTTACAGAAAGCTTTGAACTTTCTATAGTCAAATTGTTTCCCATTATCGGTAATTACAACTTGGGGCAAGCCAAATCAACATATAATAGATTCCCACAAGAACTTTTGAATCTTCCGTGATGTTTAGCTGGCTACTAGCTAGGCTTCAATCCACTTGGAGAAATAATCAATTCCTACGAGTAGCTACCTCCTTTGTCCAAATCCATCAAGGAGCAAGCCCATGATGTCATCCCCCACATAGCAAATGGGATAGGAGTACTGATCGGTGTGAATAACTCTGTCGGTTAACGGGGTACTGGAAGAAATTTCCGACAATAGTTACACTTCTTTACGAAGTCAGTGGCATCTTGTTGCATCCTTGGCCAATAGTACCCATGCCTCATGATTTTGTGAGACAATGCCCTTCCCCCTAAGTGTTGGCCACATATTCCTTGGTGGACTTCTTGAAGGGCAGATAAGGACTCCGTAGGAGTGAGGCATCTCAAGTAAGGTGTAACAAATGACCTTTTGTACAAGGTATCATCTACTAAAGTGTACCTTGCTGATCTAACTTGGAGCTTCCTTGTTTCGGTAGGATCCTTGGGAAGAATCCCTTCTCTGATATACCTCATGATTGGAGTCATCCAACATACTTCTTCTTCAATTGGTGACACTAGCTTGTGTTAGTGCAGAAAATTATAGACAACGAAGCGGAAGCATAAAAATAGCAATTTAAAATTTTTCTGCAATCCCAGGAATCACCTTATACAATATTATTAATTGAGGAAGGATTAAAATCATACCGTTGTAAATTCGACGACGTTGATGTAGAATCTTTACGCACGAATTAACACCGCAATCTTTATCCTTCACGCTCCAATCGATCACCTTGATTCATTTTGCAATTTATTCCATGTTCTTGATTGTTCCACTGGATCCAACGTTTATTACTCAAGTGTGTAGTACTCTAAAGGTGATCCACCAGAGAATTTTGATTATGAAGATTATTGGATTTTTCTCACAATATTTTGGTGACAAATATTATGGAGGCTACTAATTATTATTTCAGTTCGGGTTTAATCTATTATAAGTCTCCTTATATAGACAACCCCTAAACTA
>CM025786.1:41049880-41083620 GCA_014636745.2 Centella asiatica
TTATCTCCATGTACACTTTATTATACCCGAACATACACTTATATACATTGCTTGAGTTAAGATATATGACAAAGTATAATTTAGTGTACACAAGATAACCGCAACGATATCAAGTCTAAGGATCACTTGTACAACTATCACTAGATGAACTCCTATTGACAAGCAAGTAAAACTCCATTTGGTGTTCATTTAAGCAAGTCACGTTTAGTGAACTTATTTTCTAATAAGCACCTACATACTTGCTTTAATGTCGTCACACAAATGATTATGAGATCAATCATCCTCTTGTTAAGAGCAAGCACAATATGTACTAATCTTTCCGGATTCACTAACACCCTTATTAGTGATCCTACGATTAGGAATATTTTTAGTTTCGAGTTAACATATTTTAGTTCTCATTAGCATGATCTCATCATGATCCTAAAATATAACTCTAAACTATGGGTTAATATATTTAACAACTTAAACATATAAATAAACGCCTTTGAATAAATAATTCTTTTATTAATAAATGAATAAGATTACAAAATAAATGCTCCATCACGTCTAACGTGATTGGCTTGAAGGCATATTACTTTCAGCTTGGCTTCTATATTTAGCACCTTAACCTCTTCGACGTACACACTTTGGCTTCATTCTTCAAGGTTCTCTATAACCAACTAAGATAAAGTCTCAGCCTTTTTGTTTTGCTCCAGCAGAATGTGATACACTTGATATCTCTAAAAAGTTATCATTGTGGCCTTTACAATGGCCAAAAATTTTGCCATTTTGGGATCTCTTTCTTGGGATTTCATGCACATAAGCGTAGCGGAAGCAATAAATTAAAACAATTTATTGAAACCCCAACCAGGATCCAAGCAAAATAGGAAATACATATTTGATAGAAGAATACATGTTCAATCTGCAGATTCTGAACTTTGGTGGAGATAGTGATGAACCACATAGTCAATCCAACAGACCCAAGCCTTTATAGGTATCCACACGAGCATATAACTCAACCAAGGAGATGAATGAGTTCCCTTATGTTACCCTAGAAAAAAGGAAATCAAAGAACAACTTTTATCTCACTCTCTCTATTTGGTCTATTTCTTTCTTCTCTACTCTTCACTATACAAAGCATAAGAAAGAACTGAAGGTTATGTATATCTAGTATGATCTCTATCTCCTCAGGATATAAGAAGAAGAGTATTTATAGGCAACTAACCTCTTCTTCCACCACCCCCTTTCAACTAATAGATCATCATATATATTATATATATATTTAGATTCAATGAACCTATACAGAGGTAGCTACTAACCTCATCTTCAACCACCCATTTCAACCAATATATACTTAGATTCAATGAACCTGGATAGATGTGGCTAGATACAATGAACTTGGACAGAGGTGACTATTAACATTTAATACTCTGCATCTGCTATTATAGTTAACTAAGTCAATTACTTTGTATTAATTCTCAACTACAATTTTAAATAAGCTAATCATATTCACTTATTTAAAATCTAATATCCAAATTAATTCTCCTTTTAATTACACTCTTAGTCTGCGACCCTATAGGTTATTATTACATTGACAATAATTTTATAATTATATTACAAAATTATAAACAGTGAGAAACATCTAGTAATACATCAATGTACCCAAGTAATAATAATGTTGATGATTAACATAACCTTTTCTTGTGACCAATGTTTCAATGTAATATAATTCTTTTTTCCCTTGATACCCATGATTAATGTGACAACCCCAATTTCTTAACCATGGATCAACGTTGTCAGTTTAATAATAACTGTTCAGAGTTAGGCCTTTCAGTGGAAAATTGGGTTGCCAAAGGGGGAATACAAAGAGCTATCACACAAAAACCTCTTTTCTTTATAATGATAATTGAAAGTAGAGTATACACAATAATTATTACAAATGTTATTTTGAAAGTTCTTAGCAGCAGAATAACATATCTTTTTCTTGAAAACAAAACAAGATCAAACCAACGAAAAATCCTATTTGTGAGCCCTGGACTGCCAGATCTACTAGTACTGACATGACCTTTTCTTTACTCTTAGAACCTTCTTCTTTCTTGGGTTGAACTGAAAGAGAATCAAGCAAGTATGAGCAACAAAAGCTCAACAAGTAATATAATATAGGACATTTAAAATAAATATGGATATGAAATTAGTTCAAAATATCATAAAATATTGAGAAAATACTAAGATCTCAACTGTCGGATCTAGATGGGGAGGACCCATAACTTTAGTTAGAAGAAATATTGTCAATATCATGCAACTAAAATGAAGAAATAAGTAATCAATATAAGTCATCGGATGTCTTTCAGTACTAGGACTTACTTGATAGTCAATTCTGTTCGGCACCAGGGCCTATCGAGAATATCTCTTACCACATGACAATAGCAGGCCATGCTATTTCATTGTAGTCTGCTATGTACATACATATGACATTTAATAGTAGACTTAATTACATCTACATTCTCATGGGCCCGGCAGAATAGAGTATCTCATTCTCATATCTAGGTTGATTCCCCTACTCAAAGTAAAGTCCTTATAGTGGATAGGATTTTGACACCTCAGTAGAATTTACCAAGGTGACTACATAGCATCCTTGTAATTTCAGTGAGGGTCTTAACATCAGGGGACTTACCAAGGTGATCACACAACATCCTTGTAGTCTCAGTGAAGTCATAAGGTAGTTATTAACCTTGTAAAAACTAAATACTTCAAAATGTCATGTATTAACATGAAACTAATAAATGCTTGTACGCAAGATATTAAATTCAAGCACTTCTCAAAATAGTACTAGCTTCAGTTGAATAATCAATCCTCTATCAGTACACATACGAAACAATTATGTATACTTAAGGAGAAAAGTTTAAACAGTTGCCTGTCATAGCTTGACACAGATCGATTTAATTGATCATGTATTTAATTTGAGATAAATATCATACTTACCTTTATATCTATATAAATATCTGTGTGATATATTGAAAAGATGATAAATGTATCACTTGGAAAGAAATTTTATGTATAACCGAACAATCAAGTTATACTTTGAAATAATAATAATAAATACATTACTTACCTTGACCGACGTGACAACGTACGATATGTCTGCGAAATTTATTTTATAAATCATAAATGATTAACAAAAATTAGAACTATATACTACCATGCTTAGGTAATAAAGTTATAATACTTAAGTCATGCTAAGTCTATGTCAAGGGATGGATTCTACTTGTCAGGGGATAAGCTTTATGTTGTTAGGGTATAGTTTACAGCCAATAGGGGATGACTTACAGCCATCAGGGGAGAGCTGTCAGGGATGATTTACTCATCAGAGATATTTACCATCAGGGGATAAATTATCCTTTAAGGGTTAATTTACTCATCAGTGGGTAACTACTCGTTAGGGAATGACTACCCATTAGGGGATGCATTGCCCGTCAGGGAATGACTACCTATCAATGGATATTACTCGTTAGGGGATGATTTGTTCATCACCTAACTTGTCAATAATCTATTTGACTACCACCAAACTCACTTGGTTATCGCCAAACTTGTCGCCTAACTCATTTGGCCATCGCCAAACTCAGTTGGCCATTAAGGGATGACTCTTGGCCATCAGGGGATGACTCTCGGCCATCAGCGGGTGACTCTCGGTCATCACGGGGTGGCTCTCGATCATCGGGGGATGGGTTTCGGAGGATATTTATCATTCGATAGGTAAAATACTCATCAAACACTAATAGTTTATTCATCGGAGACTAACATGTTTTGCCTATTGGGGACTAACATGTTTTACTCATCGGAGACTAACATTTTAGTCATCAGAGACTAACAATATGAAGAATATTTTTAAGTGTATAGAGATTTTCCATGTGGTTTATCTCTAATATAATTCAAGGTTTCATGCAGGTTTCTATTTCAGCTAAACAACTAAATAATGAAAACGAATAACTTGATAAAAGCTCTTAATATTTACCTGGTAAGCTTCTGATATTGCAGAACAAGCGATATGAATATTATCGTGGGTTTAAGGAGTTTATGTGTTTGAGAGAGTGTTGTGAGGAAAATGAGTAGTAGAGGTTCTTCATATATAGGGGCTAGGAATATGAAAATATCTAAGATATTTCTTACCTAGATTAACATCGGACTTGAAATCTATTAAATTACTACAATAGGCTAACAATTACGGTTACATATAAGTATGAGTTACTAATAGGTGTCAAACGGTGGTACAAGCTACTAATGACTCAGCTCTTGCAACACTTACTCATTGAAGAGAATTTCAACACCAGTAATGCTTACTCATTACGGGGTTATTACTAAGTCTTTTTCCCGTAATAGCAATAGTAACAATTCATATAAATTAATTCGGGAAAATTTTGTTTTTTTTTTTTACCAGAGTTAATTTTAATAGTAGTAATACTAAAAATTATTTATTTTGGTATTTTTGAAGAAAAAATTTCTTATATACACAAATAAATTTGACCAAATTTATTTATTAACAGTCTTAATGTTATAATAGTAATTACCTAAATTCGGGGTATTACAATTAAACTCAAGGCATTAAGTGTGTCATCCTCTTTATAATTTAATCTTTGTTTTCTTGATCAAATAGTAAACTATAAGAGACAAATCACTATTTGAGCATGGTCATGCATTTTATAATTCTACTCAAACAGGAGACCCTAGGATATCACTCCTAATATACATAAGAGGGGAAAATACCATCTAGATCATTTACATTTCTCACGCGACTCATAATATAGCCAATAATATACCTTTATGGTCCATCAGGTTAAGGATGACTTTTGGGCATATCGAACTATATGAATACTCGTGCTGAAATGTAACAACTTCAGGTCGAAGGACCATTGCATTATTGTTACTATGAGAATATCTTATAACACCTCACTTGTATGTAGAATTCTCATGGTGGGTCAATCGAGTACATTTTTCTCCAACATGTACTTATGTGTTGACTTGATATTTCACATATCTATCGCCAATGAGAGTTGGTCATCAGTCAACCCACATACTAGTCTCAATGTATCATTGTTGTAACGACCTATAAAATTGTTTATCTATAAATAATTTTTTACTCATATTTGTTTTCTTATTATTATGTATAGATAATATACGATGTTTTTAAATATTTTTGGACCCATTACAGGGGTTATATTTGTTTGGATATTGGTTGAAAAAATAAGCAATTGATGTTTATATGTGTGGTACCGTTCGTAAGTACTTGAAGAAGCTTTGTGTTTAGTGGTTAAGTCCCTTGAAGGACTTAAGAGTTTAAGTATGATGACATCATTGCCTACATATAGTAATTAGATTAGTAAGCTGCTTTTGTAACGACCCGGAAAATTTGTTTATCTATAAATAATTTATTTATTCATATTTTTTTTCTCCTCTATATACATTAATGTGTATAGTTAATATATGATGTTTTTGAATGTCTAAATATTTTTGGACCCATTAAAGGGTTATTGTTGTTTGATTGTTGGTTGCAAGAATAAGCAATGATGTTTATGTTTGGTGACATCCGTAATTATTTGAAGAAGCTTTGCGTCCAGACTAGTTAAATCTCATGAAGGACTTAAGAGCCTAAGTATGATGACATCATTGTACATATGTTATTTTGATTAATAAGCTGCTTGTGTGTCATCAAGTGGATTAAACGTATGTGCATGTACGACAGCAGGCTTATTACGATGCTTAGCTGCTAAGAATCATGATGAGCAGCCATTTTTACCGTCCAATTTAACCAATCATTTTATTTCAAAGCTTAATCTCAGCCTACTATAAATACCTCATTCGGAGGAACATTTCAGTCTCTTTTCTAAAGATTTCCTTTTTCCAAAGTTCTTCTTTAAACCTACTATCTCCATTTAATTTCAAGTTCTTTCTTTTGGACAATCACTTTCAAACAAGCTTTGATCTCTTCCGTCAACCCAAGAGGTAAAAATCATAAGTTCTCTTTTGCCTTTCTTTTTGCTTGGTATCCGAGAAGTTTAGCTTTAGGAGCAAGTCTTTAAGAAAGAAAAAGAAAGGACTATATTCTTTTGTGTCTAGAAGTATTGCTCATAGCTTAAAGCATGTTGAGAGTTGATTTATGGAGTTGTAGTTGAGATCACCACCCTTGGAGAAGTGAGGAAGACGACCCTGTATCTGAGACAACTTCTAAAGTTAGTCTCTGACTGTGTTGATGTTAGTCTCTGATGACGTCAGCATCAGTCTCCGACTGTGTTGATGTTAGTCTCCGACGACGTCACCCTTAGTCCCCGATGGGTTAAGATGACGTCATCAGTCCCTGATGAGATAATTAGTCTCTGATGATGTCATCTTTAGTCTCCGACAGGCTAAGTTTAGTCCCTGATGACGTCATCCATAGTATCTGATGAGATATACATTAGTCTCTGATGATGACGTCACCCTTAGTCTCCGATGTGTTAAGATGACGTCATCAGTCTCTTATGGGTTTAATAGTCTCCGATGATATCATCCTTAGTCTCCGATGAGTAAAGATGACGTCAGCAGTCTTTGATGAGTTAAATAGTCTCTGACGAGTGAAATTTTTCCCTGATGGGCAACCTCATGCCCTGATAACCATTTTCTATATGAATAGCCATCTATTAAGTTTGGATTTCTCATGATATACCCACAATGATGTTATGCAGAAACCTTTTTCAACCAATATAGTGAATTTTAGGTAAGGACCAAGGCAAGTATATATATTCACTCCACTTTCTTTCTTACTGATTACGTAGAATCATTGATTCGATTTACGTCAATGAATGATGTTAATGCCTATGCATGATGATGAATTCTTTTATGATTAAGTAACGTACAATCATTGAATCAGATGTGCGTGAAAAAATGTTGATGTTTGAACTATGTGTTATTGGGTGTTTGCTAGTTGTTTAAAGTTCCTAGCACACCAAATGATGATAAAGATGATGTTTGGGTGTTGCAAGTTATGGACTTGTATGCACACTCAAGTAACTTTTGTATGGATATATAGTTCCGCTTGTGATGATCACTGTCTTTTAAATGTTAAGCACGCCAATATGTGTTGTTGGCAGTCGTTGCTTTTAATTGTTCAGCACGTCAAGGCTATTCAAAATTGAGAAAATATTTACAAGAAGATATATCCATATGGAAAGTTAAGGGACTATTGAATACTTTCGCCTGGTATTCTGGCCAATGATGATAATGAATGATAGACCGAGGCAAGGCATCGGTAATGAGACTTTTCGCAGACCATATGCTTTCTGCGAAGGACTACGTATGTCAAATGATGAATCTAACGACTAGGCTGACCAGCTAGGATGAAATTTGATTATGTAAGGTAGTCAGATAATGATCAGTCTGGTCAGGTGATACATTATCTAATGAGTAAAGGGCGAATCTTGATTTATTGAGAGAGGGTCAACCACTTGATATCACTCGGGAACCCTAAATGATACATGTTGATTGATTTTTCAGGAGGTGTTGGCATTGCTTCGCCCAACCTCAATGAATACTAAAGCTTTTGAATTACCTTTTCTTCTACCTTATGAATATATATTTGCTAAGCGTAAACGCTCATGTGGAATACTATGAATGTTTTTCAGGTTATGTCGTGAAGGCTGAGTCCCCTAAGAGAGGGAAGGAGAGAATTGCTTAAGTATATTTAAGTTGTAAGGCCATATGAGCCATCTAAAGTTTTGTTTCCACTGCAGCTTGTTTATTTTCAAACTTTGAGGTTTCGTAAGATGATGTGGACCTTAAGATTTTTAATGATGTATTTGGGAATATATCTCCCACAAGTATGTTGTTAATGCTTGGTTGTGTTATTTGTTTTGTTGTTGTGATGTTGTGTTGTAGTTTTCTGGTGCAGCCCGGGGTTCCAGCCTGGGGATCTCGGGGACTGTCACCCAAATCGCTAACAGTGTCCGGGGCCCGGCTTGGGGGATTTTTGGGGGCGCCACAGTTGGTATCAGAGCAACAGCAGCCAAGTACCAGCTATGAGACTTCTTCTCTGCTGGAAAATAGAAACTGGGATTTAGTAAAGTAAGGAAATGACTGAAAGGATAAGGAGAGCTGAATAAGAAATAGATGTCTAAGTTGAGTCTCGATTGTTTATGGGTTATTAGATAAGATATAAGGTTATAAGATAGATCAATTCATGCTGAATTTATTGTATTTTCTGTTACAATAGTATTATGTACGCTAGATCTTTATTATAAATGTTAAGTTGGCATTGATTTAAGCTATGTTTCCTTTATAGATGAATCTATCTACTCCTGGACATGTAGATAAGGGCAAGACACCTATGATTAAAAGTAGAGAGTAGGAGTATATCCCTAGTAGTAATGTTGCTCGACCTTTCAAGCCTGGTAAACACCATCTGTTGGATGCCAACCGAGGGAGGGTAGGTGCTTGCTGGCGAGTGACTCCTCGCAAAAGAGTGAATAAACCAACTTAGGTTTTTCATTTTAAAATACATAGAGGTTCTAATAAACATGTTAAGGAGTCTGCAGAACCTGAGGGAACTACGCAAAACCCAACCAACCCATTTGAGGGGTCAAGTTTCTCAGTTCACATGAAGAATCCTTCCTCACCCCATGATCAAACAGATTCTCCAACCTTGGATACTTCCCAAATAAGAGGTTACCCTGCTGATAGGCACACATTACCTACGGTGTCAGTCACTCCACACGCTGTTTCTACCCCAGTTACCTTATCAAATTGTTAAGGTTAAACACTGATGATGATGGTTTAGTAATAAGTTGTGCAAATTGTATATACTTGAGGTGTTGTATAAACCTTGAAATAAGCACAAGTTTTGCATCCGCTGATGATAATAATATCCATCAGTGGATGATTTAGTTCTTCACAAGACAAGTCAGAAAATGGAACATTTGAAGGGCTTGGCTTCGTGGAGAAGAATGTCTGATGTTACTTAAACAGTCAAAGTATTCCGCACATCAGATATTCTAAAAAAAGAGTTACGTTGATATCATACCATCAGGGGAACCCATCAGGGTGAACCCGTCAGGGGGAGCCAGTCAGGGGGAACCCGTCAGGGGGAGCTCGTCAGGAGAACCAGTCAGGGGGAACCCGTTAGGGGGAGCTCGTCAGGGGAACTAGTCAGGGGAACCTATCAGGGGATGACGAAGGCAGACCAACCCATCAGGGGGACACTTCAAGATATGTCAGTGTCAGGCCAATTCATCAGGGTAACCTGTCGAGGGGGATTGGTCAAACATGACATCAGTGGAAGCCATGAATGTATGCAGTCAGTCATAACCATTAGGATCAAGAAGCACTGAGTAAATCTCAAGTGAAGAACGAAGCCCTGATCCAGTCAATATGCATCAGGGGGTCCAGAAGCACTGATCAAGATCCATCAGGGTTGACCATCAGTGGATCATTATGACAGCATACATCCGTCATCAGCATATACATGAAAATCAATGTAACTTGAACAGAAGCAAGAGATATCAACTGGAAAGATATTTCTTGAAGTTTGTATCCATCCAATGAGAACTCTTGCGCATTAAATGCATACAGATCAGGGAAAGAAAAAGAAGCAACAAAGCATGCATCAGTCTGACACATTAGGCAGTGATGTGACATACTTGCGGTTAAGTTGAAAAAGGCAGCACGTCTCAAGCACGTGATTTTCAACCACTGATCTACATATATAAAGAAGGAGTTTTCATTGATGAAATAGAAGAGACGAGACAAATAGAAGCACACAAAAATACTAGGAAGGTCTGTAATATTTCTTGAGAGATTTATTGTCAGAGAGAAATCTTTGTAGCTAGTGAGTGTGAGAAGCTGCGAATTTCATTCACAAAAATTGTAGCTGTAATTCACAGTTGTGATATTACAGATTTCCAGAAAAACACCAAGTTATAATACAACTATTTTAACTTGAATCTGAGTGTTATTATTTCATTGTTTTTCTGTTTTCTTGCTATTTCTAGAAGGAGCTATCGAAGTTCAACAGAGCGAAAAAGTTTTGAGTGTTTGTATTCATCCCCCCCCCCCCTTCTACAAACACTTGAGCTTATTTTGCTCTAACACAAATGTTGCACCTGTAGTACCACACACCAGAAAATTCAGTACCTTTGCCTTTTCCAAATGGATTATGTTATTACCTTCAACGTAGAATCCGTATGACATAATCAGAGTTGGCAACACGTAATACCACCATGATGCGTCAGTCGATGGCTCATCAAAGAACTAGTAGACTGTTGGACCTTTGGAGGGTATCATTTCAGGATGTGTCCTTAGTTCTCACTGAGACCTTGACAGAAGTTGTGATCTCGGTTAGTCATTATTTTACGCTGCGCCAGCCCACTATAGTAGATCGAGATCAATTGATGTATAACCTTATAGAGAAGATCGAAGGAGCATGTCGTTTTGCACGCAGAACAATGAGTGAACTTGATTCCCAACCCTTGTATTAGGCTTTAGTAGCAGTCAATGTTGTTATGTTTTTGTTTAATGTTGTAACGAGGAAACTTTATTGTACAAATTTGCTATAATGTAACTTTTGTTATTTAATATATATATTTTGATGGTTTAATTTAGAATTCTTTCTTTCCTTTTTGTATACATGTTATTCTTTGAAGAGAAAGAAGGAACTTTTGATAGTAAGTTTATATTTTCTTTAATTTATAGGATGGCTCCAAGAGGAAAACCTCGAACTCCTCAAGCTACCAACCAAGCTGACCAAGAGAACCCCAATCTAAATAGCAACCTAGAAAAGGATAACCAGAAAAATCCTTTTGTAATGTTAGTAAATATGATTAAGGAAGCCTCCCAGAATAACAATAACTAAGTACTTCCACAAGTACAATCTAGGAGGGTGACATTTAAGGATTTTACCAATAGTTGTCCACCTACTTTTAATGGTGATGGAGGTCCCACTGCTGCTCAAATTTGGATTAAAGAAATAGAGAAAGCTTTTCGTATAGCAGGAGTAACTGATGATCTTAAGACGGAATATGCTACATATCTATTGAAAGAAGAAGCTAGTTATAGGTGGGAGAATACTGAATGATTAGAAATGACTAGGAGATTGGCAGTTAGGAATGAACAAGCAGATCCTGAAATTGAACAAATTGTCACCTGGTCCTAGTTTAAAGAATTTTTCTATAGCCAGTATTTTCCAACCAGTGCTGCAGATGAACTAGAAAAACAATTTTTAGAGTTAAGACAAGGGAGCATGACTGTGGAAGAATACGAGAAGAAGTTTAGTGAACTTCAAAGATATGTTCCACATTTGGTAGATACGGAGAGAAGAAAATCTAAAAGGTTTGAGCATGGATTAAATCCATGGTTGCATGATAAGATTGCTATTCTATGTCTAAACAACTATGATGAAGTGGTTCAAAGGTCAAAGGTAGCAGAGAAAAGTGGCAAGTTACTGTGGGAATTCAATTGGGAGAAACGCAGGGAAGGACAGAAGAAAGGAAGTTATTTTAGTCATAATCTTAATCAAAGGATGGGAGGACAAGGAAAACCACAAACCAATTTGGTTGTGATGAAACAAGGGGAAGGAAATAGGTATAATGATAATAGAAAAAGAAATTTCAATGCGAATTTAAACGAGAACAAAAGGAGGATTGTTATTTGTGGTAAATGTGGAAGGAACCATGAAACTTCCTAGTGTTTAAGAGGAATTGATTTGTGTTTCAAATGCCAACGATCTGGGCATACTGCCAGTAATTGTCCAAATTAGGCACAAATGGTTTCCCAACCAAGGTATCCTCCGCAATTTTATCAACCACAAGGAATTAGTCGTGCAGCTGGAACTACAAGGAGATGTTTTATTTGTGGTCGGGAAGGCCATATCTCCACTTCATGCCCTCAGAGAAAGAATCAAGGTAAACCCCCTTTAATAGGACCTAATATGGTAGCTAGCCGACCTTAAGCTAGGACTTACAATATGAATGCTCAGGACTCCCTAATGTCTGACAACGTAGTTTTAGGTACGATATTGGTTAATTCAATTGAAGTACATGCTTTATTTGATTCTGGTGCAACTAGATCTTTCATATCTAAAAGTCTTCTTAAGAATAGAAATTTTACTTCTGAATGTTTAGAAACACCT
The DNA here is from genome assembly GCA_014636745.2 of Centella asiatica. Taxonomy (NCBI): domain Eukaryota; kingdom Viridiplantae; phylum Streptophyta; class Magnoliopsida; order Apiales; family Apiaceae; genus Centella; species Centella asiatica. The sequence continues at coordinate 41,062,008 of CM025786.1, forward strand.
CTACAAGTTATAGTAGCTAATCAAGAGGTGTACGTTGTCAAGAGTATACTACCTGATTGTAGTATAAGAATCGGAAAGCATGACTTCCCTGCAAATCTAATACTTTTTCCATTGGGAGAGTTTGATATAATACTAGGCATGGATTGGCTACATAAATACCAAGCTAGTATAGATTGCAGGAAAATGAAGGTTTTCCTAAGAACACCCTCAAATAGCAAAGTGACATTTTATGGGAGTAAGTCTACTAAACCCTCTCATCTTCTTACGGTATTACAAGCTAATAAAATATTACGCAAGGGATGCGAAGCATTTTTAGTACATGTTTATGACAAGAAGGTAGAAGGATTAAATATTTCAGATATCCCAGTAGTAAAGGAATTTGAAGATGTATTTCCTGAAGAATTACCAGGTATACCCCCAGACAAGTTGAATTTGGAATTGAGCTAGTACCAGGAACTGCTCCAATTTCTAAAGCTCCTTATAGGATGGCCCCTTCAGAATTAAAAGAGCTCATGATACAACTACAAGAGTTATTGGATCAAGGATTCATTAGGCCAAGTGTTTAACCCTGGGGATCACCTGTTTTATTTGTAAAGAAGAAAGATGGATCACTGAGGTTATGTATTGATTACCGAGAATTGAATAAGGTGACGGTGAAGAACTGGTATCCTTTACCTAGGATTGATGATCTGTTCGACCAACTCAACGGAGCAAAGTACTTCTCGAAAATTGACTTGAGATCAGGATATCATCAATTAAAGATTAAGAATGAAGATGTCCCTAAGTCAGCTTTTAGAACCCGTTATGGTCATTATGAATTTGTGGTAATGCCTTTTGGACTCACCAATGCCCCAGCTGTTTTCATGGATTTGATGAACCGAGTTTTCAAACCATATTTGGATAAGTTCATCATTGTGTTCATAGATGACATTCTCATATATTCTAAGATGAGAAAAGAGCATGATGAACATTTAAGAATAACATTGGAGACATTGAGACGAGAAAAACTATATGCCAAATTTTCAAAGTGTGAATTTTGGTTAAGAGAGGTAAAATTTTTAGGACATGTGATCAATGAATCTGGAATTTTGGCTCATCCCATCAAAATTGAAGCCATTATAAATTGGCCACAACCAAAGACACCTACTGAAGTGCGAAGTTTTCTAGGATTAGCGGGATACTATCGTCGATTCGTTCAAGATTTTTCTAAGATAGCAGTTCCATTAACGAATCTGACAAGGAAAACAGAAAAGTATGTTTGGACCCCAACTTGTGAGAAGAGTTTTCAAGAATTAAAGAAAAGGTTAACCACCGCCCCTGTACTAAGTTTACCTGATAACAAAAGAGATTTTGTGATCTATAGTGATGCCTCGATGAATGGATTAGGAGATGTACTAATGCAGCATGGAAAAGTTATTGCCTATGTATCTCGGCAGCTTAAGGACTGCGAAAAACGATACCCAACACATGACTTGGAATTGGCCGCGATCATTTTCACATTGAAGATTTGGAGGAATTATTTGTATGGAGAGAAGTGTGAAATTTACACAGACCATAATAGTTTAAAGTATATATTCACCCAAAAGGAACTGAACATGAGGCAAAGACAGTGGTTGGAGCTAATTAAAGATTATGATTGCTCGATCAACTATCATCCTGGCAAAGCAAATGTTGTGGCTGATGCTCTAAGTAGATGTGAAAGGTTGAATGCAATAACAATCGAAGAAGAAGTTAGGATGGATTTGGAGAGGTTACAATTAAATTTTATCACAACTCAACAAAAGAAAGAGTTAGAGCAAGAGGTCGGTGTAAAACCAAACTTACTAACTATTATCAAGGAAACTCAAGAAGAGTATGTGGAAGATAGGGAAAAGTTGTTAAGGAGAGAAAATGGAAAATTTTGGATCCACGATGACGGATTGATGAGATTTGAGAATAGAATCTGGATTCCAACAAAATTGGAATTAAAAAGAAATCTACTACAGGAAGTCCATAACTCTAAGTTTTCGATACATCCAGGTGGAACCAAGATGTATCAGGATTTGAAACAAAATTTTTGGTGGCCTAATATGAAGAAGGAAATAGCTGAATGGGTAAACACATGTTTTACCTGCCAACAAGTTAAAGCAGAAAATCAAAAGCCTAGTGGTTTGTTGCAATCTTTGGACATCCCAGAATGGAAGTGGGAGTATATCACAATGGATTTTGTGATTTGGATGCCAGTAACTCAAAAGGGATTAAATACAATCTGGGTAGTAGTGGACAGATTGACTAAATCTGCGCATTTCCTACCTATTAAGGATACCTACAAGATGGACCAATTGGTCAGATTGTATGTGAAGGAAATCCTTAGCCGTCATGGAGTGCCAATTTCAATTGTATCTGATCGTGATCCTCGTTTTACGTCTAGGTTCTGGCGAAGTTTTCAAGAGTATTTAGGAACAAGATTAGACATGAGTACTGCTTTCCACCCGCAAACTGACGGGCAATCTGAAAGAACAATCCAAACCTTAGAAGATATGTTGAGAGCATGTTCTTTGGATTTTGGAGGACGATGGGATGAACATCTACCACTCGTCGAGTTTGCTTATAATAATAGTTATCAGGCCAGCATAGGAATGGCTCCATTTGAAGCTTTATATGGAAGAAAGTGCAGAACACCATTATATTGGAATGAAGTTGGAGAAAGGAAGTTAGAAGGACCTGAAATAGTTCAACAAACTGAGAATGCAATCCGGAAAATCCGAGCTAAAATAAGAGCAACTCAAGATCGACAAAAGCAATACGCAAACCAACACCGAAAAGAACAAGCACTAGAAGTAGGAGGTTATGCGTTGCTTAAGATCTTACCTTGGAAAGGTATATTGCGCTTCGGATGAAAAGAGAAATTAAGTCCTCGCTTCATTGGACCTTTTGAGGTACTTCGTCGTATTGGTGAAGTGGCTTATCAACTAGCATTACCTTCAGCTCTAGGTCATGTTCATGATGTTTTCCATGTCTCGATGTTGCAACCTTATAGAGGAAATCATTCTGGCATTATTGACTACCAACCCATTGAGCTACAGCCAAATTTGCATTATGAAGAGATGCCCATACAAATTTTGGATCGTCAAATAAAGGTTTTGAGAAATAAAGAAATTGCATCTATAAAAGTTTTATGGCAAAATCACAATGTTGAAGAAGCAACATGGGAACTAAAAGAAATGATGATGCAAAAGTACCCTCAACTATTTCACCAGTAAAGTTTCGAGGATGAAACTTATTGTAAGGAGGGGAGAATGTAACGACCCAGAAAATTTGTTTATCTATAAATAATTTATTTATTCATATTTTTTTTCTCCTCTATATACATTAACGTGTATAGTTAATATATGATGTTTTTGAATGTCTAAATATTTTTGGACCCATTAAAGGGTTATTGTTGTTTGATTGTTGGTTGCAAGAATAAGCAATGATGTTTATGTTTGGTGACATCCGTAATTGTTTAAAGAAGCTTTGCGTCCAGAATGGTTAAATCTCATGAAGGAGTTAAGAGCCTAAGTATGATGACATCATTGTACGTATGTTATTTTGATTAATAAGCTGCTTGTGTGTCATCAAGTGGATTAAACGTATGTGCATGTAGGACAACAGGCTTATTACGATGCTTAGCTACTAAGAATCATGATGAGCAACCGTTTTTACTGTCCAGTTTAACCAATCATTTTATTTCAAAGCTTAATCTCAGCCTACTATAAATACCTCATTTGGAGGAACATTTCAGTCTCTTTTCTAAAGATTTCCTTTTTCCAAAGTTCTTCTTTAAACCTACCATCTCCATTTAATTTCAAGTTCTTTTTTTTGGACAATCACTTTCAAACAAGCTTTAATCTCTTCCGTCAACCCAGGAGGTAAGAATCATAAGTTCTCTTTTGCCTTTCTTTTTGCTTGGTATCCGAGAAGTTTAGCTGTAGGAGCAAGTCTTTAAGAAAGAAAAAGAAAGGATTATATTCTTTTGTGTCTAGAAGTGTTGCTCATAGCTTAAAGCATGTTGAGAGTTGATTTATGGAGTTGTAGTTGAGATCACCGCCCTTGGAGAAGTGAGGAAGACAACCCTGTATCTGAGACAACTTCTAAAGTTAGTCTCTGACTGTGTTGATGTTAGTCTCTGATGACGTCAGCATCAGTCTCCGACTGTGTTGATGTTAGTCTCCGATGACGTCACCCTTAGTCCCCGATGGGTTAAGATGACGTCATCAATCCCTGATGAGATAATTAGTCTCTGATGATGTCATCCTTAGTCTCCGACAGGCTAAGTTTAGTCCCTGATGACGTCATCCATAGTCTCTGATGATGTCATCCTTAGTCTCCGACAGGCTAAGTTTAGTCCTTGATGACGTCATCCATAGTCTCTGATGAGATATACGTTAGTCTCTGATGATGACGTCACCCTTAGTCTCCGATGTGTTAAGATGACATCATCAGTCTCTTATGGGTTTAATAGTCTCCGATGATGTCATCCTTAGTCTCCGATGAGTAAAGATGACGTCAGCAGTCTTTGATGAGTTAAATAGTCTTTAACGAGTGAAATTTTTCCCCGATGGGCAACCTCATGCCCTGATAACCATTTTCTATATGAATAGCCATCTATTAAGTTTGGATTTCTCATGATATACCCACAATAATGTTATGCAGAAATCTTTTTCAACCAATATAGTGAATTTTAGGTAAGGACCAAGGCAAGTATATATTCACTCCACTTTCTTTCTTACTAATTACGTAGAATCATTGATTCGATTTACGTAAATGAATGATGTTAATGCCTATGCATGATGATGAATTCTTTTATGATTAAGTAACGTACGATCATTGAATCCGATGTGCGTGAAAAAATGTTGATGTTTGAACTATGTGTTATTGGGTGTTTGCTAGTTGTTTAAAATTCCTAGCACACCAAATGATGATAAAGATGATGTTTGGGTGTTGCAAGTCATGGACAAGCACACCCAAGTAACTTCTGTATGGATATATAGTTCCGCTTGTGATGATCACTGTCTTTTAAATGTTAAGCACGCCAATATGTGTTGTTGGCAGTCGCTGCTTTTAATTGTTCAGCACGTCAAGGCTATTCAAAATTGAGAAAATGTTTACAAGAAGATATATCTATATGGAAAGTTAAGGGGCTGTTGAATACTTTCGCCTGGTATTCTGGCCAATGATGATAATGAATGATAGACCGAGGCAAGGCATCGGTAATGAGACTTTCCGCAGACCATATGCTTTCTGCGAAGGACTACCTATGTCAAATGATGAATCAAACGACTAGGCTGACCAGCTGGGATGAAATTTGATTATGTAAGGTAGTAAGATAATGATCAATCTGGTCAGGTGATACATTATTTGATGAGTAAAGGGCGAATCTTGATTTATTGAGAGAGGGTCAACCCCTTGATATCACTCGGGAACCCTAAATGATACATGTTGATTGATTTTTCAGGAGGTGTTGGCATTGCTTCGCCCAATGTCAATGAATACTAAAGCTTTTGAATTACCTTTTCTTCTAGCTTATGAATATATATTTGCTGAGCGTAAACGCTCATGTGGAATACTATGAATGTTTTTCAAGTTATGTCATGAAGGCTGAGTCCCCTAAGAGATGGAAGGAGATAATTGCTTAAGTATGTTTAAGTTGTAAGGCCATATGAGCCATCTAAAGTTTTGTTTCCGCTGCAGCTTGTTTATTTTCAAACTTTGAGGTTTTGTAAGATGATGTGGACCTTAAGATTTTTAATGATGTATTTAGGAATATATCTCCCACAGGTATTTTGTTAATGCTTGGCTGTGTTATTTGTTTTGCTGTTGTGATGTTGTGTTGTAGTTTTCTAGTGCAGCCTGGGGATCTCGGGGACTGTCACCCAAATCGCTGACAGTTTCCGGGGCCCGGCTTGGGGGATTTTCGGGTGCGCTACAGCTTAGTAACTGGCTTATTTGCATGAAGGACAGTAGGCTTATTCCACATTTTTAGCTGCTAAGAATCATGATGAGTAGCCGTTTTATTAACCAATGATTCCATCCCAAGGCTTAATCTTAACCTACTATAAATACCTCATTCGGAGGAATACTTCAGTGTCTTTCCTAAAGATTTTCTCTTCTAAAGTTCTTTTTTAAACCTACCAACTCCATATAATTTCAAGTTCTCTTTTTTGGGTGATTACTTTCAAATAGGCTTTGATTTCTTTTGTTAACCCTAGAGGTAAAAATCCTAAGTTCTCCTCTAATTGTTTCTTTTTGCATGTCATCCAAGAGTATTAGCCGTCCATACTAGGTTTTCAAGGAAGAATAACCCTTTGAAGGAAAAGCTGCGTTCTTTTACATATTCATGTTCATGAGGCATCCTAGGTTGAGTTTGTTATTGTAAGGCCTTCCATTGATGCGGAGACAAGCTCTAATGTTAGTCTCTAATGAGTTAATGTTAGTCTCTGATGAGATAACACTAGTCTCTGATGAGTTAATGTTAGTCTCCGATGAGCAAATGTTAGTCTCTGACGAGATAACATTAGTCTCTAACGAGATAACATTAGTCTCTGACGAGATAACAGTAGTCTCTGATGAATTAATGTTATTCTCTGATGAGCAAATATTAGTCTTTGATGATGACGTCACCCTTAGTCTCTGATGCGTTAAGATGACGTCATCAGTCTCTTATGAGTTAATTAGTCTCTGATGATGATGTCACCCTTAGTCTCCGATGGGTTAAGATGACGTCATCAATCTCTTATTAATTAATTAGTCTCTGATGGTGACATCAGCCTTAATCTCCGACAGGCTAAGTCTAGTCTCTGATGGGTAATATTTTCCCTGACGGGGAACCTCATGCCTTGATAACCATTTTCTAATCTGAATGGTCATCTTTTATGTATGGATTTTTCATTTTATACCGACAATGATGTTTTACCGAACCTTTTGCAACCAGTATAGTGATTTTAGTTATGGACCAAGGCAAGTATATACTCATTCCATTTTCTTCCTTACTGATTACGTAGAATCATTATTTCGATTTACGTAAATGAATGATGTTAAAGCTTATGCATGATGATGATCTCTTTTATGACTAAGTAACGTACGATCATTGATCCGATGCACGTGAAAAGATGCTAATGACTGAGCTATATGTTTTTGGGTGATTGCTAGCTATTTAAAGTAGCTAGCACACCAAAAGATGATGATGATAAGGCAAGGGTGTTGCAGTCGTGAACTTGTATGCTTACCTGAGCAGCTTCCATATGGGTATATAGAAAAATCATCAGTAGTCGACTTTTATCTGTTAAGCACGCCAATGTGTTTGGCAGTCGCTGCTTTCAATTATTGATCGTGCCAATTTAAAATGAGAAATTGTTTTCAAGAAGATATATTCCGTATGGGAAGTTAAAGGGCTGTTGAATGCTTTCACCTGGTATTCTGGCTAATGATTATAGGGAATGATAGACCGAGGCAAGGCGTCGGTAATCAGACCTTTCGCAGACCAAATGTTTTCTGCAAGTGACTACATATGTTAAATGATGGATCAAATGACCAGGCTGACTAGCTGGGATGAAAGTTGATTATTAAAGGAAGTCAGATAACGATCAGTGTGGTCAGGTGATGCATTATCTGATGAAGAGAGGGCGAATCATGATTTATTGAAAGAGGGTTAACCTTTGATATCACTCGGGTACCCTAAATGATACATGTTATTGATTATCACGAGGTGTTGGCATTGCTTCGACCAACCTCAAAGAATATTAAAGCTTTTGAATTATCTGTTCTTCTTGCTTATGAATATATACTTGTTGAGCATAAACACTCATGTGGAATGTTATGAAATGTTTTATAGGTTATGTCAAGAAGGCCGAGTCTCCTGATAAAGGAAAAGTGTGAATGGTTTAGTGAGAGCTTCCTGATATCTCTCCTTTGGATGGCCTTTAGAGGGAGAATGGAACGTGAGGCCATCATAGAAATGTTTAGATTATAAGGCCAGATGGGCCATCTAAAGTTTTGTTCCGCTGCAGCTTGTTTATTTTGAAGCAATGAGATTTTGTAGGATGATGTGTTTGGGAATGTATTTCTCACATGAGTGTTGTAAATGCTTGGCTGTGTTGTTTGTTTTTGCTATTTTGTGATATTGTGTTGTAGTTTTCTGGTGTAGCCCGAGGTTCCAACCTGGGGATCTCGAGGACTGTCGCCCAAATTGCTGACAGTGCCCGAGACCCAGCTCGGGGGATTTCCGGGGACACCACAGTTGGTATCAGAGCACAGTAGCCAAACACCAGTTATGAGACATGTTCTCTGCTCGAAAATAGAATTTGGGATTTAGTAAAGTAAGGAAGTGATTGAAAGGATAAGGAGAGTTGAATAAGAGATAGATGTCTAAGTTGAGTCTCAGTTGTTCTTGGGTTATCAGGTTAGATGAGAGGTTATAAGATAGAACAATTCACGTTGAAGTTATTGTATATCCTATTGCAGTATTAGTATGCATGTTAAATCCTTATTATAAATGTTAAGTTGATATTGATTTAAGCTATGTTTCCTTATAGATGAATCCACCTACTCCTGGACATGTAGATAAGGACAAGGCACCTATGGTTAAAAGTTCAAAGAAGGAGCATATCCCTAGTAGTAAGGTTGCTTGACCTTTCAAGTCTAGTAGACACCATCTGTTAGATGTCAATCGTGGGAGGACAGCTGCATGTTGGCGAGTGACTCCTCGCAAAAGAGTGAATAAACCAACTAAGGTTTTCTGTTTTGAGGTGCCTAGAGGTTCTGATAAACATGTAAAGGGGTCTACAGAACCTGAGGGAATTAAGCAAAACCCAACCAACCCATTTGAGGGGTCAAGTTTCTCAGTTCATATGAAGAGTCCTTCCTCACCCCATGATCCAATAGTTTCTCCATCCCTTGGGTCTTTCCCAAATAAGAGGTTCTCCTATAGATAGGCATACACTACCTACGATGTCAGCCACTCCACATGCTGTTTCTACACCAATTACCTTATCAAATGTTGCACCTGTAGTACCACCACCAGAAAATCCAGTACCCTTGCCTTTTCCAAATGGATTCTGTTATTACCTTCAACGCAGAATCCGTATGACACAATCAGAGTTGGCAACACGTAATACCACCATGATACGTCAGTCAATGGCTCATCAAAGACCTAGCAGATTGTTGGATCTTTGGAGGGTATCATTTCAGGATGTGTCCTTAGTTCTCACTGAGACTCTGACAGAGGTGATGATCTCGGTTAGTAATTATCTTAGGTGAGGGAGCATGTCGTTTTGCACGCAGAACAATGAGTGAACTTGATTCCCAAGCCTTGTATTAGGCATTGGTAGTAGTCAATGTTGTTATGTTTTTGTATAATGTTGTAACAAGGAAACTTTATTGTACAAATTTGCTATGATGTAACTTTTGTTACTTAATATATATATTTTGAGGGTTTAATTTGGAATTCTTTCTTTCCTTTTTGTATATATGTTATTTTTTAAAAGAGAAAAGGAACTTTTGATGGTAAGTTTATATTTTCCTTAATTTATAGGAAATGGCCCCAAGAGGAAGACCCCGAACCCGTCGAGCTACCAACCAAGCTGACCAAGAGAACCCTAACTTGAACAACAATCAAGGAAATGATAATCCGGAGAATCCTATTGCCTTATTGGTAAATATGATTAGGGAAACCTCTCAAAATAACAATGACCTAGCAGTTCCACCCCAACCTAGAAAGGTAACATTTAAGGATTTTACCAATAGTTGTCCACCTACTTTTAATGGTGATGGAGGTCCCACTGCCGCTCAGATTTGGATCAAGGAAATAGAAAAAAGCTTTTCGTATTGTTGAAGTGACTGATGACCTTAAGACAGAATATGCCACGTATCTATTGAAAAGAGAAGCTAGTTATTGGTGAGAAAATACTGAATGATTAGAGATGACTAGGAGATTGGCAAGTAGGAATGAACAAACAGTCCCTGAAGTTGATCAAGTTGTCACTTGGTCCCAATTTAAAGAATTTTTCTATAGCCAGTATTTCTCCACCAGTGCTACGGATGAGCTAGAAAAACAGTTCCTAGAATTGAGACAAGGGAGCATGACTGTGGAAGAGTATGAGAAGAAGTTTAATGAACTACAAAGATTTTCCCCGCATTTGGTAGATACTGAGAAAAGAAAGACAAGAAGATTTGAGTATCATTTAAACCCATGGCTCCAAGATAAGATTGCTATTTTATATCTGAACAACTATGCTGAAGTTGTTCTAAGGTCAAAGGTGGCAAAGAAAAGTGGCAAGCTACGCCGGGAATTTAAATGGGAGAAGCGCAAAGAAGGACAAAGGAAAGGAAGTTATTTTAATAACAATTTTAATCAAAGGATTGGAGGACAGGGAAAATCACAAACCAGTTCGGTTGTGGTGAAACAAGAGGAAGGAAATAGGTATAATGATAATAGTAGGAAAAGAAATTTCAGTGCGGATTTAAGTGAGAATAAAAGGAGGATTGTTATTTGTGGCAAATGTGGAAGGAACCATGAAACCTCCCAGTGTTTAATAGGAACCGATTTGTGTTTCAAATGCTGTCAATTAGGGCATACTGCCAGTAGTTGTCCAAATCAGGCACCAATCGTTTCCCAATCAAGGTTTCCTTCGCAACTATATCAGCGACAAGGTGCTAGTCGTGTAGTTGGAGTTACAACGAGATGCTTTAGTTGTGGTCAGGAAGGCCACATCTCCACTTTATGTCCTCAGAAAAAGAGTCAGGGTAAACCCCCATTGGCAGGACCTAGTATGGTAGCTTGCAGACCACAAGCTAGGACCTACAATATGATTGTGTAGGATGCACTACTGTCTGAGAACGTGGTTTCAGGTACGATAATGGTTAATTCAATTGAAATGCATGCTTTATTTGATTCTGCTGCGACTAGATCCTTCATATCTGAACGTCTTCTTAAGGACAGGAATTTTACTCCTAAATGTTTAGAAACACCTCTAGAAGTTATAGTAGCTAATCAAGAGGTACACATTGCCAAGAGTATACTACCTGATTGTAGTATAAGAATAGGAAAACATGACTTCTCTGCAAATTTAATACCTTTTCCATTGGGAGAGTTTGATCTAATACTAGGCATGGATTGGCTACATAAGTACCAAGCTAGCATAGATTGCAGGGGAAAGAAGGTTTCCTTAAGAACACCCTCAAATAGTAAAGTGTTATTCCATGGATGTAAGTCTACCGAACCTTCTCATTTTCTTACAATGATTCAAGCTAATAAAATGTTACGCAAGGGATGCGAAGCATTTTTAGCTCATGTTTATGATAAGAAGATAGAAGGATTAAAGATTTTAGATATCCCTGTAGTAAAGGAATTTGGAGATGTATTTCCTGAGGAATTACCATGTATACCTCTAGACAGATAAGTTGAATTTGGAATTGAGCTAGTATCAGGAACTGCTCCAATTTCCAAAGCTCCTTATAGGATGGCCCCTTCAAAATTAAAAGAGCTTAAGATACAGCTACAAGAGTTACTGGATCAAGGATTTATTAGGCCAAGTGTTTCACCTTGGGGAGCACCCATTTATTTGTAAAGAAGAAAGATAGTTCGTTGAGGTTATGTATTGATTACCGAGAATTGAATAAGGTGATGGTGAAGAACTGATATCCTTTACCTAGAAGTGATGACTTGTTCAACCAACTCAAGGGAGCGAAGTACTTCTCGAAAATTGACTTGAGATCAAGATATCATCAATTAAAGATTAAAATTGAAGATGTCCCTAAGTTAGCTTTTAGAACCCGTTATGGTCATTATGAATTTGTGGTGATGCCTTTTGGACTCACCAATGCCCCAGCTGTTTTTATGGATTTGATGAACCGAGTTTTCAAACTATATTTGGATAAGTTCATCATTGTGTTCATAGATGACATTCTCGTCTATTCTAAGACAAGAAAAGAACATGATGAACATTTCAGGATAACACTGGAGACATTGAGACAAGAGAAACTTTATGCCAAATTGTCAAACTGTGAATTTTGGTTAAGAGAGGTGAAATTTCTAGGACATGTGATCAATGAATCTGGAATTTTGGTTGATCCCATCAAAGTTGAAGCCATCATAAATTGGCCACAACCAAAGACACCTACTGAAGTGCGAAGTTTTCTAGGGTTAGCGGTATACTATCGTCGATTTGTTCAAGATTTCTCTAAGATAGCAGTTCCATTAACGAATCCGACAAGGAAGACAGAAAAGTATGTTTGGACTCCCGCTTGTGAGAAGAGTTTTCAAGAATTAAAGAAAAGGTTAACCACCGCCCCAGTACTAAGTTTACCTGATAACAAAGGAGATTTTGTGATCTATAGTGATGCCTCGATGAATGGATTAGGAGTTGTGCTAATGCAGCATGGCAAAGTTATTGCCTATGCATCTTGCCAACTCAAGGATTGCGAAAAACGATACCCCGCGCATGACTTAGATTGGCTGCCATCATTTTCGCATTAAAAATTTGGAGGCATTATCTTTATGGAGAGAAATATGAGATTTACACTGACCACAAGAGTTTAAAGTACATTTTCACTAAAAAAGAATTGAACATGAGACAAAGACGGTGGTTGGAGCTAATAAAAGACTATGATTGTTCAATCAACTATCACCCTAGTAAATCAAATGTTGTAGCTGATGCTCTAAGTAGAGAATTCAAGAAGAGGTAAGGATGGATTTGGAGAGGTTACAAATAAATGTCATCACAACTCGACAAAGGAAAGAGATAGAGCAAGAGGTGGGTGTAAAACCAAGCTTACTGACTATTATCAAGGAAACTCAAGAAGAGTATGTGGAAGATAGAGAAAAATTGTTAAAAGGGGAGAGTGGAAAATGTTGAATCCACGATGATGGATTTATGAGATTTGAAAATAGAATCTAGATTCTGACAAAATTAGAATTAAAGAGAAGTCTACTACAAGAGGCTCATAACTCTAAATTCTTGATACATCCAGGTGGAACCAAAATGTATCAAGATTTGAAACAAAATTTTTGGTGGCCTAACATGAAGAAGGAAATAGCTGAATGGGTAAACACATGTCTTACCTGTCAACAAGTTAAAGAAGAAAACCAAAAGCCTAGTGGTTTGTTGCAATCTTTGGATATCCCAGAATGGAAATGGGAATATATCATGATGGATTTTGTAATGGGATTACCAGTAACGCAAAAGGAATTGAATACAATCTGGGTAGTAGTGGATATATTGACTAAATCTGCGCATTTCCTACCTATTAAGGATACCTATAAAATGGACCAATTAGTCAGATTGTATGTAAAAGCAATCCTTAGTCGTCATGGAGTGCCAATTTTAATTATATCTAATCGTGATCCTCATTTTACGTCTAGGTTCTGGCGAAGCTTTCAAGAGTATTTAGGAACAAGATTGGACATGAGTATTGCTTTTCACTCGCAAACTGACGGGCAATCCGAAAGAACAATCCAAACCTTAGAAAATATGCTAAGAGCGTGTTCTTTTGATTTTGAAGGACAATGGGAGGAACATCTACCACTCATCGAGTTTGCTTATAATAATAGTTATCATGCAAGCATAAGAATGACTCCATTTGAAGCTTTGTATGGAAGAAAGTGTAGGACACCATTGTTTTGGAATGAAGTTGGAGAAAGGAAGCTAGAGGGACCAGAGATAGTCCAACAAACTGAGAATGCAATCCGAACGATCCGAGCCAAGTTAAGCACAGCTCAAGATCGACAAAAGCAATATGCAAACCAACAATGAAAAGATCAAACACTAGAAGTAGGAGGTTATGCATTGCTCAAGATCTCACCTTGGTAGCGCATATTGCGCTTCGAACGAAAAGGGAAGTTAAGTCCTCGTTTTATTGGACCTTTTGAGGTACTCCGCCGCATTGGCGAAGTGGCTTATCAATTAGCATTACCCCCAGCTCTAGGACATGTTCATGATGTTTTCCATGTCTCAATGCTCCGACCTTATAGAGGAAATCATTTTGGCATTATTGACTACCAGCCCATTGAGTTACAGCCAAATTTGCATTATGAAGAGACGCCCATGCAAATTTTGGATCATCAAGTAAAGGTTTTTAGAAATAAAGAGATTACATCTGTAAAAGTTTTATAGAGAAACCACAATGTTGAAGAAGCAACATGGGAACTAGAAGACATGATGATGCAAAAGTACTCTCAACTGTTTCACTAGTAAAGTTTCGAGGACGAAACTTATTGTAAGGAGGAGAGAATGTAACAACCTGCAAAATTGTTTATCTATAAATAATTTATTTACTCATACTTGTTTTCTTATTAATATGTATAGATAATATATGATGTTTTTGAATATTTTTGGACCCATTAAAGGGGTTATATTTGTTTGGATATTGGTTGCAAAAATAAGCAATTGATGTTTATATGTGTAGTACCATTCGTAAGTACTTGAAGAAGCTTTGAGTTTAGTGGTTAAGTCCCCTGAAGGACTTAAGAGTTTAAGTATGATGACATCATTGCCTACGTATAGTAATCAGATTAGTAAGCTGCTTTAGTAGCTAGCTTATTTGCATGAAGGACAGCAGGCTTATTCCACATGCTTAGCTACTAAGAATCATGATGAGTAGCCGTTTTATTAACCAATGATTCTATCCCAAGGCTTAATCTTAGCCTACTATAAATACCTCATTCGGAGGAATACTTCAGTCTCTTTCCTAAAGATTTTCTCTTCCAAATTTCTTCTTTAACCCTACCAACTCCATATAATTTCAAGTTCTCTTTTCTGGACGATTACTTTCAAACAGGCTTTGATTTCTTTCATCAACCCTAGAGGTAAGAATCCTAAGTTCTGCTCTATTTGTTTATTTTTGCATGTCATCCGAGAGTATTAGTCGCACATACTAGGTTTTCAAGGAAGAATAAAGCTTTGAAAGAAAAGTTGCATTCTTTTACATATTCACGTTCATGAGGTATCCTAGGTTGAGTTTGTTATTGTAAGGCCTTCCATTGAAGCGGAGACAAGCTCTAATGTTAGTGTCTAACAACATAACACTAGTCTCTGATGAGTTAATGTTAGTCTCCGATAAGCAAATGTTAGTCTTTGACGAGATAATATTAGTCTTTGATGAATTAATGTTAGTCTTCGATGAGCAAATATTAGTCTCTGATGATGACGTCACCCTTAGTCTCCGATGGGTTAAGATGACATCATCAGTATCTTATGAATTAATTAGTCTCTGATGGTGACGTTAGCCGTAGTGTCCGACAGGCTAAGTCTAGTCCCCGATGACATCATCCGTAGTCTCTGATGGGTAATATTTTCCTTGACGGGCAACCTCATGCCCTGATAACCATTTTCTAATCTGAATGGTCATCTTTTAAGTATGGATTTCTCATTTTATACCGACAATGATGTTTTACAGAACCTTTTGCAACCAGTATAGTGATTTTAGTTAAGGACCAAGGCAAGTATATACTCATTCCATTTTCTTCCTTACTGATTATGTAGAATCATTATTTCGATTTATGTAAATGAATGATGTTGAAGCTTATGCATGATGATGATCTCTTTTATGACTAAGTAACGTATGATCATTGATCCGATGTACGTGAAAAGATGCTAATGATTGAGCTACATATTTTTGGGTGATTCCTAGCTATTTAAAGTCGCTAGCACACCAAAAGATGATGATGATGAGGCAAGGGTGTTGCAGTCATGAACTTGTATGCACACCTGAGCAGCTTCCATATGAGTATATAGAAAAATCATCGGTACTTTTCTGAGGTTAAGGCTTTGGAGCTCATTAAAGTTTCTGCTAGCTGGAGGATTGTCTGATCCAAGAGAATTTCTAAAGTACGCAACAACAATAGATTTGATCTGGGCTTGGTCATTAGTAAGAACTCCCAAATCATCTTCGAGAGCCAAAATTTTGTTTGACTTCCACCTGCCTTTAGCTTTTGCGAAGAAATACTTGTTGTTTTTGTCCCCCACATTGAGCCAATGAACCCGATATTTTTGATTGAGAATTTTCTCCTCTTCCTCAAGGGCGTTTAGGAGAGCATTAGAAAGGAGTTTCTCTTGCAAACAGGAAGCTGCGGAGGAGGCAATCTGATAACCGGATTGAAAAGAGAGAAGTACCTCCTTTGCTTCAGAAACTCTGGTTTGATAGTGGCCATGCTCCTTATTTAATTTTATAAGGTTCTTTTTAACTTTCGTAAGCTTTGTGGCCAATGTAAATTGAGCTGATCCTTCCACAGGGTGTAATCAAGCATCATAAACTGCATTGTGATATCCTTCTAAGTCTATTAGATGGTTTAAAAAAAGGAAGGTCTTTCTAGCTGGAATAGCTTGGAAGCCTAACTGAAGGATAGCTGGGGAGTGGTCTGATAACCTGCTAGGACCAAAATAAACATGTGAGAGGTCCATGGCCACTCAAACATTGAAATTCTGGCCACTCTCAAATCTCTTCCCAAAAACAAAGTATTCCGCACATCAGAAATTCTAAAAAAAGTTACGTTAATTGAAACCCATCAGGGAAACCTGTCAGGGTATGACGAAGGTAGACCAACCCGTCAGGGAAACACTTCAGGACATCTCAGTGTCAGGCCAACCCATCAGGGTAACCCGTCAGGGGGAATGATCAACATGGCATCAGTGGAAACCATCAGTGTATGTCGTCAGTCATAACCATCAGGATCAAGGAGAACTGAGTGAAACTCAAGTGAAGGTTGAAGCCCTGATCCAGTCAATAAGCATCAGGGGATCCAGAAGCACTGATCAAAGTCCATCAGGGCTGATAGTCAGTGGATCGTTATGACAGCATGCACCCGTCATCAGTACTTACACGAAAATCAATGTAACGTGTTACAGAAGCAAGAAATATCAACTGGAAAGATATTTTTTGAAGTTTGTTTTTGATCCAATGAGAACTCTCTCGCATTAAATGCACACATATCAGGGGAAGAAAAAGAAGCAACAAAGCATGCAGCAGTCTGACACATATGGCTACGATGTAACATACTTGCGGCTAAGTTGAGAAAAGCAGCACGTCTCTAGCACGTGATTTCATCATCTGATCAACATATAAGCAAAGGAGTTCTCATTACAAAAATACAAAGAGATTGAATCTATCCAACAGATTAAACAAACAAAGAAGCACACAACACTAGGAAGCTCAGAAATATATTTCTTGAGAGATTTATTTTTCAGAGAAAGTTTTCGTAGCTAGTGAGGGTGAGAAGCTGTGAATTTTATTTGCAGAAATTGTAGCTGTAAATCACATTTGTGATTATACAGATTTCCAGAAAAACCCCAAGTTTTAATATAACTATTTTAACTTGAATCTGTGTGTTCATTTCTTATAGTTTTTCTGTTTGTTACAACTGTTTTCCAGTAAGCACTTTTAAGTTTAAAAGAGCGAAAAGTTTCAAGTGTTTGTATTCATCCCCCCCCCCCCCTTCTACAAACACTTGTGCTTATATTGCACTAACAATTGGTATCAGAGCTTCTTAGCAGATTTCACTTGCTAAAAACGATCATTATCTATGGCCAACAAAGCTGGAAACAGTAAAGTCCCCATGTTGGATAGGGGCAAATACTTCTTCTAGAGACAAAGAATGATAGTTCATCTTAGAGCTATTGACGATGAATATTTGCAGATTCTAGAAGAAGGAACTCACGTTCCCAAGAAGCTCATTCCAATAGAAGTCGTTAATGGAGTCAGTATTCCTGAAAAGCTTGTCCCAAAGACAACTGACGAAATGACGATAGAGGAAAGAGAAAAAGTGAAAAAGGATCTTAAAGTCACTGGAATCTTGTATAATGGTTTAGACGATGATATGCTGAATAGTATCGTGAATCTTACCACGTCTAAATCTATATGGGATACCATACAAATCCTTTGTGATGGTACTGAGGAAGTGAGGGAAAATAAACTGCAGCTGTTGACACAATAGTATGAGTGGTTCACAATGAAAAATGGTGAAACACTTACTGAAATGTTTGACAGATTTAACAGGTTGGTAAATGACCTGAGATTATATGGGAAGGCATATGCTAACAAGGATGTGAACAGAAAGTTCATGAGAGCCCTTCCCATATCATGAGATCCTAAGACAACAGCCATTAGAGAATCCAAGGACATGAATCTTCTAGACTTGGATAGGCTTTATGGCACCCTAAAGACATATGAACTTGAGGTTCAACAAAGATCTGAAATGTCAGGGGTTGCCAGAAAGCTTAAATCTGTAGCCCTGATGGCTGCCACGAAGGACAAACAAGAAGCAAGACCAAGTGTCTTGATGAAGCAGCAACTAGAAGATGCTGACATAGAAGGGGACAAAGAAGCTGACTTCAAGGAGGAAGAATATACTCCAGAAAAGTTAGAGGAGCTGGATGAAACCATGGCCTTTCTTGCAAAAAGGTTTTCCAAGCTGAAATTCCAAAAGCCTTTGGGATCTAAAAGATTTTCAGCAAGGAAACCCAGTAGCACGAAAAACTTTATTGACAAATCAAGAATAAAGTGCTACAAATGCAATGAGCTGGGTCACTTAGCAAATGAGTGCCGAAAGGCCACAAAAGATGGTGAATCCAGAAACAAAGAAGCTGTTGTGGACTACAAGAAGAAATACTTTGACCTTCTTAATGCAAACAAGAAGGGAAAAGCATATATTGCAGAGGGAAAGGACTGGGTTGACTCTGATGAAGAAGAAAATGAACAGTATGTCAACCTAGCCCTGATGGCCTCATCCACTGACAGTAGTAGCTCACAGGTAAGCCTCGAAATTTCCTCTAACATGTCTAAAACTGATTGTGTTAAAACTGTTAAGGAAATGGCTTGTGAGATAAAGGATCTCTATGACACCCTGAGGAGTGTTGTAGCTAAAATTGAGAGAGTGCAGAAAATTAATGAACAGTTATCTGCTAGGAACACTCTTTTAGAATCAGAAAACTCCAGACTTGAGAGTCTTGAAAAAGAACTCTTAAGGACTAAAAATCTTCTTGACTGTGCTATCAAAAGAGAGGAATGGACCTCGAATCTTCATAGTCAAGAAAGGGAAGTCATTAAAAGATGGAGTGAGTCTAGCAGGAAACTGGAGGATCGTTTAAAAAGTCAGAAATCTGATCCAAAATCTGGTTTGGGCTATGAAGAGACTCAAGTGCAGCAACCTCCCATTAAGGTTGAGATGACAGCTAGCTTTGGAAAAAGGCCAATACAACCTATCAAGTTTGTTAAGGTAGACACAAAGCTAGAATCAGGGAATGTTTTCCCAGTAAGTGAAGCTTCCACTAGTGGTGGGAGAGGCAAGAAACTTATTCTTGCCAAAGCACTCAACCCTCCAGTTATGAAAGAACTAGACTGTGCATCAGTGGATACACATTCGTCAGGGAGAAAAAGTGCATCAGGCCGTTGTAGCCCATCAAGGGAAAAAGGCCTGTTAGGGGAAAGTAAAAAGAATAGAAATGGTAAGCTAGGTGTTAATAAAGCTAGCAATTATTCTTCCATTCATGAAGCCCCTAGAAAAGTGTGCTGGAATTGTGATAACTATAATCATTTATCTTTTCAATGCAAAGAAAAACCACAAATTTTGACTGGCACAATTTTGTATGCTGATGATTTACCAACTGTTAAAGCCTGCTCCTCCAAGGATAAAGGCAAAATAACTGTTGAGAAATCAAAAGCATATATTGAAGCTCCTAAAAAGGAGAAAGTTTTAAATTTGCCAAAACCAAAAGTCACCAATAAAGATAAAACTGTTTTACCTATTACTGTGACTAAACCTAGAGGACCCAAAACAAATTGGGTACCACAAACAATTTAAATGTTTTCTTGTGTGTAGGGAAAGGTCAAAAGCAGTCAAATCTGGTTTCTAGATAGCGGCTGCTCAAGGCACATGACACGAAACAAAGCCCTGCTCACAGAATTCCAAGAAAAGGCTGGTCTAGTAATTTCATTTGGTGATAACAGCAAAGGACTAACTCTTGGTTATGGCAAAGCAGCAAATGGGAATGTCTCATTTGAAAATGTAGCACTGGTTGATGGGCTCAAGCACAATTTGCTAAGCATAAGTCAACTAAGTGACAAAGGATTCATCACTTCCTTCAAAGGAGATCAGTGCCTAATCTCAAATGAAAGTGATGGGAAGCTGGTTTTGTCAGGGATAAGAAAAGGAGATCTCTATGTTGCTGATTTTAATTCAGTAAATGGAGAATCATGTTTCTACAGCAAAGCATCTCCTGATGAAAGCAGGCTATGGCACAAGAAGATCTCTCACCTGAACTTCAAGTCAATTAATGATCTAGTGAAGAGAGAGTTGGTAACTGGACTACCCCAAATGGAGTTTATCCAAGAAGGATTATGTTCAGCATGTCAACAAGGGAAGCAAAGGAAATCATCCTTTGTCAGCAAGGAAGCCACAATGATCAAAGATCCAATTCAATTGTTACATATGGATCTCTTTGGCCCTGTCAACATTATGTCAGTGTCAAAGAAAAGATTTGCAATGGTCATTGTGGATGACTACACCAGATACACTTGGGTAAAGTTTCAGCATGCTAAATCAGAAGTATCTCAACAAATTATTGACCATATCAAGAAGGTGGAAACAGAATCAGGGTCAGCGGTTAGAATGTTGAGAACAGATAATGGAACTGAATTCAAGAATGTAGCTGTTGAGGGATTTTGTATGGAGAAAGGCATATATCATACATTTTCTGCTCCAAGGACTCCTCAACAAAATGGTGTAGTGGAAAGGAAAAATAGAACCCTGATTGAAGCTGCTAGGTCAATGCTAGCAGAGACAAAGATTCCCACCTATTTTTGGGCTGAAGCAATTTCCACTGCTTGCTTTACTCAGAATAGATCTCTAATCAACAAGGCCAACAACAAGACACCATATGAGCTAATGACAGGGAGAAAGCCAAGCATCAAGTTCCTCCATGTCTTTGGATGCAAATGTTTTGTTCTGAGGAATTTTGGTGAGAACTTAGGAAAATTTGATCCAAAAGCTGATGAAGCAATTTTCCTAGGTTATTCTCTGTCATCCAAGGCCTACAGGGTTTACAAAAAAAGACTTCAGGTGGTGATGGAGTCTATAAATGTAGCTTTTGATGATCAAGAGATTTCTGGACTTGAAGTCCCTGGTTTTCATGAAGAACTCATGTTTGAAAATGAAGATGAAAATGATTATCAAGAGACTGAAGTCAATGAGTGTAGACAAATGGAGAATTTATCCATTCCTGATGTCAATCCAAACAATATAGTCCCCCTGTCAGCAGATAGAGTCAATTTCCTTGACAACAGATCAGGGGATACTCCATCAGGGGATCATTCATCAGGACATGCACCATCAGGGGATAACTTGAACCTTGAATTATCCACTAATTCAAGGGGAGAGTTTTCAGAAGCTGGGAGCATAGGCTTAGGGGGAGGAGATGATAGTCAAGCAAGCTCATCAAGACACATCTCTAATCCTAAATGGGCCAGAAGTCACACAATAGATCTGATTATTGGTGACCCAAGCAAAAGAGTGCAGACCAGGAAAGCAACATCTAATGAATGCCTATATGCTTGTTTTGTTTCTCAAATTGAGCCAAAGAAGTTTGAAGAAGCTGTTCAAGATGCA
>CM025786.1:41083720-41099307 GCA_014636745.2 Centella asiatica
TATGTTGATGACATTATTTTTGGGTCTACTAATGAAAAACTGTGTGCAAAATTTTCAAAACTTATGCAGTCTAGATATGAAATGAGCATGATGGGTGAATTAACATTTTTCTTAGGATTGCAAATTAAACAGTCAACTGAGGGAATTTTCATCAGTCAGTTTAAGTACATTAAAGACTTACTGAGAAAATATGATTTGGTTGATTGTACTTCTGCAAAAACACCTATGCCCACAGCCACTAAGCTAGATAAGGATTTAAAAGGAAAGAAAGTAGACATTACTAGCTATAGAGGCATGATAGGCTCACTTTTGTATCTAACTGCAAGTAGACCTGATATAATGTTTTCTACATGTCTTTGTGCTAGATTTCAAGCTGACCCTAGATAGTCACATTTGATTGCTGTAAAAAGAATACTCAGATATCTAAAGGGTACCCCAAATCTTGGATTATGGTATCCCAAAGAATTTGATTTTAAACTAATTGGTTATTCAGATGCTGATTATGAAGGGTGTAAGCTTGACAGGAAAAGCACAAGTGGAAGCTGCCAACTTCTTGGAGGCAGACTTATTTCTTGGTTTAGCAAGAAACAAAATTCAGTTTCTACTTCAACAGCAGAAGCTGAATACATTGCAGCTGGAAGTTGCTGTGCACAGATCTTGTGGATCAAAAATCAACTCCTAGACTATGTATGACACTATCCAAAATTCCAATTTATTGTGATAACACTAGTGCCATAGCCATAACTGAAAATCCAGTGCAACATTCAAGAACTAAACATATAGATATATGATATCACTTCATTAGGGAACATGTTAGTTAAGGTAATATTGAATTGCACTGGGTTGCAACAGATAAACAACTTGCAGATATTTTTACAAAACCTTTGGATGAATCTACATTCAACAAACTAGTTTCTGAACTAGGAATGTTAAATTATGGTTCTAAAAATTAAGTTTTAAACTTTCAAGTTGTTTAACAGTTGCATGAAGCTAGGAAAATTAATTCTGGAAAAAGAAGCTGTTTTAAATTTGATAAAACAGAAAAATGTAGCTAACAATCATCAATATGGTTGTTGGAAAATGGTTTTTTGATCTCTGATGAGTAAAATGGTTAGTTCCTGACTAATCAAAATTACAACATCGGAGATTATCCTAATCCCCGATGCGTACATTTATAACATCGGAGATTACATTAGTCCCCGATGAGTTATTTCATCGGAGATTATCCTAATCCCCGATGCGTACATTTATAACATCAGAGATTATATTAGTCCCCGATGAGTTATTTCATCAGAGATTATCCTAATCCCCGATGAGTACATTTACAACATCGGAGATTACATTAGTCCCCGATGAGTTATTTCATCGGAGATTACCCTAATCCCCGATGAGTACATTTACATCATCGGAGATTACATTAGTCCCCGATGAGTTACTTCATCGGAGATTACCTTAATCCCCGATGAGCAATTACTTCATCGGAGACTAATCGGGTCAATCTCTTATCACATGGGTCAATTAGAGATTAGGGCAATCTCTGAAAAAGGGTAAATTGGTAGTTACCCATGATCTTTGAATAGCAAACGTCTCTCATACTTTAATAAAAGTAATTTCAAACACGTTTGTAATCACAAGTATCAAACTCTGCAATTTGATTTCTCTCTCAAATACTCTGCAATTTAACCTCTCTTTGAGCTTTCTTCACAAGTTTACAGATCTCTTCAATGGCGGCAAAAACAGTGTGCTTCAAGTTTGGTGAGTTCGATTTTATCAAGACTAACCATGCAGGGGTGGCTGATAAATATGATTTCAAAGCAAAATACTACCCCTTTGTGGATTTCCTAAAGAACTCTCCACTACAATACACCATTTATGAAGCTCCCATCCAAGCTGCAGAAGTAATATCAACCATGTGGAGCACTGCAACAATCACTGATGAAAGTGATGACTCTCTCCATAGGTAAGTTTCAGGTATGAAAACACAAACTATACCATTACTCATACCACGGTTAATAATGCACTTCACTTACCCATAAGGGAAAACTATGACTCCCTTGCCTCTGATGAAGAACTTATATGTATGTTTAAAGATTTAAACTATAATACTGATATAAGTTCTGTTGGGACCATCACACGTCCCCATCTTAGGTCAGAGTGGTCATTGTTCTTTGACATTATTACAAAAGCTTTCACTTCAAAATGCAGTGGATATGATGCCATCACCACTATTTCACAACAAATTGCATATAGTGTGTTGTATGATAGGCATATTAATTTAGGGCTTTTGATTTTGCACAATTTGATTGAAAAACTTAAAACTGGCAACAAAACTAAAATTTATTATGCTAGGTTTTTAATGATGATTGCAAATTACTCAATACCTAACCTTAATATTGCTAGTATGCAAGTTGTGCCTACAGTTTTGCAGACTAAAAGAGTAGTTAGGGATTTGAAGAAGTATGAGGCAAAGGTAAACATACCTCTATTCTATCCTACTGCCATGAGAAACTTTCTCATTGACATTCTTCCAACCACATATTCTTTGCAATTCTTTGGGGATACCACACAAACACCAATTAATCCCCCAACAACTTCTCAATCACAATCCAAAGCCCCCTCCACAGTCTCCCAAAAAACTGTGGTTGCATATACCAGAACAGCCAAAAAGCTCCCAATAAAAAGAAAAATAATTGAGGGAGTAAGTGAGGATGAGGGAGAACCAGAAGCTGAAGTTCCACTTCAGAGAAAGAAGAGAATAATTACCATTAGCCAAAAGCAATCCATTGCTTCCCAAAAGGCAATGGAGGTTCAAAGGAAAAACAGTGAACTGTCATCATCCTCCCAAAAGGATGCTGACATTGAAGACAGTTCCCAACCAGGAACACACTGTACAAAGTCTGCACAAAATCTTGGTCACAGCCAAGAGGAACCAAATAGAGAGAATATAAAAGAAAAGAGTGACACAAGGAGTGCACACACAGAGTTATCTTTTGATGTTCCTCAATTTTTGTCATCTGAGGAACAGCCAACATTCCCCACTGTACATTCTTCTCCTTTTTCTCCCATTCTTGATTCTTTTGATACACAAATAATTGATTCTCTTGATTTTTCCCAAGAGGAGCCAATAATCGAGGCAAGCTCTCACACATCTTCCATGGATAGATCCCTAGCCCAAGATAAACAAAAGGAACCCCCTATCCATGCTGTCACAAGTACTTCTCAACCCCCCATTTCTGTAGGAATGAGTGCACCTTCCCAAAAGAGTGAGGATGAGAGAATAATTAGTGAGAGTCAGGCTCCTGATCTGGAAAAAGGAGAGAATATTAATATACAAGAGAGTCAAGCTTTAGAAAGCTTGGAAAAAGGAGAGATTGAGAAGCTGGGTGCCCAACCCAAGGCAAAAGGAGAGGGTGTGAGCAAGGATGAGATCCTTGAACAAAATAAAAGAGAGAAATTCTCAGCAGGTGCCTTTTTGAAACCTGTTGAGCCATATACCTCACAAGAAGCTCAAGTTTCTGCTGCTCCCTCCACCAATATCCAAACAGCAGTACCTGAGAACAGCTCAAGTACAGGGGATGCAGCCTTACATATTATATCTGAAATGACTAATACAGACTTTGAAGTCTTATATGGTCTACAACAAAGACAAGATCATATTTCTGCAATGAAGACAAGGCTTGCAGATGAACCTGTACATGAAGAAGCTCCAGAGGAAAATGTTGATGCATGGCTTGATGCCACATATTCCAACACTCTGGAAGATGCAGCTACTCAACTCAGGAAGGATTATGTGACCAATATAGGGTCTACAGCAGCTGCACCATCTCCCAAGGACTTGCTTGAAGAAATAACCAAAGTGGACAAGAAACATACCAAGTTTCACCACTTTTTGGTTACTGGCTTAAATTCTGCAGTCAAGGAGATGAAACAACAGATGGAGATTGAGACTGATAAAATTCGAAGGAGCTATGAAGGCCACTTGCCAAGGAGAACTGTTACAAACCTTGATTTTCTCATTAGTAACAAGTCTAAAACTGACAGTAAGATTCAAGCCCTTGAAGACAAAATCAATCTCCTTCTCCAGAAACAAGATCAAATGGAATAGCTCATTATGCAGGCACTACCAGTTTTGGCCACCTCCTCCCTCCCCAACGATGCTAATGTCAAAAAGGGGGAGAGTGGTCACTTCAAACATCCTGTAAAATCCACATCCACAGCAGACACTGTTCCAGATTCAAGTGCTTCCTTGCAGATGGAATTGCAGGCATTGAAAGAAAAGACAATGAAAGAAAATGTTGCACGGCAAGTTTACAAAGAAAAAATTCTAAAGAAGCATGCTGATCTTGAAACAACAACAGCAACAACAACAACAATACTAGCAGTAGCAACAATTCCTCCTTTCCAACCAACTGCAGCAGCCCCAACTTCTTCAAAAGATAAAGGCAAAGGTGTCATGGTTGAAGATCCAAAGAAACAAATTCTTACTCAACCAGGACAGCCTAAGCTATTGGGGGATGCTATGAAGACTGCTTACTTTCCCACTCCTATTGAACTTGATCTAGGAGGGAAAGTAGAGTTAGTTAATCCTCGAGATCAAAGGTTAATAGATGCTGATGCAATGCTTGCTCAGAAACTTCAACAAGAGGAAGACATGGCTGCAGAACAAGAAAAGAAGGAGGAGGAGATTAAAAAGAAGAAATACTCAACAAGGAAGACAAGTGCAAGGAAAGTAGTAGTAGCCAAGAAAAGGCTTTCAAAGAAAAAACCTACAAATGAAGAACCTCTAAGGTCAATTGAGACTGCCTTGGTGACTGTAAGTGGACCAACAAAGTCACAAACAGCACCATCAAGGAAGCCTTACAAAGTTGATATGGCTAGTACAAGTGAGATGATCAAAGCCCTGAAAAAGAATACAAGGAATATTAATCTGATCAAGGGTGCAGACGA
Source organism: Centella asiatica (assembly GCA_014636745.2). Classification (NCBI taxonomy): domain Eukaryota; kingdom Viridiplantae; phylum Streptophyta; class Magnoliopsida; order Apiales; family Apiaceae; genus Centella; species Centella asiatica. The sequence continues at coordinate 41,088,668 of CM025786.1, forward strand.
CAAGGATTTACTTCATATTTTTTTTAAAGATGGAGATTCTGTGAAGTATATTAAGCTAGACTTGGAGGGGCAATCAAAAGAAGATTTGGAATGGCTGTTGTCTACAATACTTGTAACTACAAAGCTGAACATGGAATTTCGAAACCAGATCAAGAAGGCAATAATGGAGGTAAAAAGTGTAAACAAAGTGCCATCCAATCCTTCTGAAATTGCACCTCTTGGATTGTGGTATGAGACTTTTCATGGTGATAAAGTATTCTTCAACTACAACAGAGATATCAATAAAGTGAGTGAAAATCATATTGAAGGATTTATCAAACTTCTTAGAAATGCAGAAGAACCAATTGAAGTTGTTCTCAAAAAGCTACTGATGGAAAGGCTAGAACGAATAAGGGAAAACAGAAGGAAAAAGAAAGATTGATTGCTGTACAAGTTGTAATTTTTTTTTATTTTTTTTGAAGCCAGACATAGTCTTGGAGTAGCTGAATGTACTTTTCAGTGTAGCCAGGGTTGTTTAAACCTTGGAAAAGCTGGGTAAATTATCCAGGGAGAGAAGCTGAATGATAGATCAAAGATCTAAAGTTCAGGTACATTTGTAATTTTTATCATTCTTTATTCTTTTACTAAGTATTTGTAATAGATTAGTTTTGACATCATCATCAACCTTGAAATTATGCTTATCATTCTGATATTCATAATTAGGGGGAGATTGTTAGGTTTTATAAACATTTGATGATGATTGTTCTTAGAATACTTAGGAATACAAATGTACAGAAAAGTGTTGGTTTGTAACACTTTAGTATTGTAGCTAGCAGTAGTATCTCTTGTTTGTAAATTAATCATTATAATAAAGAGATAGATTTATTTTATTTGTATGTACGGCTGGAATACTTGTTGAGTTTGTTCAACAAGGTGTTTTAAATTTATTAGTCCTTCGGAGATTGAATTTGGCTTGTCGGAGACTAAGGGAAAAGTCCATCAGAGACTAAGTTTTTGTTCATCAGAGATTGAACTTTACCCATCGGAGATTGAAGAATCCTTCATCGGAGATTAAAGTTTTGTTCATCAGAGATTGAAGGATTGGTCATCAGAGATTAAAGCTTACGTCATCGGGGATTGGAACTAAAAAGTCAGAGACTAAAGCTGACGTCATCAGCGACTAATACAATACCTTAGAGATTAAAAGCTGACGTCATCAGCGACTAATACAATACCTCAGAGATTAAAAGCTGACGTCATCAGCGACTAATACAATACCTCGGAGATTAAAAGCTGACGTCACTAACGACTAAAGCCAAAGCATCGGAGATTACTCGAAGTGATCGGGGACTAATGAAAGAAGCTATCGGAGATTAGTCGAGGACTTAATCACTGGTGGAGTTAGAGTTCAAATCAAAGAAGGAAAGTCTTCCATGCACACGTAGACTTTATTGAAGACGTAGCTGACAAGGAAACTTGTTAGAAATCTTTCAATTGGAAAGATTGTATTTGATTTGAATTAGGAAGCTAGGTTTTTGGTAACATAGTTTTTAGAAGCTGTAATTATAAAATTACAGGATAACAATATGAAGCTGTATAGAATTGAAAGAGTTGTATTCTCTCAATATACATAATAGAAGCTGACGATCAAAGCTTGTTTTTGATTATTAGAAAACTTGTATTCAATTGTTAAATCAAATAAAGGCAATTGTTTATAGAGTTTTGATTGTGTTCTTTATATTCCGCAGAAAAGTTTAATTTCTTAAAAGAACAAGTAATCGAAGAATTTTCAAAGAACTTGTATTCAACCCTCCTTCTACAAGTTCTAGGTCATCTCACTGGGAAAACAGTAGTAGTTAAAGTGCAAGTGGATATTAATATTCGTAATTGGGATCTAGTAAGTGATGGATTAAAGGATACGATATGGGAAAATAGTAAGGTACGTACGAATTGAAAAGAAGATTTAGTTGTTTTAGCATATATTGTCGTTCAAGTTTATATACAAGTTTCTTATATGCATTATTTTACTATTTCAGACTAAGTGGAATATAAAGGATGATGTGAGAAAAAAAGACACATTAGAATCTGCTGAAAAAATTTGGAGGGATTTCAAGTCTAGATTAGTTTGTCGGTACTTGCGTGTAGACAAGGACCCCTGTGAGTCATATGACTTCATCAGTAACGAGCAATGGGATAAATCCAATAATGATCATACAAGTGAAGAATTTCAGGTATATTAGTTGTATAAATTATATTGTATATTATTGATTTTTGTGATATGATTGTTTCACTTATTACAACATCATGTTTTCATTTTATAACAGAGTAAAAGTGACAAGGTAAGGGAGAACCAGAAATTGAATTAGTATCCACATTATCTTGGAAGAATTGGATATGCATCCAAAAAAACTAAGTCGGTGGTTGATAACCCTATTAATTCTTTACCTTCTTCCGAATCCATTAATTCATCGATTATATCAAATGATCGAACGGATCGTAGTTACGATTGGATTCGGGCGAGGGTTAGGAAAGGGGATGAAGGTGATGGTTATTACTTTCCAAAAGAGGAGACTATGGATGCAATTAACAAAATGGTAAAAGTATTTAGTATAGAGATTTATATTTACATATATGCTTAAAATATTAATCATTAAATTGATTTTGGTACAGGAGGAATGGAAAGAAAAAGCCTCTCAAGGTTCATGGACTCCTCATGGTCATGATGACATATTGTCGCGTGCACTTGGAAAGAAGGAGCATGGCGGGCGTGTCAGAGGGGTTGGAGGAACAGTTCGCGTAGGAGATGTATTTGGGACTGACAGAGGCAAGTCTCGTAGCGGCGTAATATCGATGGATAACTGGCTACGATTACTCAAGAAATAGAAACTAAAGTGACAAATAGAGTGAAGGAGGAGTACCAAGTACAAATGACTCAAATGAATATGAAGTAAGAAGAAGTCATTGGTACATTGAATGTGAAGATTACGGGCATTTTGAATCATATTAGCCAAATGGGTATGCCTATTTCAGCTGACTCTTTCAGGGTGAAAATGAATACTCCAACAAATGAAGTGATTCAAAGTAGCTGCCACTCGGTGGATCCTATCTTAGAAATAAAGGTATACTTATTTTTATTTATTTTTCAGTCTTTACATAATAAGTTATCATATAAGTGTCATATATGATCCTAACTGAATTGTTTTTATATGTCATTAACATAGAAGCCGACTCCATGCCGTCTATATGTGATCCTTTCTGAGACCAGCAGAGTGGTTGTGGCTAGAGGTACTATTTTTCCACCGAATTTTGCGGGTGATGTTGTTCATGGTCAGCAAATGGAGTTACACAATGTGAGAGTATCCATTGATGATGTTTTTGTTGAATTTTAACTCACTTCCCTTCCCGTGCCTACTAGTGAACATAAAAGAGTAAGTGACGCTGCTGGTAGCTTTGTTCAATGGCCTAAACAACTTGTAATGTTGGGGCAGGTAACAAATTTCAAATTAACATTATTAATTATAAATGATTGTTGTCATTTCATTTAATTGATGTAAATGTTATTGTTTAACTTTATACCTAATTAGGATCCCATCTTACCGGAGAAGGGTAAAGTGCCTCGGTCCCCAACCGGCCAAAAAAATCAAGTTCATAGCAAAGGGTCGTCAACATTAGATCTCAAATTGAGTGAAAAATGTCAACGCTTACATAGTCTTATTATGGCGATGCCTTTCGCGGATGACTTGATTTCAGTTCCTTTAGATTATGACATTTGCGTCGATGCTCCGAGGGAAGTTGAACAATCTATTTATGTCTCGAGTGAGGATGTACAACAATTTTGTAGAATGGAATGGTTGAATGTAAGTGTGATACAAATTTTCATGAGGTGAGACTATAATTTTCATACAGGTACATTTATCTTTTATTTTGATACAAGTTTATTTTATAAACTTACTAACATTTAATTTGTGTATTACATTTGTAGGTACGTGAAGGAGATGTCTAAGGGATCTAATGTACATTCCTTTAGATTCATGTGTCCGAGTCAACTAGCAAACGCAATAAATGATCCAGATGGCACAACTCGATACATTACAAATATTTTGCTAGGTTGTCAGTCGAAGAAATTCATCTTAGCGTCGTACTTCTAACAGTAAGAACATAATTTAACATTGTTATTTAATTTCTAAAAATGTAGGGAGCATTGGAGGTTGCTTCTTATATCTTATGATGAAAATGCAATATATGTGTTCGACTCATTGAAGAGGGAAAGGAATATGCAAATCAAGGCATTAATGACAGTGTAAGTAAATTATATATTAATTCCTAACTTATTTATATAACTTAACCGTGTAAAACTCCTTTAACATATTTATTTACTCATATATATATATATATATATATATATCTAATTTTGTAGGGCATTTAGAGTATATATTGCTCAAGCTAGCAAGAAGAAAAAAAATAAGTTGCATTGGTATACGGATGAGGTTAAGGTATAAAATAGTTAGTAAATTATCCAATCAGAGTTGACTTTGCTGGTTTGTATAATATAATTTGAGTAAATTTTTAATCAACTTGACTATTTATATAGTGTCCTCAACAAGAAGGAGGTATCGAGTGCGGCTACTATGTGATGCGGTACATGTATGACATTGTTAAGTTACATCACCGGGCTCCCTTTACAAAATGGACTGAGGTATATTTTTTTTAATTATATGCATATAATTAACTATTTCAGTCTAATATCAAATTTACCTTGTATAGTGGTTTTAATTATATGCTTAATGATTTTTTTTTTATAATATTCTACAGGGTTTGAGTGGAAAAAAGTCATATTCTAAATTTGAAATTGATGAAATTCGAGACTTGTGGGCAGAATTTTTTATAAATGATTGTATATGAACTTTGAACAGGTTTGAAATGTAATTTTATGAAATATAGTAGAATACAGCAAATATATGACCTTTGAACAGGTTTGTAATATAATTTTAGGAATAGATATCACGTTGTGATTGAACTGGTTGTAAATTTTGATTTGTATATATTTCTCTTTTGCAAATGAAGTAGTTTAATTTTGTATTTTTGCCTTGTTGTGGCATTAGAAATAGTTTTTTAATGTACAGGTTGGATATGTTATATTTTAAAATGAATTTTTTTTTTTAAAAAAATAACCATTATCATTTGCGTCAGTTGTCTTAAAGGTACAACACAAATGGCCATTATAATTTGCGTCGGTCAATATAAAGGTGCGATGCAAATGACACTTATCATTTGCGTCGGTTCTTTTAAAGGTGCGCCGCAAATGATAGTTTTTTGCGTCATCTATTTAACTGACGCAAAATGGTCATGTTTTTGCATCTCTTCCATATGCGTCTGCTGTTAACCGACGCAAAATAGGTATTTTAACCGACGCAAATGATAAGTTTTGTACTAGTGGACTTTTGGCTTTAGAGAGGGATATACCATGAGACATTGGTACATATCCTCTCTTAGCCTCTTGTATCTTGAAATGTTGCAGCACCTTTTCAATGTATGTACTTTGACTCAATCCAAGCAATCTTCTTAATCTATCTCTAGAGATCTTGATGCCTAGAATATAGGCAACATCGCCCATGTCCTTTATAGAGAATCATTTTCCCTACCAAATCTTCATGACATGCAGGGAAGGAATCACAATAAGCAATATGTCATCCACATATACTACTAGGAATACAATATGACTCCCACTGACCTTCTTGTATACACAGAGTTCATCATCATTTTTGAGAAAGTCAAACTCTTTGATTGCGTCGTTTAAATGAAGATTCCAGCTCCTAGAGGCTAGCTTTAATCCATATGTGGAGCACTGCAGCTTTCATATCTTTCCAGTATCCTTTGGATTTGGACATCGCTACTGGAGAATAAGTTTCATCATAGTCAATATCATGCACTAGTTTGAAACCATTATCTACTAGTCGCCCTTTATAGGTATGTACATTACCATCTATGTTAGTTTTCTTTTTGAAAACCCATTTGCACCCATTTGGTTTTACCCCTTCAGGTGGATTAACCAAGGTCCATACCTGGTTGTCATATATGGAGTCCATCTCGGATTTCATGGCTTCCAACCATCTCTTAGATGTTGGTCCGTTCATAGCTTCTTGGTAGGATGTAGGCTCATCTTGATCCATAAGCATCACATTGTCAGTTATAGTCACAAGAAATCCATAATATTTTTCAGGCTGATAAGATGTAGCAGTAGGTAATTAACATCTGACAGTATAACTAATTAGTTGATAATTATCAGCTGATAAGATGTAGCAGTAGATAATTATCTTTTGATAATAGAACTAATAAGTGAATAATTATCAGCTGATAAAAGTAGCATTAGATAATTATCCCTCGATATCCATCAGTGGATAATTATCCGCTGACAAATGAAACATATATCATTATTCATTAATAGTATAACTAATCAACATATAATTTTAGTCTAATGAAGTATCAGTAGATAATTTACTCTTATGAGGATAATTATCGACTGATGAACAAATATTGCACCAACAGTTAAGTTTACTGTTCGAAGGATAATTATCGACTGATGAATAAATGAAACATCATAAGATAATTTTACTCTTCGGAAGATAATTATCAAGTGATGACTAAAAATTAGCAGCAGTAAACTTTATCTCATGATGAATTACTCATCAGTGGATAATTACTTGCTAGTAGCAAAATTTAAAATCTTAATTTCTAAGTTATCTTCTCTATTTCTTCTCTTTTGCTACAATGAAAGAGGTTAGTGTGGACCCAACTCCTTCTGTCCAAGTTGCAATACCCTCTAAATCAAAGTCTACAATCAAAGTAACCTCCTTTATCTCTCAAATGATAAAGGTTATAAAAAGAAAATAACCACAACCAGCAACAGCTGAGGGTGGGCATTTAGAGGAAGTAATAAGGAAAGAAAAAGAGAAGAGTAAGAACCCTTAGAGACTGTTTAATATCTTCTCAAAAGGATACTGACTGAGTAAGAAAAAAATATATCTCTAGGTGCAACCTCTCAAATGGCTGTATCTATTGAAAATAGTCCACGTCCAATAACACATATATTTGAGTCTAAAAAGAACATATCTATAAATACCTTTCAAAGGAAGAGGAAGAAGCAGGACTTGGTCAATGATCAACCTGTCACTGAGTGCACACAAAAGAGTCTCAAATTGATGTTTTTCTTTTCTCTATTAAGCAGTCAACACTCAATTCTATACTCTTATTCTTTCTTCTTCTCTCCTTGATGTTTCTTCAAAAGCAATGGAGATCTAATAGTACTATTAGTTTTAGATTCTCTGGTAGTTCACTCATTAGAGAAGTTAATTACATAACTGCAACATTTAATAACAACTCTCAACAAATCAATGGATAGTACAACCATTCTTTCTCAAACATCCATTGATGCAGAACACTTACTGTTTATATTTCCTACACCACTCTAGGTTATCCACAAATAAACTGTTTAAATATTTATAGTGAGCCTGAGAGAATACTTAGTGAGAGTCAAATTTTGTGTCTGGAAAAAGTTAGAGGAAAAGAGATTTAAAAAAATTAAAATAAAAAAAATGAGCGTGAGAGCCTGACTTACAAAGTCAGGCAAAAGGAGAGGGTGTGAGGAAATATGAGATCCTTGAAGAAAAGAATAGAGATAAATGTTCACTCACTACTTCCTTTGCAACTCATGTATTCTCTGATCACTATTTTAATTAGACATCAGAGGATATTGAGAGAAGAATTACTTCAAGAGATGTAGAACAACAATTTCTTACTGACATGTCTAATCAAGACATTATCAAGAGAGACTGTCAGATCTCACAACAGGAATTGCAGCTGAACCTGAAAAAAAGATTATGGATGCTTGGTTGGATGCAAGCAACACAAGATTATTGGTTGATACAACAACACACCTCATACTGTATTATTTAATCATACAAGGACCAAGTGCAGTTGTACTAACAAGATGTTTATCAAGCATTGATCAACATATAAAAGAGAAACATGAAGGTCCAACACTTCATGATCAATGATTTTCAAACTAAGCTCTAGAATGTCAATGAACATACATTTGATATTCTTACTAATCTTCCTGCTAATTCAAAGAACATTAAAAATGGGAGAATAGTCAGATCAGAGTTCAAATGACATTTATGAACTGAAACAATTCTTGTTGCTAGTCAACTTAATATGTCTATTTCTACCCTTTAGCATTAAGATGTTGATGTCAAAAGGAGGAGAATAATCAAGTTAGATGGAGTAAAGAGTAATTTTGATGAAGACATTGGGAGATTTGTTAAAGATGTCAGCAAATTGATGGTTGAGCTTGAAAAACTGCAAGAAGCCAACAAAGCTATTAATGCAATTATCACTGTTAGCAGAACAGAACTAGTACAATTGTGTTTACACGTTTTTAATTTTAATTCTATGTAGTGTTGTTATAAGTTTTGTATTTTAACATCATCATCAAACCTTGATTTATGTTTATCATTGATAATTATAAATAGAGGGAGATTGTTAGGAATTATAGCATTTGATGGTGATGTATATACTTAGAATTCTTAGTTTTTGAATTGTATAGTAGCTGCTGATATGCAGTATAAATATTAGTAGATAAGTTTTTGAAGCTGGATTTTTCTATGTAATATTATTTGATGAGTAATTTGATCATCAACGGACAATAGTTAGGTCCAATGGATCTTTATCCTCTACCGATATAATTTGTACATCAGATGATAAATAATCCAAGAAGCCAATCAGTAGATAAATATGTTCATCTTGATGGATATTTTATTCATTGGTGTATAATCTGCATTAGAGGATAAATGACTATCAGCAGATAAAATGTTTATTAGCTAATAAATGATCATTAGGAAATAAATGTTCAGCAATAGATAAATGACCATCATCAGATAAGCCCGCCAGCAGATACATATTTGTCAAGAGATATTGAAGATCACGTATGATTAGAGCGCAGCAAATTCTAAACCTAAGAGAATTTGAAGTGACAAAGAAAGAAGTCGATCAAAGATCCAATATAGAGTCGATTAGGATTAACAAGGTCAAACAATTGATTTGAATCAGATTATATTGTCAATATACCCATATTCAAATCAAACAACAACAAAAAAAGTAGTACAAAGTACTAATAAAAAAGACAAAAAAAAAAAAAAAAGCAGTACAGAGTACAAAAAAAAAAAAAAAAAAAAAAAAAAAAAGCAGTACAGAGTACTGAATAAGAAAAACAAAAAGTAGTACAGAGTACAAAATACAATTGTAATAATACATCAAATTCTAAGAATTTGAGAAGCAAGATGTGACGACCCCATAATCCCATACCGGACTAGGGCATCATCATAAGAAGGTAAAGATAACCATTCATCCATTCATAAATAAATACTGAATAAAAAAAACAGCATTTAAGAATTATTACAACCCAAGAATTAAGTGATTACAGCGGAAGCTATTACATCAATTCTTAGTAACAAAATACTCTCATTAACTCTTCAAACGTCTTCCTTCTTTCCTTCATCAGTTCTATCAAAAGGATAAACACTTAGTAGCTTATCATCTTTGCTTTCCCCTTGTCCGAGGGTTCAGCTTTAGCTTTCTGTCCTGCAAATCATTAACATTCAATATCGGTGAGCGTTTTACGCCCAACAAGTATATACACATTGACGAAAGATATGAATAATTCAATGAATTACATCCGGAATCAAGGAGAGAAATTCAAATTCTGTTTGTGAGGCTTGGTGAAGCAATACCAAGACCTCGGAAACCTTCAAAAATCCTTGAGGATTCACTGATGATATACAACTTGTGATCCTCCCTTGAAGAAAGTCAGGTATACACCTGATTATAACTCTTCAATTATCCAACGGGGGCTACACCCGTGGATCTGCTAACCATACAGTACACAGCTGGCCAGGCTGGACCGCATGATCCCTCTGAGTGACTACGTAGTCAAATAACATTTCCTCTTGGTCAGGTGAAGAACACATCAGCACCTTTCCTTTCCTCTTGCCAGCCATGTGGCATAACCCCCATAAGGGGCATCATTCACATTCTCGTTGCATAGACATAAGATTGAAAACATAGCTGAAATTCAAAGCTCATTTATATCCATGCATCATCATTCATATCATGCTAGCAGAATCAAAAGCATAGCATGCTCATGCATCAGAACAATGAAAGTATAAATCCAACCTTCTACGCATATCGAAACAAATGATAATGCGTTAAACTGAAATAAGCATGAGATTGTGAATATACTTGCCTCAGTCCTTTGCTCACTACCAAATTTAATTTACTCGCGAGTGGAAAATTCTGTAAGAATATACATATCACAAAAATGAATTTATTATCTGGGTTTAAAATATGAGGGAGAAATGCACATGTGATGTCCTTAACTTTTAACGTCTCAATCTGATATAAAACTATTGAGGTTAAGAAATCAATTCAAACATCTTAAAATAATTTAAGAAAATAGCATTTTATAGTTTTTAAAACAAACTGCGCATCAGGGAAGTACTATGCTTTAACTCACTGGAGACTAGTAACCCATCGGGGATTATCAGTCCTTCGGGGATTATTAACCCATCGGGGATTATCAACCCATCGGGGATTATCAACCCATCGGG
>CM025786.1:41099407-41110937 GCA_014636745.2 Centella asiatica
GGACTAAGATAGTCTCCGATAGTTCAATTTTTAATTAAGTCGGGGACTAATTAAAAACACTGTCGGGGACTAAGATAGTCTCCGATAGTTCAATTTTTAATTAAGTCGAGGACTAATTAAAAACACTGTCGGGGACTAAGATAGTCTACGATAGTTCAATTTTTAATTAAGTCGGGGACTAATTAAAAACACTATCGGGGACTAAGATAGTCTCTTACTCCAAAGCTTTCAGGGACTAAGAAAATATAATCCCTGCTACAATTTTGTTTTTCAAAACATTTCCAACAATCAACTTAATGATTATTAGCTTCAATAATTCTGTTTAATTAAAAACAGCTACATTCCAAAAATTAAATTCTAGCTTCTAAAATTCTGTCCATGGAGAACAACTGCATTCTAGAAATTAAATTCTAGCTTCTTACAACTAAACAACTTGTTTTCTTAGATTTTAATCAATTTTTAGAGACATAATTCAACATTCCTATGTCATAGACTAATCTAGTAAATGTAGATTCATCCAAAGGTTTTGTGAATATGTCTGGAAGTTGTTTATCAGTTGTAACACAGTGTAATTCAATATTTCCTTCACTTACATGTTCTCTTATGAAGTGATATCCAATATCTATGTGTTTTGTTCTTGAATGTTGCACTGGATTTTCTGTTATAGCTATGACACTTGTATTATCACAATAGATAAAAATTTTGGATAATGACATACCATAGTCTAAGAGTTGATTTTTGATCCATAAGATCTGAGCAAAGCAACTCCCAGCTGCAATGTATTCCGCTTCTGCTGTTGAAATAGAAACTGAATTTTGTTTCTTGCTAAACCAAGAAACAAGTCTGCCTCCAAGAAGTTGGCAGCTTCCACTTGAGCTTTTCCTGTCAAGCTTGCAACCTGCATAGTCAACATTTGAATAACCAATTTGTTTAAAATTAGATTCTTTAGGATACCATAAACCAAGGTTTGGGGTACCCTTTATATATCTGAGTATTCTTTTTCAACAAACAAATGTGACTCTCTAGGGTCAGCTTGAAATCTAGCACATAAACATGTAGCAAACATTATATCTAGTCTACTTGCAGTTAGATATAAAAGAGAGCCTATCATGCCTCTATAGCTAGTAATATCAATTTTCTTTCCTTTTAAATCCTTATCTAGCTTAGTGGCAGTAGGCATGGGCATTTTTGCAGATGCACAATCAACTAAATCATATTTTTTTCAATAAGTCTTTGATATACTTGGATTGACTGATAAAAATTCCATCAGTTGATTGTTTTATTTGCAATCCAAAGAAAAATGTTAATTCACCCATCATACTCATTTCATATCTAGACTGCATTAGTTTTGAAAATTTTTCACAAAGTTTTTCATTTGTAGAACCAAATATAATATCATCTACATATATTTGTACAAGTATTATGTCAAAGCCTTGCTTTCTATAAAATAAAGTTTTTTATCTATGATACCTCTAACAAATTTATTTTTAAGTAAAAATTGAGATAGAGTATCATACCAGGCTCTTGGTGCTTGTTTTAAGCCATAAAGTGCTTTGTCTAACCTGTAGACATGATTTGGAAGTTTGGAGTCCACAAAACCTGGGGATTGGCAAACATAGACTTCATCTTCTAATTTTTCATTTAAGAAAGCACTTTTGACATCCATCTGGTACACCTTGAAGTTCTTGTAGGCTGCAAAAGCCAAAAAGATTCTGATTGCTTCAAGTCTTCCTACTGGTGCAAAAGTTTCATCATAATCTATTCCTTATTCTTGAGAATATCCTTTTGCAACCAGTCTTGCTTTATTCCTTGTGATTGTACCAGTTTCATCCAATTTATTTCTCAAGACCCATTTGGCACCTATAATTGATCTATTCCTTGGTTTGGATACCAGTCTCTAGATTTTGTTTCTTGTGAATTGGTTTAACTCCTCTTGCATAGCTATTATCCAGTCAGGATCTTGAAGTGCTTCCACAATTTTCTTTGGCTCAATCTTGGAAAGAAAATAAAGATATAAGCATTCATTTTAAGTTGCACTTCTAGTCTTGACTCCATCCTCTAGACTTCCAATAATCAAATCTGGTGTGTGGTCTCTCAACCATGGAATTGCACGTGGCAGATTTGACCTTGAAGTGGAGGCTTCATTTTGTAGATTGATGTTGTCTAATCTAGCTTCATGATCAGAGATTGCTCCCCCTAAACCATTGACTTCTTCATTATTAGCTCCCCCTGAGCTATTTATTTCTATAGTCTCTAGTGTCAAGATAGTCTCCAATTGTGCATCAGTGACACTAGTCCCTGGTGAACCATTAGTCTCTGATGGTATACTAATGTCACCAGTTTCTTGTGTTTCATCTAATACTCTAGTCTCTGATAGAGTATTAGTCCTTGGTACTTCATGCACAACTATTAACTCCCCCTCACTTATGTAGGGATCATTACTATCTTGGGGTTTGTCATTGATCTCTAATGGATTTTCCCATGCAACCTATTCATTCTCAAAACTGAGAGGTTCATGCAATCCTTGTCCAATCATTTCTGGAATCTTTTTATCATCAAATATAACTTGTACTGATTCCATAATGACCTTTGTTCTTAGATTATATACTCTGTATTCTTTACTTGTCAGAGAATAACCTAAGAAGATTGCTTCATCAGATTTAGTGTCAAACTTTCCACTTGTCTCTGATGAATCTCTCAGTACAAAGCATACAACAAAACACCTTACGAATTGATGACTGGGAGAAAACCGACTCTCAAGTTTTTAAATATGTTTAGTTGTAAATGCTTTGTTTATCAAGGATCTATTTTGAGTAAAGCAAGCAGTGCTTATAGCTTCCTCCCAAAAATATGTGCGAAGCTTAGCCTCTTGTAACATGGTCGTTGCTACTTCAATAAGGGTTCTATTTGTCCTCTCAACAATTCCATTTTGTTGAGGGGTTCTTGGATCTGAGAATTGATGAGTTATTCCTTTTTCAGTGCAGAATTCAACAACTTGGGAATTCTTGAATTCTGTTCCTCTATCACTCCTTATTACCCTTACTGTTTTTCCTGACTCAGTTTCTATCTTCTTGACATTATCAATTATTAACTAAACAGCTTCATTTTTTGTATGGAGGTATTTTACTCAAGTATACCTAGTGTGATCATCCACAATAACCAAAACATATCTATTTCTAAAGATAGACATCACATTCACTTGACCAAATAAATCCATGTGAAGCAACTGTAAAGGGTTAGTGATTGATGTTGTTGGTTTGCTTTTGAATGATACACTCTTTTGTTTCCCTTTCTGGCATAAGTCACACAATCCATCTTGAGTGAACTCCAATTGTGGAATGCCAGGTACCAATCCTTTCCTCACAAGCTTGTTGATATTCTTAAAGTTCCAGTGGGAAAGCTTCTTATGCCAAAGCCAACTTTCATCAGTTGAACCTTTGCTATAGAGACATGTGATTTGATCAGAGGAAGAAATAAGGTTTGCGACATACAAATTTTCTTTTCTTTTCCTTGTCAATATCACATTATCAGATTCTTTGTCACACACCAAGCATTGGTCTTCTTTAAAGGTGACATTGAATCCCTTATCACATAGTTGACTCACACTCAGTAAATTGTGCTTTAAGCCGTCAACTAGTGCTACTTCAGTGAAGATGACATCTTCATGTTCAACACTGCCATAACCCTTCGTATGCCCTTTGCTGTCATCTCCAAAAGTGACTTTTGGGCCACTTTTCTCTTCATACTGTTTTAGCAGGGACTTATCACCAGTAATGTGCCTTGAACAGCCACTGTCCAAGTACCATGTTTTCTTCTTTTTGCCCTGCACAGTAAAGAGTAACTAGTTAGAAATTTTTGGGACCCAGACTTTCTTGGGTCCTTTCTCACTAGTTGTAGACTCAAGACTTGACTCAGATTGAGTTGATTGTCTTTTAGCATTTTTGATTTTAATTGGACAATTATTAGTCTTGCTACCTTTTTGTGAGAGACTGCCAAGCTTTGAATTTTTAATGTTAATGCAAAGATGATCTAACCTTTTTACAGGTGATTTTTCTTTTACTATCTTTGAAGGTGCAATCTCAGTTATAGGAATTTTATTTTTGCTCCTACAGTGAATAGCTATGTGATTGGGGTTACCACATACATGACATGTCTTTCTAGGAGCATCAGGCATTCTAGCATAATTTGTATATTTATTAATGCCAATTTTTCCATTCCTATTTTTCTTATTTCTGCTTTACTCCACTGACTTTTCAGCCTTTTTGTCTGGAAGATTTTCTAATTTTTTACTTAACTATGTCTTTGTCATGAACCCAATATTTAATCTTTTATTTTTACTCTTATCAACGACATTCACTGTCTTTTGATCAATTTTTGTTTTTGCAGTTATTTGTTGATCTTGAGTGTTGATGAATTTGGGTTCATTAATAGGAGAGACAAAATTAATTCTTTGTATTACATTTGGCTTACTAGTCAAGGAGTTCGCAGCTTCAATTAAATCATCTAAATCTGAACTTTTGTCTAGATTTTCATCATAACCTAGTCTAGATTTTTGACCTATCGTTTGACTTTCTACCAAATCTGTCAACTTTTTAGAGGAAGTATTCCAATGTTTAATCTTAGCTTGAGCATTTTCTAATTTCTCTATTAAGTAATATTCCCTCTTTTTCAAGGCATCAATCATGTGATGAGCTTTGTTCAAGTCAGACTTGATAGTGTCAAATTGTACCAATTTCTCTTCAAGAAATTTGTTTCTTTTCAAGAGAAGGTCATGTGATTCTTTTACATTAGTATGTTAAATAGTTAATGATCTAAAACTAACATGCAAATCATACATATCTTTTTGTATGCTTTCAATACTGGATGTGTCAAGTAAGTTAAGCACATTAAAATTCTGAGTTGCATCACATACCTTTGTAGAATAACTTGACTCGTCACTTCGAGCCATCAGGGCAAAGTTGACAACTTCTTCATCATAGTCGCTGTCAATCCAATCTTACCCTCAATAATCAAGGCTTTGCTCTTTGATTTAGCTTTCTTGTCAGCAAAGTCATTCCCCGACTTCCTTGATTTTTCATTCTTAGATCTATCATTAGATCTAGGCTTCCTGCACTCATTGGCAAAGTGCCCTAACCCGTCACAATTGTAAAATCTTATTTTATTTAAATCGAAGGTGACTTTTTGACCCTCACGTTTAGGGTTAGGCTTCCTTGATGATTTTTTTTCCTTTTCTGCTAGCTCTAAATTTTTTGAATTGCTTCACCATGAAAGCCATGAATTCCTCCATGTCATCATCAGTGATTGATTCAGTTTCTTCATCAGTCGAGCTTGCACTGGAAGTTTCATCATCAAGCTTCTCTTGAGACTTGCTTGTCTCAACCATTAACGTAGCTCCTCTATCCTTGCCATGCATGCGTTGTCGTTGCTCTGCTTCAAGTTCATATGTCTTTAAATTGCCATAGAGTCTGTCCAGTGTGAGGGTGTCCAAGTCATGAGCCTCCCTTATAGCCGTAGTCTTTGGATCCCAACTTGGTGGGAGAGATCTCATGAACTTGGTGTTGACATCCTCATTATCATAGGACTTACCAAGTATCTTCAAGTCAATGAGCAAAGTATTGAACCTATCATAGACTGACGTTATTGGTTCACCAGGCTTTGCTTGAAAGAACTCATATTGTTGAGTCAACAATGATCTCTTGTTCTTTTGGACTTGGTCAGTCCCTTCACGCAAGACTTTGATGGTGTCCCAGATTTGTTTAGATGTCGTGCAATTAATGATGCTTGTGAACATATTTTTGTCAATATCGTTGTAGAGTATGTTCATCACCTTAGCATCCTTTAACACTTGCAACTTGTCTTCGTTTATATAATCACTTTCACGAGCAAGTTCAAAGTGTTCAGCCACAATAGATCATTCAACAGTTTTAGCAAGAATAAATTTCCTATGCAGATATGGACCCTTCTCAATCCTTTCAATATAATCTGGATTTGTTGCTCTCAAGTGCATGTTCATCTTTTGCTTCCACATAGGATATTCTTCGCTTTTAAGAATTGGAATCTTGGTTCCACCATCACGATTTCCCGCATAAGCCATTATGCTAGAGCTACTTTCTTCATCGTTGGTCATCTCTTGGAACGTGTTAATTGAATAAATTCAATTACAGGCTCTGATACCAATTGTTTTCCCAGTGAGATAGCCTAGAACTTGTAGAATGGGGGTGGGGGGTGGGGTGGGGGGGGGGTTGAATACAAGTTTTTTGAATTCTTTTCGTTTACTTGTTCTTTAAGAAATTAACTTTTCTTACGGAATAAAAAGAACAAGAACTCAAATCAATTTATAAACAATTGCTTTTATTGATTTTGACAATTGAATACAAATTCTAACAATCACAACAATGTGATCATCAACTTCTTTTCTTTTCTGTATAGGAAAGATACAAAACTATGAAAACCTATACAGTTTCGAATTACAATTCTCTGTAAACCTAATTACAGCTTCTCTAAAAACTAAACTTCCAATTAATTCAGTTTCTATTCTAAATCAATAATGATTCAGCTTCCTTATTCGAATCAAACACAATTTTTCCTTTTTGATTTGGAACAGATTTATGGCTTGTTTCCTTACCAGCTACGTCTTCAATAATATTCTGCTTTATGCGGAAGACATTCCTTATTCAATTCGAACTCTGTATCTCTCAGGGAATAAATCACGACTTAGTCCCTGACGCTTCATCTTTAGTCTCTGATGACGTCATCACTAGTCTCTGGTCTTTTAGTCCCTGATGACGTCAGATTGTGTAGTCTCCAATAGAGTTATTTAGTCTCCGATGCTTTAAGTCTTAATCTCGAATGACGTCAGCTTAGTCTCTGATGCTTTTAGACTTAGTCTCTGATGACGTAAGCTTTTGTCTCCGACAGGCAAAACTTAGTCTCTGATAAATAAAATCCTTAATCACTGACCAGTTTTCCCTAGTTTCCGATAAGCCTTTTTGTAAACTCTAACGGATCAAATACACACTTTGACTTGTTGAAGTTTTTATACAACTTTCTAGCAGTTACTTACAAATAAACAATGACTTTATCTCTTTACAAAGAATAAATAAATTACAATCAAAAAGATAACTACTGGCTACGAAACTTCAGTGTTACTAATTAATACTTTCTATACATTTGTACTCTAAGTAATCTAAAGACAATCATCATCAAATGTTATAAAACCTAACAATCTCCCCATAATTATGAATATCAGAATGATAAGCATAATTTCAAGGTTGATGATGATGTCAAAACTCAAAATTACAATTAAAACTTAGAATAAAGAATAAAGAATTGCTAACTATAAATGTATTTTGAATTAAGATCTTTGATCTGTTGTTCAGCTTCCACCAAGACTCAGGTTTAAATCCTATAAGTCTAGCTTAAAAAAAACAACTTATTTCAACAAACAACATACCTTCTAACACAACAGTTTACCTTCTATTTTTCCTTAGCAACTCCAGCTTGTCTATCAACAACTCTTTTAGGATTAGTTCAGTTTCTTCTTCTGAATCTTTGAGTAAACTGATAAATCCTTCTATATGTCTCTCAGTGACACTGTTGATATATCTATTGTAGTTGAAGAAGACTTTCTCTCCATGGAAAGTCTCATACCATAATCCAAGAGGTTTAGGATTAGCTTTTGGCACTGTGTCCACCTTATGCTTCACCTTCATCACCTTCTAAATCTGGCTTCGAAGATCCATGTTGAGATCAGAAGTCTCAAGCACAACAGTCAGCAACCACTCCAGATTTTCTTTGGTTTGTCCCTTCAAGGCTAGCTTCTCGAATTTCAAAGACTCTTCATCTTTTAAAAAGACATGAAGGAGTTCTTTGTTATTCTTACCCTTGATCAGATCAATTTTCTTTGTAGTTTTCTTCAGAGCTTTGATGATTTCTTCTGTACTAGCCATTTCAACCTTGTAAAACTTTCTTGATGGAACTGTTCGTGGCTTTGTTGGTCCACTTACAACAACTAAGGCAGTCTCGGATGGCCTTGGAAATTCTTGAGAGGTAGGCTTCTTGATAGGTGCTTTGATCACAGGTTTCGTTACAGATTCCTGGACCAAAGTTTTTCTTCTTGATTTCTTTTCTGCCCTCTTCTATCTCCTTATTTTTCTTCTTGGTGATGGCTGCTTTCTGTGCACTTGATCTCCTTGTAGAGATTTTCTTCTTCTTTGCCTCCTCCTCCTCCCTAGCTGTTGCCATGTCCTCCTCCTCTTGTAGTTTTTGAGCTAATAGAGCATCAGCTTCTATCAGTTTCTGCTCTTGAGGATAGACCAACTCCACTTTCCCATCCACTATCAGTTCAACTGGAGTGGAAAAGTGAGCAGTCTTCATGGCATCCCCTAGTAGCTTGAGCTGTCCTGGTTGAGTAATGGTTTGCTTCTTTGGTTCTTCAACCATGACTCCCTTGCCTTTGTCCTTTTGGTTTAGGGCTTGTGTAGTGGAAGGAGGAGATGCTGTTGTTGCTATTGTTGTTGTTGTTGTTGTTGGAAGTTGTGTTGTTGTTGTTGACTTTGTTGTTGCAACTTGAAGATCAGAATGTTTCTTTAAGATCCTGTCCATCATTGCTTGCAATTTTGCATCAAGGACTGGAACAGGACCAGATTTTGGTTTTTGTACAGGAACATTTTGTTTGGATTGATCACTCTCACCCTTTTTGACATCACCATCTTTAGGTGGAGAGGAGGTGGCCAACTGTGGAATTGCCTATAGCAATAGTTGTTCCATTCTGTCTTGTTTTTGTATAAGGAGTTGGACATTTGCTTAGAGGGCTTGAAGTCTACTATCAATCTTGGACTTGTCTTTGATAAGTGTATCAATTGTAGTGATAGTCCTCCTTGGCAGGTGTCCTTCATAACACCTTCTTATCTTGTCTGTCTCCAACTCCATCTTTTCTTCCATTTTATTTACTGCACCATTGATTCCAGTAACCAAGAAGTGGTAAAACTTTGTATATTTCTTATCCACCTTGGTTACTTCTTCTAGTACATCCTTTAGAGATGGTGCAGCTGCAGTTGACCCTACATTGGTCACATAATCCTGCCTGAGTTGGGCAGCTGCTTCCTCAAGAGTATTTGCATAGGTGGCATCAAGCCATACATCTACATTTTCCTCTGCAGGTTCTTCAGGCACAGGTTCATCTCAGGTGGTCTTGTCTTTGTTGTAGACCATATAAAAGTTCAAAATCTGCATTGGACATTTCTGATAGAACATGTAATGTTGCATCCCCTGTGCTTGAACTGGTCCCAATTTCTTCTGTTTGGATTGTAGTGGAGGGAGCAGAAGAAATTTGAGCTTCTTGTGAGTTGGTTTCAACAGGTTGTAAAAAGGCACCTGCTGAAAATTTCTCTTGTTTATTTTGTTCAAAGATCTCATCCTTGCTCACACCCTCTCCTTTTGTCTGGGGTTGGGCACCCAACTTCTCTATCTCTCTTTTTTCCAAGCTTTCTAAAGGTTGACTCTCTTGTATGTTTATATCCTCTCCTTTTTCCAGGTCAGGAGCTTGACTCTCACTAATTATTATCACATCCTCACTTATATGGATGGGTGCACTCTGTCCTACAGAAGTGGGGGTTGGAGAATTACTTGTGACTGCATGGATAGGGGGTTCCCTTTGTGTATCTGGGGCTAAGGATCTATCCATGGAATATGTTTGAGAGCTTGTCTCGATTATTGGCTCCTCTTGGGAAAAATCAAGAAGATGTAAATTTGTAGTATCAAAAGAATCAAGAATGGGAGAAAGAGGAGAAGAATGTACAGTGTGGAGTGTTGGTTGTTCCTCAGACATTGAAAATTGAGGAACATCAATTGATGACTCTGTGTGTGCACTCCTGGTGTCACTCTTTTCTTGTATTTTCTCTCTTTCTTGTTCCTCTTGTTGGTGAACAAGAGGTTGTGCAGACTCTGTACAGGGTGTTCCTGGTTGGAAACTTTCTTCAATGTTATCATCCTTTTGGGAGGATATTAACAGTTCACTGTTTTTCCTTATAACCTCCATTGCCTTTTGGGAAGCAATGGATTGCTTTTGGCTAAGGGTTATAACTCTCTTCTTTCTCTGAGGTCCCACCTCAGCTTCTTTTTCTCCCTCATCCTCACTTACTCCCTCAATTATTTTTCTTTTGATTCGGAGCTTTGTGATGGCTGTTTGAGTCTTTTGAGAACCTGTGGAGGGGGCTATGGATTGTTGTTGTGAAGTGGTTGGAGGATTGATAGGATTTTGGCTCTCAAAATCCTCAAATGATAACAAAGAATAAAGGTTTGGAAGCCTGTCAATGAGAGTAGATCTCATGACAGGAGGGCAAAATAAAGGAACCTTTACCTTTGTAGATTTATGCTTCACATCAGTAAAAATTCTTTTACTCTGCAAAACAGGGGTACTACTTGCATGCCAATAATATTAATATTAGGAATTAGATAATAAGCAATCATCATCAAAAACCTAGTATAATAAATTTTATTTTTATTACCGGATTTAAGTTTTACCAAAAGATTTTGTAGAATTAAAAGCCCAATGTTTAGATGTCTATCATACAACACACTAAAAGCAATTTGTTGTGTGAGTGTAGTGACAGCATCATAGCCACTACACTTGGAAGTAAAAGCTTTAGTGATTATATCAAAGAACAGTGACCACTCTTGCCTTAGATGGGGTCGAGTTATGGACCCAACAGAAACAATTTCTGAAGAAAAATGTAAATTTTTAAACATAGAAAAAATTTCTTCATCAGAGACAAGAGAGTCAAAGTTTTCATAAACGGGTAAACATAAAGCATTATTTACTACGGTATAATCTATATTATAGACAGAGCTAGCATACCTGAAACTTACCATAGGAGAGTTAGCATCCTCGTCCTGGATGGTAGCAGTGGAGTTCTGAAGAAAATCCACGAAGGGGTGGTACTGTGCTTCAAATTCATGCTTATTAGCCACCCCCGCGTGGTTAGTCTTTATGATGTCAAAGTCTCCAAACTTGAAACAAACTGTTTTAGCGGCCATTGAAGAGATCTGTGAACTTTTGAAGAAACTTTGAAAAGAGGGTTAAATTGCAGAGTGCTTGCAGAGAGAAAATAGTTTCAAAGCTTTGAGAGATTATGATTGCAAAGATGTTTGAATTTACTTTTATCAAACTGTTAGAAATGTTTGCAATTCAAGAGATAGTGAACCGTTTTGAATCGTGGGTATGAGTAACTACCAGATTACCCTCGATCGGAGATTGCCCTAATCTCTAATATGTTCACTCCTAAGAGACTAGACCCGATTAGTCTCCGATAGTTCATTTTTGATTAAGTCGGAGACTAATCAAAAACACTTTCGGGGACTAAGATAGTCTCCGATAGTTCAATTTTTAATTAAGTCGGAGAATAATTAAAAACATTGTCGAGGACTAAGATAGTCTCCGATAGTTCAATTTTTAATTAAGTCGGGGACTAATTAAAAACACTGTCGGGGACTAAGATAGTCTCCGATAGTTCAATTTTTAATTAAGTCG
>CM025786.1:41117013-41137068 GCA_014636745.2 Centella asiatica
GTTTTTAGAGAAGCTGTAATTAGGTTTACAGAGAATTGTAATTCGAAGTTGTATAGGTTTTCATAGTTTTGTATCTTTCCTATACAGAAAAGAAAAGAAGCTGATGATCACATTGTGGTGATTGTTAGAATTTGTATTCAATTGTCAAAATCAATAAAAGCTGTTAGGTCCCAAAGGGTAAAAATACTAGAAGGGGGGTTGAATAGTGTTTTTAAAAAATTAAGTCTTTACTTAGAAAACCTTACTGAATTAAAAGTCTTCTTGCTTATAAAAAGGTTTCTTAAGATTTTCAAAGGATTTAGCAGCGGAATTGTTTTAAGCAAGGAACCCCTTAGATTTTAAAACAAAAGTTAATGGCTTAAAAGTAGCAAAGATAGTAAGTCTTTGCTGAACAAGTTCAGCAGGACTAAAGCAAAGCACAGCAAAGCAAGGAAGCAATATAAAAGATAAGCAGGAGAAGAGATAGAATTTTTATAGTGGTTCAGAATAATCCTACTCCACTCTTCTTCTCTTTTACTTGAGAAGGCTATCGCTATAATCTGTTCACACAGAACAATCAGCAAGAGGACACTTAGTCCAATTTACAATGGGTCACTTAGACCTCTTTAGCAGGACACTTAGTCCAATTGTCACACAGACACTTAGAAGATTTCAGAAAATCTTGCTTGCTATCTTCAAGTAGAAGGCTCCTTGGTTGAGCAGATAGATAGCACTTGTTCAAGCTTTATGATGTCTTGCTGTAGCCTTTAAGATGTCAGAGAGTTTTTGCTCAGAGGTAGTTGGTTCATTGATTGTTAGTTATAAATGAAATTTATGACTTCTATTTATACTCCTCCAAAGAATCTATCCGTTGGAAATTTGAAATATATCCGTTGGAGTGTACTGCCCTTGATGTGACTTGTACCTTTTCAGCAGTCCTTGCTTAGTTCAAAAAAGTTAGCCGTTTTTCTGTCTT
The DNA here is from genome assembly GCA_014636745.2 of Centella asiatica. Taxonomy (NCBI): domain Eukaryota; kingdom Viridiplantae; phylum Streptophyta; class Magnoliopsida; order Apiales; family Apiaceae; genus Centella; species Centella asiatica. The sequence continues at coordinate 41,117,969 of CM025786.1, forward strand.
CTAGTGCCTTTCAGCAGAGAATCCTAGAAGTTGACTAAGCAGGGAATAAGATAGCTTCTCTGACAATCTTCACTTTGATAAGCAAAGGATCTTGCTTACTAGTCCTTGCTTATTTCCATTCTAAGCAGGACTATTCTTGTAAAATTCTTCGTCTTCAGAATCCTTCATAGCAGGCTTATCAGTAGACTTCAATGGTGATCAAAGGTCCTTGCTTAACTACAAATTATATCCACCTAACATGTTGGATATTTTTCTAAGTCCTTTTACATTGTCTAAGCAAGGACTATATTACATCATCAATTCTTATAAATCAAACACATAATGAAAGTTTAAGCAAAGATAATATAAGCAGGGGTACAACAACAAAAGCAATTGTTTATAAATTGATTTGACTTCTTGTTCTTTTTATTCCGCAAGAAAAGTTAATTTCTAAAAGAACAAGTAATCGAAAAGAATTCAAAGAACTTGTATTCAACCCCCCCCCCCCCCCCCCCCCTCCTCTACAAGTTCTGGGCTATCTCACTGGGAAAACAAATAGAAAGTTGGGTTGTGAATAAACCAAAGACCCTAATTAGGGAATCTCAAACCCTAATTAGGGTTTTTGTAATCTTAATTGCATCAAATGTGCAAAACCCTTCTCAATTTTATCTGACATTGATAAGAACATTGTAGTGATGATGTGGGCATGAATTGTAACGAACCTGGGTCAGAAGAAGAAGTTGTACATGGATCAAATGTTGATGGTGAGTTAAGTCTTCAGGGTCCAGTTACTAGATCAAGGGCTAAGAGATTTAACGTGAGCTTGTCAAATACGACATGTTTGAAGCTCGAAGAGTTAAAAGCTTTGGGACTATCTTTGGTGAACTATGATGAAGGAATTGAAACTTGGGCTTGGGCTAATACACATTATGATTCACTAAGGGGTTCTTATGATTCTGTTCTTATTTTACTTTCAAAACTAGAGTCAAGTTCGTTTAAAGCCTAGTTGAAACTTGGCCAAGAAATGGCATCAGGACCTGCTGAGGAAGCGTCAGGGTTTGGTCGAAAGCCTGTGTCAGGGGATAATATCAAGCGCGTCAGGGAATGTTTAGTCTCCGATAGGCAAAGATACCCGTCAGGGGATCGTTAGTCTCCGATAGGCTTATTTGCTCGTCAAGGGATAAATAGTCTCTGATAGGCTTATTTGCTCGTCAGGGGATAAATAGTCTCTGATAGGCTTATTTGCTCGTCAGGGGTTAAATAGTCTCCGATAGCTACTTTATCCATTGACAGTTGCGATTATTATTTTCACATATTTATTTGTTTCCGTGTTTGTTTTTGTATTTGTTTCCTAGTTTTACAAGTTTGTTTTCTTTTCCTTATTGGATTAGATTTCTTTCCAATGTATTATTCTTTCCAATTAGTACTAGGGTTGTAATCACAGCTTATAAATAGCTGCTTATGTTGTATGTTAACAGCATCCAGTTTTTGATTAATAAAATTCAGAAGTATTCTGTAATTTCTTATTGTTTGTGTGATATAAACAAGACCCTGTTCATGAGATTCGAATAGCCTTGAACATGTGATTCGTTCAAGAACCCTAAGTCGACTTTGTGACGACCCCATAATCCCATACCGGACTAGGGCATCATCATAAGAAGGTAAAGATAACCATTCATCCATTCCTAAATAAATACTGAATAAAAACAGCATTTAAGAGTTAGTACAACCCAAGAATTAAGTAATTACAGCGGAAGCTATTACATCATTTCCTAATAACAAAATAAATTTCATCAACTCTTCAAACGTCTTCCTTCTTTCCTTCATTCATTCCTTTCTTTCCTTCATCAGTTCTATCAAAAGGATAAACACTTAGCAACTTATCATCTTTGCTTTCCCCTTGTCAGAGGGTTCAGCTTTAGCTTTCTGTCCTGCAAATCATTAATATTCAACATGGGTGAGCGTTTTACGCCCAACAAGTATATGCACATTGAGGAAAATATGAATAATTCAATGAATTTCATCTGGAATCAAAGGAGAGAAATTCAAATTCTGTTTGTGGGGCTTGGTGAAGCAATACCAAGACCTTGGAAACCTTCACATATCCTTGAGGATGCACTGATGATATACAACTTGTGATCCTCCATTGAAGAAAGTCAGGTATACACTGGATCATAACGTTCAAATATCCAACGGGGGCTGCACCCGCGGATCTGCTAACCATACAGTACACAGCTGGCCAGGCTGGACCGCATGATCCCTCTGAGTGACTATGTAGTCAAATAGCATTTCTTCTTGGTCAGGTGAAGAACACATCAGCACCTTTCCTTTCCTCTTGCCAACCATGTGGCATAACCCCCATAAGGGGCATCATTCACATTCTCATTGCACAGATATAAGATTGAAAACATAGCTGAAATTCAAAGCTCATTTATATCCATGCATCATCATTCATATCATGCTAGCAGAATCAAAAGCATAGCATGCTCATGCATCAGAACAATTAAAGTATGAATCCATCCTTCTACGCATATCGGAACAAATGATAATGCGTTAAACTGAAATAAGCATGAGATTGTGAATATACTTGCCTCAGTCCTTTGCTTACGACCAAATTTAATTTACTCGTGAGTGGAAAGTTCTGTAAGAATATACATATCACAAGATGAATTTATTATCTGGGTTAAAATATGAGGGAGAAATGCACATGTGATGTCCTTAACTTTTAACGTCTCAATCTGATATAAAACTATTAAGGTTAAGAAATCAATTCAAACATCTTAAAATAATTTAAGAAAATAGCATTTTATAGTTTTTTAAAACAAACTGCGCATCAGGGAATTACTACGCTTTAATTCATCGGAGATTAATATCTCATCGGGGACTAATAACCCATCGGGGATTAACTCATCGGGGATTATCAACCCGTCGGGGATTAACTCATCGGGGATTATCAACCCATCGGGGATTAACTCATCGGGGATTATCAACCCGTCGGGGATTAACTCATCGGGGATTATCAACCCATCAGGGATTAACTCAAACCCGTCAGAGACTAAGTTAAAGTCTGTCTCAGATACAGGGTCGTCTTCCTCACTCCTCCATGTGTGGTGCCCTCAACCATATCCACACTTAGGTCAAAACTCATCATTCTCTCAGTGATACATAACATTTCTTTTGGTCTGCATGCCATCCTAAACACGGTTTAGGGTAAAGAAAATCAGGTTAAGGAATACTCAAGCATGGGGTTGCGACTACTGTCAACAGAATGTTTGGTAGTTAAAGGTTTGTCCATCAGGTGGTTGTCAACAACACTACACCCAACTAGACAACTTGAAATAAATGACATTTACTCCGATCGTTAGAATATGCATTAAGTCATACTTTTGAAAATAAATGAACATGGTATTAAAGGTGGTAGGTAGAGCAGAGACGCAAGAAATTTAGCAAGACTTAAATAAGATGCTCTTACCTCCTTACTGTAGGAAGAAAAAAAATGCTCCGGTTTATCCTTCAAGAAGAACTGCTGTCTCGAAAATTAAATTTAAGTTTGATGGAAGTTTAGAAAGGTAGAATCAAGGTTACAACAGCGTGATGTGTATATATATCACTTGGTTGAACAACAAGAACCGTAAGATCAACTTGATCTCAGCTGTTGGTTATGAAAAGAAAGGAAATGACTGAAGAAGGAGAGAGTGATTGAAATGGCTGCTGTGTCCTTCGGTCATCTTTCATAGCTGACTCTAGGGTAATGATAGGGATGATGAGCATTTAATGCTGCTGTCCCCCCCCCAGCAGTGAAGTATTTTAAAAAGAAGATGGGTACTGTAGCTACCCGCGAAACACTCTTTTAAGGGTAGAACAACTCATAACCTCATGAGCTTTACAAAATAATAAAAAAAAAAAATCTTTTGGACATCACATTGCAGATAAATTTTTTTTCATAAAAAGAAATATATAATTTCGATATTCACAACTTATAAGAAAATAATTTTCATGAAGAAATAAGCTAAAATAATTAAATTTCATAACGAAATTTATTTACAAATCCGGGTCTTCACAGACTTCTTGTGCGTATATCAACAAGTTGATTTAGTCTATCCGAGGTTGTAAGCTTAAACACCCTACATCAAGTGATTAAATTAAGACCATCATAATCACGCCATAACAGAAAGAATGAAATCACTCAATGAAACAAATCAAATTTAAAGAAAAACCTAGTTAGGGTTTTTGTAATTATCCTAATCCTCCCAAATAATCAAAAATATTGATTTGACTTGATCAAACATAAAACAAACTTTAAATCTAATTACAAAATCACTGGATAGCCTCCCCATGTCCTCATGGGACCAAGTGAAGACATCTTGATGTTTCTGTTAGGAACTTGATCATTTCTTTTTCTTTTTTTTTTGCCATTATGCCAAACATGCTCCAATATGGACATATTTGGGTTTTCATCAACACTATTGTTTATTTTGACTTTGTACTCTAGTTTGGGTTTAGGTGTATCTATTATTCATTCTTTGATTTCATCAGGGAAGTTCTCCTCCTTAAAGAACTTGTAGAACTCAACTCGTATAAGTTTGAAGTGTAGTTTCGTGTCAAAATTATAATCATCGGCCTCCACATTAGGCAAATCAAAAATTTTACAAGCATGTGTAGTGGAAGGCAACCTAACAAGAGTATTAAAGTTAAAAACATAAATTAGAACGGTTAACATTTTATTGATAAACTCATAATATTATTCGTAATAAAAGTTGACTTGCATATTAGACACTAGAAATTAGAATGACCTGAGTTGATTATCATAACTTAGTTAACTTTTGTGATATTAGGATATGACTTGAGACAGAACCGAACATTTAATGATAGGCTATGACACTTAAAACACTTGGTATTATTCCTATCAATGACTGTAGGAATAATGAAACTTCATTTTTCCTACCACTGGCTTCACTTTTCAGTGCTTGAGTTCTTTTGGTGGTGCAGGCACACTCTTGAATATGCTTTCCTGAGCTTCTTCTTCCTTGATGACCATGCTCACATCTTTTAAATTAAAATGTTTGAAGTAGCCAGTGATATCCTTTATTGTCCATTTTATGTAAGGGATGGGTTGGATGGCTTCTCCCTCTTTCATGGGCTCTTCCTTTGCATACAAACATTTCTCTTCATCAAGAATGGTGTCACCCCTAATGAAAGGTATTATGGAGGGTGGAGTAACCAAATTTCATTTGGTGAAAAGTTTCTTCTAGTTGCCCTGATATTTGAGTCGTACCATATTTTTCTAATGAGGGATTTCAATAGGCCTTAACATTCAAACAATTCAGCCCTAAGTCAATTTCTAGCTATGAATCAATTTTTTAGAACTCCTTTTCCATGTTCACCACCTCCTAGGTGACTTGGATGTCAATGTTGTGTTGATGGTGGGAAATACATTCAACTTTCTTGACCTAGTATGTGGTGGGTGTTGTGCCCATTCCCACATAAATAACATCGGTTTCTTTGTGATCTTCTTGTGCAAAAAGGGTGACATGCTATTCATTGATGATATACTTAACCTATTGATGAAGTGTTGTCCCAGTTAGATAGCCTAGAACTTGTAGAAAGGGAGTTGAATACAAGTTCTTGAAACTTTTTCGAATCCTTGTTCTTTAAAGTAATTTAACTTACAAAGAATAAAGAACAAGAAAAATCTGTCAAACAATTGTTTTTTATTAATTAACAATTGAATACAAATTCTAACAATCACAAGTCGATTGTCAGATTCAATTTCTGTACTAAAGGTATGAATCAATGAAATTGTATATCTTCTTATATCTCTATAAAAATTACAGCTTTTATTCTCTGTAAATTAATTACAACTTCTAATCATATTCGATAGTATTTTTCTATTTTCAATATGAATATTAATTCTAAAATAATAGAAACACTTCTGGTATATTTTTTAACCAGCTTCATCTTCACCGCATCTTCTTTGTCCATGCTGAAACCAACTTTTATTTGAATTAGAACTCTTCACTGCATGAGGGAGTAAACTTCACTTTAGTCTCTTATGGCTTCAATAACAGTCTCTTGTAGATTAATGTTTAGACTCTGAAAACACAAAGCTTAGTCTCTGACAGGCTAACCCTTAGTCTCTCTGACAGACTAATTCTTAGGCTCAAATAGACTTGACTAACTTCAATAAATCTTTAGTATTCGGTAGTTAGTTTCTGATAGACCAAACATAATCTTTAACTTTGTTGAACGTTGCAATGCAGTGCTGATAGCCTCTTACAATACATTTTAAGTTACTCTCTTATAATAATATTTTACAATAATCAAAGAGTAAACTACCAGCTACAAAAAATTAACTGCTATATACTAGCACTAACTGTACATTTGAATTTCTAAGTATTATAAGTATAATCATCACCAAATGCGATAAACTTAACAATCTCCCCCTATTTACGATTATTAATGTGATAAATATAAATCAACGTTGATGATGATGTCAAGACTCAAAATTACAAGAACAACTTAGAAATAAAAATTTAAACAATGTATTTTTACAAATGCACCCGAACTAAGATCTTTGACCTTAAAATTTAGCTCCATCGAGACTCAGGTTTAAATCCTTTAAATCTGGTTTCTTATTCTGAAATAAGATTTTATCTTCCTCTAATTTCGTTTGTTGCATTGTTCTTTCATCCTAAACTTGATCTCATGTTTATCAACAGAGTCTTTGAGTAAGGCAATGAATCCTTCAACTCCAGTTAACTCACTTTGTTGATTTGTTTATCATAGTCAAAGAAAACTACATCTTTATGAAAATTCTCATAGTATAATCCAAGGGAACTACTTGCACTTGTGGTAGCTTGAATAATTTCTCCTTCTCTTTAAGTTCCTTCTAGATCTGACTTTTGAATTTTAAATTTAACTTTGAACTTTCTGGAATAATAAGTAGTCATTCTAAATCTACAAAAGTTCTCATCTCCAGACTTGGCTTATTTAGGCGCAGGATCTCTCCATCTTTCTAAGTGATCTTTAGATATTACTTGCCATCTTTATCTCTTTCAAAATCAATGACCTTCACACCCTTTTTGAATGCTTCCTTGATCTAAGATGTATTGGCCACACCAATCCTAGATGTTCTACCACTTGGAGCTGGTTTGATTGTTTAGGCTTCAAATCCAGTCACCAAGGCAGTTTGTAGATCTTTTGAAGTTTTCCTTTTTGGAATTTGACTTTCTGAAGTATGAGCTTCACTTCTAGTTGATTGTCTTCTTGTATTCTTTTCATCATCCTTCTCATTATCTTTACTTCTTTTCTTTTTCTCAACAGATTTTCTAGTTTTGGACTTCTTTGATGCTGTTTTTTTCTTTTCTTCTTCCATCTCCTTTTCTGTTTCCATCTCCTCTTCTCTAGGAAATTGCTGAGCATATAGTGCATCACCTTCTAAAAGTGTTTGCTCTTGAGGAAAGATAAGCTCCACTTTCCCATCAACTGTTGGAAAGTGAGAAGTTTTTATGGAATCTCTCAATAGCATAGGTTGTCCTGGTTGAGTAATTTTCTTCTTTTTAGGTTCTTCAACCAGGATACCTTTGCCTTTATCATTTTCAACAATTGGGACTGCAGTAGGAGCTTTAACTTCAGCTTGAACATTAGTCTTGATGGATGCATCAATCTTTTTATTTATTTTTTTGGATTCCTTCAAGCTCATCCCTCAAACTATTTAAGCTATTATCCTTATTGACAACTCTCTCCCTACCTTGATCAGCATGAACTTCACTCCTTCTTGCCTGACTACTCTCCCACTTTTTGACATCAATATCCTTAAGGTGAGAAAAAGAAGTAGTCAGAGAATGGTTGGCTCAGAGAATGAGTTGTTTTTAGCTCCTGAATGTCCTAAGATAGTTTAGTGTGAGAAATCAGAAAAGACTTAACTATAGATTCTACAGCTTGAAGGCACTTCTAAGTGTTGCACTACACACGAAGTTTCTTCTCTATTGAGTTTAGCATCCTCTTAGGAAGGTGACCTTCATAACATTTTCGCATCTTTTATACTTCCAGTTCTATTCTGGTTTTGAAATTCTGAAGTGCAGTCCTGAGACCATTGATTAGGACATGCTGGAGCTTGATGTTCCTCTTGTAAGATTTAATCAATTCCTCACAAACTTAACCTGGAGTGAGATCAACTACACTAGACACCAAGGTAGTCAAACAGTCCTGTTTCAACTATGTAGCTACCTCATCAAAAGTGTTTATGAAGTTTGCATCGAACCAAGCATCCACATTCTCTTTAGGTTCCTCTTCAGCCACAGGCTTATCTGTAGTGTGTGTCTTCAATGCTGATAGCCTATCTTGATGTTGTTGAAGACCATACAGTACTTAAAAGTCTTCATTGACATTTCTGCTAGAATTTGAAGTGTTACATCCTGTGGTTGAGAGCTTCTATCATTATCTTCTGTTGTTTGATGAATAGTTTGATCAGAAGATAGATGAACTTCAATTGAGGATGGTGTGGCAACATGTTGAAGAAAGTCACCTTCTGAAAAATGATATTTCTTTTTGTTATTTTCTTCAAGGATCTCATCCTTGCTCACACGCTCTCTTTTATCCTGGAGTTGGACATCCAGAGTCTCTTTCTCTCCTTTTTCCAAGCTTACTAAAGCTTGACTCTTTTCATTTTCACTCATTTCTCCTTTTTCTAGGCCATGAGCCTAACTCTCACTAAATATTATCTCTACCTCACTAATTTGGGAATATCCATTCAATCCTAAAGAAATAGGAGGTAAAGAATAATTATCCATGACACCAAGGAAAGGGGTTACCCTTAATAAGGATGTGGTTAGGGTTTCTCTCCAAGGTAAGTAATTGAGCCATTGAATGGATAATTATAGCCTGGGAACTGACTTCACTAGTACCTTGAACAAGTGGTTCTTCTGTGTTAGTCTCTGATGAAGAACTAGTCTCTGGTGGCTGACTAGTGTTTGACCAATCCATGTGAGAACTAGTCTTTGATGGTTTTGCTTGATCTACTCTGAGTGTTGGCTCTTCTTAGAAAACATCAAGAAGATTTGAACGTTGAGGTTCTAAAGAATCAAGAATAGGAGAAGAAGGAGGAGAAAGTGTAGATTGAAGTGTTGGTTGCTCCTCAAGAATTAGAATTTGAAGAGCATCAAGATGAGTACACTCAGTGTGTGCCCTCACAGTGTCATTCTTTCTTTTAACTTCCCTCTCATATTGGCTTATCTTCTATTGGTGTATAGATTTTTTGTATGTTGTTCCTGGTTGGGAACTGTCTTCAATGTCAACATCCATTTGGGAGGATGCTTCTAGTCTGTTGTTTGCCCTTTTAGCCTCCATTTCCTTTTGAGAGGCAATAGATTACTTTTTTCTAAGGGTAAGTAATCTCTTCTTTATATGAGGAGCCACCTTAGCTTCCTTTGCTCCCTCAACCTCACTGCTACCCTCATTTGGTTTTCTTTTGGTAGGTAATTTTGTTGTTTTCTTTGTTTTTGTAACCGTAGTCGTTTGAGAGACTGTGGAGGGGGCTGAAGATTGTTGTTGTGAAGTTGTTAGACGATCAGTTGGGTTTGTGGTTTGTTTCTCATGATCCTCAATGAAAGAAAGAGTAAAGGTTGGGAAGCCTAGTTATGAGAAATGATCTCATAATAGGAGGATAAGAGATAGGAACCATTACCTTTATAGCTTTCCTTTTTACATCAGAGAAGATTCTCTTGCTCTGCATCATTGTATGCACAACTTTCATACTAGTGATATTTTTATTAGGATTTAAATGATTAGCAATCATCATTAAAGACCTAACATAATAAATTTTGCTTCTATCACTAGTTTTCAGCTTAGCTATTAAGCTTTTTAGTAACAACAACCCTATATTTATGTGCCTATCATACAAAGCACAATATGCAATTTGTTGTGTGAATGTAGAGATGGAAACATAACCACTGCATTTAGAAGTGAATGTTTTTGTGATAATGTCGAAAAATAAGGACCATTCCTGTCTAAGGTGAGGTCTAGTAATAGAACCTATAGATGTACTTTCTTCATCATAGTGTAGGTTCCAAAACATGACATAAATTTCCTCATCAGAGGTAGGAGCATCATATTCTTCATGAATAGGTAATTGTAAGCCTTTATTAACAATTTCATAAGTAATATTAAGAGACCTTATCATATTTAAAGGTTACAATAGGAAAATCATCACTCTCATCTTGAATGACTTCAGTGGACCACATGAAAGTAGTGACGTCAACGGCCTGAGTGGGAGCATCATAAATGGCATGTGACAGTGTTAAAGCTTGAAGAAAATCCATGAATGGATGATATTGCGCTTCAAACTTGTTCTTGTTAGAGACTCCTGCATGATTGGTTTTACTCAAGTCAAAGTCATCGAACTTGAAACATACAGTTTTGGATGTCATTGTTGATACCTGCAAAAAGCTTGAGAGTTTTCTTTGCAAAAGGTTAGATCACACAGATATCAGAGAGAGAGAGAGAGAGAGAGAGAGAGAGCACTATAAGTTGAATAGAATTGCAATTGAATTTGATTTGAGCCCTTACTGTGGTTTAAAAACGTTAGCAATTCTTTAGATAATTATCGGATTTCAGAGATTAAAAAAATTAATTTGGCTGTTGTCCTTATAAAAGTAAGTTATGAGACTATCTAAGTGTCTTACACGATCAATCTCAAAGACTAAGTTAAGCTAGTCTACAATAGTTCAATTTTGACTTGTTAGAGACTAGTAAAAAAAAAAAAAAAGGAACTATCTGAGACGCAACTTTGTTCACAAAGTTATCTAACAATCAAGACAATGATTATTAGCTTCTAATTTTCTGCCCATGAACAGTAGTTGCAATCCAGAATTTAAATTCTAGTTTTTAATTTTCTACCCATCAAGAACAACAGCAAACTAGAAATTAAATTCTAGTTTCTAAAATTATAAGAACTTTGTTAGAGTTAAATGATGATGATGATGATTATGTAATAAATTGTGCAACTGTAAATACTTGAGGTATTTTATAAATCTTAAGATCAGCACACAAGTTTTGCATCCACTGAAGATAAACTTATTCATCAGTGGATGGTCAATAACTTCACATGGCAAGTCAGAAAATGGAACATCCAAAGGACTTGACAAAGTGAAGAAGAATATCTGATGTTACTTGTTAACAGTTAAAGTATTCCACACATCAGATATTCTAAACAAAGTTATGTTGATTAAGTACCGTCAGGGGATCTCGTCAGGGGGAACCCATCAGGGGGAACTCATCAGGGGAACTTGTCAGGGGGAACCCATCAGGGGGAACTCATCAGGGGGAACTCGTCAGGGGAACCAATAAAGGGAAACCTGTTAGGGCATGACGAAGGCAGACCAACCCATCAGGAAAACACTTCAGGACATGTCAGTGTCCGGCTAACCCATCAGGGGGAATAACCAACATGGCATCAGTGAAAGCCATTAGTGTATGCCGTCAGTCATAATCATCAGGATCAAAAAGCACTGAGTGAAACTCAAGTGAAGGTTGAAGCCCTAATCAAGTCAATAAGCATCAAGGGATCCAGAAGCACTGATCAAAGTCCATCAGGGCTGGTAGTTAGTGGATCGTTATGACAGCTTGCACCCGTCATCAGTACTTACACGGAAATCAACGTAATGTGTTACAGCAACAAGAGATATCAATTGGAAAGATATTTTTTGAAGTTTGTTTTGGTCCAATGAGAACTCTCGAACATTAAATGCACGCAGATCAGGGGAAGAAAAAGAAGCAACAAAAAGCAACAGCAGTCTGTCACAAAGGACATCGATGTGACATTGTTAGGTTTTAGAACATTTGATGATGATTGTCTTTAGAATACTTAGAGTACAAATGTATAGAAAGTGTTAATTAGTAACACTAAAGTTTTGTAACCAATAGTTATCTCTTTGTTTGTAATTCATTTATTCTTTGTAAAGAGATACGATTATTGTTATTTGTAATTAACTGCTGGAATGGAGTATCGAAGCTTCAAGAAGTCAAGTTGTGTATTTGGTCTATTAAAGTTTGCAAAAAGGCTTATCGGAGACTAGAAGAACTGATCAGAGACTAAAATGGTTTAACTGTCAGAGACTAGTTTTTTATCGGAGACTAAGAGCTTACGTCATCAGAGATTAAAGGAAAAAGAATTAGAGACTAAGCTGATGTCATCGGAGACTAAGCCTTAACGTATCAGAGACTAAATAACATTATCGGAGACTGCACAAGCTGACGTCATCAGAGACTAAAAGTCATCAGGGACTAAACGTACCAGGGACCAAAAGAGTCATCAGGGACTAAAGCCGTCAGAGACTAAAAGAAGCATCAGAGACTAATTGTGAATTAATCTCTAAAAGATAGAGAGTACGAATTGAAAAAGGAGTGTCTTCCATGTAAAGTTAAATGTTATTGAAGACGTAGCTGGTAAGGAAACTCACCAGATATCTTTACCTAATCAAAAAGGAAAGATTGTATTTGATTCGAATAAGGAAGCTGAATTTTATTTAGAATAGAAACTGAATTCATAATAATTCAGTAATTGTAGAAGCTGTAATTGTTTTTTACAGAGGATTGTAATTTGAAGTTGTATAGGTTTTCATTGTTTTGTATCTTTACTATACAGTTTAGAATTAGGAGAAGCTGACGATCAAATTGATTGTTAGAATTTGTAATCAGTTGTTTAATCAATAAAAGCAATTGTTTATAAATTGATTTGGTCTTGTTCTTTTTATTCCGCAAGAAAAATTTAGTTTCTTTAAGAACAAGTAATCGAAGAATTTTCAAAGAACTTGTATTCAACCCCCCCTTCTAAAAGTTCTCGGCATCTCACTGGGAAAACAATTGGTATCAGAGCCTGTAATTGAATTTATTCAATTAAAACGTTCCAAGAGATGGCCAACGACGAAGCAAGCAGCTCTAACATCATGGCGTATGCAGGAAGTAGAGATGGTGGTACCAGAATCCCTATTCTTAAAAGAGAAGAATATCCAATGTGGAAACAAAAGATGTATATGCACTTGAGAGCAATAGATCCAGATTACATAGATAGGATTGAGAAGGGTCCTTATCTACCCAGGAAATTCATTCCTGCAAAAACTGTCGAAGAAACTGTTGTTCCAGAACACTTTGAACTTGCGCCAGAATGTGATTATACAAACGAAGACAAGTTGCAAGTGTTAAAGGATGCTAAGGTGATGAACATACTTTATAATGGAATTGATAAAAGTATGTTCACAAGCATCATAAACTGCACTACATCAAAGAAAATCTGGGACACCATCAAAGTCCTGTGTGAAGGGACGGACCAAGTTCGAAAGAACAAAAGATCACTGTTGACTCAACAGTATGAGTTCTTTCAAGCAAAGCCTGGTGAACCTATAACATCTGTTTATGACAGATTTAACACCTTGCTTAATGACTTGAAGATACTTGGTAAATCCTATGACAATAAAGATGTCAATACCAAGTTTATGAGATCTCTCCCACCAAGTTGGGATCCAAAGACCACTGCAGTAAGAGAGGCTCATGACTTGGAAACACTCACACTGGACAGGCTCTATGGGAACTTAAAGACATATGAACTTGAAGTAGAGCAAAGACAACGCATGCATGGCAGGGACAAAGGAGCTGCGTTGATGGTTGAGACAAACAAGTCTTAAGAGAAGCTTGATGATGAGTCTTCCAATGCTAGCTCGACTGATCAGGAAGATGAACTGGAATCTGATGATGACATGGAGGAATTCATGTGTTTATGGTCAAACAGTTCAAGAAATTTAGAGCAAGCAGGAAAGGAAGAAAATCGTCAAGAAAGCCTAACCCAAAACGTGAATGTCAAAAAGTCACCTTCGACTTAAAGAAAATAAGATGCTACAACTGTGATGGGTTAAGGCACTTTGCCAATGAGTGCAGGAAGCCTAGATCTAGTGATAGATCTAAGGATGAGAAATCAAGGAAAGACTTTGCAGACAAGAAAGCTAAAACAAAAAGCAAAGCCTTGATAACTGAGGGAAAAGATTGGATTGATAGCGACTTTGATGAAGAAGTTGTCAACTTTGCCCTAATGGCTCGAAGTGACGAGTCAAGTGATTCTACAAAGGTATGTGATGCAAATCATAACTTTAATGTGCTTGATTTACTTGATACATCTAGCATTGAAAGCATACAAAAGGATATGTCTGATTTGCATGTCAGTTTTAGATCATTAACTATTGAACATACAAATGTAAAAGAATCACGTGACATTCTCTTGAAAAGAAACAAATTTCTTGAAGAGAAATTGTCACAGTTTGATACCATCAAGTCGGACTTAAACAAAGCTCATCACATGATTGATGCTTTGAAAAAGAGGGAATACTACTTAGTAGAGCAACTTGAAATTGCTCAAGCTAAGATTAAACAATGGAATACTTCCTCTAAAAAGTTATCTGACTTGGTAGGGTATCAAACAATAGGTCAAAAATCTGGACTAGGTTATGATGAAAATCTAGATAACAGTTCAGATTTAAATGATCTATTTGAAGCTGCAAACTCCTCAACTAGTAAGCAAAGTTTTAAAAGAATTAATTTTGTATCTCCCGTCAGTGAACCTAAATTTATAAACACTCTAGATCAACATATTACTGCAAAATCAGAAATTGATCAAAAGACAGTTAATGTTGTTGATAAGAGTGAATCAAAAAGATTAAACATTGGGTTCATGACAAAGACACAATTAAATAAAAGACTGGAAGCTATTCCAGACAAAAAGGCTAAAAAGTTAGTGGAGTTAAGCAGAAAGAAGAAAAATAGGAATGGAAAAATAGGCATTAACAAACATACGAATTATGCTAGAATGCCTGATGCTCCTAGAAAGACATGTCATGTATGTGGTAACCCCAACCACATAGCTGTTAATTGTAGGAGCAAAAATAAAATTCCTATAATAGAGACTGCCTTGTCAAAGAATATAAAAGATAAATTACATGTAAAAAGGTTAGATCTTCTTTGCATTAAAAATGAAAATACTAAACTTGGCAGTCTCTCACAAAAAGGTAGCAAGGCTAATGATTGTCCGGTTAAAGTCAAAACTGCTAAAAGACAATCAACTCAATCTGAGTCAAGTCTTGAATCTACAGCTAGTGAGAAAGGATCCAAGAAAGTCTGGGTTCCAAAAATCTCAAACTAGTTACTCTCTACTGTGCAGGGCAAAAAGAAGAGATCATGGTACTTGGACAGTGGCTGTTCAAGGCACATGACAGGAGATAAGTCCCTGCTAAAACAGTATGAAGAGAAAAGTGGCCCAAAAGTCACTTTTGGAGATGACAGCAAAGGCCATACAAGGGGATATGACAGTGTTGAACATGGAGATGTCATCTTCACAGAAGTAACACTGGATGATGGACTAAAGCACAATCTACTAAGTGTGAGTCAACTATGTGATAAAGGATTCAATGTCATTTTTAAAGAAGATAAATGCGTAGTGAGTGACAAAGAATCTGAGAATGTGATTTTGACAGGAAAAAGAAAAGGAAATTTGTATGTCACAAATCTTATTTCTTCATCTGATCAAATCACATGTCTCTATAGCAAAGCTTCAACTGATGAAAGTTGGCTTTGGCACAAGAAGCTTTCCCACTTGAATTTTAAGAACATTAACAAGCTTGTGAGGAAAGGGTTAGTAGCTGGCATTCCACAGTTTGAATTTACACAAGATGGATTGTGTGATGCATGCCAGAAAGGGAAACAAAAAAGTGTGTCATTCAAAAGCAAACCAGCAACATCCATCACTGATCCACTCCAATTGTTACACATGGATTTATTTGGTCAAGTGAATGTGATGTCTATCTTAAGAAATAGATATGCACTGGTTATAGTGGATGACCACACGAGGTACACTTGGGTAAAATACCTCTTTACAAAAGATGAAGCTGCTCAGTTAATAATTGATCATATCAAAAAGATAGAAACTGAGTCAGGAAAAACAGTAAGGGTAATAAGGAGCGATAGGGGAACAGAATTCAAAAATTCCCAAGTGATTGAATTCTGCACGGAAAAAGGAATAACCCATCAATTCTCAGCTCCAAGAACCCCTCAACAAAATGGAGTTGTTGAGAGGAAAAATAGAACCCTTGTGGAAGCAGCAAGGACTATGTTACAAGAGGCTAAGCTTCCCACCTATTTTTGGGAGGAAGCTATAAGCACTGCTTGCTTTACACAGAATAGATCCTTGATAAACAAAGCATACAACAAAACACCCTATGAGTTAATGATTGGGAGAAAACCAACTCTCAAGTTTTTACACGTGTTTGGTTGTAAGTGCTTTGTACTGAGAGATTCATCAGAGTCAAGAGGAAAGTTTGACAATAAATCTGATGAAACAATCTTCTTAGGTTATTCTCTATCAAGTAAAGCATACAGAGTATATAATCTAAGGACAAAAGTCATTGTGGAATCAATACAAGTCATGTTCGATGATAAAAAGATTCCAGGAATGATTGGACAAGGATTGCATGAACCTCTCAGTTTTGAGAATGAATTGGATGCATGAGAATATCCATCAGAGACCACTGAACAAACCCAAGATAGCAATGATCCCTACATAATTAAGGGGGAGTTAACTGTTGTGCATGAAGTACCAAGATCTAATATTCTATCAGAGACTAGAATATTAGAAGAAACTCAAGGGACTGGTGACATTAGTATTATATCGGAGACTAATGGTTCACCAGAGACTAGAGTCACTGATGCACAATCAGAAACAATATTGACACCAGAGATTATAGAAATAAATAGCTCAGGGGGAGCTAATAATGAAGAAGTCAATGGTTTAGGGGGAGCAGTCTCTGATCATGAAACTAGAATGGATAACACCAATCTAGAAAATGAAGCCTCGACTTCAAGATCAAATCTGCCACGTGCAATTCCATGGTTGAGAGACCACACACCAGATTTGATAATTGGAAGTCTAGAGGATGGAGTCAAGACTAGAAGTGCAACTCAAAATGAATGCTTATATCTCAGTTTTCTCTCAAAGATTGAGCCAAAGAAAATTGAGGAAGCACTTCAAGATCCTGACTGGATAATTGCCATGCAAGAAGAATTAAACCAATTCACTCGAAACAAAGTCTGGAGACTAGTACCCAAACCAAGGAATAGATCAATTATTGGTGCCAAAAGGGTCTTCAGAAACAAATTGGATGAAGCTGGTACAATTACAAGGAACAAAGCAAGACTGGTTGCAAAAGGATATTCTCAAGAAGAAGGAATAGACTATGATGAAACTTTTGCACCAGTAGCAAGACTTGAAGCAATACGAATCTTCTTGGCATATGCAGCCTACAAGAACTTCAAGGTGTACCAGATGGATGTCAAAAGTGCCTTCTTAAATGGAAAATTGGAAGAAGAAGTCTATGTTTGCCAACCCCCAGGTTTTGTGGACTCCAAATTTCCAAATCATGTCTACAGGTTAGACAAAGCAATTTATGGCTTAAAACAAGCACCAAGAGCCTGGTATGATACTCTATCTCAATTTTTACTTGAAAATAAATTTATTAGAGGTATCATAGATAAAACGTTATTTTACAGAAAACAAGGCTCAGATATTATTTTGGTGCAAATATATGTAGATGATATTATATTTGGGTCTACAAATGAAAATCTCTGTAAAAAATTCTCAAAACTTATGCAGTCTAGATATGAAATGAGTATGATGGGAGAATTAACATTTTTCTTAGGTTTGCAAATAAAACAATCAACTGATGGAATATTTATCAGTCAGTCCAAGTATATCAAAGACTTATTGAGAAAATATGATTTGGTTGATTGTGCATTTGCAAAAACACCCATGCCTACTGCCACTAAGCTAGATAAAGATTTAAAAGGAAAGAAAATTGATATTACTAGCTATAGAGGAATGATAGGCTCTCTTTTATATCTAACTGCAAGTAGACCAGATATAATGTTTGCTACATGTTTATGTGCTAGATTTCAAGCTGACCCTAGAGAGTCACATTTGATTGCTGTAAAAAGGATACTCAGATATCTTAAGGGTACCCCAAACCTTGGTTTATGGTATCCCAAAGAATCTGATTTTAAACTAATTGGTTATTCAGATGCTGACTATGCAGGTTGCAAGCTTGATAGGAAAAGCACAAGTGGAAGCTGCCAACTTCTTGGAGACTGACTTGTTTCTTGGTTCAGCAAGAAACAAAATTCAGTTTCTACTTCAACAGCAGAAGCTGAATACATCGCAGCTGGGAGTTGCTGTGCTCAAATCCTTTGGATCAAGAATCAACTCCTAGACTATGGTATGTCATTATCCAAAATACCTATTTATTGTGATAATACTAGTGCCATAGCAATAACAGAAAATCCAGTGCAACATTCAAGAATAAAACACATAGATATTCGATATCACTTCATAAGAGAACATGTAAGTGAAAGTAATATCGAATTACACTGGGTAACAACTGATAAACAACTTGCAGACATATTCACAAAACCTTTAGATGAATCTACCTTTTCTAGATTAGTTTTTGAATTAGGAATGTTGAATTATGCCTCTAAAAATTGATTAAAACAAGTTGTTTAGTTTTATGAAGCTAGAATTTAATTTCTGGAATGTAGCTGTTTTTTTATTAAACAGAATTTTAGAAGCTAGAATTAATTTTTTGGATTGCAGCTGTTTTTAATTAAACAGAATTTATGAAGCTAGAATTTAATTTCTGGAATGTAGCTGTTTTTTATTAAACAGAATTTTAGAAGCTAGACTTAATTTTCTGGATTGCAGCTGTTTTTAACTAAACAGAATTTGTGAAGCTAGAATTAATTTTCTGGATAGAAACTGTCTTATTTTATTAAAGCAGAATTTTAGGAGCTAGAATTTTCATTCTGGAAAAATTTGATAAAATGAATAATCAAATAGTTGATTATTAAATAAAATGAAATGAGCTAGAGTGTGTAAGAGACTACCTTAGTCCCCGATAGTTACTACTATCAGAGACTAACTAGTCCCCGATAGTTAATACTATCAGAGACTACCTTAGTCCCCGATAGTTAATACTATCAGAGACTAACTAGTCCCCGATAGTTAATACTATCAGAGACTACCTTAGTCCCCGATA
>CM025786.1:41137168-41160740 GCA_014636745.2 Centella asiatica
CAAAGTTCACAGATCTCTCACAATGGCCGCTAAAACAGTTGCTTTCAAGTTTGGAGACTTTGATTTCATAAAGACCAACCATGCAGGGGTGGCTGATAAGAATGTCTTTGAAGCCCAGTACCACCCCTTCGTGGATTTTCTTCAAAACTCCACACTAACTTACGCCATTTATGAAGCTCCCGTCCAAGCCGCTGAGGTCATCACGGCTATTTGGTCCACTGCTACCATACAAGGTGCAAAAACTGATTCACCTATGGTAAGTTTCAGGTATGCAAACACTACTTATACTATAGATCATACCGTTGTAAATACTGCTTTACATTTACCAGTTTATGAAAACTTTGACTCCCCTGCCTCTGATGAAGAAATAATTTCCATGTTAAATAACTTAAATTATTCTGCTGAAATTGGATCTGTCGGGTCTATTACACGACCCCATCTAAGGCAAGAGTGGTCACTGTTCTTTGACATACTTACTAAAGCTTTTACAACAAAATGCAGTGGGTATGATGCTATCACTACACTCACACTACAAATTGCTTTTAGTGTGTTGTATGGTAAACATCTAAACATTGGGCTTTTAATTCTGCAAAACTTGTTGCCAAAACTTAAAACCAGTAAAACTAAAATTTATTATGCTAGGTTTTTGATGATGATTGCTTATTATCTAATCCCTAACCTGAATATTACTGGAATGCAAGTTGTACCAACTGTTTTGCAGAGTAAAAGAATAATCAAAGATGTGAAGAACTCTGCAAAGGTAAATGTTCCTTTAACTTTTCCTCCTGTCATGAGAAATATTCTCATAGATAAGCTTCCAAATCTTTACTTTTTGCAATCTTTTGAGGATAATACAAGCCAAAACCCTGAATATCCTCCAACAACTTCACAACAACAGTCTATAGCCCCCTCCACAGTTTCCTAAAAGACTGTGGTTGTAAAAACCAAGACAATCACCAAGCTCCCAATTAAAAGAAAAATAATTGAGGGAGTTAGTGAGGATGAGGGAGAACAAGAAGCTGAAGTTCCACTTCAGAGAAAGAAAAGAGTTATAACCCAAAGCCAACAGCAATCCATTGCTTCCCAACAGGCAATGGAGGTTATAAGGAAAAACAGTGAACGGTCACCATCCTCCCAAAAGGATGCTGACATTGAAGACAGTTCCCAACCAGGAACACACTGTACAGAGTCTGCACAAACTCTTGGTCACAGCCAAGAGGAACCAAATAGAGAGAATATAAAAGAAAAGAGTGACACAAGGAGTGCACACACAGAGTTATCTTTTGATGTTCCTCAATTTTTGTCATCTGCGGAACAGCCAACACTCCCCACTGTACATTCTTCTCCTTTTTCTCCTATTCTTGATTCTTTTGATAAACGTATAATTGATTCTCTTGATTTTTCCCAAGAGGAGCCAATAATCGAGACAAGCTCTCACACATCTTCCATGGATAGATCCCTAGCCCAAGATAAACAAAGGGAACCCCCTATCCATGCTGTCACAAGTACTTCTCAAACCCCCATTTCTGTAGGAATGAGGGCACCTTCCCAAAAGAGTGAGGTTGAGAGACTAATTAGTGAGAGTCAGGCTCCTAATCTGGAAAAAGGAGAGAATATCAATACACAAGAGAGTCAAGCTTTAGAAAGCTTGGAAAAAGGAGAGATCGAGAAGCTGGGTGCCCAACCCCAGGCAAAAGGAGAGGGTGTGAGCAAGGATGAGATCCTTGAACAAAATAAACGAGAGAAATTTTCAGCAGGTGTCTTTTTACAACCTGTTGAAACCAGCTCACAAGAAGCTCCGGTTTCTGCTGCTCCCTCCACCAATATCCAAACACCAGTACCAGAGAACAGTCCAAGCACAGGGGATGCAGCCTTACATGTCATAGCTGAAATGACAAATGCTGATTTTGAAGAGTTATATGGTCTACAACAAAGACAAGACCATATTTCTGCATTAAAGACAATGCTTGCAGATGAACATGTGCCTGAAGAAGCTCCAGCAGCCAATGTTGATGAATGGTTGGATGCAACCTATTCCAACACGTTGGAGGAAGCTGTCGCATATCTCAGGCAGGATTATGTGACCAATATTGGGTCCACTGCAACTGCACCTACACTTACCAATGTTCTTGAAGAGGTAACCAGGGTGGACAAGAAACATACAAAGTTTCACCACTTCCTGGTTATTGGAATAAATGGTGCAGTGCAGCAAATGAAGGAGATGATGGAGTTGGAGACAGACAAGATTAGAAGATGCTATGAAGGTCACTTGCCAAGGAGGACTGTCACTACCATTGATACGCTTATCAAAGATAAGTCCAAGACTGCCAGTCGCCTTCAAGCCCTCGAAGATAACATCCAACTCCTGATCCAAAAGCAAGATAGAATGGAACAGCTGCTGCTACAGGCAATTCCTACCTTGGCCACCTCCTCTAAACCTCAAGATGTTGATGTCAAAAAGGGGGAGAGTGGTCCAACATCCAAACCTGTACATACATCCAAGACAGGTCCTGTCCTTGATGCTGAATTACAAGCATACATGGATAGGATCCTCAAGAAGCATGCTGAACTTGAAGCAGCAAATCTTGCAACAACAACAGCAACAACAACATCAACTGTTCTAGCAACAACAAAAACACTTCCAGCAACAACAGCGGCTTCTCCTTTTTCCTCTGCACAAGCCCCCAAACCAAAAGACAAAGGCAAGGGAGTCATTGTTGAGCAACCTAAGAAGCAAATCTCCACTCAACCAGGACAACCTAAGCTACTGGGGGATGCCATGAAGACAGCTCACTTTCCCACACCAATTGAACTGATAGTAGATGGGAAACTGGAGTTGGTCTATCCTCAAGAGCAGAAACTGATAGATGGTGATGCCTTGTTAGCTCAAAAACTACAAGAGGAGGAGGACATGGTAGCAGCAAGGGAGGAGGAGGAGGCAAAGAAGAAGAAGATCTCTACAAGAAGATCAAGTGCACAGAAAGCAGCTGCAACCAAGAAGAAAAATAAAGAGATGCAAGAGGCTGAAAGAAGAACAAGGAGAAGAACTTTGGTTCAGAAATCTGCTAAGAAACCTGAGATCAAAGTACCAACCAAGAAGCCTATCTCTCAAGACCCTCCAAGGTCAACCGAGACTGCCTTGGTGGCTGTGAGTGGACTAATAAAGCCACAAACAGTTTCATCAAAGAAGTCTTACAAGGTTGAAATGGCTAGCACTGAAGAAATAATAAAGGCCCTAAAGAAAAGTACAAGAAGGATTGAACTGATAAAGGGTAAGAACAACAAAGAGCTACTCCATGTCTTTTTGACAGATGGAGAGTCTTTGAAGTTCAAGAAGCCAGCCTTGGAGGGACAAACAAAAGAAGATTTGGAGTGGTTGCTGACTGTAGTGCTTGAGACTTCTGATTTAAATATGAAATTTCGAAGCCAGATTCAGAAGGTGATGAAGATGGAGCATAAGGTGAATTCAGAACTAGAAGCTAAATCTAAACCTTTGGGATTATGGTATGAAACTTTTCATGGGGAGAGAATTTTCTTCAACTACAACAGGGACATCAATAGTGTCAGCGGGAGGCATATTGAAGGATTTCTTGCCTTACTCAAAGATGCTGTTGAAGAAACTGAGCTTATATTGAGGAACCTGTTGAAAAATAGGCTGGAGTTGCTGAGAAGGAATAGAAAGGAAAGGATGGAACAGTTGAAGAAAAGATAAGGTAAAAGTGTTGTGTTGGAGTTGTGTGTTGAAATAAGAAGCCAGACTTATAGGATTTAAACCTGAGTCTTGGTGGAAGCTGAACAAAAGATCAAAGATCTTAGTTCATAATACATTTGTAGTTAGCAGTTCTTTATTCTTTTTCTAAGTATTTTTAATGTTGGGTTTTGACATCATCATCAACCTTGAAATTATGTTTATCATTTTGATATTCATAATTAGGGGGAGATTGTTAGGTTTTAGAACATTTGATGATGATTATCTTTAGAATACTTAGAGTACAAATGTATAGAAAGTGTTAATTAGTACTGAAGTTTTGTAACCAGTAGTTATCTCTTTGTTTGTAATTCATTTATTCTTTGTAAAGAGATACGATTATTGTTATTTGTAATTAACTGCTGGAATGGAGTATCGAAGCTTCAAGAACTGATCAGAGACTAAAATGGTTTAACTGTCAGAGACTAGTTTTTTATCGGAGACTAAGAGCTTACGTCATCAGAGATTAAAGGAAAAGGAATTAGAGACTAAGCTGATGTCATCGGAGACTAAGCCTTAACGTATCAGAGACTAAATAACATTATCGGAGACTGCACAAGCTGACGTCATCAGAGACTAAAAGTCATCAGGGACTAAAAGAGTCATCAGGGACTAAAGCCGTCAGAGACTAAAAGAAGCATCAGAGACTAATTGTGAATTAATCTCTGAAAGATAGAGAGTTCAAATTGAAAAAGGAGTGTCTTCCATGTAAAGTTAAATGTTATTGAAGACGTAGCTGGTAAGGAAACTCACCAGATATCTTTACCTAATCAAAAAGGAAAGATTATATTTGATTCGAATAAGGAAGCTGAATTTTATTTAGAATAGAAACTGAATTACTAATAATTCAGTAATTGTAGAAGCTGTAATTGTTTTTTACAGAGGATTGTAATTTGAAGCTGTATAGGTTTTTATTGTTTTGTATCTTTACTATACAGTTTAGAATTAGGAGAAGCTGACGATCAAATTGATTGTTAGAATTTGTAATCAGTTGTTTAATCAATAAAAGAAATTGTTTATAAATTGATTTGGTCTTGTTCTTTTTATTCCGCAAGAAAAATTTAGTTTCTTTAAGAACAAGTAATCGAAGAATTTTCAAAGAACTTGTATTCAAACCCCCCCCCTTCTACAAGTTCTCGGCATCTCACTGGGAAAACAGACATATATGCAGTTGAAAAGAGTAGCACGTCTCAGAACATGGGATCTTCTACATAGGTAAAGTAGTTCTCAATATATAAAGATATCAATTCAACATATCAAAACAAGAGAAGCACACAAATCACTAGAGAGAAGCTTTGTAATAGATCTCGAGAGAAATATTTCAAAGAAGGTTTAGAAGCTAGTGAGTGTGAAATAGAAACTGTAATTTCGTTAAAAAACTTGTAGCTGTTTAATCACACTTGTGATTATACAGATTTCCAGAAAAACATCAAGTTTTAATATAACTATTTTAACTTGAATCTGTGTGTTCATATTTTATTGTTTTTCTGTTCATAGTAGCTATTTCCAATTAGTGCCAACTAAAGTTTAAAAAGAGCGATAAGATTGTAGTGTTTGCATTAATCCCCCCCCCCCCCCCCTTCTACAAACACTTGAGCTTATTTTGTTCTAACAATTGGTATTTTGGTATTAGAGCCTCTTAGCAGATTTCTCTTGCTAAAATCGATCATTATCTATGGCCAACAAAGCTGGAAACAGTAAAGTCCCTATGTTGGAAAGGGGCAAATACTTCTTCTGGAGACAAAGAATGATAGTTCATCTAAGAGCTATTGATGATGAATATTTGCAGATTCTAGAAGGTGGACCTCACGTTCCCAAGAAGCTCATTCCTATAGAAGTCGTTAATGGAGTCAGTATTCCTGAAAAGCTTGTCACAAAGACAACTGACGAAATGACGATAGAGGAAAGAGAAAAGGTGAAAAAGGATCTTAAAGTCACTGGGATCCTATATAATGGTTTAGACGATGATATGCTGAATAGTATCATGAATCTTACAACGTCTAAATCTATATGGGATACCATACAAATCCTTTGTGATGGTACTGAGGAAGTGAGGGAAAATAAATTGCAACTGTTGACACAACAGTATGAGTGGTTCACAATGAAAAATGGTGAAACACTCAATGAATGTTCGACATATTTAACAGGTTGGTAAATGACCTGAGATTATATGGGAAGACATATGCTAACAAGGATGTGAACAGAAAGTTCATGAGAGCCCTTCCCATATCATAAGATCCTAAAACAACAGCCATCAGGGAATCCAAGGACATGAATCTTCTAGACTTGGATAGGCTATATGGTACTCTCAAGACATATGAACTAGAGGTTCAACAAAGATCTGAAATGTCAGGGGATGCCAGAAAGCTTAAATCTGTAGCCCTGATGGTTGCCACGAAGGACAAACAAGAAGCAAGACCAAGTGTCTTGATGAAGCAGTAACTAGAAGATGCTGACATAGAAGGGGACAAAGAAGTTGACTTCAAGGAGGAAGAATATACTCCGGAAGAGTTAGAGGAGCTGGATGAAACCATGGCCTTTCTTGCAAAAAGGTTTTCCAAGCTGAAATTCCAAAAGCCTGCGGGATCTAAAAGATTTTCAGCAAGGAAACCTAGTAGCACGAATAACTTTATTGACAAATGAAGAATAAAGTGCTACAAATGCAATGAGCTGGGCCACTTTGCAAATGAGTGCCACAAGGCCACAAAAGATGGTGAATCCAGAAACAAAGAAGCTATTGTGGACCACAAAAGAAATACTTTGACCTTCTCAATGCCAACAAGAAGGGAAAAGCATACATTGCAGAGGGAAACGACTGGGTTAACTCTGATGAAGAAGAAAATGAAGAGTATGTCAACCTAGCCCTGATGGCCTCATCCCCTGACAGTAGCAGCTCGTAGGTAAGCCTCGAAATTTCCTCTAACATGTCTAAAACTGATTGTGTTAAAATTGTTAAGGAAATAGCTTGTGAGATAAAGGATCTCTATGACACCCTGAGGAGTGTTGTAGGTGAAACTGAGAGAGTGTAGAAAATAAATGAACAGTTAACTGCTAGGAACACTCTTTTAGAATCAGAAAACTCCAGACTTGAGAGTCTTGAAAAAGAAATCTGAAGGACTAAAAATCTTCTTGACTGTGCTATCAAAAGAGAGGAATGAACCTCGAATCTTCTTAGTCAAGAAAGGGAAGTCATTAAGAGATAGAATGAGTCTAGCAAGAGACTGGAGGATCGATTAAAAAGTCAGAAATTTGATCCAAAATCTGGTTTAGGCTATGAAGGCACTCTTGTGCAGCAACCTCCCATTGAGGTTGAAATGATAGCTAGCTTTGGAAAAAGGCCAATACAACCTATCAAGTTTGTTAAGGCAGACACAAAGCTAGAATTAGAGAATGTTTTCCCAGTGTGTGAAGCTTCCACTAGTGGTGGGAGAGGCAAGAAACCTATTCTTGCCAAAGCTCTCAATCCTCCAGTTAGGAAAGAACTAGACTGTGCATCAGTGGATACACAGTCGTCAGGGGGAAAGAGTGCATCAGGCCGTTGTAGCCCGTCAAGGGAAAATGGCCTGTCAGGGGAAAGCAAAAAGAATAAAAATGGTAAGCTAGGTGTTAATAAAGCTAGCAATTACTCTTCCATTCATGTAGCCCCTAGAAAAGTGTGCTGGAATTGTGGAAACTGTAATCATTTATCTTTTCAATGCAAAGAAAAATCACAAATTTTGACTGGCACAATTTTATATGCTGATGATTTACTTCAAGGATAAAGGCAAGACTTCTATTGAGATATCAAAAGTATATTTTGAAGCTCCTAAAAAGGAGAAAGTTTTCAATTTGCCAAAACCAAAAGCCACCAATAAAGATAAAGTTGTTTTACCTATTAATGTGACTAAACCTAGAGGACCCAAAGCTAATTGGGTACCAAAAACAATTTAAATGTTTTCTTGTGTGCAGGGAAAGGTCAAAAGCAGTTAAATCTAGTTCCTAGACAGTGGCTGCTCAAGACACATGACAGGAGACAAAGCCCTGCTCACAGAATTTCAAGAAAATGATGGTCCAGTAATTTCATTTGGTGATAACAGCAAAGGACTAACTCTTGGTTATGGCAAAGCAACAAATGGGAATGTCTCATTGAAAATGTAGCACTAGTTGATGGGCTCAAGCACAATTTGCTAAGCATAAGTCAACTAAGTGACAAAGGATTCATCACTTCCTTCAAAGGAGATCAGTGCCTAATCTCAAATGAAAGTGATGGGAAGCTGGTTTTGTCAAGGATAAGAAAAGGAGATCTCTATGTTGCTGATTTTAATTCAGTAAGTGGAGAATCATGTTTCTACAACAAGGCAACCCCTGATGAATGCAGACTATGGCACAAGAAGCTTTCTCACCTGAACTTTAAGTCAATCAATGATCTGGTGAAGAGGGAGTTGGTAACTGGTCTACCCCAAATGGAGTATATCCAAGAAGGATTATGTTCAGCATGTCAACAAGGGAAGCAAAGGAAATCATCCTTTGTCAACAAGGAAGCCACAATGATCAAAGATCCAATTCAATTGTTACATATGGATCTCTTTGGCCCTGTCAACATTATGTCAGTGTTAAAGAAAAGATTTGCAATGGTCATTGTGGATGACTACACCAGATACACTTGGGTAAAGTTTCAGCATGCTAAATCAGAAGTGCCTCAACAAATCATTGACCATATCAAGAAGGTGGAAACAGAATCAGGGTCAGTGGTTAGAATGTTGAGAACAGACAATGGAACTGAATTCAAGAATGCAGCTGTTGAGGGATTTTGTGTGGAGAAAGGCATAAATCATACATTTTATGCTCCAAGGACTCCTCAACAGAATGGTGTAGTGGAAAGGAAGAATCGAACCTTGATAGAAGCTGCTAGATCAATGCTAGCAGAGGTAAGGATTCCCACCTATTTTTGGGCTGGGGCAATTTCCACTGCTTGCTTCACTCAAAATAGATCCTTAATTAACAAGGCTCACAACAAGACACCATATGAGCTAATGACAGGGAGAAAGCCAAGCATCAAGTTCTTGCATGTCTTTGGATGCAAATGCTTTATTCTAAGGAATTTTGGTGACAACTTAGGAAAATTTGATCCAAAAGCTGATGAAGCAATTTTCATAGGTTATTCCCTATCATCTAAGTCCTACAGGGTTTACAACAAAAGACTTCAGGTGGTGATGGAGTCCATAAATGTAGCTTTTGATGATCAAGAGATTTCTGGACTTGAAGTCCCTAGTTTTCATGAAGAACTCAGATTTGCAAATGAAGATGAAAATGATTATCAAGAGACTGAAGTTGATGAGTACAGACAAATGGAGAATTTATCCATTCCTGATGTCAATCCAAACAATGTAGAAGCCCCTTCAGCAGATAGAGTCAATTTCCTAGACAACAGATCAGGGGATACTCCATCAGGGGATCATTCATCAGGACATGCACCATCAGGGGATAACTTGAACCTTGAATTATCCATCAATTCAGGGGGAGAGTTTTCAGAAGCTGGGAGCACAGGCTTAGGGGGAGGAGATGATAGTCAAGCAAGCTCATTAAGACACATCTCTAATCCTAAATGGGCCAGAAGTCACACAACAGATCAGATTATTGGTGACCCAAGCAAGAGAGTGCAGACCAGGAAAGCAACATCTAATGAATGCCTATATTCTTGCTTTCTTTCTCAAATTGAACCAAAGAAGTTTGAAGAAGTTATTCAAGATGCAGACTGGATTTTAGCTATGCAGGAAGAGCTAAATTAATTTAAAAGAAATCAAGTATGGAAGCTTGTACCTAAACCCAAAGACAGAATCATAATAGGTACTAAGTGGGTATTCAGAAATAAGATGGATGAAGCTGGCATTGTTGTAAGAAACAAAGTAAGACTAGTTGCAAAAGGATATCTTCAAGAAGAAGGGATTGACTTTGATGAGACCTTTGCACCAGTAGCCAAACTTTAGGCTATAAGAATTTTCTTAGCCTATGCAGCACATTCAAATTTTAAAGTCTATCAAATGGATGTGAAAAGTGTTTTTCTCAATGGGAAATTGGAATAGGAAGTGTATGTCCAACAACCTCCAGGGTTTGAATGCTCAAAATTTCCAAATCATGTCTACAACCTGGAAAAGGCACTTTATGGAGTGAAGCAAGCACCTAGAGCTTGGTATGACACACTGACAAAGTTTCTGGTGGAAAAGAAATTTTCAAGAGGTATCATTGACAAAACCTTGTTCTTCAGACAACAACAAGGTCATCTAATTTTGGTTCAAATTTATGTTGATGATATTATTTTTGGATCCACAGACACAAGACTGTGTGAAAAGTTCTCCAAACTCATGCAAAGCAAATATGAAATGAGCTTGATGGGTGAGTTATCTTACTTCTTGGGATTGCAAGTCAAATAAGTCTCTGATGGAATCTACATTCATCAGACAAAATATGCCAAAGAACTTCTCAAGAAATTTAATATGGAGGACTCAAAAGTAGCAAAGACACCTATGACCACTGCAACCAAGATTGACCCTGATAAGAATGGAAAGAAAGTTGATTTGAAGACTTACAGGGGAGTGATTGGATCATTACTGTATCTAACAGCAAGCAGGCCAGACATAATGTTTGCAACGTGTCTTTGTGCAAGATATCAAGCTGACCCAAAGGAATCTCATCTTATTGCAGTGAAAAGGATCTTGAGATATATCAAGGGCACTACAAAGTTGGGACTTTGGTATCCAAAGGAGTCTGGATTTGAACTATTAGGATATTCTGATGCTGACTTTGGAGGATACAGGATTGACAGAAAGAGTACAATGGGAAGCTGTCAATTTCTAGGAGGAAGGCTTGTATCTTGGTTCAGCAAAAAGCAGCATTCAATCTCAACATTTACTGCTGAAGCTGAATATATTACAGCTGGAAGTTGTTGTGCACAAATTCTCTGGATGAAAAATCAGCTAATGGATTATGGTCTGAACTATACCAAGATTCCAATAAGGTGTGATAACACAAGTGCCATTGCCATTGCTAAAAATCCAGTGCAACATTCCAGAACCAAGCATATAGAAATCAGATATGATTTTATCAGGGAACATGTTATGAATTGGAATATTGAACTACAGTTTGTACCTTCAAATCAGCAGCTGGCAGACATATTCACCAAAGCTCTTGATGAAGCCACATTTTCAAATCTTGTGGGAGAGCTAAGAATGGTGAACTATGCGTCAGGGTCAGGGTCAGGGTCAAATTCCTAAGTTCTAGTATTTCTAACTCATTTCATAAGTTCCTGATAAAATCAATTGATATGTGTTTATATATGTTCTTATTGTAAATATGTATATGTATACTTGTATATTCTCTATTTTTGTTTGGTGTTTTTCCTTCTGACTGATGCATCAGGGTCAGGGCCTACGTTAGGATGCGTCAAGGTCAGGGTGTCCGACTCATGAGTCAGGGTCAGGGTGTGACGACCCCAAAATCCCTCACTGGATCAGGGCTTCGTCATAAGAAGGAAAAGATAACCATACATCCACTCAAAGATTAATTACTGAAAGAAACAGTAATAAGGAGTTATTATAACCCAAAATATTACATTTACAGCGGAAGCTATTTTGTTTCTATCTTGTAATACAAAATATCCTAACCCAGATCATCTTCCTCCCCTCCCTTCCTAATGGCATCACAAGGCTAGCCAGCTTCAGTAATCAATTATTTTTGTCTTCCCCTTATCCGAGGGTTCAACCTTAACTCCTTGTCCTGCAAGACATTAAAATTCAACAAAAATGAGCGACGTACACCCAGCAAGTATATAGACAATTTAGGGAAAAACGAGATTGAAATGCTTCAAAGAAATTCACTTCTGTTGGAAGGCTTGATGGAACGATATCAATGCCTTTGGATTCCTCAAGAAATCTTTAGGGTTACTGATGATATTCAATTGTGTAACCCTTCTTAGTGTCAAGCATAACTTTCTTGGAGTAAAAATATCCTTCGGGGGCTATACCCGTTGGATCTGCTAACCATACGGTATACAGCTGGCCTAACTGTGCCCGCATGATCCCTCTGGTGTGAACGTACGTAGTCACATAAAATTCCTCTAGGTTAGGTGAAGAACAAATCAGCACCTTTCCTTTCCTCTTGCCAACTATGTGGCATTTCCCAATTAAGGGACATAACATTCTCATTCATTTGCACAGATATAAGATTGAATAATATCAGATAAATCAAGGCTCCTTTATATCCATGCATTACATTTATCATGCTAGCGGAAACTAAGCATAGCATTTTGTTTCACAAGGAAATTTAAATATAAAGGATGTAATTTTGTACGCATGTCGAATCAATTGGTCATGCGCATAACTGAAATAAACGTCAGAGTAAGGATATGCTTGCATTATCAAGCATAATAATGAAGGTACACTTCCTTTAATTTGAGATAAATATAAAAGTGTAGATATACTTGCCTCAGTCCTTTGCACAAAATTCAAATCAATTTACTTGCGAGAAAAGATTCTGTAAATCACGCAAGTAATATCTTAATACCTTGATAATAATTTATGGAAGAAAATAGATATGAGATGTCCTTAGACTTTACTGACTTGAATCTAGTATGATAACATTGTGAAATAACCTTAAGAGAATAATGTTTTGTAGCTTTGATCACAAACTGTGCATCGGGGAATAATCCCCTTAGCCATCAGAGACCACGGGAAAGTATCAGGGACTAATACGTGTACTGGACGCGCCAGAGACTAAACGTGTCGGGGATTAAAAACTCATCAGGGACTGATGACGTCACTTTAAATCTATCGAGGATTAAGGGTGACGTCATCGAAGACTAACTCCTTATCAGAGATACTGGTGACGTCATCAGAGACTAAACTTTAACCTATCGGGGATTAATCCTGACGTCATCGGGGATTAACTAACCCATCAGAGATTAAATAACCCATCGGGGAATAAATAACCCATCGGGGAATAAATAACCCATCGGGGAATATCAGAATATCACATCGGAGACTTCGACTATCTCATCAGGGACTAGCAATATCTCATCAGAGATCAACAATATCTCATCAGAGATCAACTGCAGAGCCTGCTTCTGCTACAATGGAAGACTTTAACATGAACATCTCTGATTATGATGTCCCATGATGATGCAAAGAGCATTAATCTTAGCATAAATCTTCGATGTTATGCATGAAAGAAAACTGAATAGAACACTAAGTTCTTACCTCTTCGTTCTCAAAGTGGAATCAAAGCTTTTCTGAGAAAATTCTCCGAAAGAAAATCTCGGAAGTTTTCAGAGATAACAATTTTGATGAAACTCTTAGGAGAGAAATTTGGTAAAGAGTTAGAATATCACTTCGGATGGGGTATTTATAGAGTTAAAAAGCAGTAAGCTACGATTAAACTTGAAATAAGATAATTGGTTGATTTGGACGGTAAATACGGCTGCTCATCATGATCTCTTAGCAGCTAAGTACGTAAAAGCAGCTGCTGTCCTTCATGCACAAACTTGCCACCTAAATCATACACGTAGTTATAAAGCTACGTAATCCTTTCATTCTCCTCCTTGTAGATCAAATAATCTTATATGGGATTTGCTAATCCCCTTTAATACCTTCTCAAGGATTTAACCTTAAAATCATGAGTACCACATTATTACTAAATTCTTTTTGAAAATATATGAATTTATCATTCATATCCAAAAGAATTAGACTTCATGCAAAAATAAGATAACATAAAATAAAATTTGCCACAAAATATATTATCTCATATTATAAAACAAATTTACAATTTTCGGGTTCTCACACAGGGTGTCCGACTTACGCGTCAGGGTCAGGATATAAGGCTCGCACATCAACGTCAGGGCATCTGACTTATGCATCAGGGTCAGGGTATGTAAATACAATAAACATCAGGGTAAGTTTAAATGTTTTTAACTGCATCGAGAATCACGGTCAGTTTAGTGATGACAACTCATCAATAAGGCTTTCTCTCACTGATGACGTGTCATCACAGAAACTAAACTGACTCCCTGATAGCGTGTTTGAGGGAGCATTTTTCAAACGTCAAAAAGCGGGTATTAATAATCTATCTCTCCTACTTTTTAAAACTCCTCAAAATATTTAATCTTTTTCTGATATTTGCTCAAGTTTTCTTCTTTTTCTTTCTCGTTTTCACAGAAACCCTAGAACCTCAAATCGTCAAAGCATCCATGGCACGCCAACAAATTCCAAGGAACTTAACAGTCCCACCCACAAACTATGTGGGTTTCTCTGACATTGACGAGGTAAATGAATGCTTCAAACCAATAATGAACTATCTACTCAACTCTGAGTATAGTGAAGCAATCTTTACCGATGAAGAAATGTCGGGGGAAGCACTGTCTCAATTATGGACAAGTGCCAAGTTTATGTACTCCACCACAAAGCCTGATGTGGTCAAGGGAATCTCATTCAAAGTTTCTTCTGAGAAAGGGAAAATAACCCCTTCCAAAATTAACTCTGCTTTGGGGCTACCTACTCAAGACCTTGTGAAAGTACCCAGTGATGCAGACCTACTGGATTTCTTGAGGGAACTGGGCTATAACGCTGCTCCCAACGCAGTGTTAAAGTTCAAGGACCTCAAGAGGGTGAACGTGAAGAGGGAGATCTTTTACCTGTTCGATACAATCACCATGGCGTTCTCAGGTAAGTGTTCTAACTTCGAAGTAATAACCTCCTTAACCTTGAAAATAGCATACGCCATGATTAGAAATGTAAATATAAATATAGGTAAAATAATTTTTGATGACCTTGTAAATAAATTAGGTAGTTTTAATAATAGGAAATCTGATGTTTATTATGCTAGATTTTTGTACATGATTATTAAAGCTCAGATTACTAATTTTTCTTTTGAGAATGATATACCTGTACAGACATACAAGCAAACAAAGAAATTGTTTGCAGAAATAATGAAGAAATCATATACAACCGAACCATTTGCACTTCCATAGCATATGGTACAGGTAGTAAATTCTTCACCTTCTACTTCCCAAACTGTAAATTCTTCACCTTCATCTACTATGGCAGAGAAAACAACCACCTCTCTCCCTACCCAAGTAGAACAACCAATTTCCACCCAACCACTCTCAATAGCCCAACCCATAGTCTCCCAAAAGACTATTGGGATTAAAAGAAAACCTAGTGAAGTTACCACATCAACTGAGGGGGAGCAAGAAGATAGAGTGATTGGCTATAGGTGTAAGAAGAAGAAGGGAGCCACGAGTTTTACCCAACAGCCTGACCAGACAGTATTCTCTCAAAAGGATACTGCTTTTGATAAGGAATTAAACATATTTCTAACTAATTCCTCTCAAAAGGAATTAGTTATTGAAAATAGTCCCTAACTAGGGACACAATTGAGTGAGGCACATACACTAACCAGAGACACTGATGAACCTACCATCAGGGTCTCTAAGAGCCACTTGCAGATATCTGACACAGTGAGTGCACACACTACTCAAGATGTTGTAGCTCAGAAGCTTCTCAATAAGATCAACATGAGTCATAAGCATTCTTCTATAGCATCTTTTGATGAATCACCTGCTCATTCAGTGATTCAGCCAACACTCCCATCTACACCACTTCCTTCCTTCTCTGTTCCTCAAATTTCTTCAGATATTATGACACAAACATTGAGTGTCATAAGATCAGATTCTCCACTTTCTCAATTCGTGGAGGAGCCAACACTCCCTGACACAGTGATTGAAAGTCACCACTCTCAAATGGTTGACTCTTTTTTCCTTGAAACAATCACTGATGATCAATCAGGGGACATAAATTCCAATGTATATACCACAACAATAAGTCTTTATGTTCCCCCAATTGTAAATACTTCTTCTGTACAAACATACACTTCTCCAATTATACATACACAGATTACTACTACTCCTTCTCTTATCACTACTGTTGAACCAGAACCTATACATACTTTACTTGAACTGGCCACAGTTGCTGATCTCCAAGCCCATAGGAGCCCTACTAGGAAAATTTTGAGTGAGGCTGAGAGAATACTTAGTGCAGAGAGGCAAAGTCAATCCCCTGAGAAGACTTTGGCAAAAGGAGAGGAAGAGAGTATTGCCTTAGTAGGCAAAGAAAAAGGAAAGAATTCAAGTGATGCCTTAGAAGGCAAAGAAAAAGGAGAGAATGGGCGAGATAAGGATGAGATCCTTATAAATAAAGAACAGAGAGAAAACACAGTTACTGTAAATACCACTTTAAGCTCTGAAAGTGATGAAGATGATGCTCCACAAGATGATTTTTCCTAGTTCATCGGAGTTGATTTGTACTTTCAGCAGAATCAAATGTCAGATACTGTACAGTTATTAAAGCAAAAGCTAGCTAGGACCACTGATCTAATCTTAACCAAAGTGTTAAAGTCACAGATCATGATTGGTCAGTCCATAGATATTGAAAATCAAAAATTGTATACACATTTTACTTCAAAGATCAATAATGTACAACAAGTTGTAGACTCCCTGGTTACCAGTCAGACCCTGCTCCGGATGAAAAAACAAGCTGACATTGTAGACACGAAGCTTGCTGCTCTTACTTCCCAACTGACTAGCATGGAAACTCTGCAACAATCCATGGCTGACACTCTGCAGCAAGTTCTTCAAGTCACATCCTGACTCTCAACTCCCACTGATGATGCTGTCAAAAGGGGGGAGAAATCTACCAAGCAGTCGTTAGGGGATGTTGCTGAGAAATCAAGTCAACCATCAGGGGATGTGACTGCTCCTGTTTCTGCTCTAAAACTTAAGGACAAAGGCAAGGGCATCCTGATTGAGGAACCAAAGAAGAAATCCAACACTCAATCAGGGCCTAAGCTACTTGGAGATGCCATGAAGACAACCCACTTTCCAACACCTGTTGAAGCTGTAATTGATGGGAAAGTGGAGCTGGTCTACCCTCAGGACAAAAAGCTCGTGGAAGTTAATGCAATCTATGCACAACAACTTCAAGAAGAAGAAGAGAGGGAAATGGCAAAGGAACAGGAGGAAGCAAAGAAGAAGAAGGGTGTCAGGCCCAGGACCTCCAGGAATCCTCAGTAAATAAAAGCTCAAAACCCAAAAGGTGCATCATGGGATAGAAGTCAAGACAAAACCAAAGACCCTGATGCCACCAAACCTAAGTCATCTGAAGCCAAGGAACAAACATCTTCTCCTATTACCACAGCATATGGTCCACCCACTTTAGTTGAATCCCTCAAAGAAGAAAGGCACAAAAACTTAACATTTATGTTCTCCATAAAAAGCATAGATGTCAGGTTCAACAATAGTAGGGATCAGCTGATAACAATACAACTTAAGAGTGGGTCACAATTCATGTAACAATGGACTGGTTTAGGAGAATGGATGTTGAACAGCTGGGATTAGTTCTGAATCTAATCTCCAAATCTTCAAAGGTCAACAGAGACTTAAGGGGGATGATTGGTAAGCTGAAGAGAGCCATCAACGATGAAAGGAGCCTGCCCACAGCCCTAGAAAGACCACTAAAATTATTCCATAAATCCACTGATGGGCAGGAGAAAAACATAAGGATCAAAGACGTTGATGGCCTCGACCTAGAGGAAGCGATGCATGTTCTAAGCCAAATAGCTTATCACAAAAATGAACATGTCATCCAGTTCAGAATCCTGCTGATTCAGAAGGTAGTGAAGGAGATTGAAGAAACCAAAGCTGATGATGGGAACACTGTAGTAAGGGATGTGCCACCAGTAAAGGGATTTAAAAAATATCCAAAAATGATCACAAGCCCCATGGGTATTCAATTCAAAAATAAAAAGTGGGAGATCATTACCTTCTTCTAGTCAAAACTTGCTGCAACCAATATTCAAGAAATAAAATCTGTCCTTGAAGCTTTGGAATCCAGTAGCAATGTCAACATTGTCAACTTTAGAAAACTTCTTCAAAGGGAGCTGGAGCAACTGGAAGCAGGAGGAAAAGACAACAGACTCAGGATTCCTGATCAAAATCCAGATCAAAGAAGACAAGGCCTTGGAAGTGACTCTCAACCGATTGAATCAAGTCATCCATTGCCCTTTGTCTCAGCAAAAAGGAAAAGGGATCCTGATGTCTAAATCAACATTTTTTTTATTGTTGTAATAGATATAAAAAAAAAACTTCTACAGAAATTCTTTTATTAGTTCATTCAAAATTCTTTCATGTATTTAGTATTGGTTTTGACATCATCATCAGTACATCTAGGGATTTATGATTATCAAATTGATAAACATAAATAGGGGGAGATTGTTAGAGTTAAATAATGATGATGATGATTATGTAATAAATTGTGCAACAGTAAATACTTGAGGTATTTTATAAATCTTAAGATCAGCACAAGTTTTGCATCCACTGATGATAAACTTATTCATCAGTGGATGGTCAATAACTTCACAATGCAAGTCAGAAAATAGAACATCCAAAGGACTTGATGATGTGGGCATAAAATGCAACGAAACAGATTTATCTTCAGAGACGGTGCATGGATCAAATGGTAATGGTGAGTTAAGGCTTAGGGATCCTATTACTAGGTCCAAGACTACGAAGTTTGTAGCAAGCTTGTCTAATGCAGCAGGTTTGGGAATTGAAGAGTTTAAAGCCTTGGGTTTGTGTTTGGAGCATTATAAAGAGGGAATAGAAACTTGGACTTGGCCTAATATGCATTGTGCTCAATTGGGTGATAATTTTGATGCAGTTGTGAATTTGATTAGCCTAGCAACTAATTTGCCCATCAGGGATTAATTTAACTGGGAATTAATTTACCCATCAGGGATTAATTTGCCCATCGGGGATTAATTTAACCCATCGGGGATTAATTTGCCCATCGGGGATTAATTTAACCCATCGGGGATTAATTTAACCATCGGAGATTAATCGCGTTTTGCCTGCAAGAGACTATTTTTCGGATTTGGACTGCAGCATGTTAACTTAGTTTATTTATTTTAGTAATTGTTTCCTAGTCGAAATAGGTTTGTTCTCTTGCCATAGTTGGATTAGATTTCTTTCTAATATGTTATTCTTTCCATGTAAGGTTAGGAATTTAATAGCTTATATATAGCTGTTTGTAAATATATTTGGGGGGTTGATATCGGATTAATAAAATTCAGAGTATTCTGTAATTTTTCTTATTGTTTGTGTGATATAAACAAGAACCTATTCGTGAGATTCGAATAGCCTTGAACGTGTGATTCGTTCAGGAACCCTAAATTAGCTTATTGTGCGTATATCAATAGGTTGATTTAGTTATCCAAGGCTGTAGGCTTAAACTCCCTACATCATATTGGTATCAGAGCTTTGGCGTTGGGAGTAAGAAATCAAGGACGTGTGATTCATTCTTGTTTTCTAGTTCTTACGTTATAATTATTTGATGTCTGATTCAAGTGGACACGATAATATTGGGGTGACGGGATTACATCGCGGTGCAACTCTACAGGATGCGAAGATCTAACGCTTGCAAAATCAATATGCAACAATGACCACTCAACTGGATCGGTTAGAGGAGATGATGGCCAGATTGTTGGGATATAACAATGGTCATGATCGAGAAGCTGAAGGTCCAGAACAAGAGTTGGAAATTAATGTTCGTAACGATCCACCTAATGATCGTGAAGAACGTTCCAATATTAAGCTAAAAGTTCCTCCTTTCACTGGGAGTAGTGATCCTGAAGAATTCCTGGAATGGGTTCAAAAAGTTGAAAAGATCTTTGAATTTCAAAACCATTCAGAGGAAAGAAAGTGCAAACTAGCAGCTTTGGAATTCTCGAAGTATGCTAGTCTTTGGTGGGATAACCTAGTAGTACAGAGAAGGCGAGATGATGACGAACCCATCCGTAGTTGGCGTGTGATGAAGAACCTCATGAGAAAAAGGTTCGTTCCTGATTATTACAAGCAGGAACTATATTTACATCTACAGACACTTCGACAGGGGGCCATGAGTGTTGAAGATTATGTGAAGGAATTTGAATCCCTGAAATTACGATGTGAATTGGTGGAACCTGAAGAGCAAGCTATTGCTCGTTTCTTAAAGGGCTTGCACAGAGAAATAGCAGATACAGTTGAGCTTGCACCGTACGTATTCTTTGATGACGTTGTCAAACTCGCTGTAAAAGTGGAAAGGCAACGTAAAGCTAATGCAAACAGATCTTATGCGAAGCCAAATAAAACCACTAGCTCTTGGAAGACGGATGACAGAAAAATTGAACCAAGTGGCTCCAAAAATAAAGGCAAAGAGAAGATGGAAAAACCAAAGAAGGACTTGAGTAATATCACATGTTACAAGTGTAAGGGGTTAGGCCATTATGCTGTGGATTGTCCTAACAAGAAGACCTTCACGATACAGGAAGTACGGGAAGCATTTGCAATGGAGACCGCCTATGTGAGTGCTTCTGAATCTGAGGAGGAGTATAATAATGAATGCAAAGATCAAGAAGTGGAATGTGACTATGGTGAACTACTGGTATTAAGGCGCCTGCTTAATGCTAAAGTAGTAGATGAAACTGATCAACGCGAAACGATATTCCAAACAAGGTGCACTGTGATGAAAAAGGTGTGCAACTTGCTCATCGATGGAGGAAGTAGTACGAATGTGGTGTCAAGTGAGGTCGTGGAGAAGCTACAACTAAAGACGATGAAGCATCCTAGTCCATACAAGCTTCAATGGATTAATCAAGACAACGTGGTGAGTGTAGATAAGCAAGTCTTGATTTCCTTTTCAGTAGGAGGTGTGTACAAAGACAAAGTGTTGTTTGATGTAGTGCCACAGATGGATGCTTGTCATATGCTATTGGGAAGGCCTTGGCAGTTTGATCGTCATGTTATTCATGATGGAAAACATAATACTTATGCTTTTCACAAGGAGGGCCAAAATATAGTCTTAAAACCTATGACTCCTAAACAAATTTTGGATGATCGAAAAGAAAGGGCTAAGGTGAATAAAGCGTCCAAGGTAAAAGGAGCAAAAGAATCCTTTTTGGCCAGTAGGCGTGAGGTGGAAGATACCCTGCGAGACGGTGGAGCTATTTTGGTATTGTTGGCACGAGAAGTGATGAATCTGAGTTCATTGATTATCAACCCTCAAATTCAGAAACTAGTCGAAGAATTTCAAACATTGTTTCCTGATGAATTGCCTAAAGGATTACCACCAGTCCGAGGGATAGAACATCAGATTGATTTAATACCGGGAGCATCCTTACCAAACCGAGCAGCCTATAGATGCAATCCGGAAGAAGCAAAGGAGTTGAAAAGACAAGTTGATGAACTGATCGAGAGGGGCTATGTTAGAGAATCCATGAGTCCGTGTTCAGTGCCAGCATTATTAGTACCAAAAAAGGATGGATCAATGAGGATGTGTGTTGATAGCCGTGCAATCAACAAAATAACGGTTAAATATCGTTATCCAATTCCTAGGCTCGACGATATGTTGGACGAGCTGCATGGTGCTGTAGTGTTCTCGAAGGTTGACTTGAAGAGCGGATATCATCAGATTCGTATGCGAGAAGGAGATGAATGGAAAACTGCATTCAAGATTAAACATGGACTGTATGAGTGGATGGTCATGCCGTTTGGATTATCCAACGCACCAAGTACCTTTATGAGGCTTATGAACCATGTTCTGCGTAGGCTCATTGGGAAGTTTGTCGTAGTGTATTTTGACGATATCTTGGTGTATAGCAAGAACATGGACGATCACTTAATGCACCTGCGTGAAGTATTTGTTGTTCTAAGCGAAAATCAGTTGTTCGCTAATGTAAAGAAGAGCGTATTCGCCCAAGACAAGTTAATATTCCTAGGATACGTTGTGTCCAAGAATGGAATAGAAGTGGATAAGGAGAAGGTAAGAGCAATACAAGAATGGCCAGAACCGAAATCAGTAAGTGACATAAGGAGCTTTCATGGTTTGGCGTCATTCTATCGGCGATTTGTCAAGAACTTTAGCACGATTGCATCACCTATGCTTGAGTGTCTAAAGAAAGGAGGTGAGTTTAGGTGGACTAAAGCAGCCCAAGAAAGTTTTGAATTATTGAAGCAGAAGTTGTGTGACACGCCTGTGTTGACATTACCAAACTTCAACGGCACTTTTGAGCTAGATTGCGATGCAAGTGGCGTTGGGATAGGGGCTGTTTTAATGCAGGAGGGCAAACCAGTTGCCTATTTCAGTGAAAAGTTAAGTGGGGCAAGTCTGAATTACTCAACATATGAAAAGGAGTTTTATGCATTGATTCGGGCTTTGGAAACATGGCAACATTATCTTTTGCCCAAGGAGTTTGTGATACATACTGATCATGAATCCCTGAAGCACATCAGAGGGCAAGGCAAACTGAATCGAAGACAAGCCAAGTGGGTTGAATTCCTAGAAACTTTTCCATACGTGATCAAGTACAAACAAGGAAAAGGGAATGTTGTAGCTGATGCACTTTCAAGGAGATATACTCTGTTATCTCTACTTAACTCGCGCTTGTTGGGATTTGACTTGATCAAGGAACAATATGTGCATGATCCTTTCTTTGTCAAAGTGATAGAAGATTGTGGAAAGGGTGCGAATGGACAATTTTTCATGCATAATGGATTCCTTTTTAAAGGAAAGCGAGTTTGTATACCAAATTCATCCTTACGTGAGCTGTTAGTGAGAGAAGCACATGGAGGGGGACTTGCTGGTCATTTTGGCGAGGGAAAAACATTGGAGTCCTTGAAGGAACACTTCTATTGGCCCAGCATGGATCGTGATGTGCATCGGGTGATAGAAAGATGTGTTACGTGCAAGAAAGCAAAAGCACATCAACAACCACATGGTCCGTATATGCCTTTGCCAGTTCCAAATCATCCTTGGGTTGATTTAAGCATGGACTTTGTGTTGGGATTGCCAAGAACAGCAAGAGGTAAAGATTCCATCTATGTTGTTGTTGACAGATTTTCAAAGATGGCACACTTTGTACCATGCCATAAAACGGACGATGCGACACATGTGGCTGACTTATTCTTTCGAGAAATAGTGCGTTTGCATGGTATGCCAAAGACCATTGTGAGTGACAGAGATGTGAAGTTCCTTAGCTATTTTTGGAAAACTTTATGGCATAAGCTAGGGACGAAGTTGTTGTTTAGTACGGCTAGTCATCCTCAAACAGACGGCCAAACAGAAGTGGTGAACAGAACCCTGGGAACTTTGTTGCGAGCTTTTGTGGGGAAATCTTTAAAGGATTGGGACGAAAAACTGGCTTTTGTCGAATTTGCTTATAATCGCAGTGTACATTCTGGTTCTCGTATGTGTCCCTTTGAAATTGTTTATGGCTTTGCACCATTGACTCCATTGGATATGTTACCAATTCCAATTGAGCATGTAATTAATTTAGAAGGACAAGCTAAGGCTGAATTTGTCAAAAAGCTGCATAAAGAAGTTCAAGAGCGGTTACAACGAGCTAATGAGGCCTATATTAGGCGTACAAAAAGAGGCAAGAAAGGCCATGTCTTTGAGGTAGGTGACCTGGTGTGGATTTATCTACGTAAAGAAAGATTTCCATTGAAACGGAGGTATAAATTGCAAAAGAAAGTTGAGGGGCCATTTCGTGTACTTGAGAAAATAAGTGATAATGCATATAAGATTGATCTTCCTGGTGACATTGGAGTTTCGGCCACATTCAATGTTTCAGACTTGATTCCATATATTAGTGATGACTATGAAGAAGATTTGAGGGCAAATCTTTTCCCACACGGAGGGGATGATGTGGGCATAAAATGCAACGAAACAGATTTATCTTCAGAGACGGTGCATGGATCAAATGGTA
>CM025786.1:41161140-41172444 GCA_014636745.2 Centella asiatica
AGGTTGATTTAGTTATCCAAGGCTGTAGGCTTAAACTCCCTACATCACTTGATAGAGTGAAGACGAATGTCTGATGTTACTTGTTAACAGTCAAAGTATTCCGCACATCAGATAGTCTAAACAAAGTTACGTTGATTAAGTATAGTCAGGGGAACTCGTCAGGGGGAACCCATCAGGGGGAACTCATCAAGGGAACCGATCAGGGGGAACTCATCAGGGGAACTAATAAAGGGAAACCTATCAGGGGATGACGAAGGCAGACCAACCCGTCAGGGAAACACTTCAGGACATGTCAGTGTCAGGCCAACCCATCAGGGGGAATGACCAACATGACATCAGTGTATGCCGTCAGTCATAACTATCAGGATCAAGAAGCACTGAGTGAAACTCAAGTGAAGGTTGAAGCCTTGATCCAGTCAATAAGCATCAGGGGATCTAGAAGCACTAATCAAAGTCCATCAGGGCTAGTAGTCAGTGGATCGATATGACAGCTTGCACCCATCATGAGTACTTACACGGAAATCAACGTAATGTGTTACAGAAGCAAGAGATATCAACTGGAAAGATATTTCTTGAAGTTTGTTTTGGTCCAATGAGAACTCTCGAACACTAAATGCACGCAGATCAGGGGAAGAAAAAGAAGCAACAAAAAGCAACAGTAGTCTGTCACAAAGGACATCGATGTGACATATATGCGGCTGAGTTGAAAAGAGTAGCACGTCTCAGAACATGGGTTCAACCACTGATCTTCTACATAGGCAAAGTAGTTCTCAATATATAAAGATATCAATTCAACAGATCAAAACAAGAGAAGCACATAAATCACTAGAGAGAAGCTTTGTAATAAATCTCGAGAGAAATATTTCAAAGAAAGTTTAGAAGCTAGTGAGTGTGAAATAGAAGTTGTAATTTCATTATAGAACTTGTAGCTGTTTAATCACACTTGTGATTATACAGATTTCCAGAAAAACATCAAGTTTTAATATAGCTATTTTAACTTGAATCTGTGTGTTCATATTTTATTATTTTTCTATTCATAGTAGCTGTTTCCAATTAGTGCCAACTAAAGTTTAAAAAGAGCTATAAGATTGTAGTGTTTGCATTCATCCCCCCCCCCCCTTTCTACAAACACTTGAGCCTATTTTGTTCTAACAAACTTGCTATTTAAGAACTTACTCAGTTTTAGAAGCATAATTCAACATACCTAGTTCATAGACTAACCTAGTGAATGTAGGTTCATCCAAAGGTTTAGTGAATATGTTAGCATATTGTTTATCAGTTGTAACCCTATGCAATTCAATGGTACCTTCATTAACATGTTCTATAATGATGTGATACCTTATGTCAATGTGTTTTGTTCTTGAATGTTGTACAAGGTTTTCAAGTATTTCTATGGCACTTGTATTATCATAGTAATTAGGAATTTTAGTTATAGCATTTGATGATGATTATACTTAGAATACTTAGAAATGTGAATGTACAGTTAGTGCTAATTTTTAGCAGTTAAAGTTTTTGGAGATGGTAGTTTACTCTTTGATTGTTGTAATATATTTATAAGAGAGTAAGTTAAATTGTATTGTAAGAGACTACTAAAACTGCATTGTAGAATTCAACAAAGTCAGGGATTATGTTTAGTCTGTCAGAGACTAAGGCTAAGTCTGTTGGAAACTAAAGATTAAGTCCATCGGAGACTAAGGCTA
The DNA here is from genome assembly GCA_014636745.2 of Centella asiatica. NCBI lineage: Eukaryota > Viridiplantae > Streptophyta > Magnoliopsida > Apiales > Apiaceae > Centella > Centella asiatica. Next base: position 41,162,841 of record CM025786.1, read on the forward strand.
AGCCTATCAGAGACTAAGCATCATTCCATCAGAGACTGTTGTTGAAGAAATAAGAGACTAAAGTGAAGATTACTCCTTGATGCAGTGAAGAGTTCTAATTCAAATAGAAGTTGATTTCAACACGGACAACTAAATTTGTGTTGAAGACGAAGCTGGTTAGCAAATATACAAGAAGTAATTGTATCGAATTATTGTAACTATTGAGATTGTAAATAGAATTATATTATCGAATAAGATCAGAACTGAATTATGATTCAGAATTAAAAGTTGTAATTAAATTTATAAAGTTATAAGAAGCTGTTCAATTTCATAGTTTTAGACAGATACTGCACACAAATTGAAGTTGACAATGGATTTGTAAGTGTTAGAATTTGTATTCAATTGTTAATTAATAAAAGCATTTGTTTTATAGATTTATCTTTTCCTTTATTTTTCACAAGTTATATTACTTTATAGAATGAGAGTTTGAAAAAGTTGAAAGAACTTATATTCAATCCCCTCCTTCCTCCCCCCACCCCCACCTTACAAGTTCTAGGCTATCTAACTAGGACAACAAGTGGTATTAGAGCTTGACTAACTAAATTCAAGTTAATAGATACAAAGATGGCCAACGACGAATGAAGTAGCTCCAACATGGTGAGTTATGCTAGGAACCCTGATGGTGGTGTAAGAATTCCAGTATTGAAAAGTGAAGAATATCCAATCTAGGAACAAAAGATGTATATGCACTTGAAAGCCACTGACCCTGATTATATTGATAGAATTGAAAAGGGTCCATATCAGCCAAGGAAATTTGTTCTTGCAAAAATAATGGATGGAACAATAATGCCTGAGCACTTTGAACTTGCATCAGAGAGTGATTATACTGCTGAAGACAAGTTACAAGTGTTAAAAGATGCTAAAGTAACGAACATACTCTATAATGGTTTGCATAAAAATATGTTCACAAGAATCATCAGTTACACTATATCAAAACAGATTTGGGACACCATCAAGGTCCTATGTGAAGGGACAAACCAAGCCCAAAAGAATAAAAGGTCATTGTTGACTTAAAAGTATGAATTTTTTCAAGCAAAGCATGGTTAGCCAATAACATCAATTTATGATAGATTCAATGCTTTGCTGAATAACATGAAGATTCTTGAAAAGTCATATGACAATGAAGATGTAAAAACACTAAATTCATGAGGGCTCTCCTACTATGTTGTGATCCAAAAATAACTATAGTAAAGGAAGCTCGTGATTTGGATACCCTCACATTGGGTAGGCTCTACAAAAATCTAAAGACATATGAACTTGAAGTATAGTAAAGGCAAAAGATGCATGGCAGAGATAAAGAAGTTGTTTTAATGGTTGAGACTACGATGTCTCATGAAAAGCTTAATGATGAAACCTACATTGCAAGCTCTGCTGAAGAAGAATATGAATCTGATACTGGTGATGACATGGAGGAATTCATGGCCTTCGTGGTGAAGCAGTTCAAGAAATTCAGAGCTAGCAGGAAAGGTAGGAAGTCGTCAAGAAAGTCTAACCCAAAGAAAGAGGGTCAAACTGTGACCTTTGACAAAGAAGATTAGATGCTACAACTGTGATGGGTTAGGGCACTTTGCTAATGAGAGCAAGAAACCAAGATCAACTGATAGATCTAAGGATGAAAAAAGTGGAAAATCAAGAAATGACCTTGCTGAAAAGAAGTATAAATCAAAGAGCAAGGCCTTGATTACGGAAGACAAAGACTAGATTGACAGTGATTCTAATGAAGAAATTGTCAACTTTGCCTTGATGGCTCAAACTGATGAGCCAAGTGATTCTTCAAAGGTATGTGATGCAACTCAGAATTTTAATATGTTTAATTTAATTGATACATCTAGTATAGAAAGTGTACAAAAAGATCTATTTGATTTGCATGCTAGCTAATCATTAACCATTGAACATGTCAGAATCAAAGAATCACATGACCAACTCTCAAAAAGAAATAAAATTCTTAAAGAGAGACAAGTACAATTTGATAGTATCAACTCAGAACTGGATAAAGCTCATTATATGATTAATGCTTTGAAAAAGAGGGAATATTACTTAGTTGAACAACTTGAGTTTGCACATGGTAAGATAAATCAGTGGAATCAATCCTGTAAAAAGCTATCAGACTTGGTAGGAAGTCAAATGGTAGGTCAAAAATATGGTGTAGGTTATGATGGGTACCTAGGAAAGAAACCAAAAGTAGAAGAGAATGAAGGAATTACTAGCTCCATGACTCACAAGGCAATTCTTATTAAAAAAAATTAATTTTGTCTCACTTGTCAATGAACATAAGTTCATCAACACTCAAAATCAACCTATCACTGTTTTTACCGATAAAGATCAAAAACCAATAAATGTTGATAAAGAGAGTTCAACCAAGAGATTGAACATAGGTTTTATGACAAAGACTCAATTGAACAAAAGACTAGTGAAATTGGTAGTGTCTAAGGAAGAAATATCATTGGAATTTAGCAGTTGTAAAAGAAATAGGAATGAAAAAATAGACATCATTAAATATACTAACTATGCTAGAATGCCTTATGCTCCTAGGAAAACATGCCATATATGTTGTATTCCCAACTACATTGCCATACACTGTAAGGGTAGAAACAGAGTTACTAAAGAGGAGACTGCACCAACAAAGATCGCTAACTCAAAACCACCTATAAATGGGTCTAAACATTTTTGCAATAACTATAAATCTACTAATCTTTGTAGTTCCTCTCCTCCTAGAGGCAAGATTAATGATTGTCCATTAAAAGTAACAAATTCTAAAAGACAATCAACTCCATTTGAGTCTAGTCTTGAATCCAAAACTAGTGAGAAAGGACCCAAGAAAGTCTGGGTCCCAAAAAGATCTAACTAGTTATTCTTACTGTGCAGGGAAAAAAAAAGAGATCATGGTTCTTGGATGTTCAAGGCACATGACTGGAGACAAGTCCCTGCTTACACAGTATGAAGAAAGGAGTGGTCCTATGGTAATGTTTGCATACCAATGCCAGGTGTCATCTTTTCAGAGGTATCACTAGTTGAATATGGCAATGTTGAATATGGAGGTGTCATCTTTTCAGAAGTATCACTAGTTGATGGCTTAAAACACAACTTATTGAGTGTTAGTCAGCTATGTGATAAAGGATATCATATCACCCTAAAAGAAGACCAATGTCAGGTGTGTGACAATAGGACTGGAGATGTGATCCTAATAGGGAAAACAAAAGGAAATTAGTACACTGCAAATCTAATTTCTTCTGCTAATCAAATCACATGTCTCTATAGCAAAGCCTCCACTGATGAAAACTAGCTTTGGCATATGAAGCTCTCCCACCTAAATTTCAAAAACATCAACACTTTGGTGAGAAAAGGACTAGCAGTTGGCATTCCATAATTGGAGTTTACACAAGATGATTTGTGTGATTTATGCCAGAAAGGAAAGCAAAGGAGTGTATCATTCAACAATAAACCAGCAACATCAATTACTGACCCATTATAATTATTACACATGGATTTGTTTGGTCACGTAAATGTGATGTCAATATGAAGGAATAGATATGCACTTGTTATAGTGGATGATCACACAAGGTATTCTTGGGAAAAATACCTTCACACAAAAATTAAAGCCTCTCAGTTGATTATTGATTATATCAAGAAAGTAGAAACTGAGTTAGGAAAAAGAATAAGGGTCATTACGAGCAATAGAAGAACAAAATTCAAGAACTCCCAAGTTAATGAATTCTGTACTAAAAAAGGAATAACTCATCAATTCTCACCTCCTAGAACTCCACAACAAAATGGAGTTGTAGAAAGGAATAATAGAACCCTTATGGAAGTAGCAAGGACAATGCTAAAAGAGTCCAAGCTTCCAACCTACTTCTGGGAAGAAGCAATAAGCACTGTTTGCTTCACACAAAATAGGTCCTTGATCAATAAGACTTCCAACAAAACACTTATGAGTTGATGATTGGGAGAAAACCTACTCTCAAGTTTCTTCATGTGTTTGGTTGTAAGTGATTTGTTCTGAGAAACTCATCAGAGGCTAAAGAAAAATTGGACAATAAGTCTGATGAGACAATATTCTTAGGTTATCCTCTAACACGTAAAGCATATAGAGTTTATAACCTAAGACCAAAAGTTATTATGGAATCTATAAAAGTAGCATTTGATAATATCAAGATTCCAGGAATGTTTGGTCAAAGACTACATGAAACTCTCAGATTTGAGAATGAATTGGATGCATGGAAGGACCCATTAGAGACTGATGATCTACCCCAAGTTGACTATGTCCCTTCAATAAGTGGGGGGAATTAACGGTTGAGCATGAAGAACTAAGGACTAATACTCCATTAGAGTTTAGAGTATTAACAATAAATGAACCAGAAGAGATTGGTAATATAAATGCACAATAGGATACTAATTGAACACCAGAGACTACAAAGGAAAATGGTTGAGAAGAGACTACTAGTTGAGGGGGATCTAACAATAAAGAAGTCACTGATTTGGGGGGAGCAGTCTCTAATCCAACAAATAGATTGGACAATGTTCATCTAGAAGTTGAAGCCTCATCTTCAATATTAAATCTGCCACCTGCAATATCATGGTTGAAAGACCACACACTAGATTTAATAACTGGAGATTTAGAGGAAGAAGTCAAGACAAGAAGTGCAACACAAAATAAATGTCTTTATCTCAGTTTTCTTTCAAAAACTAAGCCAAAGAAAATTACAGAAGCACTTTAAGATCCTGTCTGGGTAATAGCCATGCAAGAAGGAATTAACCAATTCACAAATAATAAAGTCTGGATACTTGTGTGTCCAAACCAAGGAACACATCAATAATTGGTGCTAAGTGGGTCTTCAGGAATAAGTTAGATGAAGCTGGTACAATCACAAGTGTTAGGTCCCAAAGGGAAAAATACTAGAAGGGGACTTGAATAGTGTTTTTCCAAAATTTAAGTCCTACTTATAAAATTTACGGTTTAAAATGCTTCTTCCTTATTAAAAAGCTTTCTTATATTTTGAAAAGAGTTAGCAACGGAAGTTATAGCAAAAACCCCTTAATTTCTTTAAACCAATAGCTTGAGCTAGCAATATCGGTAAGTTTTTGCTAAATGAGTATTTGTAAGAGAATAAGAAAAGTAAAAGATAAGCAGTAGATAAGCAGGGATGAAAGAAATAAGAAATGTAAAAGATAAGCAGTAGAGTAGAGTGAGCAAGAGAAATTTTATAGTGGTTCGATCTAAACCTACTCCACTCTTCTTCTCTTTACTTTAGAAGACACTCACTAAAAATGTTCACACAAAACAATATACAGCAGGACACTTAGTCTAAAAATACAATGAGTCACTAAGACCAGATTGAGCCACACTGACTAGTAGCAGATAAAATACCTTGCTTGCCATCTCTAAGTAGAAAGCTCCTTGTCGAGTAGATTAGATACCACTTGTTCAAGTGAGAATTCGTGTCTTGCTGAACTCTAAAGATGTCAGAAGGTTAGAGCAATTCCATGGTTGTTCAGATCTCATAAATGAAATTTATGACTCCTATTTATACTACTCCAAAAATCTATCCGTTGGTAATTTGAAATAGATCTGTTGCAGTTGTACTGTCTTGATAGTGACTTGTACCTTTACAATTGTTCCTCGCTTAGTTCAAAAAGATAGTCGTTATTTTGTCTTCTAGTGCTTTTTGAAAAGTCTTCTAGAACTTGACTAAGTAGGGCAAAAGGTAGGATCATCTTCTGACCTTCTTGCTTGGATTAAGGTAATGGATCTTGCTATATCAGTCCTTGCTTATTTATATTATAAGCAGGACTGTCCTTGAAAGTTTCTTCACAGCTTCAGCATCCTTCTTGATCGATGAGCAGAGTCTTCATTTGTGAATAAAATCCTTGCTTAACTTGCAGAATATATCCACCTAACAAGTTGGATATATTTCTAAGTCTTTTTACATCATATAAGCAAGGACTATATTACATCATCAATTCTTATAAAAATTCTTATAAAGGTAAAGATAATTCTTTCAAGCCAGAGTAAAATAAGTAGGGGTGCATCAACAATCTCCCCCTAATTGATGATGTCAAAATGAGTTATTTTGATCACCTCAACAAGCAACAAGATATTTCATTTTATTAATTAAAAAGATTGAGATACAAGAATAAATATAAATGAAACAATTAAGAAATTAACAATACTATTCTTCCTTGTCTTAACTATCAGCAGATCCTTCAAATCCTTGTTGTTATTCTTTTCCAAAGATCATCAGCACTAGCTTTCTCCTTTCTTCAGGCTCCTCCCTTTCTCGTTTCGAAGCTTCCTTCTCTTGTTTTCTCCTCTCCATCCTTTCTTTCTTCCGGTTGTATTCTTTTTCATTTTGTTAATCTCTGAGCCTTTTCATTTCCAACTCCTACTGCTTGATCTTGGATTCAAAATCTTTAATACTCGCAAGCAGTTTGAGACTTTTAGCAGGCCCTAACTTCTTTGTCATCACATCTGCTTCCTTGAGTGCCTTCTAAAGTCTCATATATGGAGAAGGATTAAGAATTTGTATAGTAGAGTCAGGGATGTGTTTGGGAACCTTTCTTTCGGTGACAGCAGTGGGAGTCGCTGCAAGAGCATGAGCAAGAGTCAAAGCTTGTTCTTGTTGTTCTGCTACATCTTGATCTCTCTCCCCCTTTTTGATATCATCAGCCATGAGTGGGAGAAAATATATTGATCAGCTTGTTGAGGGTGAGCAGGATCTGATCCTGCTTACGCTCAATTTTATTAATTCAATCTTCAAACTCAGAAGTAGCAGGAGGGGCCTTTGAACTCTGTGCAGATTCAGCAAGCTGTGAGTTAAGACTTGCTAAGACTTTATCCATTTTGGAGTCAAGTTCATCAAGCCTTTTCTTTGTTGACTTTGAGTGCGAGCGAGCTAACTTTGTAGGCTTAGGGGCAGCAGAAGGAGGCTTAGAAGGATAGGAGTCTTCAAGCCTGATTGGGATAGTAGATTTGTAGCAAATGTAGACTTGGTGGCTTGCATAAGAAAAATTTTCTGGGGAGGGATCAACAGGATGAACATAATTTTCAGCAGCAGGGAGGTTGGCAATAGGGATTGCAGGAAACTTATGAAGGCGCATGTCAATCCGAAACCTACTGGCAAAGTTGGCTTTTGTTCGATCAGAGTAAGGAGTTGATGTGATCATGTTCCAAGAAGTTCTCCATAGATTTTCAATAAGTGCAAGGAAATTTGGGATGCTTCTAAAGGAATCTAAAATGGTGTGCATCCCCATTCCACACCAGTAGGCATGACGCATGGCCAGGAAGAGTAGGAAGTTAGCAGGGCGTATGTATGAGAAGAAATCATCGTTTAGTCTGAGCCATAATCATTTGCTCTGTGTTGAGGCTTCAGTGGGGATGATTTCTTCCAGGAGTTCTCTTCGCTGGATCGCCGAAATCCCATAAATGTTGCTCAAGTTATCAGCATGAATGTCCTTGGCTCTTTGACTGGCCACCTGTTCTAAGAAATGCTCCTAGAGTACAATTTCCTTTTTAGCCCTAATGTAGTAAGAAGTGTGTCTGACTAGTGCATCAAAACCCAACTCCTTGAGTTTTTTCAGTAGGACATGTCTGAAGGGCCTTACAGTGAAGTCAAGGTCATACTCAAGGAGACAGTCAATAATCATTCCAAAGTTCAGAGCTATTGTCCTCGGTGAGATCTCTCTTGACCATCCTGATAGCAGCAGCAGCAGCCTTGGCCATTCTTTCTTAAGGAGATTCTTCAGCTAATGTCTGCTCCCCCTCAGTAGCATCCCCGACAGAAAGGAGAATGTTGTTTTCTTCTACTTCAATAGGCTCCCCCTCAGCAAGTACCCGTGCTAGTGAAAGATGGCACTTCAAGATCCTGATTGGGTAATAGCCATGCAAGAAGAAATTAAACTAATTTACAAATAATAAAGTCTAGAGACTGGTGTGTCCAAACCAAGGAACAGATCAATAATTGGTGATAAGTGGGTTTTCAGGAACAAGTTAGATGAAGCTGGTACAATCACAAGTGTTAGGTCCCAAAGGGAAAAATACTAGAAGGGGGGGTTAAATATTGTTTTTCCAAAATTTAAGTCTTGCTTATAAAATTGGTAGTTTAAAATGCTTCTTGCTTATTAAAAAGGTTTCTTATATTTTTAAAAGAGTTAGCAACATAAGTTATAACAAAGAACCCCTTAATTTCTTTAAACCAATGGCTTGAGCTAGCAATATCGGTAAGTCTTTTCTGAATGAGTTTAGCATGGACTAAGTAAAGCAGGGATGAAAGAAATAAGAAATGTAAAGGATAAGCAATAGAGTAGAGTGAGCAGGAGAATTTTTATAGTGGTTCAATCTAAACCTACTCCACTCTTCTTCTCTTTACTTGAGAAGGCACTCACTAAGAATGTTCACACAGAACAATATAGAGCAAGATACTTAGTCCAAAAATACAATGGTTTACTAAGACCAGATTGAGCCACACAGACTAGTAGCAGATAAAATATCTTGTTTGTTATCTCCAAGTAGAAACGCGCTCCTTGTTGAGCAGATTAGATACCAGTTGTTCAAGTGAGAATTCGTGTCTTGCTGAACTCTTAAGATCTCAGAATGTTAGAGCAATTGCTTGGTTGTTCAAATCTCATAAATGAAATTTATGACTCCTATTTATACAACTCCAAAAATCTATCCGTTGAAAATTTGAAATAGATCTGTTGGAGTTGTGGTGTCTTAATAATGACTTGTACCTTTACAGTTGTTCCTTGCTTAGTTCAAAAAGATAGTCGTTCTTTTGTCTTCAAGTGCTTTTTGAAAAGTCTTCTAGAAGTTGACTAAGCAGGGCAAAAGGTAGGATCATTTTCTGACCTTCTGGCTTGGATCAAGGTAATAGATCTTGCTATATTAGTCTTTGCGTATTTATATTATAAGTAGGACTGTCCTTGAAAGTTTTTTCACAGTGTCAGCATCCTTCCTGATCGATGAGCGGAGTCTTCATTTCTGATCAAAATTCTTGCTTAACTAGCAGAATATATCCACCTAACAAGTTGGATATTTTTCTAAGTCCTTTTACATCATATAAGCAAGGACTATATTACATCATGAATTCTTATAATAATTCTTATAAAGGTAAAGGTAATTCTTTTAAGCAAGAGTAAAATAAGCAGGGGTGCATCAACAACAAGGAATAAAGCAAGACTAGTAGCAAAGGGCTATTCTCAAGAAGAGGGCATTGACTATAATGTGATATTTGCACTAGTTGCAAGACTTGAAGCAATAAGGATTTTCTTGGCATATGCAGCCTATAAGAACTTCAAAGTGTCTAGATTGACATCAAGAGTGCCTTTGTTATTCGAGCAAGTAGGCCTCAGATGATTGTCTTTACACCTAGCACCCTAAGGTCCTTAATGGGTCTGGGAGTCGTTGGTTCAGAAGCTCGCTACATGGGTAACATAGAAAGGAATAAACCAAACATTGCACGAGCTGGAAAAAAAATAAAAGTAAATATGAAAAAGAAAAAAAAAGTGTAGTTCTTGGTGTGCACGTGATGTGGGCATAAAATACAACGAAACAGATTTATCTTCAGAGACG
>CM025786.1:41172844-41194934 GCA_014636745.2 Centella asiatica
AGGTTGATTTAGTTATCCAAGGCTGTAGGCTTAAACTCCCTACATCAGCACGAGTTTTGTTTTCTAAGGTCATTTTGATTGCATTCCCTTCGACTGAAGATACTTAGGATAATATTCGAGAAATAAGATGTAACTAATTCTAAGAAGATGAAGTGACTAAATTAGTGTCAATATGTTTTTAAGCCGGTACACAAGCACTTAATACACAAGATCACTTCTTGATTCTTTATAAAGGGAGTATGGAATATTTATTAAGTGGAGAAGTTTGTTTTCTAACTCTAGTTGATTTGCTATGTGTATTTAAGTGACATAAATTGCATATTTGTAAATGATTGAAAGTTGTTTATTTCGTGTCCTTCAATTATTTGTCATAGTTATCTAAATTAATTTGAGTAATTGTTTCATGACAATAAGGAGCTTAGATGAATTGTGTGTGCTAGTATTTTGTTTTATCTTATCTTTTATTTCTTGAGTTTGATTTGCCCGAGGACGTGCGAAGTCTATGTGTGGGGGAATTTGTTAAGTCGTAATTTGTTCATGTCTTTTATTGTCATTTTCGTGTTCTTAAATATTCTTTATTCTTATTTTGTGTGTTTTAAGTGTTATTTATGTTTAGGAATGCAAAATGGAGCAAAGGGCTGAAAAGTATTTAAAAACAGAAATCTATGTTGAATATCCCTCAAAAAGATGGAGATATTTTGCATATAAATAAGTCAAGCCTAGAGATGAGATCTTGTTAGAACAAAATAAGCTCAAGTCTTTGTAGGCGGGGGCTTGAATACAAACACTACAAACTTTTTGCTCTTTAAAGACTTTTTAAGCATAGCCGGAAATAGCTACAAGATCAGAAAAACTACAATGAATTTAAAATGAACAAACAAGCATTCAAGTTAAAATAGTTGTATTAAAACTTGGTGTTTTTCTGGATATCTGTTTAATCACAAACGTAATTAAACAACTACAATTTCTGTAACAAGTTACAACTTCTCTGTAATAAAATTACAGCTTCTTTTTCCACACTCACTAGTTTCTTCTTTTCTTTGAATATATCTCTTCCAATCTATTACAAAGCTTCCTTCTCGTGTTTGTTGTGTGGCTTCGTGTTTCTTCACTTGGTTTTCTGTGTAACAACTGTTCCTGTATATATAGTAGATTAGTTGGTGAAACTATGTGCTGGACATGCTTCAAGTTTCAACTTAGCTGCAGTTCTGTCACATAAAACTCCTTTAGGAGTGGTGTGTCAGACTGCTGTTTGGTTTTGTTGCTTCTTTTTTATCCCCTGATCTGCATGTAATTAATGCTCCAGAGTTGTTATTGGTTAACCAAACATCAAGGAATATCTTTCTAGTTATACCCCTTGCTTCCGTGTCAAGTATCAATGATTTGCATGTCAGTCCTGATGACGTGTGGATTAGGTCATAACAATCCACTAATGCCAAGCCCTGATGTCGACTTGATCAATGCTTCTTTATCCATCGATGTCAAGCCCTGATGGAGACTTGATCAATGCTTCATTTATCCACTGATGTTATGACCAACTTGTTATCCATCTAAGGGTTCCACTGATGAGTGATCTTAGTCATCGCCAAACTCGTTGGGCAAGTTAATTCATCGCCAAACTCATCGTCAGTGGATAAACATGACTATCACCAAAGTCAGTATTAACCATCGCCAAACTCTTCGTCAGTGGATAAAAATGACTATTGCCAAAGTCACTTTTTCTCTATCACCAAACTCGTCATCGGTGGATAGAAATGACTGTTGCCAAACTCTTATTTAGCCATCACCAAACTCATCAGGAGGTATGTTGTTGCCAAAGTCTAAACACAAGAGTGTTTCCTCTGATGGGTTCACTCGATGGGTTCCCCTGACGAGGTCGTCCCCTGATGCCTTCGCTTAACGGCTTCCCTTGACTAGGTCATCCCCTGATGAGTTCCCCTGACAGCTTCCCCTGATGAGGTCATCGCCTGACGGGCTTCCCCTGATGGCTTCCCCTATTGAAGTTATCCCCTGACAGGCTTCCTCTGATGGCTTCTCCTGATGAAGTCATCCCTGATGGCTTCCCTTGACGAAGTCATCGCCTGATGGGTTTCCCCTGATAACTTCCCTTCACAAAGTCAACCCCTGATGGTGTCATTGCCTTGATACAGTATTTTTAAGCTTCCCCTGATGGGTTCTTCTTACTGATGTCTCTTAAAACTACTCATCCTTTTGATCATCGATACTTTGTTGGTTTCTCTTGGAATGTCCGTTGTGCGGAATATTTATCTTTTTAAGTAACAATAGCCATTACTTGACACTGTCGAGTCCGTGCAAGTAAACACTGATGACGATGACTCGCCCAATGCAATGTAGTTCATCCCCTGATGACTAAGTAGACCATCAATGGATGCAAAAACTCATGCAAATATACTAAGGTTTATAGAATACCTTGAGTATTTACAGTTGCACATTTATTCTCTAAAACATCATCATCATCATTTTCATCTAACTATCTCCCCCTATTTATGTTTATCAGTTTGATAACCATAAATCTAACTATTGTACTGATGATGATGTCAAAACCCAAAATTACAAAATTAAAGACACTAAGGAATAAATGTAATTGTATAGTTACAAAGAATAATTATGTACAAGTATATTACTCTCTGTACAAGTAAGTTTCTGTTCTTCTTGTTGCTCCTCCTCCACATCCTTCTCCTTTTGAAGTTGCTTTCCATCTAATGTCCTTGGCCTTTTGAAGCAAGAACAGTAGTCACATCCACTGATGGTTGATTCAACAACAACCCCTAAAAATAACTTTGAAGATTTCTCCCCTTTTAAAGAATAAAGAAGATTTCTCCCCCTTAAGGGATTTCTCCTCCTTTGTGGGATTTCTCCCCTTTTATATTTCTCTCCCTTTTTGGCAGCATTATTAGTGGAACTTGAGAATTGGAATGTGACTGAGGAACTTATTTTCTCTATATTTTTATTTACAAGGATCTCATCCTTATTTCCCACAACCTCTCCTTTTTCTATGCCTACTAAGGCATCACTCTTTTCCTCTCCTTTTTCATTTCCTTCTAAGTCAGTATGCTTATTCTCTCCTTCTGCCAAGGTCCTCTTAATGGGTTAACCTTGCCTCTTTTCTTTAAGTATTCTCTCAGCCTCACTCAAGGTTGTCCTAATTGGGATTCCTATGGGATGTGTTATCAACAACTGTGGACAAAGTAAATAATGTATCTGCTATTATTGCGTCCACAGAGGTGATTTGAGCAGAAGTGGAATGGAAAAGATATGTTTATATACAAAAGGAAAAGTAGAGGTTTTTATGTAAGTATTATGTACAATTTAAGGTGTGTTGGGTGTAAATGATGATGATGCTTAAAGTTTTGTTTGTGCATCTGTACATACTCAGGGTGTTCTATAAACCTAAGTATATGCACACTTTTTGCATCCACTGATGATCATCTTAGTCATCAGGGGATGAAGTATTTCACACTAGGCAAGTCATCAATTAAATCTTCTAAAGGACTTGATAGTAAAGAGGGATGTCTATTGTTACTCAAAAACAATTAAGTATTCCGCACATCAGACATTCTAAACAAAATCAACAAAGCTTCAGTGATTAAAATCGTCAAGGGAACCTATCAGGGGATGATAAAGGCAGATCAACCTGTCAGGGAAATGCGACAAGATATGGCAGTGGAAAGCCAAACTCATTAGGGGGAATGTGTCAGGGCATGACAATGACATGCCAACCTGTCAGGGGAACTCATCAGGGTATGACAGTGTCAAGCTAACCCGTCAGGGGAATGCTCAACACTGCATCAGTGGAAGCCATTAGTGGATGCTTTGAGTCTTAACGTCAGGGGACCAAGAAGCACTTGGATAACTTAAGTGAAGATTGAAGCACTGATCAAATCTTAGACAAGACTTGTCATCAAGGGATCCAGAAGCACTGATCAATTCCACATCAGGGCTTCCTATCAGTGGACAGTTATGATTGCATACACTTGTCATCAGGTCTTACACGCAAATCAATGAAGCTTGTTACAGAAGCAAGAGATATAAACTGAAAAGATATTTCTTGAAGTTTGGTGGTCCAATAACAACTCTCGATCATTACATGCACGCAGATCAAGGGAAGAAAAAAAAGCAACAAAAGTAACAGTAGTCTGACATATCATTCCTAAAGGACATGGATGTGACATATATGCACCTAAGTTGAAAAGAGCAGCACGGCCAAGCACGTGGGTTCAACTACTGATCTTCTATATATGCAAAAGAGTTTTCATTACACAAGTGGATATATATCTACCAGATCAACAAAACATACAGAAGCACACAAAACACTAGAGAGAAGCTTTGTAATATATCTTGAGAGAAATATTCAAAGAAAGTTACAAGCTAGTGAGTGTGAATTTGAAGTTGTAACTTGTTACAGATTTTGTAGTTGTTTAATCATATTTGTGGTTAAACAGATTTCCAGAAAAACATCAAGTTTTAATACAACTATTTTAACTTGAATGCTTGTGTGTTCATTTTAAAGATCAAAAAGTTTTAAGTGTTTGTATTCAACCTCCCCTTCTACAAACACTTGAGCCTATTTTGTTCTAACAATTGATATCAGAGCCAACTAGCAGATTACACTTGCTAGACGATCGTGGAAAATGACTAACAAAGTTGGAAATAGCAAAGTCCCCATGTTGGAAAGGGGAAAATACTTTTTCTGGAAACAAAGAATGATAGTTCATCTAAGAGCAATCGATGATGAATACTTGCAAATTCTAGAAGAAGGCCCTCACGTTCCAAAGAAGCTCATTCCTCAAGAGGTTGTCAATTGAGTTAGTGTACCAGAAAGATTAGTTCCAAAGACTACTGAAGAAATGACTCCAGAGGAAAGAGAGAAAGTAAAGAAGGATTTAAAAGTCACAGGCATCCTATATAATGGCTTCGACGATGATATGCTAAACAGTATCATGAATCTTACAACATCTAAGTCAATATGGGATACCATCCAGATCCTATGTGATGGAACTGAAGTAGTGAGGGAAAATAAACTGTAGCTGTTGACACAACACTATGAGTGGTTCACAATGAAAAATGGTGAGACACTCACTAAAATGTTTGACAGATTTAACAGGTTGGTAATTGACCTGAGGATATATGGGAAGGCTTATGCTAATAAAGATGTGAACAGAAAGTTCATGAGAGCACTTCTCATATCATGGGATCCTAAAACGACAACCATCAGGGAATCCAAGGATATGAATCTCTTAGACTTGGATAGGCTCTATGGTACCCTAAAGACATATGAACTGGAGGTTCAACACAGATCTGAAATGTCAGGGGATACCAGAAAGCTTAAATCTGTAGCTCTGATGGCTGCCAAGAAGGATAAAGAAGAAGCAAGACCAAGTGTCTTGATGAAGCAACAGCCAGGGGATGCTAAAAAAGAAGGGGACATTGAAGCTTACTCAAAGGAAGATGAGTACACTACTGAAGAGTTAGAAGAATTCGATGAAACCATGGCTTTTCTTGCAAAGAGGTTTTCTGAGCTGAAATTTCAAAAACCTTCTGGATCTAAAAGATTTTCAGCAAGGAAACCTAGTAGCACTAAAAACTTTATTGACATATCAAGAATAAAGTGCTACAAATGCAATGAGATGGGCCACTTTGCCAATGAGTGCCGCAAGGCCACAAAGGAAGGTGAATCCAGGGGAAAGGAAGCTGATGTGGATTACAAGAAGAAATACTTTGACCTTCTAAATGCCACCAAGAAGGGAAAAACTTACATTGCAGAGGGAAATTACTGGGCTAACTCAGCTAAAGAAGATAATGAAGAATATGTCAACCTAGCCCTGATGGCCTCAACCACTAACAGCAGTAGCTCATAAGTAAGTCTTCAAATTTCCTCTAACATGTCAAAAAATGATTGTGTTAAAACTATTAAGGAAATGACTTGTGAGATAAAGGATCTTTATGACACCCTGAGAAGTGTTGTAGCTAAGACTGAGAGAGTACAAAAAATAAATGAACATTTGATTGCTAGAAATACTCTTTTAGAATTAGAACTCTCTAGACTTGAGAGTCTTGAAAAAGAACTCTCAAGGACTAAAAATCTTCTTGATTGTGCTATCAAAAGAGAGGAATGGACCTCCAACCTTTTGCAACAAGAAAGGGATGTCATAAAGAAATGGAATGAGTTAAGCAAGAAACTGGATGATCAATTAAATTGTCAAAAATCTGATCACAAGTCTGGTTTAGGCTATGCAGAGACTCTAGTGAAACAACCTCCTATTGAGGTTGAAAATGCAGCTAGCTTTTGAAAAAGGCCAATACAACCTATCAAATTTGTAAAGGCTGTAACAAAGTTAGAAAAAGGGAATGTTTTCCTAATGAGTGAAGCTTCCACAAGTGGTGGGAGAGGCAAGAAATCTGTTCTTGCCAAAGCACTCAAATCTCCAGTCAAGAATGAAATAGACTGTGCATTAATGGATACACAGTCATCAGGGGAAAAGAGTACATCAGGCCATCGTAGCCCTTCAAGGGATAAAGGCCTGTCAGGGATAATAAAAAGAATAGAAATTGAGAGTTAGGTGTAAACAAAGCTAGTAATTTCAACTCTATGCATGAAGCCCCTAGAAAAGTGTGCTGGAATTGTGGTAGCAATAATCATTTATCTTTTCAATGTAAAGAAAAACCACAAATTTTAACTGGCACTATCTTATATGCTGATGATTTACCTTTCAAGCTTGCATGCACCCTTAAGGGTAAAGAAAAGAAAAATGCTGGTAAATCTAAAGCTGTTAATGTAGCTCCTAAAAAGGAAAAAGTCTCTAATTTGCCAAAACCAAAAGTCCCACATACTGAAAAAGTTGTTTTACCATTAACTGTGACTAAACCTAAAGGACCCAAAGTCACTTGGGTACCAAAAACAAATTAAATGTTTTTTGTGTACAGGGAAAAGTCAAAAGCAGTCAAATCTGGTTTCAAGACAGTGGCTGCTTAAGACACATGACAGGAAACAAAGCCCTGCTCACAGAATTTCAAGAAAAAGTTGGTCCAGTGATTTCTTTTGGTGATATCAACAAAGGACTGACTTTTGGTTATGGCAAAGCAGCAAATGAGGATGTCTCATTTGAAAATGTAGCACTAGTTGATGGACTTAAGCACAACTTATTAAGCATAAGTCAACTATGTGACAAGGGATACATCATTACTTTCAAAGGGGATCAATGCTTGATCTCAAATGAAGATGATGGGAAGATGGTCTTATTAGGAATAAGGAAAAGAGATCTCTACATTGCTGATTTCAACTCAGTAAGCGGAGAATCATGCTTCTACAGCAAGGCAACACCTGATGAGAGCAGACTGTGGCACAAGAAGCTCTCTTACCTAAACTACAAAGTTATCAATGATTTGGTGAAGAGAGAGTTGGTAACTAGACTACCCCAAGTGGAATTCATTCAAGAAGGATTATGTTCAGCTTGTCAACAAGGGAAGCAAAGTAAATCTTCCTTTTTTTTTTTGTTAAGTTAGGGTATAATATAAATCGAGAAAATTACAAAAGTAACGAGAGGCATGCCCCCCGACCTGCTAGAACAGATAGACTATAGCTAGGAAAACAATAAATAAAGTACAAGCAAACAATAGACAAGAATAAACTGTAGGCGACATCCCCTGATGCAAACAGCTATCCCCTTACGGGTCAGAAGGCCTATCAGTGGATAAATATCCCCTGATGACAAAATGCAGTCATCAGTGGATAGTTATCCTCTGAAGATTAATATGCACCCTTGATGATGACACTAAACTTCTGGAAGATGCCGCCCACTGATGCAAAATCACCTTCCCCTGAATCTTGGCTCGACATCCCCTGACGTAAGTAGAAGTATCCCCTGACTCAAGTACTCAACCTGTTCTTGGCAAAGTTACTCATCCCCTGACCCCTGACAGTGTATCCCCTGATGCATGCAGCGTATACCCTGACACGAGTAGGACTTCCCCTGATGGACATTAGATAATCCCTGATGCAGGTATGGCATCCCTTGACATGGCAGTTAATCCCTGACAGCTCAGGAACTGTCTTTAGGCCAGCCCCCTGATGCAATCTGATATCTCTTAGAGCACTCCACAGCCTCTGACCAAGAGCATCTATGCTGAGCTTTGTTTACCACATTATAAATGAGCAATTCCTTATAATAACCAATTCTGATAACAAGGAAAAGTTTTGCTAAGCTTGTGGAATTTCCCAGAGCTATGCAATTTACTTTTAATTATATTAACACAATCAGAAGCTAAGCAACTTTCAGGAGTAATGGCACCATTATGCATCCTAAAATTCCTTTCACCCAGATCTTGTAGACATAGACGGATAATACAAGACGTTTAATGTAGGACCAATACTTTTGATTTGCATCCAGAAGAAGGTCACCCAAAAGATGATTCCAATCTGTCCATGAAAGGTTTCTGTCCAATATGTGTAATAGTTTGCCCAGGATCTTACAAGAATACCTGCAAGAAAAGAACAGGTGATCCATGGATTCATCAGCAGAATTGCACAGAGAGCATGGGAGAACATAATGGGGGAAGAAGCCTGTTGTGGAGACCCAGCCAAAGAATGAAAGAGAAGCAAGGGATATGCAAAGGGTGCCAAGCTATCTCCCAGATAGGATTTTGGGGGCTCCTAAGTCTGATGGATTCCCATATTTGGCTAACGCTGACTGTGTTGATATCACATCCATTCCATAAAATATTGTCTGAGCAGTTACCACCAATAGGAATTGAAGAAATCTTATTTTTAAGATTGATAATAGACACATGGTAATTCATTGGAAAACACCATTGGTCACCAGAGATGATAGAGCTTACATGGGAATTGAAATCAAGATGTAGCTCCTGGACAAGAAGGTCAGTAGGCTTATAGCATAAAGGTGCCAAATCACACCAAGGATCTTGCCATAAAAGGAAAGTATTGTCATTTCCGAGGACATATTTTACGTATTTGAGGGCCAGAGGGTGAAGATTTAGAATTTTCCGCAAACTCCAAGAGCAGTTTGAAGGAATTTTTGCACTCCAGAACTTGCATTTCCCCAGGAGTGTACTTCGAGCCCACTCTACCCAGAGATTCATGGAGCGTGGATTAATTAGGGAAAGGAGGAGATGAACCTACTGTGCTTTGTTCCATTCCTCCACCTTTTTAATACCAAGCCCTTTTTCCTTAAAAGGGAGGGAAACAGTAGTCCAGGCTCTGCGGGAAGAGTATGAACCTCTCCAAAGAAAAGACATACGAATTTTGTCAATTTTCCTTGTAATATACTTAGGAAAGAGGAACATTTTGCTCCAGTAGAATTGGATAGCAAAGAGTATCGAAGATATAAGTTGTCTTCTGCCTACAAAGGATAGAAACTTGTTAGTCCAGGAATTTATTTTCTTGCTAATCAGCTGGATAAGGGGCTCGCAATTAGAGGCTGAAAGTTTTTTGGTGATGGGTGGAACTCTGAGAAACTTGACAGGCTCATTGGTGACTTGCATTTGGGATAGAGACAAGATCTCTTGCAGATGTTCAGATTTTATATTAGAGCAGAATAATTGGCTCTTGGTTGCATTCCGTTGAAGACCTGAGAGGGAGGAGAATATATCCAAGGTATGGAGGAGGGTTTTGACTGAGGATACATCGCCTTTGCAAAATAGCATGAGATCATCTGCAAAGATGAGGTGAGAAATTTTTCCGGCTCTCCAGTGAGGAGAGAAAAGGGGGTCCACAGTTTCCTTTGCCAAAATCATACTGAGCACCTCCATAACAATGACAAATAAGTATGGAGATAGAGGGTCTCCTTGACGTATTCCCCATTTTCCTTGGAAGTAACCACACAAGGTTTTAACAGAAAACATGCCTATAGAGATACATGATTTTATCCAGCCAACAAATTGATAAGGGAATTTCATCAACTTCTAGGTATCAAGGAGAAAATCCTAGCTGACTGGGTCAAAAGCTTTGCAAAGGTCAATTTTAAAAGCACATCTAGGTGGCCCTGCTTCCTTGTGATAACCTCTTAATAATTCTTAAGCAATGAGGATATTGTCTCCAATTTTCCTTCCTTTGACAAAAGCCGCCTGTTCTGGGGAAATTAAGCTTGGGAGGATCTTTTGTATTCGGTTTGCCAGAATCTTAGAAATACACTTGTATAGTGTGTTGCAGCAAGAAATAGGTCTGAAATCGCCCGTACCAGTTGGATTTGAACTTTTGGGACCAGAGCAATAGTAGTAGCATTAATTTCTCTGAGCATCGTACCATTATTAAAAAAATATAAGACAGCTTTTGTAAAGTCATTACCTACAATGCCCCAAGTGTGGAGGAAGAAATTAACATTAAAGCCATCTGGTCCAGGGGCTTTGTTCCTTTTCATACTTTTTAGAGTGTTAAAAACCTCATCTTCAGAAATGGGGTTAATTAGTTGATGGGCAAGGTCCTGTGGCAAAGATTTAGCAATGAACTTTTGAAGAGCCTTTTTCCCCGGGTAAGGAGCTGGAACCAAGAAGTTCTTTGTAGTAACCCACTTCTTCCCTCTTAATATCATCTTGGTTATGGAGAGAGTTGCCTAGAGCATCATTAAGTAAGAGGATTTTGTTCTGGTTCCATCTATTCTCCAACTGAGCAAAGAAAAAATTCGAGTTCTTATACCCACAATCAAGCCATTGAACCTTAGATTTTTGCCTTAAGATTTTTTCCTCATTAGCCATATCATCCTTAAGAGCTGCAAGGAAAGCCTTCTCAGTATCAATATTAGACTGATTAATATCAGTAGGGGATTGTTGTAAATGCAGTTGGAACTCCTGGAGGTCCTTCTTTGCTCTTACTAAGGAAAATGAGTTCTTCCGATGGTCAGAGTTTAATTTGTTTAACCTTTTCTTCGTGATCCTCAATTTTTCAGCAAGAACAAACATAGGGGACCCCTGGACTCGGGTATTCCAGGCCTCGATCACCACAGTGCTAAATCCATCTTGCTCCAACAAATAATTCAAGAATTGAAAAGGCTTAAAAGAGGGCTTGATTTTAATACCTGTATCAAGGATAATAGGAGCATGATCCGACATGCCCCTGTCCCCAAAAGTGTCAAAGGAGTGTGGCAAGTTGGTAAGCCAGCAGTCATTCCCAAAAACTCTATCAATCTTCATAGAAATCGTGAAATTTGCTTGACTATTCCACCAAGTATGATGAGGACCAACCGCGCTAATATCAGTGAGCTTGCAGTTGAGAATGCAGTCTTTGAAATCATACATCCCTGCATCATAGACCCCCCGACCTCCCCAGGCATCTTCCAAGTCGAGGATGACATTGAAGTCTCCAAGCACAATCCAACTGTCCTGTGTGCTAGCATTAAGAGTACATAAATCTGCCCAAAGGGATTTCCTTTGCGAGGCCAGGTTGAAAGCATAAACAACAGTGACAAAAAAAATAGCCTTTGTCTTAATATGGTGGAGGCGGCAGTGCATAAGGTGGCTAGACATATGCCAAACTGAAACTTGGATAGAACGAGGATCCCAGCCCACCCATATTCTTCCATTCTGATGGTGGCTATAATTATGAAGCCAGTGCCAATGTCTATTAAGCTTGGAGGCAATAACATCTGCTTTGTGAGATTTAACTCGAGTCTCCAAAAGACCCACAAACAAGATGCCATTATTTGCAAGAAATACTCTAATATCTTCTTGCCTAGGAGATTTATTGAGGCCCCAAACATTGTAGGTACTGATCTTCATCAAAAGATTGAGGGGGGTTGATTATCTTTTCCCTCTTCCCTTTTTCTTCTTAGAAGAAGAAGATTGGGAGTGAAAAGGTAGAGCTGGGCTGTCCCCAAGTCTTATGGAGTGGATTTCATGAATTTTAAGAGCTTTAAGTTTCATTTCATCTACCCCTTTAAGATTGCTGAGGAGTTTGTTGTCAAAAGGGAAAGTACTGCCATCGGAGGAACCCTCACCTGGGTCCCGAGCAACCCCCAGGTCCTTGTTCTTCTTCTTTGATACTTCGATCCAACCTTCATTAGTTTTAGAGGGGATCATAGGTTGTCCATCAGAGGGAGGAGCTGGTGATTTGGTCACAAGGGGAACTGTATGGACTGCACGAGAGGGGGGCTAGTTTTGGATTTATCTAGAGTCTTAGGAACCTAGAGATAGCGAGCTTTTGGACATTTAAAAATTGAATGCCCAAAGACTTTGCACGTAGGGCAAGTAGGAGGCCTGTTCTGATAGTCAACAGCTACAGTAACAAGAGCGCCAAAACTATTATCTTCATCAAGAGTAAATACTGAAATCTATTTTGGCCAAACAGATGCAGCATCTAGTTCAACACATACCCTAGCAAAGGGCATGGGATCTAAGTTCTGGGTGGTTTTGTCAAAAAAGAGAGGTTTGCCAATTCCACTTGCAACATAGCTTAAACCCTCTGTCGTCCAGTAGGAGAATGGAACATTATGGAATTTTACCCAAACAGGGGCTTTTGTACAACATTCAATGTTGGTAGAGAATACCTCCTTCCAAGGCCTGAGAATGAGCAGTTTGTTATGGATATAGTGTGGCCCCAAAGCTAAAACATTGTCCCTGTCAGCAACTGTATTGAAACGAAACATATAGAAGTTTTGGTGGGTGAAAACGCTCTTTAGACCAAGATTACCCCAAAGTTTCAGGGCAATAGGAGCAACAACATTATAAGGAATTCTAGTTTGGAGGAAATGGTCCACCAAGCAGGTTTCAAACTGTTTAACACCTTTGTTTAAAACATCTACAAGAGCCTTAACAAGCACTGATCTATTTTCCAGCTGAGGGGGAAAATTGTAGAGTTATAGGTTTAGTAAACTCATTACCAATAATATTGCTCCAGGATTTAGGATTTTCATGTTGCAGCAGATTTGGCCTCAAATGGGGACTAGAGCCAGCAGGTGAGGGTTGGGGAGGGATGGGTTCAAAAGGAGAAGGGGGAGCAGCAAGAACTCCAATCTCAGAGCAAGGAGGTGACCTAGGACTCCCAGAGCAGCCTGGAGAAGAGCTAGGTAAAGAGGGTTTAATAGACGAGGGCTTATCAGGAAAAATACCTGAAAGAGAGAAATGTTGAACATCAGCTAATGACCATCCAACAGACTTGAGAAATCTGGTTAGGGCTTCATTCTTCCTGCGCTCATAGACAGCAGAGTCTCTATCATTCTTGGAAAGTGAAGTAGCAACAACAAAGATATTTCTAGAGTTATCGGAGAGGGAATCAGGCACAAATTCACCATCTTTAGAGCTAGAATCATCGTCAGCAGCAAAAAACCAAGTTAATGGGGGGTTTGAGAGGGGTTAGACTCTACCATCGGCATGGTTTCAAGAGGGAAAGGGGAAAGAGTTGCTTCCCCCAATCCTGAGTCCATGGAGAAAGAGTACGAGAAGAAAGGATCTAAGAAATACAGGTGAAGGAAGAAAAGGAAGAAGATGAACAGTATAAGGCAGGAAAAATTAAGGGGGGTTAGAGAGAAGGCACATCCTTGATCATCCTTTGTCTGCAAAGAAGGCACAATGATCAATGATCTAATTCAATTGCTTCATATGGATCTCTTTGGCCCTGTCAACATAATGTCAGTGTCAAAGAAAAGATTTGTAATGGTTATTGTGGATGACTACACCAGATACCCTTGGGTTAAGTTTCAAAATGCTAAAACAAAAGTACCTCAACAAATTATTGACCATATAAAGAAAGTGGAAACTGAGTCAGGGTCAGTGGTTAGAATTTTGAGGACAGACAATGGAACTGAATTCAAGAATGCAGCTGTTGATGGATTTTGTGTGGAGAAAGACATTAATCATACATTCTCTGCTCCAAGAACTCCTCAACAGAATGGTGCAGTGGAAAGGAAAAATAGAACCTTGATAGAAGCTGCTAGAACAATGCTAGCAGAGGCAAGGATTCCTACTTATTTTTGGACTGAGGCAATTTCCACTGCTTGCTTCACTCAAAATAGGTCTTTGATCAACAAGGCTCACAACAAGACACCATACGAGCTAATGATAGGGAGGAAACCAAACATTAAGTTCCTACATGTTTTTGGATGCAAATGCTTTGTATTAAGGAACTTTGGTGAGAACTTAGGGAAATTTGATCCAAAGGCTGATGAAGCAATTTTCCTAGGTTACTCCCTAACATCTAAGGTCTTCAGGGTTTACAACAAGAGACTCCAGGTAGTGACGGAGTATATAAATGTAGCTTTTGATGATCAAGAGATTTTTGGACTTGAAGACCCTGGTTTTCATGAGGAACTAAGATTTGAAAATGAAGATGATTTTGATTATCAAGAGATTGAAGATGATGAGTGCAGACAAATGGAGAATATAACCATCCTTGATGTCAATCCAAACACTATAGAAGCCCCTTCAACAGATAGAGTTAATTTCCTAGACAACAGGTCAAGGAATACTCCATTAGGAGATCATCCATCAGGGCATGCATCATCAGGGGATAACTTTAACCCTGATTTAAGCATTAATTCAGGGGGAGTTTTCTCAGAAGCTGGGAGCACAGACTTAGGGGGAGGAGATGATAATCAAGCAAACATATCAAGATACATCTCTAATCCTAAATGGTCTATAAGTCACACAACAAACTTGATTATTGGTGATCCAAACAAGAGAGTGCAAACCAAAAAAGCAACATCTAATGAATGCCTATATGCTTGTTTTCTTTCATAATTAGAGTTAAAGAAATTTGAAGAAGCCATTCAAGATGCAGAATAGATCATAGCTATACAAGAAGAACTGAATCAATTTGAAAGAAATCAAGTATGGAAGTTGATGCCTAAACCCAAAGACATAATTATAATAGGTACCAAATGGGTATTTAAAAATAAGATGGATGAAGCTGGCATTGTTATAAAGAACAAAGCAAGACTGGTTGCAAATGAATATCTTCAAGAGGAAGGGATTGACTTTGATGAAACTTTTGCACTAGTAGCCAGACTTGAGGCCATAAGAATTTTCATAGCCTATGCAGCACATTCAAACTTCAAAGTTTATCAAATGGATGTGAAAAGTGTTTTTCTCAATGGAAAATTGGAACAAGAGGTGTATGTCTAACAACCTCCAGGGTTTAAAAGTTCAAAATTCCCAAATCATGTCTACAAACTAGAGAAAGCACTTTATGGACTGAAGCAAGCTCCTAGAGCTTGGTATGACACACTGTCTAAGTTTCTAGTGGAAAACAAGTTCACAAGAGGTATCATTAACAAGACATTGTTTTTTAGACAACACCAAGGTCATCTGATCCTGGTTCAAATATATGTCGATGATATTATCTTTGGATCCACTAACACTAGATTGTGTGAAAAGTTCTCCAAGCTCATGCAAAGCAAGTATGAAATGAGTTTGATGGGTGAATCGTCTTATTTCTTAGGATTGCAGATCAAACAAGTCACTGTTGGGATTTATATTCATCAGAAAAATTATGCCAAAGAACTTCTCAAGAAATTTGACATGGAGGACTCAAAAGTAGCAAAGACACCAATGGCCACAACAACCAAGATTGACCCTAATAAGAATGGAAAGAAAGTTGATCTGAAGACTTATAGCGGAATGATTGGATCATTGCTGTATCTAATAGCAAGTAGGCCTGACATTATGTTTGCAACATGTCTTTGTGCAAAATATCAAGCTGATCCAAGGGAGTCTCATCTCATAGCAGTGAAAAGAATCTTGAGATACATCAAGGACACTATAGAGTTGGGATTTTGGTATCCAAAGGAGTCTGGATTTGAATTACTAGGTTATTCTGATGCTGACTTTGGAGGATGCAAAATTAATATAAAAAGTACAACAGGAAGTTGTCAATTTCTAAGAGGAAGGCGTGTATCTTGGTTTAGCGAAAAGCAGCACTCAATTTCAACATCAACTGCTGAAGCTAAATATATTGCAGCTGGAAGTTGCTATGCACAATTCCTATGGATGAAAAATCAATTAATGGACTAAGGACTGAATTTCAACAATATTCTAATCAGGTGTGATAACACTAGTGCCATTATCATTGCTGAAAATCCTGTGCAACATTCCAGAACCAAACATATAGAAATTAGATATCACTTTATTAGGGAACATGTTATGAATGGAACCATTGAACTACAGTTTGTACCAACAAACAAGCAGCTGGCAGACATATTCACCAAAGCTCTTGATGAAGCCACTTTTTCCAATCTTGTGGGAGAGCTGGGTATGGTGAATTATGCAAAATGAAGTTCAATAATCTTGCTAAAGACTTGTCAGAAAGGCTGTTGGAACAACTCAAACTATCAAATGCCTAAGTTTTGGTACTTCTAACTCATCTCATGAATTCCTGATAAATTTAGTTGATATGTGACTATGTATGTTATTTATATATGTACATATATTTGTTTATTTTGCTTGTGTTTGTTCTATTTTTGTCAGATACATCAGGGTCAGGGTCTCTGTCGAGAAACATCAGGGTCAGGGTATCCAACTCGCTCGTCAGGGTCAGGGTATTCGACTCACACATCAAGGTCAGGGTATCCGACTCGCGCATCAGGGTCAGGGTATCCGACTCGCGCATCAGGGTCAGGGTATCCGACTCGCGCATCAGGGTCAGGGTATCTGACTCGCGCATCAGGGTTAAGGTATTCGACTCACACATCAGGGTCAGGGTATCCTATCCATGCATCAGGGTCAGGGTGTGTATATACAATGAACATCAGGGTCAGGTAAAAGGCTTTTGACTATATCAGGGGATTGTGTCGAGTTTGTAATAATAATTCATCAGGGAATTCTTTTGTCCCTGATTATGTGTTACCATAGAATTGATGCGACACCCTGATAGCGTGTTTTCAGGAACGGTTTTCAAACGTCAAAAGGCGGGTATTTATACTCTCTCTCTCTCTCTTTATGAAATACCTCAAAACATTTAATCTGACTCTAATATTTGCTCAAGCTTTCTTTTTCTCTCTCTCTCATATTCACAGAAACCCTAGAACTTCAAATCTCCAACAGCATCAATGGCACCCAACAATTGTTCAACAACTTCCAAGAAATCTAGTGGTTCCACCCACAAACTATGTGGGTTTCTCTGACATTGATGAGGTAAATGATTACTTCAAGCAGATGATGAACTATTTACTCAACTCTGAGTATAGTCGAGCAATCTTTACTGATGAAGCAGAGGTAGTAAAGGGGATCTCATTCAAGATCTCATCTGAAAAGGGAAAAATAACCCCTTCCAGAATCAACTCTGCACTGGGGCTACCTGCACAAAACTTTGTGGAAGTGCCCAGGGATGCAGATCTGGTCGATTTCTTGAGGGAATTGGGCTACAACGCTGCTCCCAACACAGTGTTAAGGTTCAAGGACCTCAAGAGGGTCAATGTGAAACGAGAGATTTCTTATCTCTTTGACACCATAACAAAGGTGTTCTCAGGTAAGTTTTCTAACTTTAAGGTAATAACCTCATTAACTTCAAAAATAGCTTATGTCATGATTAGGAATGTACATATAAATACAGGAAAATTAATTTTTGATGATCTTGTAAATAAAATGGGTAGTTTTAATTCTAGAAAATCAGAGACTTACTATGCTAGATTTTTATAATGATCATTAAGGATCAAATTACTAACTTTTCTTTTGAGAATGACATTTTTGTACAGACTTATAAACAAACAAAGAAGTTATTTGTAGAAATAATAAAGAAATCCTATACCGCAGAGCCATTTGCACTTCCATTGCATATGGAACAGGTATCCCGTACTCTCCCTTCTACTTCTCAACCTATTACTTTTTCTCCTTCAACTACTATGGCAGAGATCACTACCACTTCTCTGCCTACCCAAGTACTACAACCAGTTTCATTACAACCACTCTCATTAGCCCAACCCTTAGTCTCCCAAAAGACTAAGGGTACCAAAAGAAAACCCTCTGAAGTAACCGTAACAAGTGAGGGGGAGCATGAAGAGAGAGTGATTGACCTTAGGAGATTGAAGGAGAAGAAGGTGGCCAAGAGAGTTACCTTACAGCCAGACTAGGTAGTATCCTCTCAAAAGGATACTGCTTTTAATAAGGAATTAAACACATTTCTAACTAGTTCCTCTCAAAAGGAATTAGTTATTGAAAATAGTCCCCAACTAGGGACACAGTTGAGTGAGGCACATACATTGACTGTAGCCCCTGATGACATTATCATCAGGGTCTTAAAGAGCCACTTACAGATAATTGACACAGTGAGTGAACACACAACTTCTTTTGATGGATCACCTCCTCATTCAGTGATCCAACCAACACTCCCTTCTACACCTCTTCCTTCTCTTATTAAGTGTCATGAGATCAGATTCTCCAACTTCTCAATTTGTGGAGGAGGCAATAATCCCTGACATAGTGATTGATAGTCAACACACTCAAATGGTTGACTCTTTTTTAATTGATACAATCACTGATGATAAGACAGGGGAAATAAAGTCAACTGTATATACTACTGCAATAAGTCTTTATATTCCCCCACCTGTAGATACATCTTCTATAGAAACATACACTTCTCCAATTATACATACACAATTTACATCCACTCCTTCCCTTATCATTTCTGTGGAACCAGAAACTGTACCTAATTTACTTGAACTGGCCACAGTAGCTGATCTCACAGCCTATAGGAGCCCTTCTAGGACATTTTTGAGTGAGGATGTGAGAATACACAGTGAAGACAGGCAAAGTCAATCCCTTGAGAGGACTTTAGCAAAAGGAGAGGATGAGAGTACTGCCTTAGAAGGCAAAGAAAAAGGAGAGTCTTCGAGAGATGCCTTAGAAGGCACAGAAAAAGGAGAGATTGATGGAGATAAGGATGAGATCCTTGTAAATAAATAAAATAGAGAAAATATAGATACTATAGATACTTCTAGTTCTTCTGAGAGTGATAAAGATGACACTCCAATGGATGACTTACCTCAGTTCAGTGGAGTTGATTTATACATTCAAAAGAATCGAATGGCAGATACTGTATAGTTACTTAACCAAGAACTTTAAAGGACCACAGATCCAATTTTGACAAAAATGCTCAAATCACAAATAATGATAGGGCAATCAGTGGATGTGTAATCTCAGAAACTCTATACACACTTTACAAACAAAATAAATCATGTACAACAAGTAGTGGACTCCCTTCTTACCAGCCAAACCCTACTCCGGATGAAGAAACTTGCTGACAATGTTCACAAACAACTTTCTGACTTCTCCAACAAAATGGCCAGCATGGAAACTCTGCAACTGTCAATGCCTAACACTCTATAACAAGTTCTTCAAATCACATCCTGACTCTCAACTTCCACTGATGATGCTGTCAAAAAGGGGGAGAACTCTATAGGGCCATCATCAGGGGATGTTGTAGTGAAGCCCTCAAGTGATCAACCATTAGGGGATGTGACTGCTCCTGGTCCAAAAGCCAAGGGTAAGGGCAAAGGTATCCTGATTAAGGAACCCAAAAAGAAATCACATACTTAATCAGGGTCTAAGCTACTGGGAGATGCCATGAAGATAGCCCACTTTCCAACAACCGTCGAAGTAGTAACTGATGGGAAAGTGGAGCTTGTCTTCCCTTAAGACAAGAAGCTTGTGGAAGCTGATGCACTATATGCACAAGAACTTGAAGAGGAGGAAGAGAGGGAAATGGCAAAGGAGAAGGAAGAGGAAGAAAAGAAAAAACAGAGTGTCAGGCCAAGATCCTCCAGGAAACCTCAACCAAAGAAATTTCAACCTCCCAAGGATGCATCAGGGGATAAAGAAAAGAAGAAACCAAAATCCCTTGATGCCACCAAACCCAAGTCATCTGAAGCAAAAGATCAAACACCTTCTCCTGTAACATATGGACCACCCACACTAACTGAATCCCTAAGAGATGAAAGGCGCAAGAATCTGACATTTATGTTCTCAATAAATAACATAAATGTCAGGACTAATAAGAAAAGGTAAAAGCTAATCATAGTTCAACTGAAGAATGGGTCGCAGTTCATAGTCACTTTGGACTGGTTTAGGAGAATGGATACTGAGCAGTTAAGATTGATCCTAAATCTAATTTCCAAAACATTGGTGCTAAACAGAGACTTGAGGGGGATGATTGAGAGGCTGAGGAAAGCCATCAATGATGAACGAAGCCTGCCCACAGCTTTGGAGAAACCATTAAAGCTATTCTACAGAACAATTGATGGGCGGGAGAAAAGTATAAGGATCAAAGATGTTGATGGGCTTGACCTAGAGGAAGTGATGCATGTTCTAAGCCAAATAGCTTATCATAAGAATGAACATGTCATCCACTTCAGGATCTTGCTGATACAAAATGTGTTGAAGGAGATTGAAGAAACCAGAGCTGATGATGGGAATACAGTAGCAGTAAGGGATATGGCCCCAGTAAAAGGATTCAAAGAATATCCTAAGATGATCAAAAACCCCATGGGTGTAGAATTCAAAAATCCAGAAGGGGAGATCATCACCTTTTACTGGTCACAACTTGCTGCAGCTAATGTGTCAGAGATCAGATCAGTCCTTGAAGCTTTAGAATCCAGCAGAAATGTCAACATAGTAAACTTCAAAAGACTTCTTCAAAAGGAGCTGGAGCAGCTTATAGCAGGAGGGGAAGACAACAGGCTTAGGATTCCAGATCAAAATCTAGATCAAAGGAGACAAGGCCTTGGAAGTGACACTCAACCTATTGAATCAAGTCATCCATTGCCCTTTGTTTCAGCTAAACAAAAAGGAGGTCCTGATGCCTAAAAGTGTATATTTTTGTAATAGTTATAAGAAAATATTGTACAGTTAGTTTCTTAGTTCATACAAATACAATAGAATAGATCAATACAATTTTGTTAAATTTCTGATAGTGTATAGTTTTGGTTTTGACATCATCATCAATGAGTCAAGTAGATTTATAATTATCAAATTGATAATCATAAATAGGGGGAGATTGTTGGGTGTAAATGATGATGATGCTTAAAGTTTTGTTTGTGCATCTATACATACTTAGGGTATTCTATAAACCTAAGTATATGCACACTTTTTGCATCCACTGATGATCATCTTAGTCATCAGGGGATGAAGTATTTCACACTAGGCAAGTTATCAGTTGAATCTTCTAAAGGACTTGATAGTGAAGAGGGATGTTTGTTACTCAAAAACACTTAAGTATTCTGCACATTAGACATTCCAAACAAAATCAACAAAGCTTCAGTGATTAAAACTGTCAGGGGAACCTATCAGGGGATGACAAAGGCAGATCAACCCGTCAGGGAAACACGTCAGGGGTATGGCAGTGGCAAGCCAAACTCAATAGGGGGAACACGTCAGGGCATGAAAATGATATGCCAACCTATTAGGGGAACTCATCAGGGTATGACAGTGTCAGGCTAACCTGTCAAGGAAACGCGTCTGGGGAATGCTTAGCGCTGCATCAGTGGAAGCAATTAGTGAGTGCTTTGAGTCTTAATGTTAGGGCATCAAAAAGCACTTGGATAACTCAAGTGAAGATTGAAGCACTGATCAAATCTTAGACAAGACTTGTCATCAGGGGATCCGGAAACACTAATCAAGTCCACATCAGGGCTTGCTATCAGTGGACAATTATGACTGCATACACTCGTCATCAGGTCTTACATGCAAATCAATGAAGCTTGTTACAAAAGTAAGAGATATAAACTAGAAAGATATTTCTTGAAGTTTGGTGGTCCAATGACAACTCTTGATTATTAAATGCACGTAGATCAGAGGAAGAAAAAGAAGCAACAAAAGTAACAACAGCCTGACAAAAATTGACAAAAATTGACAAAAGATAATTAATACATCCAAGCATGCATAACATTAAATAAGAGATAAATAACGAATTTCTATTACATTATCCATTAAAGAGTATTTAATACAGCGGAAGTCTTAAAATAGGGCCCACACAGGCCTTAAAGTCTAAACATTTCTATAATTTTCTCCCTCTTCACCCTACCCTTGAAAGCCATCCACAGGAGGGATATCAGGAAGCCATACGTAGTCAATGCAGAAAAATTTGTCTACAAGGGTTCGGTTACCGATGCCTCGGTTTCCGTTCCCTATCCATAAT
>CM025786.1:41201842-41216838 GCA_014636745.2 Centella asiatica
GATTGATCTATTCCTTGGTTTGGGTACCAGTCTCCAGACTTTGTTTCGAGTGAATTGGTTTAATTCTTCTTGCATGGCAATTATCCAATCAGGATCTTGAAGTGCTTCCTCAATTTTCTTTGGTTCAATCTTTGATAGAAAACTGAGGTACAAACATTCATTTTGTGTTGCACTTCTAGTCCTAACTCCATCCTCAATATTTCCAATGATCAAATCTGTTGTGTGATCTTTCAACCATGGTCTAGGTTTTGGTAGATTTGATCTTGAACTAGAGGCTTCATTTTCTAGATTGATAAGATTCAATCCAGCTTCATGAGCAGAGTTTGCTCCCCCTAAACTATTGATCTCTTCTTCATTAACTCCCCCTGAGTTAGATATCTCAATAGTCTCTGTGTGTGCATCAGGGATACTAGTCTCTGATGTATCATTAGTCTCCGATGGAGAATTAATGTCATCAGTGACTTGTGTTTCATTTTGTTCCAGTACTCTAGTCTCTGATAATACATCAGTCCTTGGTACTTCATGCACAACAGTCAACTCTCCCTCAATTAACGAGGAATCATTGTTGTTTTGGGGATTTTCAGCATTCTCTGTTGGATATTCCCATGCATCCAATTCATTCTCAAAACTGAGAGGTTCATGCAATCCTTGACCAAGCATTCCTGGAATCTTTCCATCATCAAATGCAACTTGAATGGATTCCACAATGACCTTGGTTCTTAAGTTATAAACTCTGTATGTTTTGCTTGACAGAGAATAACCTAAGAAGATTGCTTCATCAGATTTATTGTCAAATTTTCCTCTTGTTTCTGATGAATCTCTCAGTACAAAGCACTTACAACCAAACACATGTAAAAACTTGAGAGTTGGTTTTCTCCCAGTCATTAACTCATATGGTGTTTTGTTGTAGGCTTTGTTTATCAATGACCTGTTTTGTGTAAAACATGCAGTGCTTATAGCTTCCTCCCAAAAATAAGTTGGAAGCTTAGCCTCTTGCAACATGGTCCTTGCTGCTTCAATGAGGGTTCTATTTTTCCTCTCAACAACTCCATTTTGTTGAGGAGTTCTAGGTGCAGAGAATTGATGAGTAATTCCTTTCTCAGTGCAGAATTCAATTACTTGGGAATTTTTGAATTCTGTTCCTCTGTCACTTCTTATTACCCTCACTGTTTTTCCTGACTCAGTTTCTATTTTCTTGACATGATCAATAATTAACTGAGCAGCTTCATTCTTTGCAAAGAGGTATTTTACCCAAGTATACCTTGTGTGATCATCAACAATTACCAATGCATATCTATTCCTTAATATAGACATCACATTCACTTGACCAAATAAATCCATATGGAGAAGTTGTAAAGGATCAGTGATTGATGTTGCTGGTTTGTTTTTAAATGATACACTTCTTTGCTTTCCTTTCTGGCATGCATCACACAATCCATCTTGTGTAAATTCCAATTGTGGAATGCTAGCTACCAATCCTTTCCTCACAAGACTATTGATATTCTTGAAATTCAAGTGGGAAAGCTTCTTATGCCAAAGCCAACTCTCATCAGTTGAAGCTTTGCTATATAGACATGTGATTTGATCAGTTGAAGAAATGAGATTTGCAATGTACAAATTCCCTTTTCTTTTTCCTGTCAAAATCACAGTCCCTGATTCTTTGTCACTCACTAAGCATTGATCTTCTTTAAAAGTGACATTGAATCCTTTATCACATAGTTGACTCACACTTAGTAGATTGTGCTTTAAGCCGTCAACCAGTGCTACTTCTGTGAAGATGACATCTCCATGTTCAACAGATCCATATCCTCTTGTATGGCCTTTGCTGTCATCTCCAAAAGTGACTCTTGGGCCACTTCTCTCTTCATACTGTTTTAGCAGGGACTTATCTCCAGTCATGTGCCTTGAACAACCACTGTCCAAGTACCATGATTTCTTCTTTTTGCCCTGCACAGTAGAGAGAACTAGTTTGAGATTTTTGGGACCCAAATCTTCTTGAGTCCTTTCTCACTAGCTGCAGTTTCAAGACTTGACTCAGAATAAGTCGACTGCCTCTTTCCATGTTTGATTTTAATTGGGCAATTTACAGTCTTGCTTCCATTGTTTGTGAGACTACTTGACTTTGATTTATTATTTTCTATGCAAAGATTACTTGACCTTTTTACAGATGATTTATCTTTTATTGTCTTTGAGTTAGCAGTCTCAATCATAGGAATTTTATTTCTGCTCCTACAGTGCATAGCTATGTGGTTTGGATTACCACATACATGACATGTTTTTCTAGGAGCATCAGGCATTGAAGCATAGTTGGTATATTTGTTAATGCCTAACTTGTCATTCCTATTTTTCTTGCTTCTGTTTGATTCCACAACTTTTTCAGCCTTTTGTATTTGAACAGTTTCCAATTTCTTTATTAACTGTTTCTTTGTCATAAACCTAATATTTAAATGTTTGATTTCATTCTTCTTAACAATATTCACTGTCTTTTGATTAAAACTTGTTTTTTCAGTGTTTTGTTGATCTTGAATGTTAATAAATCTGGGTTCATGAACAGGAGATACAAAGTTAATTTTTCTAGAAGCTTTAGGCTTTTCAGTTGTGGACTCAACAGCTTCAATATGATCAATTAAATCTGAACTACTATCAAGATTTTCATCATAACCTAGTCCAGATTTTTGACCTATAGTTTGATATTCTACCAAGTCTTTTAACTTTTTAGAGGAAGTATTCCACAGTTTAATCTTAGCTTGAGCAATTTCAAGTTGCTCTACTAAGTAATATTCCCTCTTTTTCAAAGCATCAATCATGTGATGTGCTTTGTTTAAATCAGACTTGATAGTATCAAACTGTGCCAATCTCTCTTCAAGAAAATTGTTTCTTTTTAAGAGATTGTCACGTGATTCTTTTACATTGGTATGTTCTATAGTTAAAGACCTAAAACTGACATGCAAATCAGATATATCTTTTTGCATGCTTTCAATGCTAGATGTATCAAGTAAATTAAGCACGTTAAAATTCTGATTTGCATTACATACCTTTGCAGAATCACTTGACTCGTCACTATGAGCCATTAGGGCAAAGTTGACAACTTCTTCATCAGAGTCGCTGTCAATCCAATCCTTTCCCTCAGTAATCAAGGCTTTGCTTTTGGATTTAGCTTTCTTGTCAGCAAAGTCCTTCCTTGATTTTTCATCCTTAGATCTATCATTAGATCTAGGCTTCTTGCACTCATTGGCAAAGTGCCTTAACCCATCGCAATTGTAGCATCTTATTTTCTTTAAGTCGAAGGTGACTTTTTGACCTTCTCGCTTAGGGTTAGGTTTTCTTGATGACTTCCTTCCTTTTCTGCTAGCCCTAAATTTCTTAAACTGTTTAACCATGAATGCCATGAATTCCTCCATGTCATTATCGGTATCCAGTTCATCCTCATTATCAGTCGAGCTAGCATTAGAGGATTCATCATCAAGCTTCTCTTGAGACTTGTTTGTCTCAACCATCAACGCAGCTCCTTTATCTCTTCCATGCATGCGCTGTCTTTGCTCTACTTCAAGTTCATATGTTTTTAAGTTTCCGTAGAGCCTATCCAATGTGAGGGTTTCCATATCATGAGCCTCCCTAACTGCAGTAGTCTTTGGATCCCAGCTAGGAGGGAGGGCTCTCATGAACTTGGTATTGATATCTTCATTATCATATGTCTTACCAAGTATGGTCAAGTCATTAAGCAAAGAATTGAACCTGTCATAGATTGACGTGATTGGTTCATTAGGCTTTGCTTGAAAGAACTCATATTGTTGAGTCAGCAGTGAACGCCTGTTCTTCCTGACTTGATCAGTCCCCTCACATAGGACCTTGATGGTGTCCCAGACTTGTTTAGATGTTGTGCAATTGATGATGCTATTGAACATATGTTTATCTATTCCATTATAAAGTATGTTCATAACTTTAGCATCTTTCAACACTTGTAACTTGTCCTCGTTGGTATAATCACTTTCTGGTGCAAGTACAAAGTGTTCTGCCACAATAGATCCTTCTACGGTTTTTGCAGGAATAAATTTCCTGGGTAGATAAGGACCCTTCTCAATCCTATCTATGTAATCTGGATCTGTTGCTCTCAAGTGCATATACATCTTTTGTTTCCACATTGGATATTCATCCCTCTTCAGAATAGGGATCCTGGTTCCACCATCACGTCCTCCATTATACGCAATCATGTTAGAGCTGCTTGCTTCGTCGTTGTTGGCCATCTCAGAATCTTGTTAATTGAGTATTTTCAATTAAAGGCTCTGATACCAATTGTTTTCCCAGTGAGATGACCTAGAACTTGTAGAAGGGGGGTTGAATACAAGTTCTCACAACTTTTTTGATTTCTTGTTCTTTTAGAAATTAAACTCTTCTGCGGAATATAAAGAACAAGATCAAAACTTTATAAACAATTGCTTTTATTGATTTAACAATTGATTACAAGTTTTCTAACAATCAAAACAAGCTTTGATCGTCAGCTTCTATTCTGTATATTTAGAGATAATACAACCCTTTCAATTCTCTATGCTATATAGCTTCGTATAGTTCTTCTGTAATTTTATAATTACAGCTTCTAACTAAGTTACCAAAAACCTAGCTTCCTAATTCAAATCAAATACAATCTTTCCAATTGAAAGATTTCTAACAAGTTTCCTTATCAGCTACGTCTTCAATAAAGTCTACGTGTGTATGGAAGACTTTCCTTCTTTGATTTGAACTCTAACTCCATCAGTGATTAAGTCTTCGACTAATCTCCGATAGCTTCTTTAATTAGTCCCTGATCACTTCGAGTAATCTCCGATGCTTTACAACGTGTAATCTCTGATGCTTTACTTCGTGTAATCTCCGATGCTTTGGCTTTAGTCTCTGGTGATGTCAGCTTTTAATCTCCGAGGTATTGTTTTAATCTCTGATGACGTCAGCATTAATCTCTGATTCTTTAGTTACAATCCCCGATGACGTAAGCTTTAATCTCCGATGACCAATCCTTCAATCTCTGATGAACAAAACATTTTAATCTCCGATGAAGGATTCTTCAATCTCCGATGGGCAAAGTCCAATCTCTGATGAACAAAACTTTATTCTCTGATAGACTTTTCCCTTAATCTCCAACAAGCCAAAATCAATCTCCGAAGGACTAATTAATTTAAACAACTTGTTGAACAAACTCAACAAGTATTCCAGCAGTACATACAAAAGAAATGAACCTATCTCTTTATTATAATGACTAATTTACAAACAAGAGATACTACTGCTAGCTACAAAACTAAAGTGTTACAAACCAACACTTTTCTGTACATTTGTATTCCTAAGTATTCTAAAGACAATCATCATCAAATGTTCATAAAACCTAACAATAAATTTGACTAAATTTTATTTACTAATATTTTTAATGTTATACTAATAGTTATAGAAATTTGGGGTGTTACACTCTCACTCACAAGTGAATTGAATTAGAATTAGCTAAGGACCAAGGCAAGTATATACTCACTCTACTTTCTTTCAATTAATATGTATGATTATTCTTTCGATATACGTAATGTATCCAAGATATTATTATGTCAATATTCATGAATCAATTTCTTCATGTTAAGTAACGTATGATCTCTTGATCCGATGTATGTGAAAATGTTGTACTAGAATCAAGCATTCTTTAGGTGGATGCTAGCTATTTAAATTCACTATCATGCCAAGGTAAATCCTATACGGATATAAAAAGACTTAATTTTTTTTCACCCCATACTTGTAAAGTATATCCGTGTGGATAACTAAAGGCTATTGGGATGCATTTGCCTGGCACCCTGGGCCTAGGAATGATAGAGAATGGAAACCGAGGCATCGGTAACCGAACCCTGGCAGATAAAATATTTCTTCTTTGACTATGTATGTCATTATGACGAAGTCAGACGGTGGTCAGACTCACCAGCTAATATATTGTTTGATACTAAGTTCCTAAGAGCACGTGTGCCAAATGGACATGGTTATGAGGCGTATGTGAAATGATTCTTTATTCTTTTAAGGAAAGGGTCAAATCCCTCGTTATCACTTGGGGACCCTGGAATCTAATTTTTTCTCCAAATTATTAAGAGGCGTAGACATTGTTTCCGTCCAGCCTCATAAACACTTAAGCCAATTAATTATCCACTTTCAAATCTCACCCAATACCTAATTTTATACTTGCAAGCGTAAATCACTCATGTTGCTATTAGCTAATGTTTTCCAGGATATGGCGAGAAGGCCGAGCCATCTGATAAAGGCAAAGCGAGGATGGCATGATGAACATTTCCTGATCGCCCTCTTATGGATGACATTCAGGGGAAGGGTGAAGCATGAGGAGATGATTGAAATGTTTAGATTATAAGGCTTGTGTGGGTCCCTTACAGACTTTCGCTGTTAGAATTTTATTTTGGATGAATGTAATGGAGATTACTAATTATTTCTCTTATTTAATGATATGCACGCTTGGATGTATTACTTTTCTTTTGTCAAATCTGATGGTGCCCAAAGTCCAGTATGGGAATTTTGGGGCCACCACATCTGATGTACACCAACCTCATTATTCCATGGACGCCTTAGTAGCTGCTGAACCAAATAGGTGGACCTTAGACGATGTCGTGCCACATGGACTTGCACATATTAAGACTGAGATCCCAGAGCTTTCTGATGTTGACCCTATGTAAGAGGTTGAGGATGATCTAGATGAGAATTTTAGTGATGATGACATAAGTGGATGAGGGGCCAATGATTCCCCTTTGGAACATGAGAGTTCGGGGGAGGTGACCCCAACTCAGGTCGTACCGTCTGTCTCTCCACCTATTATTCCGCCCGATGTTCCTTCCACCTTGCGTTCTAAGTTTAGATGCTCTGTAAGAAAGTCTGTCCCCACAAACTTCCATACTTTTAGTTTCACTATGCTTACTCCTGAGCTAGTTTATGTGCCCCCACTTTCACCAATTCCACCTCCAGCACCAGCACTTGTGGCCCACCTCCAGCACCAGCACTTGTGGCACCTGCTCCAGTTGCAGATGCACTAAATATGGAGCAAAGGCTCTGAAATCAGCTTAGATACTATGAGGCTGACTTATGTGATAAAGAGGTGGCGACTTTTCGTCATACTAGAGAAGTTTGTAGTTGTAGGAGGATGTTGAAACGCTGATGTTTTGCTAAGTGTCATGTCACAGCTCGCTATAGGATGGCAATGTATGTTGCCAATCAGCAAATGTCAATGATGAAAGGACTTGCGTCATTTTTTGAGGCATTGATGGAGGCCTTGATGGCCTATTCAGACTACCAGCTGAGGTTAGATCATGCCTTTGAAGATATTGCTATAACTTGGGTCTAGTCTGGACTCAATGAGGAAGACCTGATCTGAAGATCATGAAGAAATTTTAAGTTGCCTATAGGGCATGTCCTGATTATGTGTATATATGCATACCAGTATGTGAATTAGTTATGATGAGGACTTTTGGAGATGTGTAGGAGACTATTTGGTGAAGGTACATGTTTTGTTAGACTGAATGATGAGGTAATTTTGACTTATAGATGACAGGGTCCTTTTTTGTTATACTGTCTTACCCCCCTAGTTGGAGTAGGCCTATGAGCCGCTCGGGAGAGGGGACTTAGCATGTCTCTAATTTTGTATTATGGTTTAACATGACAACGTATATATAGTTTGACTTACTATCTTGTTTGTCATATTATGATATATATTTAACACATTAAAAATATAACGACATCACATATGCACATTCTCATATCTTTATCCAAGGCATAAATTTCTCAAGTTATGTTAATGTATATGTTTTACAAAGTCTTTCGCTCACAATTGTTTTGAGTTAAAGTCGCAAAGGACCAAGGCAAGTATATACCCACTCTACTTTCTTTCAATTAATACGTATGATATTCTTTCGATATACGTAATGTATCCAAGATGTTATTATGTCAATATTCATAATTCAATTTCTTCAAGTTAAGTAACGTATGATCCTTTGATCCGATGTACGTAAAAATGTTGTACTAGAATCAAGCATTCTTTGGGCGGATGCTAGCTATTCAAATTTGCTAACACGCCAACGTAAATCCTATACGGATAGAAAAAGACTTAATTGTTCTCACCCCAGACCTGTAAAGTATATCCGTGTGGGTAACTAAAGGCTAGTGGGATGCATCTGTCTGACACCCCGGGCCTAGGAATGATAAGGAATGGAAACCAAGGCATCGATAACCGAACCCTCGCAGATAAAAGATTTCTATTTTGATTACATATATCATTATGATGAAGTCAGATGGTGGTCAGGCTAGCCAACTGATATACTATTTGATACGAAGTTCCTAAGGGCACGTGCGCCAA
Source organism: Centella asiatica (assembly GCA_014636745.2). NCBI lineage: Eukaryota > Viridiplantae > Streptophyta > Magnoliopsida > Apiales > Apiaceae > Centella > Centella asiatica. The sequence continues at coordinate 41,210,214 of CM025786.1, forward strand.
ACGGACATGGTTGTAAGGCACATGTGAAATTATTGTTTACTCCTCCCTCGCTATCATTCGGGGACCCTAAAATCTATTTTTCCTCCAAGTTATTAAGAAATGTTGACATTGTTTCTGTCCAACCTCATAAACACTTAAGCCTAATAAATTATCTATCTTTCAAAGCTCACCCAATACTTGAATATATATTTGCGAGTGTGAATTGCTCATGTGGCTATTATCTAATGTTTTATAGAATATGGTGAGAAGGTCGAGCCGTCTGATAAAGGCAAGGAAAGAATAACATGATGAACGTTTCCTGATCGCCCTCTTATTCAGACGATTATTGAAATGTTTAGATTGTACGTTGTGTGTGGGCCCTTCATAGACTTCCGCTATTAGAATTATTTTTTGGATGAATGTAATAGAGATTACTATTTATTTCTCTTATTTAATTATCCTCCAATGGCTTAAACATTAGTAGGTAATCTGTTCATCAGTAGATAAATTATCCTCTGATGGTCGAGCATCGACAGATAATTTCTTCATTAGTGGATACATTATTCTCCAATGACTTAGCATCAACAAATACATCAGAAGATATATTATTCTCCGATGGTCAAGCATCAGCAGATACATCAGCAGATATTTTCTTCATCAGTGGATACATTATCCTCCGATGGCTGAGCATTAGCAAATACATCAATAGATAAATTATCCTCCGATTATCAAGCAACAACAGATATATCAGTAGATAATTTCTTCATCAGTGGATACATTATCCTTCAATGGCTGAGCATCAGCAGATACATCAGTAGATAAATTATCACATGATGGTTAAGCATTAACATGTACATTAGCAGATACAACAGCAGATACATCAGTAGATAATTTCTTCATCAGTGGATACATTATCCTCTGATGGCTAAGCATCAGCTAATAAATTATCATCTAATGGTCAAGCATCAGAATATACATCAACAGATAAATCATTGTCCCAAACTTAGATTTTTGAGAACATCTTATGTTCCCAATACCTAGCAATCAAGCATATTCTTATAGTTTTAAAATTTTACAATACTCAGTTATGTAGAATATCACATATCCAATATGTAGATCAATAAACATGCATCATGTATCAAATATTATAACACATATAATATGAATTAATGTTTCACAAGTAGCTCTGATACCACTGTTGGGGTTTCAGGTATATAAATGCAGCGGAAACAATAAATTAAAACTAATTAAAACCCCAAAAAGGATCAATGTTAAACAAGAAATACAGATTTGTTAGAAGGGTAACGGTTCAAGTTGTAGATTCTAAACAATTTAAGCTGCAGATTCTAAACAATTCAAGTTGCAGATTCTAAACTTTGGCAAAGATTGTGATGAACCACAAGCTCAATCCAACTGAACCAAGCCTTTACTGGTATCCATATGAGCGTGCAACTCAAACAAGGAGATGAATGACTTCCTTTTTGTAGTACTTGTTAGGCTTATAGCATTTGATAATGATGTGTATACTTAGAATATTTAGATTTTCAAATGTAAAGTAGTTGCTGATGTGTAGCAGTCAAGTTTTTGTAACTTGTAGTTTACTCTTTGATTGTTGTAAAATATAATTGTAAAAGAGTAAGTTAAAATGTATTATAAGAGACTATCATAAACTAACTATCAGAGACTAAAGATAAGTTGATGTTAGTCAAGCCTAATAAAAACTAAGAATTAGTCTATCAGAGACTAAGGATTAGCCTATCAGAGACTAAGCATTATGCTATCATAGACTATTTTTGAAGCTGTAAAAGACTAAAGTGAAGGTACTCCCTGATGCAATAAAAAGTTCTAATTCAAATAGAAGATTGATTCAGCATGAACAAAGAAGTTGTTAGGTTTTAGAACATTTGATGATGATTGTCTTTAGATTACTTAGAATACAAATGTATAGAAAGTGTTAATTAGTAACACTGAAGTTTTGTATCTAGTAGTTATCTCTTTGTTTGTAATTCATTCATTCTTTGTAAAGAGATATAAATATTTCTTATTTGTAAGTAACTGCTGGAATGGTGTATCGAAGCTTCAGAAAGTCAAGATGTGTATTTGATCTGTTAGAGTTTGCAAAAAGGCTTATCGGAGACTAGGAGAATTGGTCAGGGACTAAAAAGATTTTATCTGTCGGAGACTAGTTTTGCCTATCAGAGACTAAGACTTAAGTCATCAGAGATTAAGTCTAAAGAACTCGAAGACTAAAACATACGTCATCGGAGACTAAAGTAAAAAAACATCAGAGACTAAGCTGACGTCATCGGAGACTAAGCCTTAACGCGTCAGAGACTAAATAATTCTATCGGAGACTATAGAAGCTGACGTCATCAGGGATTAAATGCACCGGAGACTAGTAATGACGTTACCAGAGACTAAAGATGAAGAACTTGTATTTAACCCCCCTTATACAAGTTATAGGTTGTCTAACTGGGACAACAAGTGGTATCAGAGCTTAATTGATTTAACTTAAATCAAAAGATCCAAAGATGGCCAACGATGAAGGAAACACTCCAACCTAATGAACTATGATGGGAATCGAGATGGAAGAACCAGAATTCTAGTACTAAAAAGAAGGGAATATACTATCAAGAAACAAAAGAAGTATGTGAAGCCCCAAACTTTTGTAACCATTATTATAATATTAGGACTATTAATAAATAAATTTTGGTCAAATTTATAAGCGTGATCATTTATTCCTTCATGAATACCAAAAGAAACGAATTTTAGTCTAAGATTTTATCCTAATAAAAATTTATGTAGTAATATAAATTATTACTACCATGGTTACAAAGAGAGGATATTAATCTTTCATGATGAATAAGCATTACAGATGTTGAAATTCTTCTCGATGAGTAAGAATTTTGAATGCTAAGTCATTAGTAGTGTGGTGTACTACCACTTGACACCTATTAGTAACTCATACTTATATGTAAATGTAATGATTATGTAATTGTTAGCATATTAAGTAGTTTAATAAATTTCAAGTCCAATCCTAATCTACAGTGAGAAATATCTCACATTAGATATTTTGATTTCTCCTAGCTCTCCTATATAAAGAGGACCTGTGACGACCCCAAAATCCCTTAATGGATCAGGGTTTCGTCAAAAGAAGGAAAAGATAACCATACATCCAAACATAGCATAAATACTGGATAAGAACAGTATTAGAAAGTTACTACAACCCGAGAATAATACAATTACAGCGGAAACTAATACATCATCTTTAATTACAAACCAAAATCAACGCTACTTCTAATATCTTGCTCCCTTCCTTCATATCTTCCTTCCTTCCTCAGTCTAATCAAAAGAGTACATAACTTAGTAGTTTATCATCTTTGCTTTCTCCTTATCAGAGGGTTCCGCCTTAGCGTGCTGTCCTGCAAGACATTAAAATTCAACATGGGTGAGCGATTTACGCCCAGCAAGTATATACACATCGAAGAAGTATATAAACAATTTAAAGGAATGTATCTGGAACATCGAATGAAATTCAAATCTGTTTGTGAGGCTTGGTGAAACAATGCCAAGGCCTCAGAAACCTTCAAAAATCATTGAGGATCCACTGATGATACACAACATGAGATCCTCCTTGAAGAAAGACAGGTATACACCTGAGCATAACTTTCTCAAAATATCCATCGGGGGCTAAACCCGTGGATCTGCTAACCATACAGTACATAGCTGGCCAAACTGGACTGCATGATCCCTCTTGTGTGGACTACGTAGTCACTTAGCATTCCTCTAGGTCCGGTGAAGAACACATCATCACCTTTCCTTTCCTCTTGCCAACCATGTGGCATAACCCATTAAGGGACATCATTCTCATTCATTTGCACAGATATAAGATTGTAACATAGTTGATATTCAAAGCTCATTTATATCCATGCATCATCATTCATATCATGCTAGCGGAATTTAAAGCATAGCATGCTCTTTCATAAAAGAAAAAAAAAACAATTGAAACATAATTCAAGCCTTGCACGCATATCGAATCGAATGATAATGCGTTAACTGAAATAAACATCAGATTGAATGTATATCTTTGCATCAACTTGCAATTAAACATAAGATTGTGAATATACTTGCCTCAGTCATTTGCTCACAACAAATTCAATTTACTTGAGAGGTAAAAATTCTGTAAAATATACATATCCCAAAATAAATTTAGTACTTAGGTTAAAATATGAGAGAAAGTGCATATGTGATGTCCTTAAACTTTTAAGGTTTCCAAAACTGTTTAGGGTGAATACATAATTAAACATCATAAATAATTTTAAGAAAAATCATGTTTTATAGTTTTTAAGGCAGACTGCGCGTCAGGGGGAAATCTACTACGCCAGGGAATAATCATTCATCGGGGTTTGACTGACCATCAGTGGGCAAACTACTCATCAGGGGATATTTTGCCCGTCAGGGGATGTTTCGCCCGTCAGGGGATGGTTTCCCCACCATCAGGGTCTCCTTCTCTCGCCAGGGAAAAGTCATCAGAGGATGACTTATCGACCGTCAGGGTATCTCTTACCCGTCAGGGGAAGATCTCTCGGCCATCAGGGGATAGCCGTCGACCATCAGGGTATGTTTTAGTCACCACAAAACTCATTAGGGACTAACATACTTGCCCGTCAGGGACTAACATACTTGCCCATCAGGGACTACTGATGATGTCATCAGAGACTAACATATCTGTCCACCAGAGACTAGTAATTTCCTCTATCGGAGACTAAGAAATCTCCTCCATCAGAGACTAAGAAATGTCATCACCAGGGACTAGCAACTCATCAGGGACTGATGACGTCATCTTAATTCTGTCGGAGACTAAGAGTGACGTCATCGGAGACTAACTTCTCATCAGAGACTAATGACATCATCAGGGACTAAACTTTAGCCTGTCAGGGACTAAAGCTAACGTCATCGGAGACTAACTTCTCATCAGAGACTAATGACGTCATCTTAACTCATCGGGGACTAATGATGACATCATCAGAGATTAACTCATCTCATCAGAGACTAATGACGTCATCTTAACTCATCGAGGACTAATGATGACATCATCAGAGACTAACTCATCTCATCAGAGACTAACTTAAAGTCTCTCAGAGACTATTTTACAAGGTCAGAGACTAATTCAAACCCGTCAGAGACTAGGTTAAGGCATGTCTCAGATACAGGGTCGTCTTCCTCACTACTCCATGGGTGGTGCTCTCAACCAAAACCATACTTAGGTCAAAACTCATCATTCCCTCAGTGATACGTAACATTTCTTATTGTTTGCAAGCCATCCTAGACACGGTTTAGGGTTCAAACTCAGGTTAAAGAATACTCAAGCATGGAGTTGCAATTACTGACAAAAGCATGTTTGGTAATTAAAGGTCTGTCTACCAGGTGGTTGTCAACAATATTACACCCATCATAGACAACTTTTGAAATAAATGACATTAACTCCGGTGTTAAAATATGCATTAAGTCATACTTTTGGAAATAAATGAACAAGGTATTAAATGTGGTACGTATGACCGAACAGAAGTATAAGAAATAGAGCAGGACTTTAATGAAATGCTCATACCTCTTTGATGGCAAGAAGAGTTAAAAGCTCTAGTTCTTCTTCCAAAAAGGACAGTTGTTTAGAGAATAAGTTGGGATTTGGTGGCACACAGTATGGAAGTTTATGAAAGTAGGGCAAGGGTGGTATCAACGTGATATATATATAACACCTGATTAGCAACAAGGGCCGTCAGATTTATTTAATCTAAGCCGTTGGCTATGAAAAGAAAAGAAGTGACTGATGAGAAAAAGGTTGGTTGCAACGGCTGCTAGTACTCATCGGTCGTTTATCATAGCCCACTCTATGGTACAGATGGAGGTGATGTACATTAAATGCTATTGTCTCCCCGCATTAGGTTTTTAAAATAAAACGGGTACTGTAGCAAATCTTGTTCACACTTGGGGAGCCCCTTTTTCCCGCGTGAACACACCCTCACACAAAACAAATCTTGAATGCAATTCCCTTTTAAAAACTTGAGCTTTAAAATACATTTAAAATCTTTTGGACATCACATTGCCATTGAATTTTTTTATAAGAAAGTATAATTTCATTATTTATAACCAATAAGGAAATAAACCTTCATGCAGAAAATAAAATAAATCTCATAATCAAAATTCCATTGAGATTTTCGGTTTCTCACAGGACCTTTGTCATACTACTACTCGTCTTTAAATACTCTCACCACAAAATAAGTTATTAAAACTTGTGTACTTACTAGAAGCTCCTGAGCATCGATGGACGTGTATTCGCTTTTTTGGTCGGCCGTGTTTCTGCTGTGTGACTCCTCCCAAAACTTGAACTGATGTAGCTCCTCTCCATCACTCTGGTGAATCACCTAGCTATAATGCTGATATCAACAGACAGCTAGTCCTGTGAGATACGAGCAAAGCACTCCTGGCGAGTTTGCTTTCTGCAGTAAAGCCCGTAAACTCTGAAGAACTCCGCACATCACAATACTTTCTCCCGCAGTGATGCACTCTCAAGCAACTAACAAAAAATACACAAGCTATAATCAAATCATCTAAGCAACAATTAAAACATATTATTACAACTAAAAGT
>CM025786.1:41216938-41232140 GCA_014636745.2 Centella asiatica
ACTGATAAACAACTTGCAGATATTTTTACAAAACCTTTGGATGAATCTACATTTAACAGACTAGTTTCTGAACTAGGAATGTTGAATTATGGTTCTAAAAATTAAAGTTTTAACTTTCAAGTTGTTTAACAGTTGCATGAAGCTAGAATAATTAATTCTGGAAAAAGAAGCTGTTTTAACTAAACAGATTTTAGAAGCTAGAATTAAATTTCTGGGTTGTAGCTATTTTTAATTAAACAGATTTTTGATGCAGCTAGAATAATTAATTCTAAAAAAAAAAAAAAAAGAAGCTGTTTTAAATTTGATAAAACAGAAAAATGTAGCTAATAATCATTAATATGATTGTTGGAAAAGTTTTTCAAAGATAAAACTGAAGCAGGGATTAATTCCCTGAGAAAAAGAGTGATAAGAGATTAAGGACTTATTCCCCGATGTGTAGTTTAACTAATCCCCGATCGGTTAAAATTACTTCATCGGAGACTCGATTAATCCCCAATGAGTAGTTTAACTAATCCCCGGTCTGTTAAAATTACTTCATCGGAGACTCGATTATTCCCCGATGTGTATTTTAATTAATCCCCGATAGATCAAAATTACAACATCGGAGAATGTCCTAATCCCCGATGCGTACATTTATAACATCGGAGACTATCTTAGTCCCTGATGAGTTATTTCATCGGAGACTCGACTAATCCCCGATGCGTTCATTTATAACATCAGAGATTATCTTAGTCCCCGATGAGTAATTACTACATCGGAGACTAATCGGGTCAATCTCTTATCACACGGGTTAATCAGAGATAAGGGCAATCTCTGAAAGAGGGTAAATTGGCAGTTACCCATGATCCTTGAATAGCAAACGTCTCTCATACCTTAATAAAAGTAACTTCAAACACGTTTGTATTCATAATTATCAAACTCTACAATTTGATTTCTCTCAAAAACTCTGCGATTTAACCTTTTTTTGAGTTTTCTTCATTAAGATTACAAATCTCTTCAATGGCGGCAAAAACAGTGTGCTTCAAGTTTGGTGAGTTCGATTTTATCAAAACTAACCATGCAGGGGTGGCTGATAAATATGATTTCGAAGCAAAATACTACCCCTTTGTGGATTTCCTCAAGAACTCTCCACTACAATACGCCATTTATGAAGCTCCCATCCAAGCTGCAGAAGTAATATCAACCATGTGGAGCACTGCGACAATCACTGATGAAAGTGATGACTCTCCACAGGTAAGTTTCAGGTATGAAAACACAGACTATTCTATTACTCATACCACGGTTAATAATGCACTTCACTTACCCATAAGGGAAAACTATGACCCCCTTGCCTCTGATGAAGAACTTATAGGTATGTTTAAAGACTTAAACTATAATACTGATATAAGTTCTGTAGGGACCATCACACGCCCCCATCTTAGGCCAGAGTGGTCATTGTTCTTTGACATTATAACCAAATCCTTTACTTCAAAATGCAGTGGATATGATGCCATCACCACTATTTCACAACAAATTGCATATAGTGTGTTGTATGATAGGCATATAAATTTAGGGCTTTTGATATTGCAAAACTTGATGGACAAACTTAAAACTGGCAACAAAACTAAAATTTATTATGCTAGGTTTTTAATGATGATTGCAAATCACTTAATACTTAACATTAATATTGCTAGTATGCAAGTTGTGCCTACTGTTTTGCAGACAAAAAGAGTAATTAGTGATTTGAAGAAGTATGAGGCAAAGGTAAACGTACCTCTATTCTATCCTACTGTCATGAGAAACTTTCTCATTGACACTCTTCTAACCTCATATTCTTTGGAATTCTTTGGGGATACCACACAAACACAAATTAATCCCCCAACAACTTCTCAATCACAATCCAAAGCCCCCTCCACAGTCTCCCAACAGACTATGGTTGCATATACTAGAAAAGCCAAAAAGCTCCCAATAAAAAGAAAAATAATTGAGGGAGTAAGTGAGGCTGAGGGAGAACAAGAAGCTGAGGTGGCACCTCAGAGAAAGAAGAGACTTGTCACCCTTAGACAAAAGCAATCCATTGCTTCCCAAAAGGCAATGGAGGTTATAAGGAAAGACATTAATCTGTCATTGTCCTCCCAAAAGGATATTGACATTGAAGATAGTCCTCAACCAGGGACACCTGTTACAGAGTCTGCACAAACTCTTGGTCACAGCCAAGAGGAACCAAATAGAGAGAATACAAAAGAAAAGAGTGACACAAGGAGTGCACACACAGAGTCTCCAATTGATGTTCCTCAATTTTTAATCTCTGAGGAACAGCCAACACTCCCTACTGTACATTCTTCTCCTTTTTCTTCCATTCTTGATTCTTTTGATACACCAATAATTGATTCTCTTGATTTTACCCAAGAGGAGCCAATAATCGAGACCAGCTCTCACATATCTTCCATGGATAGATCCCTAGCCCAAGATAAACAAAGGGAACCCCCTATCCATGCTGTCACAAGTACTTCTCAACCCCTCATTTCTGTAGGAATGAGTGCATCTTCCCAAAAGAGTGAGGATGAGAGAATAATTAGTGAGAGTCAGACTCCTGATCTGGAAAAAGGAGAGAATATTAATATACAAGAGAGTCAAGCTTTAGAAAGCTTGGAAAAAGGAGAGATAGCGAAGCTGGGTGCCCAACCCCAGGCAAAAGGAGAGGGTGTGAGCAAGGATGAGATCCTTGAACAAAATAAACGAGAGAAATTTTCAGCAGGTGTCTTTTTACAACCTGCTGAAACCAGCTCCACGAAGCTCCGGTTTCTGCTGCTCCCTTCACCAATATCCAAACAGCAGTACCCGAGAACAGTCCAAGCACAGGGGATGCAGCCTTACATGTCATAGCTGAAATGACAAATGCTGATTTTGAAGAGTTATATGGTCTACAACAAAGACAAGATCATATTTCTGCATTAAAAACAACGCTTGCAGATGAAACTGTGCCTGAAGAAGCTCCAGCAGTCAATGTTGATGAATGGTTGGATGCAACCTATTCCAACACGTTGGAGGAAGCTGCCGCACATCTCAGGCAGGATTATGTGACCAATATTGGGTCCACTGCAACTGCACCTACACTTATCGATGTTCTTGAAGAGGTAACCAGGGTGGACAAGAAACATACAAAGTTTCACCACTTCCTGGTTACTGGAATAAATGGTGCAGTGCAGCAAATGAAGGAGATGATGGAGTTGGAGACAGACAAGATTAGAAGATGCTATGAAGGTCACTTGCCAAGGAGGACTGTCACTGCCATTGATACCCTTATCAAAGATAAGTCCAAAACTGCCACTCGCCTTCAAGCCCTCGAAGACAACATCCAACTCCTGATCCAAAAGCAAGATAGAATGGAACAGCTGCTGCTACAGGCAATTCCTACCTTGGCCACCTCCTCTAAACCCCAAGATGTTGATGTCAAAAAGGGGGAGAGTGGTCCATCATCCAAACCTGTACATACATTCAAGAAAGGTCCTGTCCTTGATGCTGAATTACAAGCATACATGGACAGAATCCTCAAGAAACATGTTGATCTTGAAGCAGCCAATCTTGCAACAACAACAACAACAACAACTACATCAACTGTTCCAGCAACAACAACACTTCCAGCAACAACAGCGGCTTCTCCTTTTTCCTCTGCACAAGCCCCCAAACCAAAAGACAAAGGCAAGGGAGTCATGGTTGAGCAACCAAAGAAGCAAATCTCCACTCAACTAGGACAACCTAAGCTACTGGGGGATGCCATGAAGACTGCTCACTTTCCTACTCCTATTGAAATTGAAGTGGAAGGGAAAGTTGAGTTAGTCAATCCTCGTGATCAAAGATTAATAGATTCTGATGCATTATTAGCTCAGAAACTTCAAGAGGAGGAGGACATGGCAGTAGCAAGGGAGGAGGAGGAGGCAAAGAAGAAGATCTCCACAAGAAGATCAAATGCACAGAAAGCAGCTGCAACCAAGAAGAAAAATAAAGAGATGCAAGAGGCTGAAAGAAGATCAAAGAGAAGAACTTTGGTTCAGGAATCTACTAAGAAACCTGAGATCAAAGTACCAACCAAGAAGCCTATCTCTCAAGACCCTCCAAGGTCAACCGAGACTGCCTTGGTGGCTGTGAGTGGACCAACAAAGCCACAAACAGTTTCATCAAAGAAGTCTTACAAGGTTGAAATGGCTAGCACTGAAGAAATAATAACGGCCCTGAAGAAAAGTACAAGAAGGATTGAACTGATAAAGGGTAAGAACAACAAAGAGCTACTTCATGTCTTTTTGACAGATGGAGAGTCTTTGAAGTTTGAGAAGCCAGCCTTGGAGGGACAAAAGAAAGAAGATTTGGAATGGTTGCTGACTGTAGTGCTTGAGACTTCTGATTTAAACATAAAATTTCGAAGCCAGATTCAGAAGGTGATGAAGATAGAGCATAAGGTGAATTCAGAACCAGAAGCTAAATCTAAACCTTTGGGATTATGGTATGAAACTTTTCATGGGGAGAGAATTTTCTTCAACTACAACAAGGACATCAATAGTGTCAGCGAGAGGCATATTGAAGGATTTCTTGCATTACTCAAAGATGTTGTTGAAGAAACTGAGCTTGTATTAAAGAACCTGTTGAAAAATAGGCTGGAGTTTCTGAGAAGGAATAGAAAGGAAAGAATGGAACAGTTGAAGAAAAGATAAGGTAAAAATGTTGTGTTGGAGTTGTGAGTTGAAGTTGAAGCCAGACATAGTCTTGGGTAGCCAGAGTTACTCTTGGAGCAGCTGAATGTATTATTCAGTGTAGCCAAGGTTTGTTTAAATCTTGGAGAAGCTGGGTAAATTATCCAGGGGGAGAGAAGCTGAATGATAGATCAAAGATCTTGAATTCAGGTACATTTGTAATTTTATTATTCTTTATTCTTTTTCTAAGTAAATTTTGATAGTTGAGTTTTGACATCATCATCAACCTTGAAATTATGCTTATCATTCTGATATTCATAATTAGGGGGAGATTGTTAGGTTTTATGAACATTTGATGATGATTGTCTTTAGAATACTTAGGAATACAAATGTACAGAAAAGTGTTGGTTTGTAACACTTTAGTTTTGTAGCTAGCAGTAGTATCTCTTGTTTGTAAATTAGTCATTATAATAAAGAGATAGGTTCATTTCTTTTGTATGTACTGCTGGAATACTTGTTGAGTTTGTTCAACAAGTTGTTTAAATTAATTAGTCCTTCGGAGATTGATTTTGGCTTGTCGGAGATTAAGGGAAAAGTCTATCAGAGAATAAAGTTTTGTTCATCAGAGATTGGACTTTGCCCATCGGAGATTGAAGAATCCTTCATCGGAGATTAAAATGTTTTGTTCATCGGAGATTGAAGGATTGGTCATCGGAGATTAAAGCTTACGTCATCGGGGATTGTAACTAAAGAGTCAGAGATTAATGCTGACGTCATCAGAGATTAAAAGAATACCTCGGAGATTAAAAGCTGACATCACCAGAGACTAAAGCCAAAGCATCGGAGATTACACGAAGTAAAGCATCAGAGATTACACGTTGTAAAGCATCGGAGATTACTCGAAGTGATCAGGGACTAATTAAAGAAGCTATCGGAGATTAGTCGAAGACTTAATCACTGATGGAGTTAGAGTTCAAATCAAAGAAGGAAAGTCTTCCATACACACGTAGACTTTATTGAAGACGTAGCTGATAAGGAAACTTGTTAGAAATCTTTCAATTGGAAAGATTGTATTTGATTTAAATTAGGAAGCTAGGTTTTTGGTAACTTAGTTAGAAGCTGTAATTATAAAATTACAGAAGAACTATACAAAGCTATATAGCATAGAGAATTGAAAGGGTTGTATTATCTCTAAATATACAGAATAGAAGCTGACGATCAAAGCTTGTTTTGATTGTTAGAAAACTTGTAATCAATTGTTAAATCAATAAAAGCAATTGTTTATAAAGTTTTGATCTTGTTCTTTATATTCCGCAGAAGAGTTTAATTTCTAAAAGAACAAGAAATCAAAAAAGTTGTGAGAACTTGTATTCAACCCCCCTTCTACAAGTTCTAGGTCATCTCACTGGGAAAACATTTATTTATGAGCATGAGCAATTATTTCTTTATAAATACCAAAAGAAATAAGTTTTTGTGTTAGATATTATCTAGATTAAATTATGTAATAGTAATATAATTTACTATTACTATCGTTATGCGAAAGAAGGCTGAATATGTTACCCCGTATGATGAAGCATTACAGATGTTGAAATCCTTCTTGATGAGTAAGCATTTCAATAGATGAGTCATTAGTAGTAGGTACTACCATTTGACACCTATTAATAACTTATCCTTACGTGTAAATATAACAATTATGTAATTGTTAGTATATTTTAGTAGTTTAGTAAATTTCATGTCCGATGTTAATCTTAAGCGAGAAATATCTCACATCAGATATTTTGACTCCCCTTGACTCTCCTATAAATAAAAGGACCCTTGCCTGCTACTACTCATTCTTAAACACTCTCACTTCAAAATAATATCTCTTCAGCATATACTACAAAAGTAGAAGCTTGCAAGGTTATTTTTAAAAAAGCTTTTAGCAAGTTATTTATTTTAACTATTAGATCATTTAAAGAAGAGGTTGCATGAAACATAGAATAACCTAGACGTAATCTTTTCCCGATAATTTTCTCATAAAAGATCAACTGCATAGGTAATCTCTGTTCAAGAAAAAATTCTATAACTTTACCATCCTTTATATCTTGAAAAGATTATATTTTGTCTTTTTAATATTCATGAAAGGTAAAACAAATATATGTTTATATATCAGAAGATAAATATCCACTGATGAGTTCTTCTAGTTATCGGAGGATAATTTAGTCTCTGATGAATAAAATTTGTTAGTCTCCAATGAATAACTTATTCGCTGATGAGTTTGGCGACAACCAAGTGAGTTTGGCGGTTGTTAAATAGATTACCAACAAGTTTGGTGATGAACAAATTCACCCCCTGATGACCGAAAGTCAATCCCTAATAGTTATCCTTTGACTGGTAATTTATCCCCCGACGAGCAATTTATCCCCTGATGGTAAATATCCACTGATGAGTAAAATATCCCTTGTCAGCTATCCCTTGATGGATGTATGTTATCCCCTAATGGGTGTGATAGCGTAAAGCTTATCCCCTAGCAAATATAGTTCATCCCTTGATGCCGAGTTAGCATGATTTAAATATTATAACCTTATTACATAACTATAGTTCTAATTTCTTTAATCCTTTATGAATAATAAAACAGATCTCGTACGAAACACTTAGACCTATTGTATGTTGTCACCCCGGACAAGGCAAGTAATATGTTTGTTATTTCTTACAACATATATATCTGTCGTTCCATGATTTTATAAGTGATGTGTTTATCAGTCTTCCAAACGTATAACTCAATCGTTCTGTTATAAGTGATTTTCTTGCAAATGATATGCTTACTATTCTTCAGCATATAAGAGCTGTTTATACAGGCATACATGTGTTAAGATGCTTATTGCAATTAGACGTTGATCCATTAACTAAATCAGCGTTAAAACATGTCATGCATATACTTGAGCTTTCTTTATACATATATATAATTGTTCCGTATGCGTATTGATAGAGAATAAAGGTTACTTATTTAAACTTGAACTAAAACTTATTTTTAAATTCTTGACTACTTCTAACTAGCTTACAAGAATTTTATCTGTTTCCATGTGTATAACTTCTACAAGGTTAGCTATGTGAATGCCTTGTGACCCTCGGTGCAAAATTACAAGGGTGCTGTGTGATCGCCTTGATAATCTTCACTGAGGCGTCAAAATTTACTTACCTTAATGTTCTTTACAAGGCTAGCTGTATAAATAACTTGTGTCCCTTAGTGCAAAATTACGAGGATGTTGTGTGATCGCCTTGGTAATCTTCACTGGGAAGTCGAGACCCTCTCTGAGATGAGATTACAAGGATGTTGTGTGATCGCCTTGTAATTCCCACTGAGGTGTTGAGATCTATCCACTTTATATAAGCATGAGAATGTACATGTAATTAAATCTACTGAATGACATACATATGTACATAGCAGACCACATTGAGATAGCCCTAGCCAGCTATTGTCAAGTGGGTAGAGATATTCTCAGTAGGCCATAGTGCTGAACAGAGTTAAGGCGATCAAGTAAGTCATTGTACTGAAAGACATCAAGAGAGAGCTTATGTGGATTCCTTCTTATTGCTTCATTTCTAATTTCTTCATTTCAAAAGCATTATATTGCCAACCTTTCTTCTATCTAAAAGTATGGATTCTCCCCACATAAAAACTATTGATAATTCAAATTAATTTCAACTCCATATTTATTTCAATTGTCTTATATTATATTACTTGTTGAGCTTTAGTCGCTCATACTTGCTTGATTCTCTTTTAATTAAACCCGAGAAAGGAGAAAATTCCAAGGATAAGGAAAGGTCGTGTCAGTACCTGTAATACCCCAAATATAGGTAAGTACTATTATAATATTAAAGCTGTTAACAAATAAATTTTGGTCAAATTTAATTGTGCGTACAAGAAATTATTTTTTTAAATACTAAACAAAAATAATTTTTAGTCTTATCCGAATTAATTTATGTATAAAATTACTACTTTTCTTTTTGTTAAGTTTTTGTATGAGATAGTACTGGAGCTAACTTATTTGATAGTAATACGAATTGTTGTTATTTGATATTACTCCGTAATGGGTAAGCATTACAGGTGTCGAAATTCTCTACAATAAGTAAGCATTGCAAGAGCTGAGTCATCATTACTAGTTTATACCACCATTTGACACCTTTTTAGTG
This sequence comes from Centella asiatica, assembly GCA_014636745.2. Classification (NCBI taxonomy): domain Eukaryota; kingdom Viridiplantae; phylum Streptophyta; class Magnoliopsida; order Apiales; family Apiaceae; genus Centella; species Centella asiatica. Next base: position 41,225,779 of record CM025786.1, read on the forward strand.
ACTCATACTTACGTGTAACCGTAATTGTTAACCTATTGTAGTAATTTAGTAGATTTTAGGTCCGATGTGAGAAATATCTTAGATATTTTCAATTCCAAAGCGCCTATATAAGGAGACCTCTGCTACTCATTTTCCTCACAACACTCTCTTAAACACATAAACTCCTTAAACCCACAATAATATTACATCGCTTGTTCTGCAGTATCAGAAGCTTACCATGTAAATATTAAGAACTTTTATCAAGTTATTCATTATTCAGTCATTTAGCTTGAATAAAAACTTGCATGAAAACTTAGATTATGTTATACCTATAGAGATAAACCATGTAGATAATCTCTATCCTCTTAGAAATATTTTGAATAATTGTTAGTCTCTGATGACTAAGCTGATAGTCTCTGATGACTAAAGATGTTAGTCCCTGATGGGCAAAACATGTTAGTCTCTGATGAATAAAATGTTACTCTCCGATGAATAACTTATCCACTGATGGATTATTTTGTATATCGGAGGATAACTTAGTCTCCGATGAGCAATTATGTTAGTCTCCGATGAGTAACCTAATACTAGTCTCTGAGAAGTTTGGCGCTAGCTTATTGAGTTTGGTTCTGAACAAACCATCCCCTGATAGCCAAATTTGGCGATAGTCAAGTTTAATGCCAACGAGCTTGACAATGACCAAATCATCCCCTGATGAGTAGTCAAACCCTGATGGATGGTTATCCCCTGACGGCCTATGCATTCCCTGACGAGTAGTTATCCACTGATAAATAAAATATCCCCTAACAGTTATCCCCTGATGGTTGTAAGCATCCCCTGATGACACTACAAAAAAATTTGCTATCCCCTGATGGCTGTAAGTATTCCCTGATGACTATAAGCTATCCCCTGATGGCATTAAGTATTCCCTGATGACTATAAGTTATCCCCTGATGGTTGTACCCTGATAACACAAAGCTTATCCCCTGACGCAGATTTAGCACGACTTAAATAATATAACTTTATTACTTGAGCATGCTATAGTAGTTCTAATTTATGTTAATCATTTATGATTCATAAAACAGATTTTGCAGACCTATCTTCCGTTATCACCCCGGTCAAGGCAAGTAATGTATTTATTATTATTCTTTCTACATATAACTTAGTTGTTCAAAGTTATACATAAATTATTTCCAAGCGATATATTTATCATCCTTTCAATATATCACACAATTATTTATACAGATATAAAGGTAAGCATAATGTATATCTCAAATTAAACACATGATCAATTAATTTGATCTATGTCAAGCTATGGCATATGCTTAAACCTTTCTTCTTACGTATACATAACTGTTTTGTATGTGTACTGATAGAGAATTATTTGTTCAACTGAAGCTAATATCATTTGGAGAAATGCTTGATTTTAATATCATGTTTTCAAGTATTTATCTGTTTTATGTCAATACATGACATCTTAAGTTATTCAATTCAGCTTATAAGGGTAATAAATACCTTGTGACATTCATTGAGACTACAAGGGTGTTGTGTGATCGCCATGGACAGTCCCCTAAGGTGTTACGACCCTCACTGAGATTACAAGGATGATATATAATCACCTTGGTAAATTTCATTAAGGTGTCGACATCTATCCACTATCTCTACAAGGGAAACAACTCGGATAATGAGAATGAGATACTCTATTCTGCTGGGCCCTTGTGTATATATCTATGAGTAGGGGAATCAACTCGGATAATGAGAATGTGATACTCTATTCTGCCGGGCCCACGAGAATGTAGATGTAGTTAAGTCTACAAAATGTCATACGTATGTACATAGTAGACCACAATGAAATAGCATTGGCCCGTTATTGTCATGTGGTAAATGATATTCTCAGTAGGCCCTTGTGCTGAGCAGAATTGACGATCAACTAAGTCATAGTGCTGAAAGACGTCATTGAGAGAGATGTTCAAGTAAGTCATACTACTGAAAGGCATCCAACAGTTATGTGGATATTCCTTATTTTCTTGATTACAGGGGCATGATATTGCCAATATTTTGAAAATATGAATTCTCCCCATTTGAATCCAATAGATGAGATTTTAATATTTTTATGTTATTTTGAAAATAGTATCTTGAACAACTAGAATTATTATAATTATTATATTACTTGATGGGCTTTGGTTGTTCATACTTGCTTGATTCTCTTTCAGTTCAACCCAAGAAAGAAGAAGATTCAAAGGGTAAAGAAAACTCATATCAGTACCAATAGGTTTCACGGTTCAAGGCTCATAAATAGGATTTTTGGTTGGTCTGACCTTATTTTGTTTTTAAGAAGAAAATAAGTTATTTCCGCTGCTAAGAACTTTCAAGATAACGTTTGTAATAGTTACTGTATGCTTCACTTTCAATTATTAACGCAAAGAAAAGAGTTTTTTGTGTAATAGCTCTTTGGAATTTCCTGTTGGCAACCTAGTTTTCTTCCAAGAGCCTATGTCACAGCAGCCAATATTAAACTGATGACACTGGTTTATGGTTAGGAAAAATCGGGGCTATCACAGTACCAGTAGGTTTTGGCTATTCGGGGCTCATAAATATGATTTTCAGTTTGGTTTGATCTTACTTTTGAGAAAGGTTATGTTATTCCGCTACTAAAATAATGTTTATAATAATCACTAAGTGTACTCTGTCTTAAATATTAATATGAAGGAAAGTGATTTTGTGTGTTAGCCCTTTTGTACGCCCATTGACGACTCAATTTTCCACTAAGGACCAAGATCTCAATAGTTAATATTAAACTAATGACACTGGTCTCTTGTCGGGAAAATTGGGGTTGTCACAGCTTGGTATCAGAGTTGTTGTCCCAGTAAGATAGGCTAGAACTTGTAGAGGGGGGGAGGGGGGTTGAATACAAGTTCTTGAAACCTTTTTGAATTCTTGTTCGTCAAAGTATTAAAACTTACAGAAAATAAAGAACAAAAATGAAAACAAACTTTTAAACAATTGTTTTTATTTATTACAAATTCTAATAATCACAGATTGATTGTCAGCTTCAATCTCTGTACTGTATGTATACAAATCTATATAATCATACAGTTTCTAATACAACTCTATAAAATTAATTACAGCTTTCGAATCTGAATCGGAATTCAGCTTCTAATCCTATTCAACATAGGTTTTCTATATAGAATTGGAATAAGTTTTTTCTCCTTTTTTTTTTTTTTCTTTTTTTTCAACCAGCTTCGTCTTTAATATATCTTCAATGTCCATGTCAAAGGCAACTTCTAATTCAAATAGAATTCTGTACTGCATCAGAGAGTAGTTTGCACTTTAGTCTCTAACTGCTTCAACTTTAGTCTCTAGTCAATTATGTTTAGTCCCCGTCAACTTAAACTTAGTCTACGATGCTTTAATCTTAGTCTCCGATGGCTTATGCTTAGTCTCTGATGACTTAAGACTAGTCTCCGATGGCTTACGCTTAGTCTCTGATGACTTAAGACTAGTCTCCGATGGCTTACGCTTAGTCTCTAATGACTTAAGATTAGTCTCCGATGGCTTACGCTTAGTCTCCGATGGCTTACACTTAGTCTCTGATGACTTAAGATTAGTCTCCGATGCTTTACGTTGTAGTACGTCTCTGATAAGCTTTTGCCTTAGTCTCTGATAGACTAAACATAATCTCCGATTTGTTGAAATCTTTGATGCAGTTCTGGTAGTCTCTTATAATACAAATTAACTTACTCTCATATAAAAATAAATTACATAAATCAGAGAGTAAACTACCAGCTACAAAATTCAAATGCTATTAACTAGCACTAACTATACATTTGTATTTTTTGTTGATTTTGTACAATTTTGGTTTTGACATCATCATCAGTGCATCAAGTAGATTTATGGTTATCATATTGATAATCATAAATAGGGGGAGATTGTTAGGTACAATTGTTGATGATGTTGATTAGAGTTTTTGGTTGTGCTGTAAATACTTAAGGTGTTCTATAAATCTTACTATATCTGCACAAGTTTTGCATCCACTGATGATCAATTTAGTCATCAGTGGATGAACTGCACTACACTATAGAAGTCATCAATGAAAACATCTCCTGGTAAGGAAACTAAACAGAAATCTATTCCTATTCACTACACTTTCACATGGACTGAGATATTATTGAAGACGTAGTTGGTAAGGAAACTAACCAAAAATCTATTCCTATTCAAAAAAGAAAGGTTGTGTTCGATTCGAATAAGGAAGCTGAATCATTATTGATTTAGAATTGGTAACTGAATTAATTACAATTCAGCTTAGGAAGCTGTAATTAGGTTTACAGAGTTGTAACAGAAGTTGTATGTTTTGATAGTTTATCATAGATATACAATACAAAAAAAAAACGAAGCTAACGATCATATTGTTGTGATTGTTAGAATTTGTAATCAATTGTTAAAATCAATAAAAGCAATTGTTTATAAATTTGTTCTTGTTCTTTATATTCCGCAAGTAATAATTAATTTCTTAAAGAACAAGAAATCAGAGAACTTGCATTCAACCCCCCCTTCTACAAGTTCTCGGCTATCTCACTGGGAAAACAATTGGTATCAGAGCAGGTTTATTGATTTAACTCAATTAATACGATCCAAAGATGGCTAACTACGAAGGAAGCAGCTCTAGCATAATGGCTTATGCAGGAAGTCGTGACGGTGGAACCAGGATTCCAATTCTGATACGAGAAGAATATCCTATATGGAAACAAAAAATGTACATGCACTTGAGAGCAATAGATCCTGATTATATTACAAGGATTGAAAAGAGTCCTTATCTACCCAGGAAATTTGTTCCTGCTAAAACTGTTGAAGGATCCGTTGTTGCTGAACACTTTGAACTTGCTTCTGAAAGTGACTATACAAACGAAGACAACTTACAAGTGTTAAAGGATGCTAAGGTTATGAACATACTTTACAATGGAATTGACAAAAATATGTTCACAAGTATCATCAACTGCACAACATCTAAGCAGATTTGGGACACCATCAAAGTCTTGTGTGAAGGAACTGACCAAGTCCGAAAGAATAAAAGATCATTGTTGACTCAACAATATAAATTCTTTCAAGCAAAGCCTGGTGAACCAATCAAGTTAGTTTATAACAGGTTTAACTCTTTGTTCAATGACTTGAAAATACTTGGAAAGTCTTATGACAATAAAGATGTCAATACCAAGTTCATGAGAGCACTCCCACCAAGTTGGGATCCAAAGACTACTGCAGTAAGGGAAGCTCATGACTTGGACCTACTCACAATGGATAGGCTCTATGGAAATCTAAAGACCTATAAGCTTGAAGTAGAGCAAAGACAACGCATGCATGGTAGGGACAAAGGAGCTGCATTAATGGTTGAGACAAGCAAGTCTCAAGAGAAGCTTGATGATGAAACTTCCAATGCTAGCTCGACTGATGAGGAAGATAAATTGAGCACTGATGATGAGATGGAGGAATTCATGGCATTCATGGTGAAATAGTTTAAGAAATTCAGAGCTGGTAGAAAAGGTAAAAGATCATCAAGAAAGTTTACCCCTAGAAAAGAAGGTCAAGCTATGACCTATGACAAAAAGAAAATTAGGTGTTACAACTGTGATGGGGTAAGGCACTTTGCCAATGAGTGCAGGAAGCGTAGATCTACTGATAGATCTAAGGATGAAAAATCAAGGAAAACGGGGAATGACTTTGCTGACAAGAAGTTTAAATCAAAAAGCAAAGCCTTGATTACTGAGGGCAAGGATTGGATTGACAGTGATTCTGAGGAGGAAATTGTCAACTTTGCCGTGATGGCTCAAACTGATGAGTCAAGTGATTCTACAAAGGTATGTGATGCAACTCAGAATTTTAATGTGTTTAATTTACATGACACGTCCAGTATTGAAAGCATACAAAAAGATATGTCTGACTTGCATGTTAGTTTTAGTTCATTAACTATTGAGCATACCAGTGTTAAAGAATCACATGACCATCTCTTGAAAAGATATAAATTTCTTGAAGAGAGACTGGTACAATTTGACACTATTAAATTTGATATAGACAAAGCTCATCATATGATCAATGCTTTGAAAAAGAGGGAATTTTACTTAGTCGAACAACTTGAAAAAGCACATGCTAAGATAAAACAGTGGAACAGTTCCTCTAAAAAGTTGACAGACTTGGTAGGATGTCAAATGATTGGTCAAAAGTCTGGACTAGGTTATGATGAGTGCCTAGGAAACAATTCAAATTTAATTGAGACCATTGAAGCCGCTAACTCTACTACTAGTAAGCCAAATGTTTTGAAAAGAATTAATTTTGTTTTTCCTGTTAATGAACCCAAATTTATTAACACTCAATACCAACAAGTCACTGCAAAA
>CM025786.1:41232240-41248818 GCA_014636745.2 Centella asiatica
TTGGGTTCATGACAAAGACTCAATTATACAAAAAATTGGAAAATATTCCTATGAAAAAGGCTAAAACATTAGTGGAGTCTAGTAGTAGTAAGAGAAATAGGAATGGAAAGATAGGCATTAATAAATACACAAATTATGCTAGAATGCCTGATGCTCCTAGAAAGATATATCATATATGTGGTAATCCAAATCACATAGCTATGCACTGTAGGAGTAAAAATAAAATTCCTATAATAGAGACTGCACATTCAAAGACAATAAAAGATAAATCACCTGTAAAAGGATCAAATCATCTTTGTATTAACAATGAAACTTCAAACCTTGGCAGTCTCTCACAGAAAGAAAGCAAGACTAATGATTGTCCCATTAAAATAAAAATTAATAAAAGACATTCAACTCAATCTGGGTCAAGTCTTGATTCTACAACTAGTGATAAAAGACCCAAGAAAGTCTCGGTCCCAAAACTTTCTACCTAGTTACTCTTTACTGTGCAGGGCAAAAAGAAGAAAACATGGTACTTGGACAGTGGCTGTTCAAGACACATGACTGAAGACATGTCCCTGCTAAAATAGTATGAAGAGAAAAGTGGCCCAAAAGTCACTTTTGGAGATGACAACAAAGGCCATACTAAGGGTTATGGCAGTGTTGAACATGGAGATGTCATCTTCACTGAAGTATCACTAGTTGATTGCTTAAAGCATAATCTTCTGAGTGTGATTCAACTATGTGATAAGGGATTCAATGTCACCTTCAAAGAAGATCTATGCTTGGTGTGTGACAAAGAATCTAATAATGTGATATTGACAGGGAAAATAAAAGGAAATTTGTACATTGCAAACCTTATCTCTTCCTTTGATCAAATCACATGTCTCTACAGCAAAGCCTCAACTAATGAAAGTTGGCTTTGGCATTAGAAGCTCTCCCATTTGAATTTCAAGATCTGACGACCCGGAAAATTTGTTTATTTATAAATAATTTATTTATTCAAATTTTATTTTATTTTATTTTATATAATAATGTGTATAGTTAATGATATTTTTGAATGTCTAAATATTTTTGGACCCATTAAAGGGGTTATTGTTGTTTGATTGTTGGTTGCAAGGATAAGCAATGATGTTTATGTTTGGTGACATCCGTAATTGTTTGAAGAAGCTTTGCGTCCAGACTGGTTAAATCTCATGAAGGACTTAAGAGCCTACATATGATGACATCATGGTGTACGTATGTTAATTTGATTAATAAGCTGCGTATGTGTCATCAAGTGGATTAAACGTATGTGCAAGTAGGACAGCAGGCTTATTACAATGCTTATCTACTAAGAATTATGATGAGCAGCCGTTTTTACCGTCCAGTTTAACCAATCATTTTATTTCAAAGCTTAATCTCAGCCTACTATAAATACCTCATTTGGAGGAACATTTCAGTCTCTTTTCTAAAGATTTCCTTTTCCAAAGTTCTTCTTTAAACTTACCATCTCCGTTTAATTTCAAGTTCTTTCTTTTGGACAATCACTTTCAAACAAGCTTTGATTTCTTTCGTCTACCCAGGAGGTAAGAATGTTAAGTTCTCTTTTGCCTTTCCTTTTGCTTGGTATCCGAGAAGTTTAGCTGTAGGAGCAAGTCATTAAGAAAGAAAAATAAAGGATTATATTCTTTTGTGTCTAGAAGTGTTGCTATTAGCTTAAAACATGTTGAGAGTTGATTTATGGAGTTGTAGTTGAGATCACCACCCTTGGGGAAGTGAGGAAGACAACCTTGTATCTGAGACTGCTTCTAAAGTTAGTCTCCGACTGTGTTGATGTTAGTCTCTGATGACGTCAGCATTAGTCTCTGACTGTGTTGATGTTAATCTCTGATGATGTCAGCATTAGTCTCCGACTGTGTTGATGTTAGTCTCTGATGACAACAGCATTAGTCTCCGACTGTGTTGATGTTAGTCTCTGATGACGTCAGCATTAGTCCCCGACTGTGTACATATTAGTTTCTGATGATGACGTCAGCATTAGTCCCCGATAAAGTTAAGATGACGTCATCAGTCCCTGATGAGATATTAGTCCCCGATGACGTCAGGCTTAGTCTCCGATAGAGTTAAGATGACGTCATCAGTCCCTGATGAGATAATTAGTCTCTGATGATGTCATCCTTAGTCTCCGACAGGCTAAGTTTAGTCCCTAATGACGTCATCCATAGTCTCTGATGAGAGATACGTTAGTCTCTGATGATGACGTCACCCTTAGTCTCCGATGAGTTAAGATGACGTCATCAGTCTCTTATGGGTTTAATAGTCTCCAATGACGTCATCCTTAGTCTCCGATGAGTAAAGATGACGTCAGCAGTCTCTGATGAGTTATATAGTCTCTGACGAGTGAAATTTTTCCCCGATGGGCAACCTCATGCCCTGATAACCCTTTTCTAATCTGAATAGCCATCTTTTAAGTATGGATTTCTTATGATATATCCTCAATGATGTTATGCAGAAACCTTTTGCAACTGATTTAGTGAATTTTAGCTAAGGACCAAGCCAAGTATATATTCATTCCACTTCTTTCTTACGGATTACGTATAATCATTGATTCGATTTACGTAATTGAATGATGTTAATGCTTATGCATGATGATGATTTTTTCATGATTAAGTAACGTACGATCATTGAATCCGATGTGCGTGAAAAAAAATGTTGATATTTGAACTATGTGTTATTGGGTGTTTGCTAGTTGTTTAAAGTTCCTAGCACACCAAATGATGATGTTTGGGTGTTGCAAGTCATGGACTTGTATGCACACCCAAGTAACTTCTGTATGGATATATAGTCCCGCCTTTGATGATCACAGTCTTTTAATTGTTGAGCATGCCAATATGTGTTGTTGGCAGTCACTGCTTTTAATTGATTAGCACGTCTAGGCTATTCAAAATTTAGAAAATGTTTTCAAGAAGATATATCCATATGGAAAGTTAAGGGGCTGTTGAATACTGTCGCCTGGTATTCTGTCCAATGATGATAAAGAATGTTAAACCGAGGCAAGGCATCGGTAATGAGATTCTTGTCCGCAGACCATATGCTTTCTGCGAAGGACTACGTATGTCAAATGATGAATCAAACGACCAGGCTGACCAGCTGGGATGAAATTTGATTATGTATGGTAGTCAGATAATGATCAGTCTGGTCAGGTGATGCATTATCTGATGAATAAAGGGCGAATCATGATTTATTGAAAGAGGGTTAACCCTTGAAATCACTCGGGCACCCTAGATGATATATGGTTATTGTTTTATCAAGAGGTTTTGGCATTGTTTCGTCCAACCTCAATGAATATTAAAGCTTTTATCTGATTTTTTTTGCTTATGATTATATACTTGCTGAGCGTAAACGCTCAAATGGAATGCTATGAATGTTTTTCAGGTTATGTCGTGAAGGCCGAGTCCCCTAAGAGAGGAACGGAGAAAATTGCTTAAGTGTGTTTAAGTTGTAAGGCCATATGAGCCATCTAAAGTTTTGTTTCCGCTGCAGCTTGTTTATTTTCAAGCTTTGAGGTTTTTTTTTTTGTAAGATGATGTGGACCTTAAGATTTTTAATGATGTATTTGGGAATATATTTCCCACAGGTATGTTGTTAAGGCTTGGTTGTGTTATTTGTTTTGCTGTTGTGATGATGTGTTGTAGTTTTCTGGTGCAACCCGGGGTTCCAGCCTGGGGATCTCGGGGACTGTCACCCAAATCCCTGACATTGTCCGGGGCCCGGTTTGGGGGATTTTCGGGGGCGCCACACAAGAACATCAACAAACTAGTGAGAAAAGGATTGGTAGCTAGCATTCCACAATTCGAGTTTACACAAGATGGATTATGTGATTCATGCCAGAAAGGGAAACAAAGAAATGTATCATTCAAGAGCAAACCAACAACATCAATCACTGACCCTTTACAATTGTTACACATGGATTTATTTGGTCAAGTGAATGTGATGTCTATCTTAAGAAATAGATATGCTTTGGTTATTGTGGATGATCACACGAGGTATACTTGGGTAACATACTTCCATAGAAAAGATGAAGCTGCTTAGTTAATTATTGATCATGTTATGAAAATAGAGACTGAGTCAGGAAAAATAGTAAGGATAATAAGGAGTGATAAAGGAACAAAATTCAAGAATACCCAAGTTATTGAATTCTACACTGAAAAAGGTATAACACACCAATTCTCAACTCCAAGAACCCCTTAACAAAATGGAGTTGTTGAGAAGAAAAACAGGACCCTTATTGAAGCAGGAAGGACAATGTTACAAGAGTCAAAACCTCCAACTTATTTATGGGAGGAAGCAATTAACACTGCTTGCTTTACACAGAACAGATCCTTGATAAACAAAGCATACAATAAAATACCTTATCAACTAATGACTGGGAGAAAACCAACTCTCAAGTTTTTACATGTGTTTGGTTGTAAGTGCTTTGTATTGAGAGATTCATCAGAGACAAGAGGAAAGTTTGATAACAAGTCTGATGAAGCAATCTTCTTAGGTTATTCTCTGTCAAGCAAGGCATATAGAGTATATAATCTAAGAACAAAGGTCATTGTGGAATCTATACAAGTTGTATTTGATGATAGAAAGATTCCTAGAATGATTGGACAAGGATTGCATGAACCTCTCAGTTTTGAGAATGAATTGGATGCATGGGAGTATCCTTCGGAGACTGGTGATAAATCCCAAGATAGTGATGATCCCTACGTAATTGAGGGGGAGTTAATAGTTGTGCATGAAGTACAAAGGACTAATTCTCTAGTCTCTGATATTAGTGTACCATCGGAGACTAATGGTTCACCAGGGATTAGTGTCACTGATGCACAATCGAAGACTATCTTGACACCAGGGACTGTTGAAATAAACAGCTCAGGGGGAGCTAATAATGAAGAAGTCAATGGTTTAGGGGGAGCAGTCTCTGATCAAGAAGCTAGATTACACAACATCAATCTAGAAGATCAAGCCTCAACTTTGAGATTAAATCTACCACGAGCAAGACCATGGTTAAGAGATCATACAACAGATTTGATCATTGGAAGTATAGAGATGGAGTCAAGACTAGAAGTGCAACTCAAAATGAATGTTTATATCTCAGTTTTCTATCAAAGATTGAGACAAAGAAAATTGAGGAAGCACTTCAAGATCCTGACTAGATAATTGCTATGCAAGAGGATTTGAACCAATTCACAAGGAACAAAGTCTGGAGATTGGTTTCCAAACCAAGGAACAGATCAATTATAGGTGTCAAATGGGTTTTCAGAAATAAATTGGATGAAACTGGTACAATCACAAGGAACCAAGAAAGACTGGTTGCAAAAGGATATTCTCAAGAAGAAGGAATAGATTATGATGAAACTTTTGCACTAGTAGCAAGACTTGAAGCAATTAGAATTTTTTTGGCATATGCAGCCTACAAAAACTTCAAGGTGTACCAGATGGATGTCAAGAGTGCTTTCCTAAATGGAAAATTGGAAGAGGAAGTCTATGTTCAACAACCACCAGGTTTTGTGGATTCCAAGTTTCCAAATCATGTGTACAGGATAGATAAAGCACTTTATGGCTTAAAACAAGCACCAAGAGTCTGGTATGATACTCTATCTCAATTTTTACTTGAAAACAAATTAGTTAGACGTATCATAGATAAAACTTTATTTTATAGAATTCAAAGCTCTAACATTATACTTGTGCAAATATATGTAGATGATATTATATTTGGTTCTACAAATGAAAAACTCTGTGAAAATTTTTCAAAACTAATGCAGTCTAGAAATGAAATGAGTATGATGGGAAAATTAACATTTTTCTTAGGATTGCAAATAAAACAATCAACTGATGGAATTTTTATCTGTTAGTCCAAGTACATCAAAGACCTATTGAGAAAATATGATTTGGTTGATTGTGCATTTGCAAAAACACCCATGCCTACTGCCACTAAGCTAGATAAGGATTTAAAAGGAAAGAAAGTTGATATTACTAGCTTTAGAGGCATGATAGGCTCTCTTTTATATCTAACTACAAGTAGACCTGATATAATGTTTGCTACATGTTTATGTGCTAGATTTCAAGCTGATCCTAGAGAATCACATTTGATTGTTGTCAAAAGAATACTCAGATATCTAAAGGGTACCCCAAACCTTGGGTTATGGTATCCCAAAGAATCTGATTTTAAACTAATTGGTTATTCAGATACTTCTTATGCAGGTTGCAAGCTTGATAGAAAAAGCACAAGTGGAAGCTGCCAACTTCTTGGAGGCAGACTTGTTTCTTGGTTTAACAAGAAACAAAATTCAGTTTCTACTTCAACAGCAGAAGCTGAATATATCGCAGCTGGGAGTTGCTGTGCTCAAATATTGTGGATCAAAAATCAACTCCTAGACTATGGTATGTCATTATCCAAAATTCCTATCTATTGTGATAATACAACTGCCATAGCTATAACAGAAAATCCAGTACAGCATTCAAGAACAAAACACATAGATATTATATATCATTTCATAAGAGAACATGTAAGTGAAGAAAATATTGAATTGCACTGGGTTACAACTGACAAACAACTTGCAGACATATTCACAAAGCCTGTAGATGAATCTACATTAACTAGATTAGTCTATGAGTTAGGAATGTTCAATTATGCTTTTAAAAATTGATTAAAATCTAAGAAAGCAAGTTGTTTAGTTGTGAGAAGCTAGAATTTCAATTATGGAAACTGAAGTTGTTCTTAATGCACTGAAATTAATGGATCTGTTATAATATAACATAAATGTCTATAGCTAATAATCAAAAGATTGATTGTTGGAAAAATTCTGAAAAACAGGACTGCAGTAGAGACTAACTTAAATTAGTCACTGAGAGCATTTGAGCAAGAGACTAACTTAGTCCCTGATAGTTGTTTTTACTTAGTCCCTGATGAGTCAAAAATGAACTATCGGAGACTATCTTACTCCCTGATAGTGATTTTTTTACTTAGTCCTTGACTAAACAAAAAATTACACTATCGGAGACTAATCGGGTCTAGTCTCTTATGAGTGGACATGGTAGAGATTAGGGCAATCTCCGATCGAGGGTAAATAAGTAGTTTCCCATAATTCACTCAGAATTGCAAACGTCTCTAACACTTTAATAAAAGTAATTTCAAACATCTTTGCAATTACAACAACTCAAAGCTCTGAAATTGATTTTCTCTCTACACTCTGTGCGATTTAACCCTTTTGCAAAGAAATTCTTCAAAGTTTACATAGATCTCTTCAATGGCAGCGAAAACTGTATGCTTCAAGTTTGGGGACTTTCATTTCATCAAAACCAACCATGCAGGGGTGGTTGACAAGCATGAATTTGAAGCACAATACCACCCTTTTGTGGATTTTCTGCAAAACTCTCCACTCTCGTACGCCATTTATGAAACTCCCACTCACACAGCCGAAGTCATCTCAGCCATGTGGTCCACTGCAAAAATACAGGATGAAGATGACGACTCTCCTGTGGTAAGTTTCAGGTATGAAAATAATGTATATAATATAACTCATACTGTTGTTAATAATTCTTTACATTTACCTGTTTTTGAAAACTTTGACTCTCCTACCTCTGATGAAGAAACTTTTGCTATGTTTAAAAACGTACATTATTCATCAGAAATTGTTTATGTTGGGTCCATAACTCGACCCCATATAAGGCAGGAGTGGTCACTATTCTTTGACATTATCACAAAAACTTTTTCTTCTAAATGCAGTGGCTATGATGCTATTACCACACTTACCTCACAAATCACTTTTAGTGTGTTGTATGATAGGCATCTAAACATTGAGTTTTTGCTTCTGTAAAATCTGTTGGTCAAACTTAAAACTGGTAGTAAAAATAAAATTTATTATTCTGGATTTTTGATGATGATTGCAAATTATCTAATCCCTAACCTGAATACTACTGGTATGCAAGTTGTTCCCACAGTTTTGCAGAGCAAACGGATTTTTATTGATGTGAAGAATAAATCTGCAAAGGTAAAGATTCCTTTATTCTTCCCTCCTGTCATGAGATCTACTCTTATTGACAGGCTTCCAAATCTTTATTCTTTGTCATTCTTTGAGGATACTGAAAAATAAATCCCTACTGATCCTCCAACCACTTCACCACAACAATCCATATCCCCCTCCACAGTTTCTCAAAAGATTGTGGTTGCAAAATCCAAATCAGCCAAGAAGCTCCTTGTAAAAAGAAAAATAATTGAAGGAGTAAGTGAGGCTGAGGGAGAAAAGGAAGCTGAGGTGGCACCTCAGAGAAAGAAGAGAGTTCTAACCCTTAAACAACAGGAATCCATTGCTTCCCAAAAGGCAATGGAGGCTATAAGGAAAGATAGTAAACTGTCAATGTCCTCTCAAAAGGATGTTGACATTGAAGAAAGTTCCCAACCAGGAACACCAAGTACAAAGTCTGCACAACCTCTTGTACACCAACAAGAGCAACCATACAGAGAGAAAAGATCAAAGAAAAAGAGTGACACTAGGAGTGCATCCACAACGTCTCTTATTGATGTTCCTCCATTTTCCATTTGTGAGGAATAGCCAACACTCCTCCCTGTACATGCTTCTCCTTTTTCTCCATTTCTTAATTCTTTTGAACATGAAAGTTCAAATCCTCTAGATCTTTTCCTAGAGGAGCCAATACTCGAGACAAGCTCTCAAAAACTTTCTTTGGAGAGATCCCTAGCCGCAGACACACAAAGGGAATCCCCTCTCTTTGGTGACACTTCTATTCCCTCTCAAACCCCTCCTTCTATAGGAACAAGTGAGTATATCCAAATGAGTGAGGATGAGAGAATATTTAGTGACGGTCAGGCTCCTGCCCTGGAACAAGGAGAGCAACAAATTCAAGAGAGTCAAGCTTTAGCAAGCTTGGAAAAAGGAGAGAAAGTGAAGCTGGGTGCCCAACTCCAGGCAAAAGGAGAGGGTGTGAGCAAGGATGAGATCCTTGGGGAAAAGAAAATAGAGAAATTCTCAGCAGGTGATTTCATAAAACTTGTTGAGCCCTCCTCCACACTAGAAGCCCCATCAGAAATTGGGGGAAGCTCCAAGACAGGGGATGCAGCCTTAAACATTATTTCTGAAATGTCCAATGTAGAGTTTGAGACTCTTTATGGATTACAACAAACTCAAGATCACATTTCTTCATTGAAGACAGGGCTTGCAAATGAACCTGTCCTTGAAGAACCAGAAGAGGAGAATGTGCATGCTTGGCTCGATGCAATCTTCGCAAACTCTCTTACAAAAGCAGTTGCCCAACTTAGACAAGACTACATCACCAACATTGGATCTAGTGTAGCTGAACCAACCAACAATGAAGTGCTTGAGGAAGTGACCAAAGTGGACAAAAAGCACACAAAATTTCATCACTTTTTGGTCACTGGCCTCAATGAAGCATTCACCAAGCTAGAGCAGAAGATGCACCTTGAGACAGACAAAATAAGAAGGTGCTATGCAGGCCATTTACCAAGGAGGACTCTCAATTCAATTGAATTCAAGCTCAAGGAGCAATCTTCCACTAATAAAAGACTTCAGACATTGGAATCAAATGTCCAGAGTCTCCTACAGAAACAAGACAAGCAGGAGCTTGGTCTTTACACTCTCAAAGATCTACTTCTACAGGCAATTCCACATCTGGCAACCCCCTCTCAACCCAAAGATGCTGATGTCAAAAAGGGGGAGAGTGGTCATTTCAAACAACCTGTTCCCAAACCAAAACCAAAAATCTGTTCCAGTTATTGATGCTGAGTTGCAGGCAATAATGGACAGAATTTTGGAAAGGCATTCTGATCTTGAGGCAGCTACAAAATCAACAACAACAACAAAACCACCATCATCAACAACAACAATAGCAAAAGCACCAACAAAAGCAGTAGCAGCAACAAAACAAGTCCCTCCTTCTACAAAACCAATTGTACAAGCCCCAAGTACCTCATCAGACAAAGGCAAGGGGATCATGGTTGAAGAAACACAGAAAAAAATTTCCACTCAACCAGGACAGCCCAAGCTAATGGGGGATGCCATGAAGACTGCTCACTTTCCCACTCTTGTTGAACTTGAAGTGGGAGGGAAAGTTGAGTTAGTTAGTCCTCGAGATTCAAGACTGATAGATTCTAATGCAATACTTGCACAGAAGCTTCAACAAGAGGAAGAGATGGCTGCAACAAAGGAAAAAGAGGAGGAGGATGCAAAGAAAAAGGAAAGCTCTGCAAGAAGGAAAAGTGCACAAAAGGTAGCCATTACCAAAAAGAGAAACAAGGAGATGGAGGAGGCAGATAAAAAGTCAAGGAGGATTTCTTTGGTCCAGGAATCTGTTAAGAAACTTGTTACTAGAGGATCTGTTAAGAAGACCATGGTTAAAGTGCTTGTGAAGAAACAAATGCACAAGCCTACTCAAGAACATCATTTGACCAAGGAATCTCCCAAGAAGCCAACTTCTTTAGACTCTTCAAAGAACACTGAAACTGCAATAGTGACTGTAAGTGGACCAAGAAAGCCACAAGTAGTTCCAAAAAGGAGTTATTACAAGGTTGAAATGGCCAGTACAGAGGACATCATTAAAGCCTTGAAAAGGAGTGCCAAGTACATCAACCTAATCAAAGGTACAAATAACAAAGAATTGCTCCATATCTTTTTAAGAGATGGAGACTCTTTGAAGTTTGTAAGGCCAACCTTGGAAGAGAAAACAAAAGAAGACTTCTGATCTCAACAAGAAATTTCAAAGCCAAATTCAGAAGGTAATAAAGGTGATACACGAGTTGGACAAAGTACCAAGAGTTGATCCAAAGCCTTTTGGACTATGGTATGAGAATTTCCATGGGGAGAAAGTATTCTTCAACTACAACAGGGATAAAAACAGTGTAAATGAGAGACATCGTGAAGGTTTTATCAGTCTTCTTAAGGATGCAGAAGAAGAAATAGAGATAATTTTCAGAAAATTGTTGGAGAAGAGGTTAGATTCGCTGGAAACTCACAAACGTTGAAGTTACTGAAGGTTGAAGGTATGTTGTATGTTGAATTGGTTGTAATTTTTGAAGCCAGACTTATAGGATTCAAACCTGAGTCTTGGTGGAGCTGAACAAATTGTTCAGGTACATTTGTAGTTAGAAAATTCTTGTAATTCTTTATTCTAAGTAAATTCTGTAATTTTGAGTCTTGACATCATCATCAACCTTGAATTATGCTTATCATTCTGATATTCATAATTAGGGGGAGATTGTTAGGTTTTATAACATTTGATGATGATTGTCTTTAGATTACTTAGATTACAAATGTACAAAAAGTGCTAATTAGTAGCATTGATATTTTGTAGCCAGTAGTGATCTCTTTGTTTGTAATTAATTCATCTGTTATAAGAGATAGACTCAATTTCATTATATTAAGAACTGTCGGAATTGTATTGAAGATTCAATAAGTCAAATTGTGTATTTGATCCGTCAGAGATTACAAAAAGGTTTATCAGAGACTAAGGCAAACTTGTCAAGAGACTAAGGATTTTGCCTACAAGAGACTAAATTTTGTCTATTTGAGACTACAACTTACGTCATCGGGGATTAAGAATAAAGCATTAGAGACTAAGCTTACATCATCAAAGACTAAGCTTAGTGTATCAGAGATTTAAGCTGACGTCATCAACGACTAGGCTTAATACATCAGAGACTAAGCTGACGTCATCAAAGACTAAACCTAAAGCATCGGAGACTAATAACTCTGTCGGAGACTACACAACCTGATCAAAGACTAAAGACCAAAGACTAAAGTGATCGGGGACTAAGGTTGAAGCTGTTAAGGACTATTCATGAATTATTCCCTGATGAGATACAGAGTTCGAATTGAATAAGGAATGTCTTTCACGTGGACTGAGATATTATTGAAGACGTAGCTGGTAAGGAAACTAACCATAAATCTATTCCTATTCAAAAAGGAAAGGTTGTGTTCGATTCGAATAAGGAAGCTAAATCATTATTGATTTAGAATTGGTAACTGAATTAATTATGATTCAGTTTAGGAAGCTGTAATTAGGTTTACAGAGTTGTAACAGAAGCTGTATGTTTTGATAGTTTATCATAGATATACAATACAGAAAAAAACGAAGCTGACAATCATATTGTTGTGATTGTTAGAATTTGTAATCAATTGTTAAAATCAATAAAAGTAATTGTTTATAAATTTGTTCTTGTTTTTTATATTCCGCAAGTAATAACTAATTTCTTAAAGAACAAGAAATCAAAAAGAATTTAGAGAACTTGTATTCAACACCCCTTCTACAAGTTCTCGACTATCTCACTGGGAAAATAGGAACAATGAGAACCGTTGGAGACTGCTTAATATTCTCTCAAAAGGATATTAAGTTCTAAAAGGAAAAAACATATCTCTAGGTGCAACCTCTCAAAAGGTTGTATCTATTGAAAATAGTCCACCTCCAAGGATACAAGTCTTTGAGTCTAAAATGATCACATCTATAAATACCTTTCAGAGGAAGAAGAAGCAATAAGCTCTAATCAATGATCAACCTGTCATTAAATGCACACACAGGGTCTCACATTGAGGCTTCTCTTTTCTCTATTCAAGAGAAGCAGCCAATATTCAAATTCTACCCTTATTCTTTCTTCTTCTCTCCTTGATATTTCTTAAGAACCAATGGAAAATTTCATAATTCCATTGGTTTCATATTCTTTCATAGTTCAATCATCAAAGAACCCAATTCTTGAAGCTGAAACAAATAGTAGCTCTCAACTCATCAGTGGATAATACACTTATTTGTTTTATCACTGATACCAAACACTTACTTTCTATATTTTCTACACCACTCCAGGTCACCTACAACAGGAAGATTTTATATTTAGTGAGCCTGAGAGAATTCAAAATGTGAGTCAGACCTTGTGTTTGGAAAAAAGGTGAGGAAATAGAAATTAAAACAAAAATGGAAAGAAAATTAGTGTGAAAGGCTGACTTGTAAAAGTCAAGCAAAAGGAGAGGGTGTGAGCAAGGATGAGATCCTAAAAGAAAATAATAGAGAGAAATTACTTAACACACACCACCTTTGCAGCTCATGTATTCTTTGATTACCATTTCTGATAAAACATCAGAGAATACTAAGAAAAGTACTTGTGAATGTCTGGTTGGATGCAAGCAACACAAGATTATTAGATGATGCAGCAGTACACTTCATATCAAAATATTTGATCACACAAAGGTTAAGTGCAACTGTACTCACAAAATGTTTTTGAAGCATTGATCAAAGAAAGTACAACATGAAGCTCCAACACTTCATAATCAATGGCGTTCAAACAAAGATCCAACAATTTCTTCCTACTAGTCACCCTATACTGGTGATTTCTGCCCTCCAACATTAAGATGTTGATGTCAAAAAAGGGGAGAATGATCAAGACAGGGGGAGCAAAGAGTAATTTTGACAAAGACAGGGGGAGAATTGTTAAAAATATTAGTAGATTGATGGTTGGGCATTAAGGAACATAAAAAACAAAATCGTCACTATTAATTTAATGTACAATTATGTCTTTACATGGTTTAATTCAATTCTCTAAGTAATGGTGTTATAATGTTGTGTTTTGACATCATCATCAAACCTTGATTTATGCTTATCATTGATAAATATAAATAGGGGGAGATTGTTAGGAATTATATCATTTGATGATGATGTACAAATTTAGAATTGTCAGAGTTGTCATTGTACAAGTATCTACAGTAGTGCACTATGAGAAACTACTATCAGAGACTGCAGGTAAGCATTTGAGACTACAAGAAATGCATTTGGAAAGTTCAACAAAATTCAAAGTTGGTCAAGCAAAATTAGCCTATTGGAGACTAAGTTTTTACCTATTGGAGACTAAGATTTAGCCTCTCGGAGACTAAGGAATTAGATTCTCAGAGACTAAGTTTTTGCCTATCAAAGACTAAAATTTAGTCTATCGGAGACTACGAGTCAGAGACTAAGTTTTTGCTAGCCGGAGACTAAAATTTGGCTTATCGGAGACTAAATTTTAGCCTATTAGAGATTAAGAGTTGAAGACTAAAATTTAGCTTGTCAAAAACGAAAATTTTAGCCTATCAGAAACTAAAATTTTAGCTTGCCGGGGACTAAGGTTTGAACTACCAGAGACTAATGTTGAAGCTAACAGAGTCTAAAGCAAGACTTTCTATTGCATTGAAGAGTGGTCAGAGGATACAGCTGGAAAGAGAATATTTCATAAAAGCTCTATTGATAAACAAAGAATTGCATCAGGGGATAATATCCACTGATGAACCTGTCAGGGGATAACAACCACTGATGTACTAAATGGCTATCAGGGGATAACATCTACTGATGGATAAACCATCAAGGGATGATTTGTTCACTAAATTTAATCCATTAGGGGATGAAATATTATGATCAAAGCCAGTACCAGAGTTCCACAAATTACCAAAACATGAAGTTAAAATTCACCAAAGTCATTTACCTCTCACCAGATTTTTCGGCATCAAGGGATAAGTTCTCGACGTTAGGGGATAAGTTCTCGGCATCAGGGGATAGGATTCTCGGCGTCAGGGGATGGATTTCTCAGCACAGAGACTGTCTATCAGGGGATAAAATGATTAGAGACTGAAAATAACATATGGGATGACACATGACTGAGTTCACAAATCCACTAACTCAAGTCTAAAAGCGGTGGAATTAAAATATAAATGGTGGTCCAATAAGGAAAGATGGGCTACCAAAGAAGCTTCAAGGAGATATGTTATACACTGCAGGTGTGAACACTGATAAAGTAAAATATAGAGACAAATCATACTTATACACTAGTATGCGTATATAGCTACTGGTGTGAAAACATTAATAGCAACTATAGTTATATTGTAGAAAGTGTAGCAAGTTTTCATAAACTTGAGAGAAGCTAAAAATTATTTCTAGAATGCAACTGTTATTTTACACATATATTTTCTGTAGCTGGTAATCACTACTAGAAAGAATTGTAAAGATTCAAATTGATTTACAATAAATATACATATTGTAGATTAATTTTCATATCTTGCAATTTGTTTTTACTGTTTATTTGTTATATATTTTAAGGAAATTTGTTTGAATTGTTGTTAAGTTTTAAATTGTATTAAACAGTGTAGTTCAAAGAAAAGTTAGTAATTGTATTCATCCCCCCCCTTGCCCTACAATTACTGCACGGGACAAACATCACATGCTAACCTCACTTGGTAGTCCGAACAGGCCATTAAGGCCTCCATCGTTGTCTCAAAAATCAGCACAAGTCCACTCATCATAGACATTTGTTAATTAACAACATTTATTCCAGCAATATAACAAACTACAACATGACACTTAGTGAAACACCAATGCTTTGACATCTGCCTACAACCATATATGTCTCTAGTATGGCGAAAAGTTGCCACCTCCCTATCACATAAGTCAGACTCAGAGTATCTAATCTGATTTCAGAGCCTCTGCTCCGTACTTAGTGCATCTACAACTGTAGTTGTTGCCACACTGTTGGTGTGGGAGGTGGAATTGGTCCAAGTGGGGGCACATGAACTGGCTCAAGGCAGGCACAGTGAACTAAAGGTACGAAAAGTCATAGGGATAGACTTTCTGGTAGTGTGTCTAAACCTTGGATGTGAGGTGGAAGGAACATCAGGTAGGATAGTGGGTGGAGCGACATAAGTTACAATCTTAATCGGGGTTACCTCCTAAAAACTTTTGTGCTCCAAAAGGGAATCACTGGCCCTTCGTCCACACATGGAATTATCGCTAATATCTTCATTAGGGTCATCTTCAGCCTCAGATATGGGATTAATAGCAATACCCTAAGGAATCTCAATCTTAAAATGTGTAGGTCCATGTGACACAACATCATCTAAAGTCTACCTACTTGGCTTAGTAGTTGCCAAGGCATCCACAATATTATTAGGTTTTATGAACATTTGATGATGATTGTCTTTAGAATACTTAGGAATATAAATGTACAGAAAAGTGTTGGGTTGTAACACTTTAATTTTGTAGCTAGCAGTAGTATCTCTTGGTTGTAAATTAGTCATTATAATAAAGAGATAGATTTATTTCATTTGTATGTACTGCTGGAATACTTGTTGAGTTTGTTCAACAAGTTGTTTAAGTTAATTAGTCCTTTGAAGATTGATTTTGGCTTGTCGGAGATTAAGGGAAAAGTTCACCAGAGATTAAAGTTTTGTTCATCAGAGATTGGACTTTGCCCATCGGAGATTGAGGAATCCTTCATCGGAGGTTAAAATGTTTTGTACATCAGTGATTGAAGGATTGGTCATCGGAGATTAAAGCTTACGTCATCGGGGATTGTAACTAAAGAGTCAGAGATTAATGCTGACGTCATCAGAGATTAAAACAATACCTCGGAGATTAAAAGCTGACGTCACCAGAGACTAAAGCCAAAGTATCAGAGATTACTCGAAGTAAAGCATCAGAGATTACTTGATGTAAAGCATCGGAGATTACTCTAAGTGATCAGGGACTAATTAAAGAAGCCATCGGAGATTAGTCGAAGACTTAATCACTGATGGAGTTAGAGTTCAA
>CM025786.1:41248918-41296651 GCA_014636745.2 Centella asiatica
TTCAACCCCCCTTCTACAAGTTCTAGGTCATCTCACTGGGAAAACAATTGGTATCAGAGCCACTGATTGAAAATACTCAATTAACAAGATTCTGAGATGGCCAACAACGACGAAGCAAGCAACTCTAACATGATTGCGTATAATGGAGGACGTGATGGTTGAACCAGGATCCCTATTCTGAAAAGGGATGAATATCCAATGTGGAAACAAAAGATGTATATGCACTTGAGAGCAACAGATCCAGATTACATAGATAGGATTGAGAAGGGTCCTTATCTACCAAGGAAATTTATTCCTGCAAAAAGCGTCGAAGGATCTATTGTTGCAGAACACTTTGCACTTGCACCAGAAAGTGATTATACCAACGAGGACAAATTACAAGTGTTGAAAGATGCTAAAGTTATGAACATACTTTATAATGGAATAGACAAACATATGTTCAATAGCATCATCAATTGCACGACATCTAAACAAGTCTGGGACACTATCAAGGTCCTATGTGAGGGGACTGATCAAGTCAGAAAGAACAGGCGTTCACTGTTGACTCAACAATATGAGTTCTTTCAAGCAAAGCCTAATGAACCAATCATGTCAATCTATGACAGGTTCAATTCCTTGCTTAATGACTTGACCATACTTGGTAAGACATATGATAATGAAGATATCAATACCAAGTTCATGAGAGCCCTCCCTCCTAGCTGGGATCCAAAGACTACTGCAGTTAGGGAGGCTCATGATATGGAAACACTCACACTGGACAGGCTCTATGGGAACTTAAAGACATATGAACTTGAAGTAGAGCAAAGACAGCGCATGCATGGCAGGGACAAAGGAGCTGCGTTGATGGTTGAGACAAACAAGTCTCAAGAGAAGCTTGATGGTGAATCCTCTGATGCTAGCTCGACTGATAATGAAGATGAACTGGATACCGATGATGACATGGAGGAATTCATGGCATTCATGGTCAAACAGTTTAAGAAATTTAGGGCTAGCAGAAAAGGAAGGAAGTCATCGAGAAAACCTAACCCTAAACGAGAAAGTCAAAAAGTCACCTTCGACTTAAAGAAAATAAGATGCTACAATTGTGATGGGTTAGGGCACTTTGCTAATGAGTGCAAGAAGCCTAGATCTAATGATAGATCTAAGGATGAAAAATCAAGGAAGGACTTTGCTGACAAGAAAGCTAAATCCAAAAGCAAAGCCTTGATTACTGAGGGAAAGGATTGGATTGACAGCGATTCTGATGAAGAAGTTGTCAACTTTGCCCTAATGGCTCGTAGTGACGAGTCAAGTGATTCTTCAAAGGTATGTGATGCAAATCAGAATTTTAACGTGCTTAATTTACTTGATACATCTAGCATTGAAAGCATGCAAAAAGATATGTCTGATTTGCATATCAGTTTTAGATCATTAACTCTAGAGCATACCAATGTAAAGGAATCACGTGACAATCTCTTAAAAAGAAATAAGTTTCTTGAAGAGAGATTGGCACAGTTTGATGCAATCAAGTCTGATCTAAACAAAGCACATCACATGATTGATGCTTTGAAAAAGAGGGAATACTACTTAATAGAGCAACTTGAAATTGCTCAAGCTAAGATTAAACAGTGGAATACTTCCTCTAAAAAGTTATCTGACTTGGTAGGGTATCAAACAACAGGTCAAAAGTCTGGACTAGGTTATGATGAAAATCTTGATAGTAGTTCAGATTTAATTGATCATGTTGAAGCTGTTGAGTCCACAACTGAAAAACCTAAAGCTGCTAGAAAAATTAACTTTGTATCTCCTGTTCATGAACCCAGATTTATTAACATTCAAGATCAACAAAACACTGAAAAAACAAGTTTTAATCAAAAGACAGTGAATATTGTTGAGAAGAATGAAATCAAACATTTAAATATTGGGTTTATGACAAAGAAACAGTTAATAAAGAAATTGGAAACTGTTCCAATACAAAAGACTGAAAAAGTTGTGGAATCAAACAGAAGCAAGAAAAATAGGAATGGCAAGTTAGGCATTAACAAATATACTAACTATGCTTCAATGCCTGATGCTCCTAGAAAAACATGCCATGTATGTGGTAATCCAAACCACATAGCTATGCACTGTAGGAGCAAAAATAAAATTCCTATGATTGAGACTGCTAACTCAAAGACAATAAAAGATAAATCACCTGTAAAAAGGTCAAGTAATCTTTGCATAGAAAATAATAAATCAAAGTCAAGTAGTCTCACAAATAATGGAAGCAAGACTGTAAATTGCCCAATTAAAATCAAACATGGAAAGAGGCAATCGACTTATTCTGAGTCAAGTCTTGAAACTACAGCTAGTGAGAAAGGACTCAAGAAGATTTAGGTCCCAAAAATCTCAAACTAGCTCTCTCTACTGTGCAGGGCAAAAAGAAGAAATCATGGTACTTGGACAGTGGTTGCTCAAGGCACATGACTGGAGATAAGTCCCTGCTAAAACAGTATGAAGAGAGAAGTGGCCCAAGAGTCACTTTTGGAGATGACAACAAAGGCCATACAAGAGGATATGGATCCATTGAACATGGAGATGTCATCTTCACAGAAGTAGCACTGGTTGACGGCTTAAAGCACAATCTACTAAGTGTGAGTCAACTATGTGATAAAGGATTCAATGTCACTTTTAAAGAAGATCAATGCTTAGTGAGTGACAAAGAATCAGGGACTGTGATTTTGACAGGAAAAAGAAAAGGGAATTTGTACATTGCAAATCTCATTTCTTCAACTGATCAAATCACATGTCTATATAGCAAAGCTTCAACTGATGAGAGTTGGCTTTGCCATAAGAAGCTTTCCCACTTGAATTTTAAGAATATCAATAGTCTTGTGAGGAAAGGTTTGGTAGCTGGCATTCCACAATTGGAATTTACACAAGATGGATTGTGTGATGCATGCCAGAAAGGAAAGCAAAGAAGTGTATCATTCAAAAACAAACCAACAACATCAATCACTGATCCTTGGCAAATTCTCCATATGGATTTGTTTGGTCATGTGAATGTGATGTCTATATTAAGGAATAGATATGCACTGGTAATTGTTGATGATCACACAAGGTATACTTGGGTAAAATACCTCTTTGCAAAGAATGAAGCTGCTCAGTTAATTATTGATCATGTCAAGAAAATAGAAACTGAGTCAGGAAAAACAGTGAGGGTAATAAGAAGTGACAGAGGAACAGAATTCAAAAATTCCCAAGTAATTGAATTCTGCACTGAAAAAGGAATTACTCATCAATTCTCTGCACCTAGAACTCCTCAACAAAATGGAGTTGTTGAGAGGAAAAATAGGACCCTCATTGAAGCAGCAAGGACCATGTTGATCAGGGACTAATTAAAGAAGCCATCGGAGATTAGTCGAAGACTTAATCACTGATGGAGTTAGAGTTCAAATCAAAGAAGGAAAGTCTTCCATGCACACGTAGACTTTATTGAAGACGTAGCTGACAAGGAAACTTGTTAGAAATCTTTCAATTGGAAAGATTGTATTTGATTTGAATTAGGAAGCTAGGTTTTTGATAACTTAGTTTTAGAAGCTGTAATTAAAAAATTACGGAAGGGAATACGAAGCTGTATAGAATTGAGAGAGTTGTTTTTTTTTTTCCAATATACAGAATAGAAGCTGACAATCAAAGCTTGTCTTGATTGTTAGAAAACTTGTAATCAATTGTTAAATCAATAAAAGCAATTGTTTATAAAGTTTTGATCTTGTTCTTTATATTCCGCAGAAAAGTTTAATTTCTTAAAGAACAAGAAATCGAAAAAGTTGTGAGAACTTGTATTCAACCCCCCTTCTACAAGTTCTAGGTCATCTCACTGGGAAAACAAATATCATCAGGTTGGTGTACATCAGACATCTTTTGTCATAGCAAACTTAATCAGTCTTTCCAAGTTAAAAGGAAACTAAATTACTATTCATTACATATAGACAAAAATAGAAGGACAATAAATTACTAGACGAATTTTAAATACTAAAGTATAGCTACTACTACGTAAAATAACATATGCATAAAATGCAATACAATCTCTAATTAAATTCTTAATATAACGTACACTTATACTATCCCTAAGGCTTAAGTCTTAGCATTTCTATTCCCACATTTAAGGAGCAGCTTGTCCATATCTCTAATATATTCTAGCTTATTCGGTTTGAGTCATAAATACTCTTTATGGCGATTTAGCTCGGATAGCAACTGTGAGAGCCCCGATTTTTGGCCGAAAACTAGAGCCGTTAGTTTGTTACCAACTGTGGTGACTCTGGCTTCCAACGGAACACTGTGTCATCGATGGGATAGTAAAACAACTTACAAACAAAACATAGGCTGGATTAATATTGCAATACTAAATTCGTGCTATGAACCTTAACAGCCAGTCTAGTATGGAATTACACATACGTCTTTTCCTTACCTTTGGAACTCTGACCTTTCTCGCACTTAACTAAAAGAGAAGCAAAATCAAGAATGCAAAGGTATAGAAGTTAGAAGAGTTGAATTGCAGCAAATAATTCAATGTATCATGTACTAACATGAAACATATAGGATACTTGCAAATTGAATTCAAGTAGTCACGCATTTAGAAATATAATCTTAGCTCAAGTTGAATAAACAACTTTTATCCTCTATTAGTTTGTATACAAAATAATTATGTATACATAAGAAGAAAAGTTTATGCCCTCACATATCTTATCATAACATGACATTACGTAGATCAAATCAAGTGATCCTACGTTCAATTATAGTATGCATTAGACTTTATATATACTTGCAAAATTACATATAACGAAACAACTATGCTATATGTTGAAAGAATAATAAATATATTACTTGCTTTGATCTGGGTGGTAGCTTATATTGGACTCAAGTGTTCCTGCAAGATCTGTTTTTTATCCATAAATGATCAAACGTTAAAATTATAGCTATCTCTAAAGCAATAAATGTGGACCCCCTCCTACTGATAGTTTAAGATTGTCTACCAGCATTGCACACACACTTTATATGTGTATATGCATTCCTACATAACATTTTGCTTGAAGCTTATGTGTTGTGGTGTGATAAGAAAATGTGTTAGTACCATGTAATGTGCATTAAATATCTTTTTGCGAGTTAATTGCCTGTACTACTATTTTCTTCAACGGCATATAATTGTCTCGGCTGTTGTTTTCTTCATCGACATATAAATTAGTTCTATTGTTGTTTTCTTCATCAACAGATAACTACCTCTACTGCTATTTCCTTCATCAACAAATAATTTTCCTCTACTAGTATTTCTTTCATCAGCAGATAAATATTTTTTACTACTGCGAGTTCCTTCATCAATGGATAATTACCATCAGATGATATTTCTTTCATTGGTGGATAATTATTTCGTACTGCTAGTTTCTTATCATCAAATAATTTCCCTCTACTATTATTTCCTTCATCAGCAGATAATTTTCCTCTGTTGCTATTTCCTTCATCAACAGATAAATATTCTCTGATACTGGTAGTCCTTCATTAGTAGATAATTATTCTTTAGTGTTCAATTCTTATATTTTATTAGTGGATTCTCATCAGTGGTGGTACTAGTAACCAACTTTGATTTCTATTTCATCTTATTGGTGGATTCTCAACTCTAATTTCTATTCCATCTTATTGGTGAATTCATATTAGTGGCTGTACTAGTAGCCAACTTTGATTTCTATTTCATCCTATTGGTGGATTCTCATCAGTGGCGGTACTAGTAGCCAACTTTGACTTTTATTAAGCAAATGGGACCCGTAGCTAAACAAATAACCTTTTTTCTTTGCTTCCCTCTCACGGGCATGAGCATAACACCCAAATCATAGAGAATATATCCATCAACCATATATCCACCATATTTCCAAAAATCTTCAAACCAATGGACTCAATGGAGCCAAATAATAATGACTCATCAAGTTTTTCATTCTTCACAAACTCATAGTTCTTGATTGTGATCCCATCAAGTTTTGAAATTCTTAAGGTAGGGTGTTTATGCTATGTTAACTTATACTTGACCTGATTGAGTTTATGTGATTGCCTTGCACACGTTCTTGTAAATGAAATTGTATTGTACTTATCGTGTTACTTGTTCTCTACTTAGAGCAAGAGGTGCCTAGACCTTGGTACCCATGGTTCTAGAGTGTACCAACAGGGTGCATTAGGCTATGCGACAGTGGATCTTTATCCTCCTTCCCTATTGATCAAGGGATGGTTAAATTCTTTATTGATGAGGAATCATGAGGTGACGGAGCTATGATTTATTTGTGTATCGACGAGGATCAATCCCAACTAGGATCCGTGGGCCCATGTTCTATCGGTACATATTGTATTATGCTCGAGGTATAAGGGGGATTTCCTACTTCAACAAACTAGAGATGTATCTTAATATAGCAAATGGATAATTATCTCTTACCTTTAGGAGCCTAATGGCCCTGCTACGTGCTAAGGGTATGGTAGTCAATTCTTTCTATGTGCTTACTATGCTTGTGCTCATATTTGTCACACATCATTTTTAATACATTTTCCTGATATGTTCATACATGCATCACATTATGTTATCCCTACATAGCCTTCGAGCTAACCTTATCATTCTCATTTTCATGTAGGTTGAAGTGATAGTGGAGAGGCTCGAGTTCACTCAGCTTGCGCAAGGGAATTTTGGGTTTTGGCTATTGAGGTGTAGCGTTGTTTTATTTGTTCTTTATGTATAGAATTTTGTGTTGGTTCTATTTGGCCGAGATGGCCTAAACCTGCATTGTACAGAAATTTTCTTGTAAACTTTTAACATGTATATTAAACTATTTTTTCTCAATTAAGGTTTTCCTCTATGTCTTAACATGCTTGGTTTTGAAAACGATTTGTATCAACTGTATCGATTTGTATAAGAATCTTTGTGTAATGTCTATCATATTTTGTATTATACAATTTATTTTGAGTATCTCATTTCACTTGTTATGCATGCCTATGTTGAGGAATTTATGAACTCATGTTGTTCAACTTAGAAAAACAAGATGTTTACTATTTATCAGTTGGTGTGCAGTGGGTAAAAGAGCCAGTAATGAATGCAAAATTACTTATTTGAGTTAAATGAAACTTATAGTTCATAGATGTCATTCTTCAATGTATTGTCAAGAATATAGCATCTGATGATGATGCATGTACTTAGTATTGTTAGATTTGTAATTGTATAGTAGCTACCGGTGTATTTTGTAAACATGAGCAAAATAGTTCTTAAAGGTGAATTTTCTCTAAATATTATCATGTGATGAGTTATTTGCTCATCAGTGGTAATAGTTAGGTGTAGTGGATATTTAGTGTCCACTAATAAAATTGTGCTTCAAGGGTAAATAACCCATGTAGTCACTGAATGTATAACTTTATTCCTCGGTGAATATTTTGTTCCAACAAATAATCTGCATTAGAGAGTTAATGGTCATCGACAGATAATTTGTTCATCAGCAGATAATCTGTATCAGAGGGAAAATGTCATCGAGAGATAATTAGTCATCAACATATAAGGATTAAATGGTTATTGGTGGATAATTAGTCATCAACAAATAAATTTATCAGCTGATGAGTTTATCGGTTGAAAAGAGCCATCATTAGAAGATCATTTTTGGCTGGGATGCAACAAATCCCAATCTGATAAAGATTTGAAGTTACAAGCAAGAAGTCAATCATGATTCAAAACGGAGTCACGTTAGGATTGATAAAATTTGTATGCCCAATCTTTTAAGGAAGCTGATTAAAGATAAGAAGAAGTTTTCCAACATGACAGAGTTTCAGAAGGAAAGAAAGATCAGATTAAAACAACAATTAGAATTAGTTAGAAATTGAATTCCTTTCTTAAATTAAGGTTATATATCAACCATTATAGTTCATAGAAGTTATCTGGAGTATGGATTAACAGAGTACGATATATTCATATTGAATACATAGAAAGGTTCTTGAGTATTTTAAAAGAAATAGAGGTCGACCATGTAGTTCATCACTATAGGAAGATGACAATGAAGGATAAAGAAAAGGAAAAGATGTTCTAATAAACCAAAGTGTTTAACATCGTTACTACTCTAGTTAAACGACTAAACAAGTATAGACTTTATCCTTCATGTTTCTCAGTCAAATTAAAGGACTCATTTAGGCTTTAAAAATTATCTTACAAAGCTTCCACTCTGCAACACTTACTATGTGTATATTATTTAGAGTTTGAGACAGTTTAGGAAAAGAAGAGCGGTAATACAAGGGTCTTCTTTATACAAGAGAAGCCAACATATACTACTACTGACTATAATAATATTACTAATAATATCTTATACTGAAATTTTGACATTTCCGAAGAGCATGTTAGACAAGAAAAATATAAAGAAGAAGAATATTTGCACGTAAATACAAATACATACCCATCGTTGAAATTTATTTAATTAATATTTTAACATTATATTAATATTTACAAAGGTTTGGGTTTTCACAAACAGGAAGGGGGACGATCCCAAAATTCAAGAAATAGGGAAGAAATCCAAGAAGACATTGAGTTAGAGGTTTCGTGAGTACACACCATTGTCTTAACTAAAGATTCAAATATTGATGGAGATAGCATTTTAACCCGATGTTTAAAGGGTTATAGGGTTCACATATAATCTTGGCAGGGAGATTGGGGGTGGGGGGGTGGGGGGGGGGGGCGTACATGCCGGTGAATAGATTATATAAAAATAATTTTTGCTTACTGTTTTTAGTATTTTATAAATTATGCTAACTTAGTCAGATTTCATAAATAAGTGTGAGCATGAAAGTAAAGAGATACACAATCGATTTATATTCGTTCAAAATATACCGCCTTGGTAAACTTATACTCCAGTCCTCGAGCTCCTCCTTGAACCTGAGAGTATATCTACTAGAAAATAAAACTCCCTCCTTATGTAGGTGGAGAAACATTTACAAGAAACACCTATTTAAAGCTATTACAACACAATACTTTAAATAGACAGTAGATAATAATATTATTATTTATCTCAGACGACCACTCCCTGTTGTCTCCTCAAAATACGCAGCAATGCACTTGCCTTGTGAACTTTCTTACTTTTGGTCTTGCTTCCTACAAAATAATTCATACCTCTCACAAACACACTCGAACCCTTAAACCCCAGGTGATCCTAAGGATATAGTTTAGGGTTACAATTAAATCTACTATCTCACAACAGGTAAAGAAAATCACACAAGTCGATACAACATTTAATAAATAAGTAAATGGAGAGTCAAGTGCTTGCAGAAGTTCTAAACAAGTTAAGCATACCAATATAGAATAAAAGTAAATTTGCAATAAATAAATAACAAAGGGGTTACTATTCAAGATTACTTTTTTTCGTTGGCAAGCACAAGGATTCTTTCACTTTAATTAGATTGTATTTATTTTAATTGCTTGTTTATGGAATCGTGAAAGTTGGTGTAGCTAATCATTAGTGAGAATCCTTGACTCGGGCGTGCTTACAGAGATCCTTTCATAGATTGTTTACGGAGATGGGCCAATTAATATCTGAGCCACTTACGTAATCAAAACATGAAGACTTGAAGAAGGTACGAGTTTTGCAAACGGAACCCTAGTTAATCATAAAATTGATTGTGTGGTTAGCAATCGAAAGCGATGGGAACCACTGAATCAATCATTTTAGTAGCTTAAAGTAGAAACCCTCAAATGAGAGTGGAGTCCTTTAAAGAACCTACGACCTCGTACTTAAGTCGATGTCTCAGCCAATTCGATTGACAAAATTGTGTTCCTTAGTAGGAAGGGTATAAGGTATCTATGTATGTATAAGCTTGGAGGACTATGTAACTATGTATAAAGCTCTTGAAAGAATGGAGAAAAAGTTGTATAGCTTAAGAGCTTTGAGAAAGAGAGATTTTAATTACTTCGCTCAAAGAATGAAATGAAGAGAGGTGGGTTCTATTTAAAGAAGAAGTGGACTTAAATTCACCTTTTAATTCATTCCAAATGAAATACAACTTGTGTGAAAAATTGACAGCATGTATTCTTGTCCATTCCATCATTTTAAAAGGCTTGTTGGACTAGTTTTACACAGTAGGATCATGTAGAGTTTAGGGGGAAAGTTTGTAATCCATATCAAATCAAATGATTGGCTAATGATTGCTCAAAGGTCACTTTCTAAAGACTATTCCTAGAGTTTACATCTCCCACCCATTGGGAGCTTATGATGTATGTGTAATTCTACATTATTTGATTGTCATTAGCTCATCATGGTCCCCTACCAATTGAAAATGTGTGCTCGGTTGATGTGGCCTTTTATTCTTCCACCCATCTTGCTTTATATGGTAATGTATGTGTGTGTGTGTGTGTGTATTACTCTTTGCATCATGACGTGACATTTAATTTTGGCCCAATGTACAGGTATCTATATGTGTGTGTTTTAACCTAATTTGCCTAGTATAAAATTTCAGCCAATACTGTGACAAGATACATATAAACATGCTACAAATCACTTTTGGAGAGAACTATAAACATGTGACCATGATGGTCAATTTTATGATGGTCAAAGCATCCTAATCTTATAATATTATCCTCTAAATGACATTAATAAATCAAATCAAGGCTATTCCATCCACTTTCCAACTAAAATTAAAGTTCCATACACCCAATGGCGTAGGGATGCTTAAGGTAGAACAAATACATGCACATATGTTCTACCTAATGGCATTAAAACATGGTGGAGAATGAGGGCATGTGATGCCCATAAAAACCCTAGACTCGAGGGATGAGGCATAAAAACAATGGGGCAGAGCTGGTAAAGGAGCTCGAGTAAATACCCCTCAACTATTGGACTGTATCCCCTAGGAGCCAATTATTTGATAATTGTTATGGCGCACTTGTACTTATGTTTTAATTTAATAAATAATGTTTAGTTTATTATGCTTCAATTTACTGTGTGATATAATTGTTAAGATAATAAACGTCCATAAAATAATGAATACAGACTATATTGGTTCAAATATATGACTTGGAACATGAGATCATATAGTTGTAAAATGCATCAATATTCTTAAACATCCTTAGTCAAGTATTAATTTTAATGGGATAACAACGATACATTAAGACTAGTATGTGGGTTGACAGATGACCTAATCTCATTGTCCATAGATATGTGAGATATCAAGTCAATACATAGGTACATGTTGGAGAACAGTGTACTTGATTGACCCACCATGAGAATTCTACATGTAAGTGAAGTGTCATAAGATATTCTCTTAGTGACAATGACGTAACGATCCTTTGATTTGAAGTCATTACATATTTACACGAGGATTCATATAGTTTGATATCACCAAAAGTCATCTTTAACCAGATGGACCATAAAGGTGATTGTTGGCTATATTATGAGTCATGTGAGGAATGTGAATGATCTAGATGAGATTTGTCCCTCCTATATATATTAGGAGTGATATCCTCGGGCCTCTTGATTGAGTAGAACTATGAAATAGATGGACACGCTCAAATAGTTTTTTGTCTATTATAGTTTACTTATCGATAAAGAAAACAAAGATTAAATTATAAAAAGGATGACACACTTCATGTCTTGAGTTTAATCTTGGATATCAAGGGCAAAATGAATTATATTACATTGAAACATTGGTCATAAGAAAAGGTTATCTTGAATCACCAATATTATTATTACTTGGGTAACAGTGATGTATTACTAAATATCGTTCACTGTTTATAATTTTATAATATGAATATAAAATTATTGTCAACATAATAATAAACTATAGGGTCTCACAGTAAGAGCGTAATTAAAAGGAGAATTAATTCGAATATTAGATTTTAAATAAGTCAATATGATTGGCTTATTTAAAATTGTACTACAAAATTAATACTACTAATTGACTTAGTCAATTGTAACATCTGTCCAGGTTAATTGAATCTAGACACACCTTTGTTCAGGTTCATTGTATCTAGCTAGACACAACTCTATCCAGGTTCATTGTACCTAGACATACATTTGTCCACATTCATTGTATCTAGACACACCTCTGTCCAAGTTTATTGTATCTCGACACCCCTCTGTCCATGTTCATTGTTTCTAATCACCACTATCCAGGTTCATTGAATCTAAATATATATATGATATATTTGAAGATCTATTGGTTAAAAGGGGTGGTGGAAAATGAGGTTAGCCACATATATCTAGGTTCATTGAATCCCATTATATTTATGATATATATGATGATCTATTGATTGAAAATGGTGGTGCAAGAGGAGGTTAGTTGCCTACAAATACTCCTCTTCCTCTTATCTCCTTAATGAGATATATTTGACATATACATAGATAGAGATATATACTAGATATACAGAACCTTCAATTCTTTCTTTTGCTCTGTAGAGCAATGAGTAGAGAAGAAAGAAATAGACCAAACAGAGAGAGTGAGATAAAAGATGTTTTTTGATTTACTTTTGGCTAGTACCATATAAGGGAAGTCATTCATCTCCTTGGTGGATTTATATACGCTCGTGTGGATATCTGTAGAGGCTTGGTTCAGTTGGATTGAGCTTGTGGTTCATCACTATTTCCACCAAAGTTCAGAATCTGCAACTTGAACAGGTACTCTTATATCAAATTTGTAATTCCTGTTTTGCATGGATCCTAGTTGGGGTTTCAATAAATTGTTTTAATTTATCGCTTTCATTATGTTTACTTGCTTGAAACCCCAAAAGTGGTATCAGAGCTACTTGTAATACATTAATACAGATTATATACGTCATAATATTTGATATAAGATGCATGGTTAATGTTCTCCATATTAGATATGTTATATGTTATGTAACTGAGTATTAGGAAATCTCAAAACTCTTAGAATATGCACGATTGCTTAGGTATTAGGAACATATGATGTTTGGAAAATCTGAGTTTGGGATGGAGAAATTACCTGCTGATGCTTAAGCCATCAGAGGATAATGTTTATAATTTTGAATTGTTCAAATTATATTATGTGCTTATGTGATATGCATGGTGCATGGTTATGGCCTTTGACACTATAAGCTAGTGTTTTGTATTTGAAATACGACTTACATTTTGTGCCTTTCTCTATACATTCTTGTTGTAAAATTATCTTCTCATATAACTCCCCTTAAATGTAACTCGAGGTTTCTTTATACTATGTAATGTATAAATCAAAATAGAGTTAGTATAAGTTTTTTTTTCTTCAATATTTTTACTTGATCAACTGGACAAGAGAAGAGGACAAAGAGGCGCACTTGCCAAGCAAGTCTGGAGGCTTATGCTATGAAGATGGTGTATTGTCTTAGATTGACCATCAAAACCTCGATCAATGGGTGTGGGATTTGCTAAAGCAAGGCACTCCATTTATCTTGGGGAGATGTGATCGGATAATTATGATATCCAAACTGTTATGATATTGAGTCTGACTTAACTAAGCTATCACAATAGGATTGTGGGCTTAGAGGCATGGAGTTTGGTAAAATCCATTAGATGGACTGTAATAAAGAGTTGTTCAACCAACTATCCAAGAGTTATATATGATATAATTAACAAATTATTGTTTACCTAAGTAGTTATGTTTTATGTGATTAGCCAAAACTAGCATAAGATATAATGAAATATAGATCTTGGCTCACTAGAAAGATTTAAATGAAATACTTTCCAAACTAATGGTGAGGGCTATTAATTTGAATAAAATAGTGGGAGGCACATATTTTGAGTGTTCCATAATCAAATACATAATTAAAATTATGTAACTGGTTCATTTATTTATGCATTTATAATTTGTAGACAATAATGGAAAATAACAACACAAGAAACATATCATTACAATTTGCCCTTGAGAAGGACAAGTTGAATGGGATTAATTTCCTTGACTGACATAGGAATTTGAGGATTTTCCTCAAACAAGAGCGAAAGCTCTATGCCCTAGATGCACGAGTTCCTGAAGCACCTGCTAATACTACACCACATATGGAGCATAATGCTTATAAGAAGCAACAAGATGATGCTCTGGACATGAGTTGTCTCATGTTAGCATCCATGAACCCTGACCTTCAGAAGAACATGAATTAATGGAAGCCTATGAGATGATCGAGCACCTAAAGAAATTATTCAAAAGGCATGCTCTACAGGAAAGATATGATATGAGTAAAGCATTGTATCATTGCAAGCAGGGTGAATGGGATCTATTTGGTCCACATGTGCTAAAAATGATTGGGTATATTGAGTACCTTGATAGGCTGGGCTTCCCCATTACTCAGGAAGCTCAAACTGATTTGGTTTTACAATCATTAAACAACCACTATTCTCAGTTTGTCCTAAACTTCCTCATGAATGAAATTGAGAAACCAGTGACTAAGTTATTAAGCTTGTTGAGAACTACTTAAAAAAAACATGAAGAAGTTAGGTCCTAGTCCCATAATGATGGTGAACAAAGGAAAGGCTAAAGGTAAAGGCAAGAAAAACATGAGATCTAATTTTGGTGTCAAACCCAATCCCAAGTATAAAAAGGCATTGAAGCCTAAAAGTGGGATAGCAAAAGAAGGTGATTGTCACTTATGTGGAAAATCTGGACAATGGAAAAGGAATTGTCATGCTTACCTAGAATAACTTAAGAAGAAGAAAGGAAGTATGACTTCTGATTCGGGTATATATGTTATAGAAGTTAATTTATCTATTTCAACATCTTGTGTATTAGATACTGAATGTGGTTCTCACATTTGTGTTAATGGGAAGGAACTAAAAAAGAGTAGATCTTTGGCAAAAGGCGAGGTTGTCCTACGAATTGGAAATGGAGCAAGAGTTGCTGCATTAGCCGTAGGAGCTTAACATTTATCTTTGCCCACTAGGCTAGTTTTAGAATTAGAGGACTGTTATTATGTGCCTGCCATTAGCAAGAATATTATTTATGTTTCTTGTTTAGACAAGAAAGGCTATTATTTATGATCTCTTTTATGATTAAGTAACGTACTATCATTGATTCGATGTACGTGAAAATA
Source organism: Centella asiatica (assembly GCA_014636745.2). NCBI lineage: Eukaryota > Viridiplantae > Streptophyta > Magnoliopsida > Apiales > Apiaceae > Centella > Centella asiatica. The sequence continues at coordinate 41,263,944 of CM025786.1, forward strand.
TGTTGATTATTGAGCTATGTGTTATTGGGTGTTTGCTAGTTGTTTAAAGTCCCTAGCACACCAAAAGATGATAAAGATGATGTAAGGGTGTTGCAAGTCGTGAATTTGTATGCACACCCGGGTAACTTCCATATGGATATATATAGTTATGCTATTGGCTGTCACTACTTTTATTTGTTGAGCATGACAATGTTGTTGGCAGTCGCTGCTTTTAATTGTCAAGCACGCCAAGGCTATTTAAAATTAGAAAATGTTTTCAAGAAGATATATCCAAATGGGAAGTTATGGGGCTGTTGAATGCTTTCGCCTGATATTTTGGCCAATGATGATAGGGAATGAGAGACCGAGGCATCAGTAATCAAACCCTCGCAGATTAATTGGTTTCTACAAGTGACTACGTATGTCAAATGATGGAATCAAACTACCAGGCTGAGCAGCTGGGATCAAATTTGATTGTTAAAGGAAGTCAGATAATGATCAGTCTGGTCAGCTGATGCATTATATGATGAAGAGAGGGCGAATCATGATTTATTGTAAGAGGGTCAACCTTTGATATCACTCGGGAACCTTAAATAATACATGTTTATTGATTTATCGGGAGGTGTTGGCATTGCTTCGCCCAACCTCAATGAATATTAAAGCTTTTGAATTATCTGTTCTTCTTGCTTATGAATATATACTTGCTGAGCGTAAATGCTCATGTGGAATGTTATGAAATGTTTTACAGGCTATGTCAAGAAGGACGAGTTGTCTAATAAAGGAAAAGAGAAAATGGCATGATGACAACTTCTTGATCTCTCTCCTTTGGATGGCCTTTTATTGGGAAAGTGAAACGAGAGGCTATCATAAAAATGTTTAGTTAGATGGGCCATCTAAAGTTTTGTTTCCGCTGTAGTCTGTTTTTTAAACTTTAAGGTTTTTGAAAGAGGTTGTAAACTTCAAAGTTTTGTACAAGATGTTTTTGAGAATATATTCTGATATGAGTATGATGTTTTTATCGCTGTTTTGTGGTGTTATCTTTGTTTTCTAGCGTAGCCCGGGGTTCCAGCTTGGGGACCTTAGGGGTCTGTCACCCATATTGCTGACAGTGCCCGAGGCCCGGTTTTGGGGGATTTCCGTGGCCGCCACAGGTATTCACCTGTGTACAACCTTTTTCAAAATATCCATCGGGGGCTAAACCCATTGGATCTACTAACCATACAGTACACAGCTGGCCTAATTGTGACCGCATGATCCTTCCTTGTGTGAACGTATGTAGTCACTTCTAATTCCTCTAGGTCAGGTGAAAAACAAATCAACACCTTTCCCTTCCTCTTGCCAACTATGTGGCTTAACCCATTTATGGGACATATCATTCTCATTTGTTTGCACAGATATAAGATTGAAAAATAGTTGAAAATCAAAGCTCAGTTATATCCATGCATTATTATTCGTATCATGCTAGCGGAATTTAAAGCATAGCATGCTCATTTATAAAAATAATTGAAACATATAATCAAAGCCTTGCACGCATATCGAATCAAATGATACTACGTTAAATTGAAATAAGCATCAGATTGAATGTATATACTTGCCTCGGACCTTTGCACAAAATCAAATTCAATTTACTCGTAAGTGAAAGATTCTGTAAAACATGCATATAACATGATAATTTAATACTTAAATACAATTATAAGAGAGATGCATATGTGATGTTCTTAAACTTTTAATGTCTCCAATTTGACATAAGAATCGTTGAAGTTAAATGAATAATTGAAACATCATAAAATAATTTAAGTAAAAAATGTTTTATAGTTTAAAAAATAAGTTGTGCATCAGGGGATAATTTATCATCAGGGGGTAACCGGACATCAGTGGGTAACCTACCCGTCAGGGGATGTCTCTCGGCCATCAGGGCATAGCCTTCGACCATCAAGGTATCATTTACTCATCAGGGAATAGTCATCAGGGGATGACTTACCTATCAAGGGATAATTTGTTCATCGCTAAACTTGTCGGGTGACAACTTGTTCAGCGCTGAACTCACTAAGTCATCACCGAACTCATCAGTGGATGATTTGCTCAGCACCAAACTCCTCGATGGCTAGTTTGTTCAACGCCAAACTCTTCGGAAGATAACCTCTTTAGTCATCGGAGACTAACAACATTTCTTTCATCAGAGACTAGGAAATTCCTCCATCGGAGACTAAGAATTTCCTTCATCTGAGACTAGCAAATTTTGCCCATCAGAGACTATGGATGATGTCATCAGGGACTAATTTAAACTTCCTTCATCAGAGACTAAGGAATTTCCTTCATCGGAGACTAACAATTTTAGCCTGTCGGAGACTAACTTGGAATCTCCCAGGGACTATTTTATAGGGTCAGAGACTAACTCCAACCTATCAGAGACTAAGTTAGAACTTGTCTCAGATACAGTGGTGTCTTCCTCACTCCTCCATGGGTGGTGTTCTCAACCATAGCCATACTTAGGTCAACTCTCATCATCCTCTCAGTAATACATAACATCTCTTGGGGTCTACTAGATCTTGCAGACACTGATTAACTTCAAAACTCCAGTTGACAGAGGTTTAAATAGGATGTTTTCAATTACTAACAAAAGAATTGTTTGGTAAATAAATGTTTGCCTACCAGATGGTTGTCAACATTCTTACACTCATCTTAGGTAGCTTTTGAAACAAAAAGACATTAACTTCAGGTGTTGAAAGCATGCATTAAATCATACTTTTGGAAAGGAATGAACCAGGTATTAAACGTGGCAAGCATAACAGAACAAAAGTGTAAGAATCAGAGCAGGTCTTTAATGTAATGCTTTTACCTCTTTGGCTGTAAAGAAGAAGTTAAAAGCCTTGGGTTGCTCTTCGAAAAAAGATAGTTGCTCTGAAAGTGATCCTAGATTTGGTGGTATACTGTATAGAAGATTTTATGAAAGTGGGGTTAGGGTTGTACTCCAATGATATATATATATATATATCACTTGCTGAACAACAAGAGCTGTTGGATTGTTTGATATTTGATTTCAGCTGTTGGTTGGAAAAAGGCAACAATGGGCTTTAGAAAGAAGTGATTGGTGAGAAGGGTGGATGCAACGACTGCTAACGTCAGCCGGTCATCTATCATAGCCCACTCTAGTGTACTTTTGGAAGTGATCTGCATTAAATGCCTCATGTCTCCCAGTAGTCTTTGGTTCAAAAACAGTTATTGTAGCTTATACTCGTTCACACCCGTGTGCTTTCTCCCCTCGTGAACAATCATTACACTACCTTTTGATCACTTGAATACAATAATCATATAAAGATTTGGAGCTCAAAATACATTTAAAATCTTTTGGACATCACGTTGACATGAACCTTCATTAATCAAATCGAATAAAAGAAATTGAACCTCCATGCATAAAATAAATAAATCATAAATCAAAACTCATTTAAAATATTTGGGTTCTCACAAGAGGAAAGGAAAGGTGTTGATGTGTTCTATCACCTAACCTAGATGATTTATTGTGTCTACGTAGTTCACCAAGAGACCATGTTATGCGCCTGGCCCACTGTTCCAGTATGGTTAGCAGATCCAACGAGTTTAGGCCGCGATAGATAAGAGGTTATTTTATTCAAAAAGGACCACATGATTGTGTTATCATCAGTAATCTTTAAAAAAAAAAAATTTATAAGAACTCTAAGGTAATGGTGTTGTTTCACCAAACCTCACCCAAATAGAATTGTATCACTTTTACACACTTCAGAAACTTTATTTTCTTTTCCTCCGTGATTATATATTTGTTGAGCATAAATCGTTCATTCTTGCTTAGTTCATGATTTTCGGGGCATGAGTTAGAGGCTATACCACTCTAGCAAAGGAAAAGAATGAGTTGATTTGCTTGTAAGAAGCATCTAAGGAAGACTGTTAAAGTTGTTGTAATAAATTAGTTTTCGCTGCAAAATTTATACTCTGAATTTTGTAAGGATGTATTATTAAACTCCTTTTAGTTAAATGTTGTATTGATGTGATGTTGTCTGTTCTTCCTCTACTGATGGTGTCTGAGTTCTGTGTGGGATTTTGGATTCATCACATTACATTTTTCTACTATCTATTATTAACTATTAAATAAAATGGGTAATTATTATATCTATTTTTGCATTTATTAAATACAATATAAAAATATATAATTCATAAAAATATAAATAATATAAATATATATATATATATATATATATATATATATATATAGATATAGATATATACATATATATATATGATTATATTACTCTATATGTATAATATATAATAGAAAATAATATGTAATTATTAATTTTAATAGTAGGTTAGGCCTTAAATATAATGAAAGGGTTTAAACTTAGCCAGACTAGGAGGCCCATCATGTGAGCCTAAGCACCCCGGTTCGAGTCTTGAAGGCGTCAAATTTTTAAAGTAAAGCAGAAGTCCATTGTTCGAGTCTTGAAGGCGACAAATTAAGTCCATGAAATGAGGGCAGTTCAAAAATAATAAAGGACTCATTCGGCTGCTCCCATCCAACCCGATTGGGACCCTAGAAGCTTCTAGGCAGTTTTCAATATTAAATATTTTTTTTTTTATTTTTTAACCGCTAAATCCTATTTTTTACTCAACTTTTTGAATGTCCAAGTCTTTTTAGAGCCAAACACACACCTCAAGTACATCTTAACTCTCAATTTGAGTATTTTATTCTCCTCTCTTTCAATAAAAATTTAGTGTTTGAGATTATTTTATTATGAAAGTAATTTCAACACAACATCAAATTCGAGAGCTTGGTTTTATGCTTATCAAGACCATTCAATTGTGCAAATAGTTTTGATATAAGATTTGTGTTTGAATAGTTTTGATTATTCAACTACAAAAATGATTTCAACTTGTTTTTATTACTACAATGATCAAGTCTCAATCATTCAACTACATAAATAATCACTACAAAAAAAATGGCCTTCAGTGACGATCGATTTTTGGTCACTAAAAGGCCTTTAGTGACGAAATATGGTCACTAAAGGCTTTTAGTGACCAGAAAATTGGTCGTCACCTGCTCGTCACTGAAGCTCAGTCACTAAAGCCTTTGGTGACCATGATTTTGTACGCGGTCACTAAGTTCCTACAGGGAAAGTGGTCATTAAAAGTAAAAAAAAAAAATACAATGGGTCAAATGTCAAGTGGGTCGGATCCGGGTTGGATCAACCCGTCTTCTTCCTTGCAGCACGTCGCCGGCTCCGGCGCCGTTTCCGGCCGGCCGCGGCATGCCAAGCTTGATACACACACCCACACATAACAAAACGAGGTAGAGGCATCATCGAGACAATCACCATAGGCGATTACCCCATTTCCCTTCACGCCGTTGCCTGAAAACCACTGAAATGGAAGATACCAGTTCACCGCCGACAGTCGCCATTAACGCCGGAAACCTCCATTAAACCCCGACCTCCGAAACCTCTCAAACTCAACCATTTTTGACGAATCAAGTATATAAATGAATCGTGAGACTTCTAGGAACTTATTCATTGAATCAATTTCACGTTTTAATAACAAAATCGAAAGAAAAATCAAGAAGAAGAATTCAGTTTTCAAACTATCGGGTTTTACAAGGAAACGAGCTATGCTTTGCCATTTTTGAAATTGATTGAGGGTAAATGAAGGTTATAAGTTCATAAATGATTTCATATAATCAATTTGGAGAAAAAACACGTAATCCGGCTGGAATTCGCATCTGAAAATCTCAGGTATTATGTTCAAACGTAATTATTTCTTGATTTTTTATTTTTTTTTTGATTAAACTTTAAAAATCAATAACTCTCAAACCATAAATGCTATAAATATGTGCTATATATGAAAATGATACTGAAAATTATGATCTACACAATGGTATAAACAAAAATGATAATAAATGTAAAAATAAAAGAGAAGTATGTATACCTCTTTAAAACTTTAATAGAAAAAAATAGTAAAAAAAAATATAAAGTAAAAATAATATAAATTAAAAAAATAGTAAAAAAATATATAGTAAAAAAAGGAAATGATAATATAAAGTATAAATATAAAGTTAAAACATAAATGATAATAAATTGCTTAATATGGAGAGCTATAGTAAAAAAAAAAAAAGTACCTTTTTTTTATAAAAATGTTATCACTAATATTACACAACAAAAAAATAATATATCATAAAGTTATATGTTATTATAAAGTAAACAAAATTGCTATACATTATTATATCATAAAATTATATAGAGTGAAAATGTAATTTTTCACGAAAAAATTTAGTGACCAATATCTCTAGTCACTAAAGAAAAATTTATTGACGATACAAAGATGTGGTCACCAATTCAGTCACTAAAGGAAATTTATTGACCACTTTCTTGTTTTGGTCACTAAATTTGTTTGTTCACTAACATTTGGTGACCAAAAAAAAATTCTGTCAGTAAAGGCTATTTTTGGTGACCAGAATTTTGTTCGTCACTAAAATTTTCGTCACTAAAGCCCATTTTTTTTGTAGTGAATCTTGATACAATTTCCCAGATATTGTGTCGAGGATTGTTCGACTATGCAAATGATTTTTGGCATTGAAATTAGGGAGTAGGGGTGTTGACATCTCTATTATAATCATTCCACTTGAAAAATGACTATAATAGAGGAAGGTGTCTATGTCTTTATAATAATCATTCTAGTTTAGACAATGATCATGATAAAGAGGAGCAACTGTAGACACCTCAAATTTTAATTTTAATTTTATGTTTGAATGATGAAAAAAATAGAATAAAAAAAGAAAAGGAAATAATAATATTAAAATGAAGTGGGTATGTTAATAAAATAACATTTTATTTCTTTCGTTGTACGCTCAACAAAAGAAGGTATTTAAAGCCCAAAATAAGGAGTGAAAGATGGAGCAAATGAGGACCATTGGATTAAAAAGAAGATAAAAGGTCAAGATTGATGTCTACATTCAAGAGGAGATCAAACTCATCTATCAAGACAAGATCAAAGGGCCAAGAAGCTTTCCTCTCCTCCAAGACATCTTCTGAGATTTTGTTTCAATAGTACCATGTTTTTCCTGGATGGGGGTTGAATACAATACTCTTAACTTTTCAAACTTCTTGCAAACAATAAATAAAATGAATGAACAAGTATTGTATTTCGTTGTAGCTTCTATGTGTTAAAAAGAATGTAACAGAAAGCTCAAAACAACACAATAATTTCAAGACTAATAAAGTTTATTAATCTCAAGGTTTTTGATGCGACCTGATTTTTCAATCAACTTCTTTCTCTGAAACAAGAGTTTCCACTTCTATTTTCTAGAGGGATAGATCAAGCTTTCTCTTGCTCGTTCTATTGTATATATATATGTGTGATAGAGAGGGGCTGTCTATATATATTACTTGTTCAGCACTCTTTCTCTAGATGAAGCGTGTAAAAATATATAAGCAGGATTTTATACAGTAATGATATGAAAAGATTGTTTTCTTTCAATTCCTACTTTTCTATAAAACTTTTCTATCTCTCTCTTGCTTTTGTTGTTGTAGACTTGCCAGGATTAGAAAAGTAACCGAAAAAGTCCAATCAATTTTCTTTCCTGTTACTGTTGCTCTGTCATGTCGGCGCGGTCATCTTTCCTTAAAGTTTGGTGCATGAAATCCGTGGACTTTGCAATGGTCAAAAGCAGACTTTGGCACTGAGTTCATTATTCCCTGAGGGTACTCACTTTGGCGCTAAGTCTTTTAACCACTGTTGGCAAACACTTTGGTGTTAGTCTCTTTATCCACTGATAGCAAGCACTTTGGCACTTCACAACCCTTCTTTGGACTTTGGAGCACATGAAGATTACCCGACGACTTTGGCGTCGAGTAATTTTGACTTTAGCGGTTGTAAGACTTTGACACTATTGTTAATTAACCGACTACTTTGGTGTTGAGTAATTTTGACTGACTTTGGTGACAGTCAAATAACTTTGGCGCTAGCTTCTTGAGTTAGGCATTGAACAATCTTTGATTCCCTTCTTCAGTGTAAAATGCCTTAGAAATATCGTCATCATTTATTTGTTTGCTGAGACATGAACATCTTAATGAATTTCTCTCACCAAACTTTATTCCCATGATGAACTTGTATTTTCCTTGACTTTCTACTTTGGTGATGTTATCACAAGTTTGGTGCTGATAAGGACTTTGGCACAGTTCAACTTGAAACACTTTTGAGAATTCTATCTCTTTTTGAGTTTGATCTTCAACTTCATTGACAGAGAAATTTCATAGCAATTACATAGTTTTGTTTCTAAATTTGGCAAGACAAAGTTTGTTAAGTTATCTATTTCTAAATTACAAATAGGAAATCACCAAACCCAACATACCATATAATAGGTCATTTATCGAGGGAGAGAGAGAATTTAGAGAAACAAAAAAATTTAGAGAGAGGTAATATATAAGAGCATATCTATATTTATATTTTGTAATTTTATTGAATATTTAAGTTTAAGGTATATTTGTGTTGATTTAATCTTCTACTCTCTCTCTTTCTCTCTCCAATTAGTGTTAATCAATGTGAGTTTAAGCTAATTAATGGCATAAACCCAGACTTAACACTCAAATTTATATATGATGTATATTTACATCATGAAACTTATATTTGTTTTATTTTCTATTTGTTGGACTTTTATTCTATTGATTTTAATTATTTGTCTCTTTCTCTCTCTCTATTTAGCGATGAAAGTGTGTTTAAGCTAATTATTAGTTTAAACCCCAAAATGATCACTCAAATTAATATATTATATGTGTTTCACAACATCAAATTTATATTTGATTTATTTTTTATTTTTAAATTTTTTTCTATTTTTTCTAATTATTTTTATCCCTCTCTATTATTTCTATAAAAGTACTCAATATACTACTTTATATATTTTGTAAAAATTATAATATTGGTACAAAATAGTTGTGACAGCCCCCAAAATCCCATAAGGACTTTGAGCATCATCCCTAATTGACAATAGAAAAATAACATCATCCAAGCATGTATAACATTAAATAAGAGAAATTTAATCTCTATTACATTATTCAAAATATGTTCTAGCATCAGAAGTCTATGAGAGGTCATACAGGCCTTACAATCTAAACATCTCTATAATAACGTCACGCTTCACTATTCCTCTAAACGCCATCCATAGGAGAGCAATCAGGAAACTTTCATCATAAAATCTTTGCCTTGCCCTTTTCAGACGGCTTGACCTTTTTGCCATAATGTGTAAACATTTAATCGCAAGTATATAGTCATGCATCAGGTGAGCCTTGAAAAAGGAAGCACTTATAGGGCTTAAGTATTTATGAGGTTTGGCTGAACAATGCCTACACCTCTTGAGAAATTGGAAAATATAGCTTTGAGGGTTCCTGAACAATAATCTGAGGGATACAACACTTTACTTGAATAAATCTTTGAATAATTCACATGCGCCTTATATCCACGTCGATTTGGCGCACGTGCCCTTAGGAACTTCATATCAAATAATATATCAGTTCGTCAGCCTGACTATCATCTGACTTCATCATAACGACATACATAGTTAATGCAGAAATCTTTCATCTGTGAGGGATTGGTTACCGATACATTGGTTTTCATTCCATATAAAATCGTAGGCTAGGGGTTCTAGAAGATTGAAGCAATTGAAGCAACTGATTCACATGTATATGGCAATGGGCAGCCTGACAATAAGCAACCCTAGTTCCCAATCCTCTTTAGTAGTAGCTATTATGGGAGGCTAGTCGCTGTCATCACCGCTGATCATGAGAGTAGCAGCGGCAGGCCACCATGGCTGTCGCCATCATCATGTCTCCTCCAACACGACTTCTCTCGTGTTTCACTCTCTCGCGTTTCTATCTCTCCTGCGACTTCTCTTCCTCTCGTTTCGAGATTGAAGTCGTCATCATCTTCCTGCTGTCGATCGGCAATGGCCATAACCACTGCCCTTCCTCCCTTCTCCATTCATCAATCCACTCTTTTGATTCCCCTTTTCTTTGCCTCCTCCATCCCTTCTCCCTCTCAGGCGCATCGTCCTTCAATCTCTCATCCTCATCGTTTCTCCCATTGTCTTCATCAACCCCTTCCGCTTTCCTTTCTCCTTTAGCTACGACAACCATTAGTGTCGCTACACCATCTCCCTCACCCGCAACTGTCCATCCCTTTTCACAACCTTCTTTGTCAGCCCTTTAGTCTGTCGACAAGGCCATTGCCCTTCTTCCTTCTTTATGATCCAAGCACATCAAGGCCTCCATCACCATAAACCAACAACTCCAAACATAAAATGATGGTAATAATACCCACCAATGGGTTTCCAACATTTTTATTTAAGAATCTAGATGATATGGACCTCAAATTAAAGCTACTAATTGCGTAAATTAGTCCTAAAAAAGAAATCTAATTTTCTTTTCCAAATGAAAGAGTTATTTGCAGTCAAAGATTAGTCAAACCCAGGTTCTTGTATGTTTCTAGATTTTATGAAGGATTTGTGGCTAAAAATTAGACAAGCGTCACTAAAGGTTTTCATCAAATTAAAAAATTCATAGTAATTTGAGAATAGATCCAAAAATTATAAGAGATTTTGTGTTGTGTTCCTAATGCAGTGGAGACTTTAATGATGTAAAAAATATCAAATATATCTCACAAAAAAATAAATGGGTTAACTCAAGATTTGAAGCTCTTTAGTGACAATTGCTAGAGCTTGATCCAACTTTTTATTTCCTCAACTACTTAATCCAAAATTTTGTAATATTTTCAGTTGTTTCAAATTATGGAAGTATGGAGGATGATTAGGGCAACATCTTCATCTATATATATCAAAATTTATTTCCCAAAGTGTTATGTTTTCATTTCTAAAGCTTCTTGAAAGCTTTCTTTTCTTTTTTTTTTCTTTTGTTTCAATCATATTTTATTTGCTAATCTCTTTATAGCTGATGTATTAGTGTTAATGGTCACATTAGGATTAATATAAATCTTGTAATGTATTCATCTAATGTTGAGAAGATTGTAAACTCACGCTTAATATGTGGGCCTGGCCACCCATAGTACAAACCTGCTGGGATTGACGATTAAGCAGAGTTCGTTGACCTAAGGGTCACTTAGTCTTCTATTGTGGTTTGAGATATGCGTTGATGTACTTCAGTATTGATCCATCATCCTCATTACTATTGTTGATGTTGTATTGTCCCTTGTTATTATTGTTATTGCATATTATCTCTTTACTTACTAAGCGTTGTCGCTCATGTTTGCTACTTATTAAAACCATACAACGAAGAATGTCGCTAGGGACATCACGGGACTCGAGGGCCCAAGCTGATAAGTCAAAAATTGAGCATTCTCTGACCCATGCATGACCAAGGGTCTAGAGGAACAATAGAAGAAGATCTCTCTTGCACCCTAATGTTCACTCAATTTTCAGTTGTGTTATCATCATCAATAATAACCAGAGAATCCAGTTAGTGCAAGATTTTTGTGTAGGATCGCTGGGCATGAGTTTTGGACCCTGTGTATATTCTATTTTGTTACTAGTTGTACTTTTGTAGAAGACTTATTGTAATTAGCAATATATATTATGTTTGTATTTTCGATGTGTATAGGTGCGTAAGTGATATTTGTTGGTTGTGACAATCGAGTGTGGGTATTGCAAGGGTATTCGAGCTCGGGGCGCACAAAATCACAAGTTTTCTATGTAAATATTTTTTGTGCAAGTTATTATTTTATTGCATCATGAAAGATAACTATAATGGACTGACTATTTTGAATAATTAGATATAGCTTCTAGTTATTGTGGTTATTTATAAATGATTCTTTGAATATAATTAACATGCCATGGGATTGTACAATAATTAATTTGTAGTTGCTAAATGTGTAGATTGAAATTATTTATTTATGATTAAACGTATATTAAAAGTTTTAATTATTAAAAATGTTTGGAATGCATACATAATTATGTTTATAATTTTGTATTGTGATTGTGATGATGAGAGAATTCATTTGTAAATTAGTGTACTTTCATTTGTAAGTTGTATTTCTAATTTTCATGTATTTGTTTTCAAATAATGTAATCTTATATTGTTTAGATTATTTGAAAACCTAAGAGTTAGAATTAGAATGATTATATCATTCAGATTGAATGATACCCTTGTTATGATATATGATCCAATAATATAAATTTTAGTTTAGGGAGTTCTCTTATTATATTTTTGTAATATGTAAACATAACAACATGGTGGAAAATAACACATTCACACACACACCAACACCCAAAGCACTTATAGTTTAGTTTAGCATAGTTGAAGTTTCTTTTATAGGAAAAAGAAACTTTATTTTTACAATAAATTTAAAAGATGATTTATTCAAATTTTACAAAATGCAGTCATTTTCAAATCAAGAATTGGGGTGCCTCACTCACACCTTCTCCTCGGTTAACCAATCTTATGAATTTGGATTAAAATTTTTGTATATCAAATTAAAAATTGGAGTCACTTAATTAAAAAACCATTTTTTATTACATACTTTTAATAATTGCATTTTTTTTACATAAGTAACTCCGCAAATCAATAAACATTTTGTAGTAACTAAAATAAATGTGATCACCTAACACACATAATTAGTTATTCTTAAGTAGCAACTCTTTAAAAATAATTTTAAATAAATCCTTTTTCCAAAAGAAACCTCCAAATTTTCTTAAATAGAGTTACAAAGAGAGTTTGAGATTTTCTTTAAAACCTAAAATAAATATCTTTTAAAAATTCCAACTTCTAATTTTTTTTTGCTATTTTCAAAAAATAAGAGGGTTTGACAATCAAACAATCAAACTGGGTGTCAACCACAGGCTAACATTTCAACCACCAAACATGTTGGCCATACACTAACCATTAAACTTGGTGTAAATCATACGCCACCCATTAAACCATTAATAGATCAAACATGGTGTTGATCATACACCACCTCATCAAACCATCTAACCATCAAATTTGGTATCAAACATGGAATGCCCCATTAAACTTGGTGTCGAACATACACCACCCTATGAAGCCATCCAACCATTAAACTTGACCTAAACCATACACCAACCTAGTGAACAATCATACTTTCAAACCCGGTGGCATGGGAATGGCCATATACCACATCTCTAATCAAAATTTCAAACTAGGTGTCGTGGGGTTGGCTATACACTACTCTTTCAACTAAATTTTAACTTTAGGGCATTGTAGCGCACTACAAAAAACAAGCATTTATCTCAACAGCAAGGCCTTTGCCATAACCAATAGAACGTTGAGAAAAAGACTATCTCGAACACAAGGTTGTCGCCTTTAAGAGCTGAATGTTCAACAGTGTTTATGTGAGAATTTAAATAGCAAATAAACTCCTATACTCAACTGCAATAGGAATACTTGAATTGAATTAAAAATGTACCTTGATTGCAAAATAAAATTATAGTTGTTGAGGAGCTCTCCTTTACAATCTACGGAGCTTTGATATGAATTAAGAATTGCTTCTTCACTAGAAAAGAAAAGAAGCGGACTGCTCAATTTATGCCTAGTGTGTGAATTCATGTGTGTTTTGCAAGTGTTGATTCTTATATGAATTCGTATGTCTCTCCCCGTCCCCACTTTGGCTGCAAGAATGTTTTGGTATTTGTAGGAGAGCTCCTAGGGTTGTTACAAAATTGAATCAAATTAGGAATTAGCTAATAAAATATTACAAAATCAATTGCAGCACTTGATGGTAACCAAGATCAGTGGCCCATAATTCAGCTGTGCAGATTTGATAACTTGCCAATTTGTTGATAGTTGTAGCATTCTAACCCTTCCATTTGTATTCTGGCAGTTGCATAGAATTTGCAGTCTGGAATTTGGAAGCAAATTTTTCCAAATTTGCAGCTTACCTGATTCCATGGAGCTGACTATTCAAGTCATTCGAATTTTAGACTCCCTTGATTGTGTTTCTTCAGGCTAGGTGTGAAACCCTCACTTTCAAATTCAAAATAGATGGTTGCAATTTCCAATTTCAGATTTGATTGGGTACTCTCCCTCCATGTGCAGATTTTCCATTAATTGCAGGTTTGATGGTCTTCAATTCTGGTCTGTTGCAATTTGCAGAAATCAACTCCTTCAATCTATATACAAGTTACTCGAATTCTGTAGAGGTTAATTCTTTCATTTTCCCTTTTGCAGCTCTGAAGATTTAATGATTTCAAGCTTGTGCAAATCTTGGATTCTGCAGAAAGCCAATTCTTTCAATTTGTACGTTTGTTATGTAAGATTTCTCCTTTGTTTTTGCAAGTTTCCTGTAATCCTCTCATTCAAAGATTCAATGGTTTAATGGTCTGGTGGTCTCTTTTAACTCCAATTTTTGAGTGTTAGAGGTTTGGTTTGCATGACTCCTGTAACTCTATTTGCAGAGTGTTAGAAATTAGATTAGACAGTTGTGCCAATCCCATAGATTTTATAATTTATTTGTGGTTTGAATCTTTGGTGTTTGGACTTTAGAATTCTTGGACAAAATCAGTTGTTGAAGTTTGGAATTGCATCCCCCGATGAAAAAGATATGAATGCAGGTGTTCATATGTGAAAGGACGATTTATTTGCTGATGAGAAAAATTTATCTATTGATGGGGGAATATCTGCTGATGAACACCTTGAATTACCTGTTTGATACGTCAAATTACGTACCTAGGGTTAGGGTTACACAACACCCTAATTTTTGACTCCGTTTGACCGCGAATTTAATGCCCTTGCTAACTTGCAAAGAAAATCTTTCAAGAACCGTGGGGCTTCAGCCCTTTGGAAGACCCTTAGGTGTGAATGTTAGTAAAGATTTGAAAAGAGAAGCGAATGGCATATGGAAAAAAATTACTTACCCTAGATGTTGTTGTCTGATCTCTATTTATACACATCCAAGTTACCAGAGTCCTTCGTGGATTGTTCTTCCAATTCCTTATCGGGATTGTATTTCCAAATCCTATCGGGATTCTGTTTTCAAAGGGATCTCAATCCTTTCCTTATTCCTGCCCTATCTTGGATTCATTGAATGTAGACGCATTAGTCGTTATGGGTCTTTTGGGTCTCATTAATAATTATACTGCATTTATTATATTTTAGGGCTTGTTATTTTTGGCTCATATGACTTGCACCTAATTTTTGGTTATCAGTTATTGAAATCAAAAATAAACTTTTTTTTTTGTTTTTTGGACGGGGAGTACCTTTCCCCGTCAACTTTGGGGTACCTCCAAAGTTGACGGGCCAAAATAGCTCGTACCCCGTTAGAATTTACCTCGCTGACTTTATAAGTTACCGGGGTAAGCTTCACCCCGTTAGTTTTAAAAAACAATGGGGACAATTTGACTACTTTATTAAAATTCATCCCGTCAGCTTTAAAAATTAACGGGACAAACCGGCGGTTAGCTTGCTAGAATTTACCCTGTCAACGTTTGAAGTTGACGGGTCAAATTGGCGATTGTTTCGCTAGAAAATACCCCGTCAACTTCAGGAGTTAATGGGTCAAATTGGTGATTGCGTCGCTAGAAAATACCCCGTCAACTTTAAGAGTTAACGGGTCAAATTGGCGATTGCGTTGCTAGAATTTACCCCGTCAACGTTTGAAATTGAGGGGTCAAATTGGCGATTGCGTCGCTAGTTTTTACCCAATTAATATCGAGGTGTATCAAGTCGTGGGCTTGTGGATTTTTTGAATTGGGCCTATCATCACTGAAGAGTGTACTTGTTTAATGGGCTTCCGGCCCATATTGGGTCATTTGAATGCCAACGGTCGAATGATCTCATCCGTTGGATTGAATATGATCTTATTGGTAATATTTTAGTTGGGTGGCTATATATTTCATCCCTGAGGTAAGTGAGTTTTGACTTGCAATCCTCCAAAAATTACTCTCAAATTGTAAATTGCTCTCTACTTTGGCAATTTCTGACATTTATCACCACCGTGAGGCGATTTTAGGCAACCTTAAGACCATCGTAAGGCAATTTTCGGCATCGAAAACCACCACAAGGCGATTTCCGACAAGCCTTTGCTACCACATTTAATCAAGTGTTCTTCGTGTTCTTTAGCTTATTCATCGATTTCATCGTCCTTAGGTTTTTTCAATCGACATGGATTTAGGTAACTCTATCGAATCTGTTTGTTCACCAATTTCTGAAATTCCTTTTATCGATCCTATTGATACTATTCATGTTGTTCGGGCCATAGAAGGCCCATCTTCGACCTACGAGGGGGGGTAGGGGGATACAACCCAATCCACCCCTTATAGGCCCAGCGGTCCAGCTGTTGACCATTATATTGACGCCCAACGACGTGGGTCTGCCCATGATGTGGCTGATACGGCCAGGGATGAAATCCCAAGTAACACCAATTTTGATGCATATAGAAATATTTCTTCCATAATTTCAGAATCTAGACTTCATAAATTCGCCCTTCGTCATTGTATATACGCCCTCTATTCCCTTAGATTACCCCTTGAGTCCGATAGGGCTTGTAATGTGGGCACAAACTTGTGCATTTTCTATGACTGTATGGAGGCCGGGCTCTGATTCCCCCTACATGAGTTTATTCCCCATTTACTTAGGAGCTACCCCATTCACCTGAGTCAAGTGACTCCCAATGGTTGGCGAGTAGTTTACGCCTTTCTGCTCTGATGCATCCAAACGAACATAGCCCCTTCCATGCGCATCTTTCGATACATGTTTTAGTTAAGACATATTGGATCCAATAACATTGGTTGGGCGTATTTCCAACATCGTTCCTTAGTCTCCAAGATTTTTATCACTACAACATTAAAGGATTCGGTTAGTAGCTAGAAGACCAAGTTTTATTACCTTCATTGGGAAGGGGGGAATTGGGGTGAGATTCTTCCCCCTAAGTGGAATGTTTTACTTAGCAATAAAATAAGCTGTGCAGTTACGGAGGCTGAGAAAGAAACGACTAAGATGTTAGCGGCGGATGGGGCTGACGAAGACAATGTCCAGGATCTCCTGTTAGAGAAGAACTTGATTAGATGGGGTTTCAACCCTGTTAAAGGCCAAAGTATCTTTTCCTCCTTGACTTGGTTGTGTCTCTATTTCTTTTATGTTTTACTTGATTCATATAACTGATTTTGTTTCCTTCTTTTTCTCAGGTTTGGAGCGTGCTAAAGCTGTATCTTCTAGGAAGGCCAAGAGTAGGAAGTCGGCTCAGAAAAGATATAGGGGGGACGAGTGCTCCTCTTCAGATCAGCAAGGGAGTACCCTTCCTCCCTTCGAGCAGATCTGTGTTGACGTGGAGACGGAGACTACCCCTAAGGCCTCCAAAGCTGCTAATTATCTTCCTCCGCTTCCCAAAAAGCATAAGGGGTCCGCTTTCGATCCTAAGAGGGAGGTTCCAATATTCACAAATCCTCAGGATCCCTTCATACCGGGGTGGCCCCTTACACGAAATGATACAATCCTTGGGGAGCACGACCCTGCCATGGAATTTCTCGTTGGAGCGATGCCTCCGGTCGATAAGGAGATTTACAAGGTGGCCTCCCATCTAACCGTTATCGCCAACTTTGCTCACACTTATGCTATGGTGATTATTTTACATTCATACCATAACAATTCATTATGGAAATTTTTGCTGACCTTTCAATTGTCTTTTTAAATTGCAACATCATATGTACGCTACCGAGCTTGCTACTCGTTCTGTGAAGCAATATGAGAAGAATGGTAAGCTCGAGGAGGACCTTGCCGAGAAGAAGCGCCAGCTGAAAATTGCCTAAGACGAGGTGCGCTCCTACTGCTCTGCAAAGGAGGGTCTGGAGAAAGAGATACAGAACTCCAAAGTGTTGATTGACACTTTCTATGATCTCAATGACAAGCTCAAGGCCGATAAAGTTGCTCTAAAGGATGAGCTAGAGAAGGCCCCTGCTGATGCTGTGGAGAAGTACAAAGCCTCTGGAGTATTTCTGAAGGATGCCGAAGATGTCTGCCTTGACTTAGAGTACAAGATCATGCTCAGAGGCTACCACCTTTACATGCAGAGAGGCAAGGGGTCCCTCTCGAGTAAATCCCCTTAGAGGTAACAGATAGTGAGGAGGAGGATGGGAAAAGCCTTCTCAGGGTGATCAGGGAAATTAGGGGCAACAGGCTCCTCAGACTTAGTTTTTTATTTTCACTTGTAATTTTCAATTATATGTACAACTTTTGTTGACCATCGAGCCTTTATAATATCCAGTATTTCCATTATACTTGGGCCATTATATTACTTGTCTATCATGATCGTAAAGAAATTTGAAACAATTTTGTCTTTATTTCATATGTAATAAAATAGGGAAACCCCTTACCAAGGCAAGAACTCAAAAGTTTTATTGATAATAAATTTTGAGATTGCTTACATGTCATGATCTTGGTACTTCTTGGCCTTCTAAGGTTTGAAGCTGAAATGATCCGGGCCTTAAGACTTTCTTGACTTGATAAGGTCCTTCCCAGTTAGGAGTTAATTTTCCAGCAGCAGCTTTTGGGTTTGACACCTCCATCCTTCAAAGCACTAAGTCCCCTTGCTTGAAGGCTCTGTCTTTCACTCTTAAGTTGTAAAACATGGCCACCACTTTCTTATGTTCTTTAATCTTTTGTTGGGCCTTATCTCTGACATGCTCGACCAGGTCCAAGCCAGCTCTTATACCTTCACCGTTCTCTTGCTCATCGAAGCCAACGATCCTTATTGAAGGTAGGCCCATTTCTAAGGGGATTACCGCCTCTGTACCATATACTAGGTTAAATGGCGTTTCCCTTATTGCCACCTTACATGTAGTCCGATAGGCCCATAAAACAGCATGTAACTCTTCCACCCAGGCTCCTTTAGCTTCTTCCAATCTTTTCTTTATTCCATCAATGATGATTCTATTTGTGACCTCCACTTGACCATTTGCTTGGGGATGTCCAATTGAAGTGAACCTTTGCTCAATGTTAAGATTTTGACAGAAGGCTTTGAACCGTTTTTCTTCAAATTATGTCCCATTATCCGTGATAACAACTTGTGGTAGACCAAATCGACATATAATCGATTCCCACACGAATTTCTCCGCCTTTTGTGCGGTTTGCATAGCAAGGGCCTCCGCCTCAACCCACTTTGAAAAGTAGTCTATGGCTACAATTAAGTATTTTCGCTGACTTGTCCCAACGGGGAGTGGTCTGACGAAGTCAATTCCCCAAATAGCAAAACAAACAGGAGCATTGATTGAGGACAAGAGTTCTGCAGGCTACCTGATCACTGGTGCAAACTTCTGGCATCTATCACATTTCTTAACAAAATCAATTACCTCTTGTTGTATTCTTGGCCAATAGTAGCCTTGTCTCATTATTTTATAAGCTAAGGCTCTTCCACCTAAGTGTTGTCCACACACCTCGAAGTGAACTTCTTGAAGAGCCGACATAGCCCCCTTATACGGACTTTTCTTGCCTCAATGGGGTCTTCTGGCAAGAAACCTTTTTTAAGATATTGAAGGATAGGGGTCATCCAACAAACCTCCTGCTTTATTGGGGCAACTAACCTTGCATCTATGGTAGGCATCTCAATCTCTTCTGTGTACACGCCGTCTTCATATTCTTCGAGGTTCCAACTGGCCAATTTAGATAGGGCATCCGCTCTCTCATTGTGTTCTCTCAGGACATGATGGATACTACACTTTTAAAAAGTGGTTATCATGGCTCTTACAAAGGTCAAGTACTTTACCATCTTCACGTCTTTGGCTTCATACTCCCCTTTTATGTGTTTGGCTAGTAACTGAGAATTAGTATATACATGTATACTTTGTACCCCCAAAGCCTTTGCCAAATTGAGTCCTGCCATCAACGCTTCGTATTTGGCCTCATTATTTGTAGCACGAAACTTAAAAGAAAGGGCATATTTCACCTCAAAATCTTCGGGGCTAATAAGGATTAAGCCTGCACCACTGCCTTTTGCGTTAAAAGCTCCATCTACATATAACCGCCATTTTTTCGGTCGCTCGTTTTCTCATTTTTCGGTATCCCCCTTCTCATCAATGGGAAGAGTGCACTCAACAACGAAATTTGCAATAACCTGGGCTTTAATGGCCGGACGTTAGGTGATATCGAACTCCCCCAATTCCACAACCTAATTGATTATTCTGCCACTTGTTCGGGGACCATGTATTACTTTTCTCAAAGGTTGGTCCGTGAGAACAATCACTACGTGAGATTGGAAATAAGGTCTTAATTTACGAGCAGTCGTTATCAAAACCAACACAAATTTCTCCACCCTTTGGTACCTAGTTTCGGCCCCATATAAGACTTTGCTTACATAATATACGGATCTTTGAACAACTTCCCTGTTGCTAATCAGCACTGCACTGACCGCCACTTCTGAAACTGCCAGATATACATACAAAACCTCCCCTTCTTCTGGTTTAGTTAAGAGCGGAGGGGAGGTTAAGTATAGCTTGAGCTTATCAAAGGAATCTTGACAATCCGGTGTCCACTGGAAATCTTTAGCTCTTTTGAGGGCATTAAAGAAAGGATGACACCTATCTCCTGACCGTGACATGAACCTTCCTAATGCAGCTATTCTCCATGTTAGCCTTTGAATGTCTTTTATAGTCTGCGGGGGACTCATGTCTAATACCGCTTTAATTTTGTCTGGGTTGGCTTCTATCCCCCTCTATGAAACCATTAACCCCAGGAACTTACAAGAAGCCACTCCAAAAACACACTTGGAGGGATTCAACTTCATGTTATATTTCTTTAGGATGGCAAAGGACATGGCCAAATCCGCTACGCGACCTTCTTTCTTCAAACTTTTAACCAACATGTCATCCACATAAACTTCAATGTTCTTCCCTATAAGAGGTTTAAAGGTCTTATTGACCAACCTTTGGTAGGTTGCACCAGCATTCTTAAGGCCAAAAGGCATAACAACATAATAGTATAGCCCTTGGTCCGTGATAAAAGATACCTTTGGGACGTCATCCGGGTCCATACGTATTTGATTATATCCGCTGAATGCATCCATAAAACTCAGGAGCTCGTGGGCAGCAGTTGCATCTATCAAGAGATCAATCCGTGGGAGTGGATAACAGTCTTTTGGGCACGCGTCATTGAGGTCTGTAAAGTCAATACAGATCCTCCACTTTGCATTAGCTTTTTTGACCATCACTGGGTTAGCCAACAATTCTGGGTACCAGATCTCTTCTATAAATTTTGCCTCTAACAACTTTTCAACCTTATTCTTAATCACTTCCTGCCTTTCTGGGGCAAACGTTCTTTTCTTCTGTTTGATAGGCTTCCTGTGAGGATCCACATTTAGCCTATGGGTGATGACCTTCGAGTCTATCCCAAGCATGTCCAGCGCTGACCATGCGAAGACATCTATGTTCTCCCTTAGAAAAGAAGTAAGCTTTTTTTTTTATGCCCAAGTTCAATTGGGAGCTGATATAAGTCACCTTTTCTGGATTCGTAGCACTAAGGGATACTTTCTCCAATTCCTCAACAGGCTCTGCCCTTTGCTCCCGTGCCTCATCCCTTGAATCAAGGGTTTCTATGGGCATCACTTATTTTCCTTCTCCCCCTATCTTTAATGCCATCAAATAGCATGTGCGGGCTTGCTTTTGATCGGCTTTGATCACCGCTACTCCATCTGGGGTAGGAAATTTTACCTTTAGATGAAGAGTATGAGGACATTGTATGAGGATGTCCTTCCAAGGATGACATTGTATGAGGACGGCACTTTAACCACAAGGAAGTTAACCATCATTGTGGCGTGCTTAGGTCCTTCTTCCATAGTAACGGGGAGTAAGTAGAACCTTCTATCTTTGCCTCCACTCAAGTAAAGTCATATAGTGGGGTTGTGCATGGAGTGAGTTGGGTGTCGTCATATCTCATATCTTTGAAGGCTTGACAATATAAGACATCCACGCTACTGCGGTTGTCTACAAGCACCCTTTTCACCTGGAAATTCCCAATTGCCACTTCAACTACCAATGGGTCATTGTGTTTTAACTTCACTCCTTCGAGATCTTTGTCACCGAACGTTATTGTCATGTCTATCTTTGCTTTCTTAGGGGGAGCTTCGATGGCCATGACTTCTCGGACATATGCTTTTTTCGATGAATTTGAGCATCCGCTTGCGGTTGGTCCTCCGGATATTACATTAATTACTCCTCTTCGGGGTTGGTTGTCCTGCCCTTAATTTTCTGGGCATTCTCACCTTTCTTTTTCCCTCTCTCTCCGAGGTTCAGAGCGCTCTTTTTGCACGTACCATGTCAATTGCCCCTTCTTTATAAGGAACTCAGGTTTTTGCAGTCATTGGTGTCATGACCGTGATCTTTGTGAAATTGGCAATACTGAGAGGAAGTTCTTTTTGATGTGTTGCCCCTCAATGGTTTAGGCCACCGGACATATGGCTCTAGGCAATTTTCATAAATATTTGGCTCCTGGATTGGATTAATGGAGCGTACTCATTGAACTTCTGACTTATGATTTTCTTGGAGAAAAAGGTTTACCCTTTAGCCCTTTTCATTGGCTCTGGGACTTTCACCTCCTCTCCTCATCACTTCTTGTCATCTTTAAGTGTTCATTGGTCGTCCCGTTTGTTAATGCCACTATGGCAACTGATTGATCCAGGCTTGGGACCTTTAAGGCTTCCTTAGTGAATCGAGACACATTTTCCCTAAGGCTTTCGCCTTCTCTCTGCCGTACGTTCATTAAAGAGGCCGAGCTCTTTCCATGCATCTTTCCCCCTATGAATTGGTTGACAAACAATTGGGCAATTTGTGCGAAAGACCCAATTGATGTCGGGGGAAGTTGCTTATATCACTCTTGAGCAGGTCCCTTTAAGGTTTGCGGAAATGCCTTACACATGATTTCATCGAATGGATTCAAAAGTAAGAGCGTTGCCTCAAACTGCTATACATGACTAGTGGGATCACCCATGCCATCATATTTTTCTACTGCGAGCATCTTAAAACTGTCCGGGAGCGGCTCATCCATGATAGCTTGAATAAAGGGTGGGGTAACTGCCCTATAGACTGCAGTAGATGTGGTTGTAGGTAGAGCCAACATACGAACTTCGAGGACTATCGTAGGCTCACGATATCCTTGACTGGCTAATCTCTACTCTAGCCTACAATGTACTTCCCTTTCTATGGCTTCCACGACCTCATGAGGTTGTTGAGGTCGAGAATTTATCTAGGGTTCCCTTCCATGCCCCCTTTCGAACTCCTCCAGTCTATTTTGCAGTTGCACATGACTTGCCCAGAGATCCTCATAACCCTGTGGGGGTGGATGGTTTATGCAGGCTTCTTCTCTGAAGAGCCGACCACTTAGATCTTCCTGAGGAATAGGGTATCGAGTGATTGACCTTCTCCGTACCAGAACGTTGCGTAGATCCCACAGATTCCTATGCTCGTTATCTTCAGCCTCTGAATCGGCATCAAAAGGACCACAATGAGTCCTCTGTGCACTCTGCGTTCTTCTTATGGATCTGCATTCGACCTTTTCACGGGCCGGCTAGGAGTTGATCCCCGCTATTCTTTCATTCTATTGTACCTCTTGTTCTGGGAGGGGAGGCATACCCAGTTGCCTTTCGGGCATGGATCCCCCTTCTCTCTCACAAGCAATAGATCAAGTGTTCTCCATGACTTTTTGTCAGAAATTCCCACAGACGGCGCCAATCTGATACGTCAAATTACGTACCTAGGGTTAGGGTTACACAACACCCTAATTTTTGACTCCGTTTGACAGCGAATTTAATGCCTTTGCTAACCTGTAAAGAAAATCTTCCAAGAACCGTGGGGCTTCAGCCCTTTAGAAGACCCTCGGGTGTGAATGTTAGTAAGGATTTGAAAAGAGAAGCAAATGGCGTATGGAAAAAAATTACTTACCCTAGATGTTGTTGTCTGATCTCTATTTATACACATCCAAGTTACTAGAGTCCTTCATGGATTGTTCTTCCAATTCCTTATCGGGATTGTATTTCCAAATCCTATCGGGATTCTGTTTTCAAAGTGATCTCAATCCTTTCCTTATTCCTGCCCTATCTTGGGTTCATTGAATGTAAACGCATCAGCCATTATGGGTGTTTAGGGCCTCATCAATAATTATATTGCATTTATTATATTTTAGGGCTTGTTATTTTTGGCTCATACCACTGTTGTAGGCCCTTATAAATTATCCACTGAGTGGTGAACTACAACATCCACCGACGAGTTATCAGTAGCATGCTCTGATGAGTAAACCTCCTGTTGATAGCCTTTGATTTTTATTTGTTGAAGGCTTGTTTGGATTATCCCCTTATGACCTTCTGATAGCTTGTTGTGTTTTATCTACTGATGGTTTATTGGAAACATCCCCTGATTAGCCATTTGAATTATCTGCTGATGGACTTTTAGGATTATCCACCGATGGGTTATTTGAATGTATCCCCCGATGGTTATGGGCTCATCTTCTAATGAATTAATTCCTTAAATTATCCTTTTATGATGCGAAGTTGAATCCTTTATCTGTTGGTGGGTAATTTCTGCAGAATTCAAAATTGTTCTTTGATGAAGAGTTATCTGTTGGAGGAGATGTGTTATATTATGAGTGATTGCAGGTGGTTCCTTGACGGAGGCACAGTTCCAAAGGATTTTCAATTGATGAATCATTGCACACAGTTTTATTTCATGGCTCGTTGAACCTTTATTATTTGATAGCTCATTGAACCAACACATGAATTTATTAAATACCAGAGAAATCAAATAAAAGATTACTTAAAATACTAAAACTGCTACGAATGCATGCAGGATGTACTGTTTTTGTATTTTTACTTTTTCCTACAACTGCAAAAATGTTTCATAATGCAAACAAAATCTAATAAATGCCTAAAATAACAAAACTGCATATACTAAATGAGAGATGACTTAGAAAGTTAAAAATGATGAAATTAAAAATAGAAGACAGTCTTGAATGCATGAGAAAATTACTAAAATTCTCTTTTATCATAATTTTGCCCAATTTTATTTTAAAGACCTAGTTTACATGTTCCATAAATACCTTGACCTTTCCTAGTTTTGTTTAAAGTATTAAATGATAAAGGGGCAACCCTAGGGTATAGAAATTGATTTCCCACCCTAGGATTTTGAAATTTTTGGGTGTCTACAAGTACATCTCCAAATTGGTACATCTTCTAACAGGGATGCAATAGCGCTTTCTCTATCTACAATGTTTTATTACATTTGGGCGTAACACAATCCTTATCTGCATTTTGCCATTTCATCTGATGCCCCTTCCTTAGCTAGGTGCACTTCCATCCGTGTTGAAGATAAACTAGCATCTTATTCTTAGTTTTTAAAAATTGCAGCCAAGCATAGTTTGATTAAACTTTGGCTATTTCTTAAGTCTATTACGCATGTTTCATTTGAAACCTGGTTTCAATTTCACTATTATGGTGACTTCAGGGGCATGCGTCTTAAATTTTTAGGTGTTGTCCTTTACACATAATTATATATAATTTAGAAAGAAAAAAAAAAGGCAACCTAAAGTATCAAACGAGTTCTTAAGATGAGGGTTCAAGTTTTTGGGTGTTTATAATTGCCCCTCTTTATTATGATTATTCCTCACGTGAGTAATGTTAATTAATAATAAAGAAGTCGACACCCCACTTCCTCATTTTGCAGCGTACTGGTGAATTTGATTGTCCTCTACATCATTTTTGGTTGAAACATGATGCAAGAATGCTGGTGGGTAGCCATTCCCACACCATATTGGTCTGCAACTTTGATGAAGGGGTGGTATATGACAAGGAGTTTGAGCTTTGATTGAAAGGGTGGTGTATGGTGGTATCACGACACCGATTTTGATATTTTTTGTTGAAATGGTCGTGTATAATTGTCATTAAAAGAAACTGCATTTATCTCGATGGCTGATATCTGGAACAATATTCAGAAAACTTTTAGTTGTAATTGATACGTCAAATTTACGTACCAAGGGTTTGGGTTGTGGAATAACCTAACCGTTGAAGAACTTGGACCACGAATTTAAGGCCCTCCTCTACCTGCAAGAGAAAATCTTCCAAGAACTGTGGGGTTCAACCCTTTGGAAGAACCTCGGGTGTATCTATTAGCCAAAGATTTAGTGGTGATAAGTAAATATTGTGTGGAAAAAATAGTGTACCTCATCATGTTTTGTCTAACCTGTATTTATACATCCTTGGGTTACCAGAGTTCTTCATGTATTATGATTTTGAGTCCTTCATGTATTATGATTTTGAGTCCTTCATGGATTTTGATTTCATGGTTCATGAGGTTTTCACCATCCTTTAGATAGGGACTATAAAGAGATCTCTATCTATTTATTATTTCTACCTTATCTCAGATTCATTAAATGTAGACCCACTAACCATTATGGGTCTCTTGGGTGCCATTACAATGGTCAATTAACACTTGCGTAGCATTTATTATACTTAGGGTTATTTCTTTTGCCCATATCACTTGCCCTCTAATTTTTTGCTTATCAATCTTTGAAGCCAAACATTATTTAGCACTAAAGCATTCCCTTTTTTTTTTCTTTTTTTTTTTTATTGGTAGGGACTCGCTTTCCCCGTTAACTTAAGGGTACCTCCTAAGTTAACGGGTTAGTAATGTTGTTCCCCGGTAAATCTTACCCCGCTAACTTATGGAATTACCAAAGCAAACAAGCTATTATCTCGCTAACTTTTACCTCGGTAACTCCCCTGTCATCGCGGCAAATTATCGAACACATCGTTAATTTTTACCCCGTTAATTTACATAAGTTAGCCGAGCAAACTGGTGATCATCTCGCTAGTTTTTACCCTGCTAACTTAACTAATTTCGCAAAGCAAATTGGCAGTCATCTCACTAGTTTTTACCTCGCTAACGTAACTAATTTAGTGGAGCAAATTGGCGATCATCTCACTAGTTTTTACCTCGCTAACTTAACTAATTTAGCAGAGCAAATTGTTGATCATCTCGCTTGTTTTTACCTCACTAACGTAACTAATTTAGCGGGTAATGAGGCACATAGATTTCGATGAACTGTCCTGATGGTGGGTTAAGTTTCTAAAATCCCAGCTAGTATGAACAACGTATACGTTCGTGCGATGGGCTTTTCTTTTTTATGGCCCATCTCAGAACTTTTTGAATGCCAACAGTCAAATGATCTCGTCCCTTGGATTAAACAAGACTCCAACAGTCAAATGATTTCATCCTTTGGATAAAACAGGAATCACAACGGTCAAATTTCTTTTGGTGGCTATATATTTCACTCAAGGGGTAAGTATTTTTCACTCTTAACCTCTAAAAATTACTCTATCTCCTTAGGCAATTTTCGGCAATCAGTTACCACCGTAAGGCGATTTTCGATCTGCTCTAGCCACCACAAGGTGATTTTCGATTTGCTCCTGCCACCATAAGGCGATTTTCGTCAACCCTTTGCTACCACATTCAAACAGCTTTCTTCAATTTATCCATAAAGTTCTTTATACCCTTACTTTTCGATCAACATGGATTCAGGTAATTCTACTGAATCTGTTTATTCTCCAATTTCCACTTTTGATATTCCTTTTATCGATCCTATAGACACTATTGTCCTTGCTCGGGCTTTAGAAGGCCTATCTTCGGCCCAAGAGGGGGATAAAACCCATTCCACCTTTTCTAGGCCTAGTGGGCCTGGCATTGAGCATGTTATTGATGCTCAACATCATGGGTCCACCCGTGATGTTGCCGATACAGCTAGAGATGAGATCCCAAGCAATCATAATTTTGATGCTTACAAAAATATTTCTTCTATTATTTCCGAATCCAAACTCCATAAATATGCCCTTCGTCATTGTATATGTGCCCCCTATTCCCTTATATTACCAATCGAGGCTGATAGAGCCTATAATGTAGGCACAGACTTGTGCATTTTTTACGATTGTATAGAGGTTGGGCTTTGATTCCCTCTACATGAGTTTATTCCCTGGCTACTTAGGAGCTACCTTATCCACCTAAGCCAAGTTACCCCGAATGGATGACGAATAGTCTACGCCTTTCTGCTTAGGTGTGTACAAAGGAATATAACCCCATTAGTTCGAGTTTTCAGATATATGTTTCAACAAAGACACCCTGGGTGTAATAATGTTGGTTGGGTGTACTTTCAACACCGCAGCTTAGTTTCTAAGCTCTATGATACTGCAACCTTGAAAGACTCTGTCGCTAACTGGAAAACCAAGTTCTATTATCTTCACAGGGAAGGGGGCAATTGAAGTGATATTCTACCCCTAAAATGAAATGTTGTACATAGCGATAAAGTGAATTGGTCAGTTTTTGATTTTGAGAAAGAAACTGCCAAGGAATTGGGGGCTGACGAGGATAATGTACAGGATTTCTTGTTGGAGAAGAACCTCATTAGATGGGGTCTCAACCCTGTAAAAGGCCAATGTATTTTCTCATTCTTGACTTGGCATTACCATTGTCTCTTACATTTATTATTGAAACCTAACTAATCCATTTGTTTCTCTCAAGTTTGGAGTGAGCCAAGGCCATGTCTTCCAGTAAGGCAAAGAGCAGGAAATTGGCTCAGATGAGGCATAGGGGGGAGGAATGAGCCTCTTATGATCAACAAGGGAGTACAATTCCTCCCTTTGAGCCTATTAATGTCGAGGCGGAGGCGAAAGTTGCCCTTTCTCATACCTCTAAGCCCACCGATGATCTTCCTCCTCTTCCAAAGAAACATAAGGGAGCTGCAGCTGGTCACAGGAGGGAGGTGCCCATCTTCACCAACCCGCAAGATCCTTTTCTGCCAGGGTGGCCCCTTACTCGGGGTGACATTATCCTTGGGGAGCACGGTCTTGCTAATGAATTTCTGGTAGCATCGGTGCCCCCCGTGGATAAAGAGATCTCCAAGGAGGCTTCATTTCAATCCTTGTCTCCAATTTTGCTCACACACATGCAATGGTAAGTACTTTCCTTTCAGATCTTGGTCATTTATTACGTGACTAACTTTTAGATCCTTCTTTTGAATTGCAGCATCATGTGTACCCTGCCGAGCTTGCTACCCGTGCTGAAAAGCAGTGGGAAAAGCTTGGTAAGCTGGAGAACGACCTTGCAGAAAGGGAGCGCCAGTTGAAGATTGCACAAGATGAGGTGCGCTCCTACTGCTCTGTGAATGAGGGTTTAGAGAAAAAGATAGATATGTCTAAAGAACTCAATGACTCTCTCATGGCCACAAATCTTTTTCTCGATTCCCAAGTTCACGGACTGAAGGATGAGCTTGATAGAGCCAAGGATGAGCTTGAGAGGGCCCCTGTTGATGCTGTCAAAATGTACGAAGCCTCTACCCAGTTTTAGACAGATACCAAGGAGGCTTGTCTTGACTCTGAGTACAAGATTATGCTAGGCGGCTACCACCTCTGCACCGAAAAGGTGCTCTCCCTTTATTAGAATGTAGACCGTGAGGCTATAGTAAAGGAGGGGGAGAAGAAGATGTCGCTGGCACGCTGCCGACATGCAGAGAGGCTTGGGGTCCTTCTTGATTAGATTCCCTCAGAGGTCACTGATAGCAAGGACGAGGAAGAAGAGGAAGGAGAAGCCCCCCAACATGATGATTAGGGGCAGCAGACTCCTTCGTCTTTGTTATATTTTTACTTGTTTTTTATCGTTTATGTAAAACTTCCTTGGCCTTCGGGTCTTGTTATGATATATATTAATCAGCATTTCTCTACCACTTACATTATTTTTATTGCTCATTTATTATTATTGCAAAGAAACTTAAAAACAATTTTGTCTTTGATGCACATATGACTAGAATAAATTGGGAAACCCCACAAACAATTAGTGTACTCAGAATCAAAATTTATTGATAATAAATTTTAAGTTTGCTTATGTGCCATGAGCTCGGTACCTCTTGACCTTCTATGGTCTGAAGCTGGTATGAACACTAGTACAGATACCGACATATGCGTCACCTTATTTGCGTCGGTTCTTTAATAGAACTGTCGCATATAGTAGAATAGTTGCATTATGGCAAATAAAATAAACTATATTTGTGTTGGTTCTTTAAAAGAACCGACGCAAAAACTATAAAAAAATTTAAAAAATAAATTAATAAAACATTTGCGTCGCTTGTTTAACCAACCGATGCAAATAGTGTTAGGTATTTGCGTCATTTTTTTAAATAACAGACGCAAAAACTAAAAAAATAATTGAAAAATAAATTAAAAACACATTTGCATCACTTAATTAAAGAACCGACGCAAATACCATTCATTATTTGCGTCATTTCTTTTAAATGACTGACGCAAACACTATAAAAATAATTAAAAAAATAAATAAGTAAAAGTAATTATTTTTTAATTAAGTAATTAAAAAATATTGTTTGAGTATTTGCGTCGGTTCTTTAGTATAACCGACGCCAAAGATGAGAAATAATTAAAAAAAACATAAACAGAAACACATTTGCGTCACGTCAGTTAAAGACCCGATGCAATAGTCGGTTGATTTAAATATCCATCGCAAATGGTTTTGTTATTTGCATCGGTTTTCTTCTTTGTCCGACGCATATTTAAGTTATTAAAAAGTGATATAAGTTAAAACTTATGCTCTTTTGGCCTTGTAAGAGAGGAGAGAGAGAGCGAGATCGTCTTTGGAGGGAAACTTGGCTGAGATTTTGCAGGTTTCTTTCTTCAGTGTTGTCATCCGAGAGGTCAGCTTTGTTGTGTAAGTAATTGTTAATTAAAATAATACATTCATCACAGGCATTATTAAAAATATCAGTATGTTTGCTTGAACTATTGTTTGTTCGCATCTTATGTATGATATCTGTACAATCGTTGTGCTTACTTAGTTAATCGTTGTGGTTATTTAGTTATACATGGATCGTCAAACATGGATGTAGAATATATTGCGTAACAATGACGCATATGTGAGAGGGGTTAACGAGTTTATTATATGTGCGGTTAAACACCAAAAAATCAGAAAGGAACATGGAAAAGAAGACATGATTGTGTGCCCATGCCGTCTTTGTGGTAATTTAAAAAAAAATTCAAGCGCAAAGACAATGCATGAACATTTATTTGATATGACTGGATTTGGCATGGCGAGGGAATAGACTTTGATATGACTGGTAGCTCAAGGTCTAATTATGCAACCGAGTGCGATAATTCGATCGATAATGAAGAAGATGATGTGGACATTGATAGGGTGGAAGATATGATACAAGATCTCCAAGACCATATGATGCCACAACCGGATATATTTGAGAGCTTGGTCCGCGATTCTAAGAAACTTTTGTATCCTGGGTGCAGTGACGACTTGACAAGGTTGTCAACAACTTTGAAGTTGTGCAAGTTGAAAGTCAAGAATGGATGGAGTGACAAGAGTTTTACAGAATTGTTAAAACTTTTTCGAAAAATACTTCTGGTGAATAATGAACTTCCCACTTCAACGTACGAGGCAAAGAAGATGTTGTGTCCTATAGGTATGGACGTAAAGAAGATACATGCATGTCCAAATGACTGTGTGTTGTTTCAAAATGAGAATGAACATTTACACACATGTCCTAAGTGTGGAGCATCTCGGTACAGGCGGGAGGGTAATGATTCTTCTAAGGATGATAAAAAAAGGGCTCCTAGCAAGGCGGTTTGGTATTTACCCATAGTTCAATGATTCAAACTCCTATTTACAAATGCAAAAGATTCAAAACATTTGAGGTGGCATGCAGAAGGGAGGAAATCAGATGGGATGCTTAGACACCCGGGTGACTCTCCATAATGGAGAACCATTGATTATAAGTTTCCTGAATTTGGTGGAGAAGTTAGGAATCTATGACTTGGACTTTGTACTGATGGGATGAATCCTTATGGCACTCTAACCTGTCAACATAGCACATGGCCAGTTCGTTTGGTGATTTATAATTTGCCTCCTTGGTTGTGTATGAAGCACAAGTATATTATGCTTTCCTTGTTAATCTCAGGGCCTAAACAACCTGGAAATAACATAGATGTTTATCTTCAGCTGCATCTTGAATATTTAAAACTTTTGTGGGATGAAGGTGTTTCGATCTTTGATGCAAATACTCAAACGGATTTCACATTACGTGCCATGTTATTTTGCACCATAAAAGATTTTCCTGCTTATGGAAACTTGTCAGGGTACACTGTCAAAGGAGCTAAAGCATGTCCAATTTGCGAAGATGCTACTATTGACCACCATCAAAATAATTGCAAGAAAAATATGTTTATGAGTCACGGAACATTTCTTCCCCGTGATCACCATTATCGTAAGATGAAAAAGGCTTTTGATGGGCATATCGAGACTCGAGAAACCCGTTTGCCTTTAACTAGGAAAGAAGTCTTTGAGCGGGTTAAGGATATCGATGTTGTATTTGGAAAGTTGTATCAACCTCCTAAGCCGAAAAATCTGTGGAAGAAGAGATCCATATTTTGGGATCTCCCGTATTGGGAACACATACAAGTTAGACATTGTCTTGATTTTATGCATATTGACAAAAATGTATGTGATAGTATTGTTGGGACATAATATAACAATTATATATATGATATATGGTATATGATAATATAGATATATATATATATATATATATATATATACATATACATCACATTTTTTAATTAATCAGTATAACATATGGTATTAATGAATTTCAATATGAGTAAAATATTAAATTTCTTTTAGATTATTGTGTAATATATTAATATAATAGTATTTAAAA
>CM025786.1:41337348-41369212 GCA_014636745.2 Centella asiatica
GGAATACCCACTTGGTGCCAATTACAGCATGATTTCTTGGCCTGGGAACAAGATTCCAAACTTTGTTCCTGCTGAATTGGTTAAGCTCTTCTTGCATAGCAAGGACCCAATCAGCATCAGCAAGAGCATCCTCAATTTTCTTAGGTTCCATTTGAGAAAGGAAGCTTAGAAAACTATTTTCATTTTGAGCAGATCTTCTGGTCTTTACTGGGCTTGTAGGATTTCCAATTATCAAGTCTTCTGAGTGAGACTTGGTCCATTTCATCCTTCTTGGTAGATCTGATCGAATATCTTGCTGTCTTAGTTCCTCCAAGTTGGGTTCATCATCTTTTACTTCAGCAGGGGTGCTATCCAATGGAGCAGTGTTTTCTGATGGTACTTCAGCAGGGTCTTCCTTAGTCTCTATGTCTTGAAGATTCTCCTTTGGTTCCTGCTCAGTTATAAGAGGGAGTGAACCACTTGGTTCCTCATGGTTAGTTTCATCAAATACAACATGAACAGACTCTTCTACTGTTAGAATCCTTTTATTAAAGACTCGATAAGCTTTGCTGTGAGTAGAATACCCTAAGAAGATACCTTCATCGGATTTTGCTTGAAATTTAGTCAAGTACTCCTTACCATTGTTATGAACATAGCAGGGACATCCAAAGATTCTGAAATAGCTTATGTTCGGCTTTCTCCCCTTCCATAGCTCGTATGGAGTTTTGCCAAGTGTTGGATGAATGAGTGATCGATTTTGAGTATAGCAAGCAGTGTTCACTGCTTCTGCCCAGAAGTACTCAGGAAGTCTAGCATCAGCAAGCAATGTTCTTCCAGCTTCTTCCAAGGTTCTGTTCTTTCTTTCAACCATTCCATTTTGCTGTGGAGTCCTTGGTGCAGAGAAGTTATGAGAAATTCCTTGCTCATCACAGAACTCAGTAAAGCCTCCAAAGTCGAATTCTCTTCCATGATCACTTCTTACTGACTTGATTCTGAGTTCTCTCTCATTTTGCACTTGTCTGCTGAACTTCTCAAACTCTGCTAATGCATCATTCTTGTGAGCAAGAAATAATGCCCATGTAAATCTAGTGGAATCATCCACAATAGTGAATGCATATTTCATTCCACCTAGACTACTTGCTATAGGGCCAAACAAATCAAGATGTAATAGCTGGAGGGGCATAGAGTTTGATTTTTCAGGTTTGCTTAAGAAAGATTGTTTTGTTTGCTTACCAAATTGACAAGCTCTACAAGGTTTTTCTTTTTCAAAGGAAAATTTAGGCAAACCTTTTACAAGGTCTTTAGCAGCGAGTTTTGAAATCGTTTTAAAGTTTAAGTGTGAAAGTCTCTTATGCCATAACCAACTAGCATCTGCTGAAGCTTTAGCAAGAAAGCAGGTTGTTTCAGCAAGACTTAGCTTAGCCAAATCTACTACATAAACATTCCCATTTCTTGAGCCAGAAAGCTTCAAGGAATTTGTTTGAAGATCTCTTACCTGACATTGATTGTCTAGGAAGGTGACCTTATGCCCTTTGTCACACAACTGGCTTATGCTAAGCAAGTTGTGCTTGAGACCCTCCACATAGGCAACCTTGTTGAAGCAGATTAATCCATTCCCTGCTGAACCATATCCCTTAGTTCTTCCAGCACTATTATCTCCAAAGATCACTTGTGGTCCATCCTTTTCTTTGAAATTAGTGAGCAAGGCTTTATCTCCTGTCATATGTCTTGAACATCCACTGTCCAAGTACCAAATTTGTTCCTTGCTCACCACCTGCAAAACATAAGCAATTACTTTGGTACCCAGCAAGACTTGGGTCCATAAAGGTTAGTACCCTTGGGGACCCATACTTGTCTCGTTTTTGGTTTTTGAGACCAGCCAGTATAGTAAGGGTCAGCAAGGCAAAGAGAAGCTATGTGGCCAATCCTATGGCAACAATAGCATCTCAAATGCATCATGTTGTGATGTGTGTGCTGCTTACCTCTTCTCTTAGGTTGAGGTTGTTTCCAGTGTTTGCTCCTATCACCCTTGCTAAATTTCAAATTCCTCGCATTGTTGTAATTATAAGCAGGAGGAACATGGTTCTTGCTAAACATTCCACCCTTGGTCTGTTTTGCACCATGTCCCTGCTTATAGTTACGGTCAGCAGGGAGTTTGTTCTTTAGCAAGGTAACATTTCTGTTACCTCTGGTTTCAGTAGGAAGCACACACTCTGCTGAATGCACAGAGATCGTTCTGCTGATAGACTCAGCATCACTTTCTCCACTCTCTTCAGCAAGGACTTCGCAAGTCCCGGAGCCAATTCCACTTCTATCCAGCATGCTTCTTTGGCTTTTCAGCAAAGCACATGCATTCGAAGTTGATTTGTTCCATGTGGAGATTGTAACGGTTAATTCCTCAACTTGGGAGGATAACTTAGACTCTCTCTCTTGAGAGTCTCTGAGGTGCTGTCTAAGCAGGGCCCTCTCATCATCAACAGCAAGGAACTCCAAATTCTCTGCTTGCACCTTTTCAAGTGTAAGTAAGATTTCAGAGTTCTTGCTCCTGAGTTGATCAGATTCTGCTGAAGCAACTCTCAGCAATCTTCTATACTTATGCCACTGAGATGCAACATCTTTAAGCAAGGAGCGCAACTCAGCTTCAGTGATGTCAGGAGAATCAAAGTCAAATACCTCAGTAAGATCAACTTCCTTGCTGGGATCGGATTCCCTTGCCATTAAGCAAAAGTTGGCAATTTCTGGTCCGGAGTCTGATTCACTTTCACTTTCACTCCAAGATTTTTCAGCAATAAGTCCCTTGTCCTTGCTGTTTGAATTATTCTTCTGCTGGTACTTCTTGTAATATTCTTTTCCCTTGCTCTTGTCATTAGCAGGGAGTTTCTTTTCCTCTCTTGCTGACCTTCGACAATCAGCAGCATAGTGTCCTAGTTTCTTACAGTTATAGCAAAGATCTCTTGAAGAATCTCTTTTGCTGCTACTTGTATTTCTTCTGAAGTTCCCTCTTTCCTTCCTCATAAACCTTCTGAACTTCCTGGCTAACATAGCCATGTCTTCATCACTATCAGTAGACTCTGAGTCAGAATCTACTTGTTGCTTTGATTCAGAAACCTTCAATGCAACCCCTCTTTCTTTCCTTCTTGGCTCAGATGTGGAATCTCTCTGAGCTAACTCCATCTCATATGTAAGAAGGTTTCCATAGAGTTGTTGGAGATCAGTAGTATGTAGATTTCTTAATTCTTTGACAGTAGTGGTCTTGGGATCCCACTGCCTTGGTAACGATCTCATGAACTTGAGATTTATGTCCTTTGTGTCATAGGTTTTTCCTAGAGCACGTAAATTGTTAAGTAGGACAGTAAACCTTTCATACATAGCAGTGAGATTCTCCCCCTGCTGCATGCTGAACATTTCATACTGTTGAATAAGCAGGGATTGCTTATTTTCTCTGACTTCTACGGTTCCTTCATTGAGAACCAGCAAGGCATCCCAAACCTCTTTAGCAGAGGTACAATTAGATACACTTTCGAACATTTCCTCTTCAAGAGCCATGAAGAGAATATTCATTGCCTTCTTATTGTATCCCACTAACTTCTTTTCTTCATCCGTCCATTCCTTTCTTTGCTTAGGAACAAGTTGGTTGGGATCAGCAGGATTTATCTTCTCTGGAATGTAAGGTCCAACTCTTATTGCTTCATATAGCTCTTCATCAATTGCATCCATGTACACCTGTATTCTCAGTTTCCAATTAGCAAATCTATCTCTGGAACACATAGGGGGCTTGCCACCAAAATCACTTCTTAAAGCCATTAGAAAGTTTAAATTTTGGATCCTCTCAAGCTGTAGGGCTTAGCAAAGAGTGTTCAGCTCTGATACCACTTGTTAGGTCCCAAAGGGTAAAAATACTAGAAGGGGGGTTGAATAGTGTTTTTAAAAAATTAAGTCTTTACTTAGAAAACCTTACTGAATTAAAAGTCTTCTTGCTTATAAAAAGGTTTCTTAAGATTTTCAAAGGATTTAGCAGCGGAATTGTTTTAAGCAAGGAACCCCTTAGATTTTAAAACAAAAGTTAATGGCTTAAAAGTAGCAAAGATAGTAAGTCTTTACTGAACAAGTTCAGCAGGACTAAAGCAAAGCACAGCAAAGCAAGGAAGCAATATAAAAGATAAGCAGGAGAAGAGATAGAATTTTTATAGTGGTTCGGAATAATCCTACTCCACTCTTCTTCTCTTTTACTTGAGAAGGCTATCACTATAATCTGTTCACACAGAACAATCAGCAAGAGGACACTTAGTCCAATTTACAATGGGTCACTTAGACCTCTTTAGCAGGACACTTAGTCCAATTGTCACACAGACACTTAGAAGATTTCAGAAAATCTTGCTTGCTATCTTCAAGTAGAAGGCTCCTTGGTTGAGCAGATAGATAGCACTTGTTCAAGCTTTATGTTGTCTTGCTGTAGCCTTTAAGATGTCAGAGAGTTTTTGCTCAGAGGTAGTTGGTTTATTGATTGTTAGTCATAAATGAAATTTATGACTTCTATTTATACTCCTCCAAAGAATCTATCCGTTGGAAATTTGAAATATATCCGTTGGAGTGTACTGCCCTTGATGTGACTTGTACCTTTTCAGCAGTCCTTGCTTAGTTCAAAAAAGTTAGCCGTTTTTCTGTCTTCTAGTGCCTTTCAGCAGAGAATCCTAGAAGTTGACTAAGCAGGGAATAAGATAGCTTCTCTGACAATCTTCACTTTGATAAGCAAAGGATCTTGCTTACTAGTCCTTGCTTATTTCCATTCTAAGCAGGACTATACTTGTAAAATTCTTCTTCAGAATCCTTCATAGCAGGCTTATCAGTAGACTTCAATGGTGATCAAGGGTCCTTGCTTAACTACAAATTATATCCACCTAACATGTTGGATATTTTTCTAAGTCCTTTTACATTGTCTAAGCAAGGACTATATTACATCATCAATTCTTATAAATCAAACACATAAGCAAAGATAATATAAGCAGGGGTGCAACAACAAAAAAATTTTCTAAGGATCATTGATGATAACACAATCATGTGGTCCTTTTTGAATAAAACGACCTCTTATCCCTCTAGGGCTAAACCCATTGGATCTGCATACCATACTGGAACAGTGGGCCAGACTGCACAACATGGACTCTTGGTGAACTATATAGTCATAATAAATCATCTAGGTCAGGTGACAGAACACATCAGAACCTTCCTTTTCCTTTTGCCAACCAGGTGGCATATTCCACATTTTAAGGAACATAACAGTCTCATAGTCTCATGACTCATTTAAGGAACACAACATTCTCACTCATTTGCACAAATATAATATTGAAAAACAACTAATAAATCAAACATTAGTTATATCCATGCACTTTTATTTATATCATACTAGCAGAAATTAAAGTATAACATTCTAATTCACAAGAAAATTTAAACATAAGAAATCATAACCTTGTATGCATGTCGAATCAATTGATCATGCGTTTAACTGAAATAAGCATAAGAGTGAGTATATACTTGCCTTTGTCCTTACCTGAGCTAATCTAATTCACTTGTCTGGTGAAATACCTTTTTAAAACATGTATGTTGACATAGCATGAGAATCTACGCCTGAAATATAAATGTGAGTATGTGCAGATGTCTTGTTCATGTGTTTCTTATATACTTGATGTTTTAGTTAATCATTTGTTATGTTGGGTTTGCATTTTTAAATTTAACAAGTTTGAGAGATTTTTCAGATTGTTATTTAGTCACTTGCAGACTTCCATATAATTCATTTGAGTTATTAGAATCTGTATGTCAATTATTTATTAAATAAAACTTAGTTTAAGTGAATTTATAAATTAAATGGGAATTATTAATTAATTATTTTAAATAATTCCTTAATTATTTGTGACAAAATAAGATTTGGTATTTCAAGGACAGACTGTGCATTAGTGGATAACCACTGAGGCACAAAAGTGGCGTCAGGGATAAGATGACTATCAAGGGATACGTCATGGCCGTCAGGGGATGCATTTATTTGTCAGGGAATGATTTCTCAGTCATCAAGGGATAACTTTGGTCCGTCAAGGGATAACTCCTCGACTGTCAAGGGATGAGTTTAATCTAATAGGGGATAAATTAACCCATCAAAGGACAACGTTAATCCATCTGGGGATGATTTTTAACTTATCAAAGTATATGTTAGTTATAAATAATGATGATGATGATTAGGGTTTATTTGTACATCGATAAATACTCAAGGTGTTCTATAAACCTCAGTATATTTGTACAAGTTTTGCATTCAATGATGGTCGACTTAGTAATCAGGGGATGAACTGCTCTACACTAGACAAGTCAACAGTGAAAGCTTCTAAAAGACTTAATAGTGTAGAAGGGATGTTTGTTGTTACTTAAAACATTTGAGTATTCCGCACATTAGACGTTCCAGACAAAGTTAACAAAGCATCAGTACTTAAATCTGTCAGTATTTGGAAAAGCATCTGTCAAGGGAACCCGTCAAGGGACCCCATTAGGGGATGACATTGAAGGACCAACCCGTCAAGGGAACTCATAAGGGGATGACATTCAAGGACCAACCCTTCAGGGGAAACCATCAGGGGGAATTCTAAACTCTGCATCAGTGGATACAAGCAGGTCTTAACGTCAGTGGATCAAGAAGCACTTAGCTAACTTTACAAACATAGATTAACATAAGTGAAGTATGAAGCACTGATCAAGTCTTCATCAGGACTTGTCATCAGGGGATCCAAAAACATTGACCAAGTCAACATCAGGGCTTGTTATCAGGGGATAGTTATGACTGTATACACTCGTCATCAGGTCTTACAAGTGAATCATTGAAGCTTGTTCAAGAAACAAAGGATATAATTGGAAAGATATTCTTTGATGTTTGATTATGCAATAAAAACTCTCGAACATTAATTACATGCATATGAGGGGATGAAAAAGAAGCAACAAAAGCCAACAGCAGTCTGACACATCACTCGTAAAGGACAGTGATGTGACATATATGAGGCTATGTTGAAAAAACAGCATGTCCAGCACGTGGGTTCACCACCAAATCTACTATACATTAAGAAAGAGTTGTTACACAGAAAGCTAAGCGAAGAAATATAGAAGCACACATACACACTACTAAGGGGCTTTGTAATATATCAAGAGAGAAATATTCAAAGAAAACTTGTAGCTAGTGAGTGTGAGAAAAGAAGCGGTAATACATTACAGACTTGTAGCTGATTAATCACATTTGTAATTAAACAGATTTCTAGAAAAACATCATGTTTTAATATAACTATTTTAACTTGCATGCTTGTGTGTTCATTTTAATTTCAGTTAAGTTTTTTCTGATCTTGTAGCTATTCCAGTAGTGCTTAACAAGTTATTTTTTTAAAGAGCAAAAGGTCTGTAGTGTTTGTATTCAACCCCCCCGCCCCCCCCCCCCCCCCCCTTCTACAAACACTTGAGCTTATTTTGTTCCAATAATTGGTAACAGAGCCTATCAGTAGATTACACTTGCTAAAAGATCTTGAACAATGGCCAACAAAGCTGGAAATAGTAAAGTCCCCATGTTAGAAAGGGGAAAGTATTTCTTCTGGAGACAACGCATGATAGTTCATCTTAGAGCAATTAATGATGAATACCTACAGATTCTAGAAGAAGGCCCTCATGTCCCAAAGAAGCTTATTCCTCAAAAGGTTGTTAACGAA
Organism: Centella asiatica; assembly: GCA_014636745.2. Taxonomy (NCBI): domain Eukaryota; kingdom Viridiplantae; phylum Streptophyta; class Magnoliopsida; order Apiales; family Apiaceae; genus Centella; species Centella asiatica. The sequence continues at coordinate 41,345,052 of CM025786.1, forward strand.
GTCAGTGTTCCAGAAAGATTAGTTCCAAAGACTACTGAAGAGATGACTTCAGAGGAAAGAGAAAAAGTGAAGAAGGATCTCAAAGTAATATGTATTCTATATAATAGCTTAGACGATGATATGCTAAATAGTATCATGAATCTTACAATGTCTAAGTCAATATTGGATACCATCCAGATCTTATGTGATGACACTGAAGATGTGAGGGAAAATAAACTGCAGCTGTTAACACAACAGTATGAGTGGTTCACAACGAAAAATGGTGAATCACTCACTGAAATGTTTGACAGATTCAACAGGTTGGTAAATGACCTAAAGATGTATGGGAAGATCTATGCCAACAAAGATGTGAATAGAAAATTTATAAGGACACTTCCTATATCATGGGATCCAAGGACAACATCCATCAGGGAATCCAAGGACATGAATCTCCTAGACTTGGATAGGCTCTATGGTACTCCAAAGACATATGAACTGAAGGTTCAACAAGGATCTGAAATGTCAGGGGATACCAGAAAGCTTAAATCTGTAGGCCTGATAACTGCTAGGAATAACAAAGGTGAAACTAGACCAAGTGTCTTGATGAAGCAGCAGTAAGGAGATGCTTAGAAAAGTGAAGAAAGTGGGGAAGAAAAAGCTGACTCTAAGGGGGACTGAGTACACCCTTGAAGAGTTAGAGGAAATGGATAAACCATGGCCTTTCTTGCAAAAAGGTTTTCCAAACTGAAATTCCAAAAGCCAAATGGGATAAAGAAATTTTCAATAAGGAAACCTGGTAGCACAAGCAACTTTGTTGACAAATCTAGAATAAAGTGCTACAAATGCAATGAAATGGGCCACTTTGCTAATGAGTGCCGCAAGCCCACAAAGGAAGGTGAATCCAAAGGAAAAGATGTTGGTGTGGACTACAAGAAGAAATACTTTAACCTTCTTAATGCCAACAAGAAGGGAAAAACCTATATTGCAGGAGGAAAGGACTGGGTTGTCTCAGATGAAGAAGACACTGAGGAATATGTCAACATATCCCTGATGGCTTCATCCACTGACAGTAGTAGCTCACAAGTAAGTCTCGAAATTTCATCTAACATGTCTAAAATAGATTGTTTTAAAACTGTTAAAGAAATGACCTGTGAGATAAGAGACCTTTATGACACTTTTAAGGAGTGTTGTAGCTGAAACTAAGAGAGTACAAAAAATCAATGAATATTTGACTGCTAGAAATACTCTTTTAGAATCAGAACTCACTTGACTTGAGAATCTTGAAAAAGAACTCTCAAGGACTAACAATCTCCTTGACTGTGTTGTCAAGAGAGAGGAATGGACCTCCAAGCTTTTGAAAGAAGAAAGGGAGGTCATAAAGAGATGGAGTGAGTCCAGCAAGAAACTAGATGATCAATTAAACTGTCAGAAATCTGATCACAAGTCTAGTTTAGGCTATGAGGAGATGCTAGTGAAGCAACCTTCTGTTGAGGTTGAAAATGCAGCTAGCTTTGGAAAAAGGCGTATACAACCTATCAAGTTTATAAAGGCTGTGACAAAGTTAGAAAAAGGGATTGTTCTCCCAATGTGTGTAGCTTACACAAGTGGTGGGAGTGGCAAAAAACTTGTTCTTGCCAAAACACTCAATCCCCCAGTCAAGAAGGAACTAGACTGTGCATCAGTGGATACACAGTCATCAGGGGATAAGAGTACATCAGGCCATTGTAGCCCTTCATGGGATAAAGGCCTGACAAGGGATAAGAAAAAGAATAGTAATGACAAACTAGGTGTAAACAAAGCTAGTAACTACACCCCTATTCAAGAAACCCCTAGAAAAGTGTGCTCGAACTGCGGTAGCAATAATCATTTATCTTTTCAATGCAAGGAAAAACCACAGCTTTTAACCAGTACAATTTTATATGTTGATGATTTACCAACTGCTCATGCATGCACCCTTAAGGGTAAAGTTAAGAAAACTGTTGATAAATCTAAAGTGTATGTTGAAGCTCCTAAAAAGGAGAAAGTATGTTTATTTCTTAAACCAAAATGCATAAGTAATGAAAAAGTTATTTTACCATTAACTGTGACTAATCCTAAAGGACTCAAATCAACTTGAGTACCAAAAATAAATTAAATGTTCTTTGTGTGCAAATAAATGTCAAGAGCAGACAAATATGGTTTATAGACAGTGGTTCCTCAAGACGCATGACAGAAAACAAGGCCTTGCTCACAATGTTCCATGAAAAGGTTGGTGTAGTGATCTTTTTTGGTGACAACAGTAAAGGGCTGACTCATGGTTATGACAAAATAACAAATGGGGATGTCTCATTTGAAAATGTAGCACTAATTGATGGGCTGAAGCACAATTTATTAAGCATAAGTCAACTATGTGACAAGGGTTTCATCATTTCTTTCAAAAGTGATCAATGCTTAATCTAAAATGAAAGAGATGGGAAACTGGTCTTATCAGGGATAAGGAAAGGAGATCTCTATATTGCTGATTTCAACTCAGTAAGTGGAGAATCATGTTTTTACAGCAAAGCAGGCCCTGATGAGAGCAGACTGTGGCACAAGAAGCTCTCTCTCCTGAACTACAAAACTCTCAATGATTTAGTGAAGAGAGAATTGGTAACTGAACTACCTCAAGTGAAATATATTCGAGAAGAATTATGTTCAGCATGCCAACAAAGGAAACAAAGGAAATCATCCTTTTTAAGCAAGGAAGCCACAATGATCAAAGATCCAATTCAATTGCTACATATGGATCTCTTTGGTCCTGTCAACATAATGTTATTATCAAAGAAGAGATTTGTATTGGTCATTGTGGATGACTACACCAGATAAACTTGGGTCAAGTTCCAACATGCTCAAATAGAAGTACCTCAACAAATCATTGACCATATATAGAAGGTGGAAATTGAGTCAGGGTCAGTGGTTAGAATTCTGAGAACAGACAATGGAACTGAATTCAAAAATGCAGCTGTTGATGGATTTTGTATAAAGAAAGGCATCAATAATACATTTTCTGCTCCAAGAACTCCTCAACAGAATGGTGTAATGCAAAGGAATAATAGAACCCTTATAGAAACTGCTAGAACAATGTTAGCAGAGGCAAAAATAGGTCTTTGATCAACAAGGCTCACAATAAGACACCATATGAGCTAATGACAGGGAGGAAACCCAACATCAAGTTCCTACATGTTTTTGGATGCAAATGCTTTGTATTAAGGAACTATGGTGAGAACTTAGGAAAATTTGACCCAAAGGCTGATAAAGCAATTTTCCTAGGTTACTCCCTGACATCTAAGGCCTACAAGGTTTACAACAAGAGACTCTAGGTGGTGATGGAGTCTATAAATGTAGCTTTTGATGATCAAAAAATCTCTAGTCTTAAAGACCCTGATTTGCATGAAGAACTAAGATTTGAAAATGAAGATAATTTTGATTATCAAGAGAATGAAGCTGATGACTGCAGACACATAAAAGAATTAACCAAGGAGTTTGGATTTGTACATCAAGGGAGTTGGAACTTTGGTATCCAAAGGAGTTTGGATTTGAATTACTTGAGTATTCTGATGCTGACTTTGGAAGATGCAGAATTGACAAAAAAAGTACAACAGGGAGTTGTCAATTTCTAGGAGGAAGGCTTGTATCTTGGTTTTACAAAAAGAAGCACTCAATATCAACATCTACTGCTGAAGCTTAATATATTGCAGCTGGAAGTTGTTGTGCACAAATCTTGTGAATGAGAAATTAGTTATTGGACTATGGCCTAAATTTCAACAAAATTCCAATTTTGTGTGATAACACTAGTGCCATTGCAATTGCTGAAAACCCTGTGCAACATTTCAGAACTAAACATATACAGATTAGATATCACTTTATCAGGGAACATGTTATGAATGGAACCATTGAACTACATTTTGTACCAACAAACAAGTAGTTGGCAAACATCTTCACCAAGGCTCTTGATGAAGCCACCTTTATCAATCTAGTGGGAGAGCTGGGAATGGTGAATTATTCAAGATAACGTTTGATCAACTTGTTGGAGACATGCTAGAAAAATTGTTGGAGTAGTTCAAGCTATCAAGTGCTTAAGTACTGGTATTTCTAACTCATCTCATAAATTTTTGATAATGTTATTGATATATGACTATATATGTTATAATTAATTGAAAAAAAAATTGTTTGCATCGAGGTCAAGGTGTGTTCATATGTTTCGTGTGTTGTACATCTGTGTTAGGGTCAGATTGTATGTTGTTGGTCGCATCTGGGGATTGTATCAAGTTTGTGATAACATTTCATCAGGGGATTCTCTTTAGTCCATGATGACGTGTCATCACATAACTAATACGACACCCAGATAACATGTCTTCGGGAACGGTTTTAAAAAAAAAAGAAAGGGGTATTTATACTCTAACTCTCTCTCTTCTTGAAGTATCTCAAAATGTTTAATCTTTCTCTAACATCTGCTCGAGTTTTCTTCCTCTCTTTCTTATTCACAGAAACCCTAGATTTTCAAATCATTAACAGTTTCAATGGCACCAACTGTTGTTCAACAACTTCCGAGGAACCTACTGATTCCACCAACAAACTTTGTGGGCTTTTCAGACATAGAAGAGGTAGATGCTTGCTTTAAGCCAACGATGCGCTATCTACTCAACTCAGAGTATAGCAAAGCAATTTTTACCAATGACGAGATGTTCGATGAAGCAATATCACAACTGTGGTCAAGCGCCAAGTACATGTTCTCTTTGACAAGGCCTGAAATTGTCAAGGGAATCTCATTCAAAATTTCTTTTAAAGAGGGTAAAATAACTCCCTTCATAATTAATTCTGCATTGGGACTACCCACACAAGAATTCGTGAAGGTGCCAAATGATGCTGAACTACTTGATTTCTTGAGGGAACTGGGCTACAACTCTCCAAATACTACAGTGTTGAAGTTCAAGGACCTCAAAAGGCTCAATGTGAAACGAGAGATCTCTTATCTCTTTGACATAGTTACAAAGGTGTTTTTAGGTAAGTCCTCTAACTATGAGGTGATAACATCTTTAACTCGTAAAATTGCTTATGCCATGATTAATAATGTAAAAATTAATATTTGATGATCTTGTAAATAAAATGGGTAGTTATACATCTAGGAAATCAGAAGTTTACTATGCTAGATTTTTATCAATGATTATTAAAGATCAATTTCGTAACCTTTCTCTTGAGAATGACATAGTGGTACATAGTTACATGCAAACAAAGAAACTATTTAAAGAAATAATGAAGAAAGCCTACACCGCAGAACCATTTATACTTCCATCTCACATGGAACAGGTATCTCTAACTCACCCTTCTATTTCTCAACCTATTACTTCTTCTCTTTCAACTACTATGGCAGAGATCACAACCACTTCTCTGCCTACCCAAGTAGTACCACCAATTTCTACACAACCACTCTCAATAACCCAACCCTTAGTCTCCCAAAAGACTAAAGGTACTAAAAGAAAATTCTCTGAAGTAACCTCATCAAGTGACGGGGAGCAAGGAGAGAGAGTGATTGGCTTAAGGGGATTGAAGAAGAAAAAGCCAGCCAAGAGAATAACCCCACAACCAGACTAGGCAGTATCCTCTCAAAAGGATACTGTTCTTAATAAGGAATTAAACTCATTTATATCTATTTCATTTTAAAAGGAATCAGTTATTGAAAATAGTCCCCAACCAGGGACACAGTTGAGTGAGGCACATACACTGACTCTAGCCCATGATGAAATTAACATCAGGGTCTCTGAGAGCCAATTGCAAATATCTGACACCGTGAGTGCACACACAACTTCTTTTGATGGATCACCTCCTCATTCGATGATCTAGCCAACACTCCCCTCTACACCTCTCCCATCCTTTTCAATTCCCAAAATTTCTTCAGATATCATAACATAAACTCTAAGTGTTATGAGATCAGATTCTCCAATCTCTCACTTCTTGGAGGAGCCAATACTCAATGACATAGTGATTGATAATCAAGATTCTCGAATGGTTGATTCCTTTTTAAATGATTCAATCACTGTTGATCACTCAGGGGACATGAATTTCCCTGTACATACTAATGCAATAAGTATTTATGTCCCCCCAATTATACATATACATTCATCCTCTACTCCTACTTCCATCACCTCTGTGGACCCAGTTGTTGCACATACCTTATTGGAACTGGCCGTAGTTGCTGATCACATAGCCAATAAGAGCCCTTCTAGGACAATTTTGGTGAGATTGTGAGAATATCTACTGAAGAGAGGCAAAGTCAACCCCATGAGAGGACTTTGGCAAAAGGACAAGAAGGGAGTACTGCCTTAGAAGGCAATGAAAAAGGAGAGCCAACAAGGGATGGCTTAGAAGGCAGTGAAAAAGGAGAGATTGAGGTAGATAAAGATGAGATACTTGTAAATAAAGAATATAGAGAAAATGTAGACCCTGTAAATACTTCTTGTTCTTCTGAAAGTGATAAAGATGACTGTGACGACCCCAAAATCCCTTAATGGATCAGGGCTTCGTCAAAAGAAGGAAAAGATAACCATACATCCATTCATAACATAAATACTGGATAAGGGCAGTATTATAGAGTTATTACAACCCAAGAATAATACAATTACAGCGGAAGCTATTACATCATCTTTAATTACAACCCAAAATCAACACTACTTCTAACATCTCCCCCCCCCCCCCCCCTTCCTTCATATCTTCCTTCCTTCCTCAGTCTTATTAAAAGAGTGAATAACTTAGTAGTTTATCATCTTTGCTTTCCCCTTATCAGAGGGTTCAGCCTTAGCGTTCTGTCCTGCAAGACATTAAAATTCAACATGGGTGAGCGATTTACGCCCAGCAAGTATATACACATCGAAGAAGTATATAAGCAATTTAAAAGAATGTATCTGGAACATCGAAGGAAGTTCAAGTCTGTTTATGAGGCTTTGTGAAACAATGCCAAGGCCTCGGAAACCTTCAAAGGTCATTGAGGATTCACTGATGATACACAACATGTGATCTTCCTTGAAGAAAGACAAATATACACCTGAGCATAACTTTCTCAAAATATCCATCGGGGGCTAAACCCGTGGATCTGCTAACCATACAGTACACAGCTGGCCAAACTGGACTGCATGATCCCTCTTGTGTGGACTACGTAGTCACTTATCATTCCTCTAGGTCAGGTGAAGAACACATCAGCACCTTTCCTTTCCTCTTGCCAACCATGTGGCATAACCCATTTAAGGGACCTCATTCTCATTCATTTGCACAAATATAAGATTGTAACATAGTTGAAATTCAAAGCTCATTTATATCCATGCATCATCATTCATATCATGCTAGTAGAATTTAAAGCATAGTATGATCATTCATAAAAAAAAGCAATTGAAACATAATTCAAGCCTTGCATTATTGACTACCAGCCTTTTGAGCTACAACCAAATTTGCACTATGAAGAAATGCCAATACAAATTTTGGATCGTCAAGTAAAGGTTTTAAGAAATAAAGAAATTGCATCCGTAAAAGTTTTATTGAGAAACCACAATGTTGAAGAAGAAACATGGGAACTAGAAGAAATGATGATGCAAAAGTATCCTCAACTGTTTCACCAATAAAGTTTTGAGGATGAAACTTATTGTAAAGAGGGGAGATTGTGACGACCTGGAAAATTTGTTTATCTATAAATAATTTATTCACTCATAATTTTTTTTTATTTATATGTATAATTAATGTATGATGTTTTTGAGTGTCTAAATATTTTTGGGTAATAATTTGTTTGGATGTTCGTTACAAGGACAAGCAAATTATGTATATATGTTCGGTAACCTTTGTAATTGCTTGACGGTGCCCACATATCCAAATTAGCAAGTCCCATGAAGAATTTAATAGCTTACATAGGTATAACTACATCGTGACTATGTATACTAATTGGATTAGTAAGTTGCTTGTGTGTCATTAGTTGATGAAGCTTATGTGCATGAAGGACAACAGCTGCTTATTACATATATTAGCTGTTAAGAAATCATGATGAGAAGCCATTTTATTAACCAATGATTTTATCTCAAAGCTAAATTTCAGCCTACTACAAATACCTCATTCGGAGGTAACATTTCAATTTTTTCTTTTTTTTTTCTAAAATATTTTCTCTCCTAAAGTTATTCTTTAAACCTAACATCTCCATATAATTTCAAGTTCTCTCATCTGGGCGATTACTTTCAAACAGGCTTTGATTTCTTTCGTCAACCCAAGAGGTAAAGAATCTTATGTTCTCCTCTATTTTTGTAACGTAGCATCCAAAAATATTTATGATTTATGCTAAGTCTTTAGGAAAGAATAAAGTTGTTGAGAATATGGTGTTTTAGATTGAGTTTGTTCTTCGCTAGATATCATTCTTGAGCATGGAAGACCTCCTTGTTGCAGAGACAAGTTCTACGATGACGACGTCATCGTTAGTCTCATATGGGGTTATGATGACGTCATCAGTCTCTTATGGATTAATTAGTCTCCGATGATGATGTCATCATTAGTCTCTTATGGGATTAAGATGATATCATTTGTCTCTTATGGGTTAATTAGTCTCCGATGATGATGACATCGTTAGTCTCTTATGGGGTTAAGATGAGGTCATTAGTCTCTTATGGGTTAATTCAGTCCCTCATGATCATCCCCTATTTTGCAAACTCCCATATTTATCTTTCAAGATGTGGATTTCTCATGTTATACCAACAATGATGTTTTACAGAACCTTTTTGCAACAATATAGTGAATTTAGTCAAGGACCAAGGCAAATATATACTCATTCCACTTTCTTTCTTACTGATTACGTAGAATCATTATTTCAATTTACGTAAATGAATGATGTTAATGTCTATGCAAGATGATGATCTCTTTTATGATTAAGTAACATACTATCATTGATTCGATGTACGTGAAAAGATGTTGATTATTGAGCTATGTGTTATTGGGTGTTTGCTTGTTGTTTAAAGTCCCTAGCACACCAAAAGATGATAAAGATGATGTAAGGGTGTTGCAAGCCGTGAACTTGTATGCACACTCGAGTAACTTCCATATGGATATATATAGTTACACTATTGGTTGTCAGTGCTTTTATTTGTTGAGCACGCCAATGTTGTTGGCAGTCGCTGCTTTTAATTGTCAAGCACGTCAAGGCTATTCAAAATGAGAAAATATTTTCAAGAAGATATATCCATATGGGAAGTTATGGGGCTGATGAATGCTTTCGCCTAGTATTCTGGCTAATGATGATGGGGAATGAGAGACCGAGACATCGGTAATCAAACCCTTACTGCTTAATTGGTTTCTACAAGTGACTACATATGTCAAATGATGGAATGAAACGACCTGGCTCAACAGCTGGGATGAAATTTGATTGTTAAAGGAAGTCAAATAATGATCAGTGTGAGAACCCGAAAATTTTAAATATATTTTATGGTAAGAAATAATTTTATTTTGTGTTATTATATTTTTTTGCATGGAGTTAGCCTTTTTAAATATGAATGATAAATTCATATCTACAATGAAAATTTTGATGATGATGTGATATCCATGATGATGAGGTTAAGTTCTTTAAAAAGGTATCAAAAAGGGGATTAGCAAATCCCATATAAGATTATATTCAACAACATGGAGGAAGAGGAGAGGGTTACGTAGCATTTGTGATTACGTGTTTAATTAGAAATTGTTTAGGTGGCTAAGTTTTCATGCATGTAGGACAGCAGCTGGTTGCTACCAAGAAGTCATGATGAATAGCCGTTTTACCGTCCAAATTAACCAATCGTTTTATTCTAATGAGTAACCTTAGTTCACTGCTCTTGAACTCTATAAATACCTCATTCGAGATGAAATTTTAACTCTTTTACCAAAATTTCTCTTCTAAAGAGTTTCGTTTAAACATATAATCTCCATAAATTTCCAAGCTCTTTTTTCAGAAATTATTTTCAGATCAGCTTTGATCTCACCCTTAAGAACAAAGAGGTAAGAACCTGGAACCCTACTTAGTTTCTTTCGTGTATAGCATCAAAGATTTATGCTAAGTTCTTATTCTTTTGCATCTTCATAAGACATCATAGGTTGAGTTCGAGCATGATAGATCCTCCATTGTAGCAGAAGCAAGTTCTAATGTTAATCTCTGATGAGATATTGTTAGTCTCTGACGAGACAATTTTAGTCTCTGATGAGATATTGTTAGTGTCTGACGAGATAATTTTAGTCTCTGATGAGATGTTGTTAGTCTCTGAGGATGATGTCACCCTTAGTCCCCGATGAGTTAAGATGATGTCATCAGTCTCTGATAAATTATTTACTCTCTGATGATGTCAGTCGTAGTCTCCGACAGGCTAAAGTTTAGTCCTCGATGACGTCATTAGTCTCCGACGGGTTATTTACTCTCGGATGACGTCAGCTTTAGTCCCCGATAGGCTAAAGTTTAGTCCCTGATGACGTCATCAGTCCCTGATGAGAAGTTAGTCTCCGATGACATCACCTTTAGTCTCCGATAGAATTAAGATGACGTCGTCAGTCCCTGATGACGTTATTCCTTAGTCTCCGATGGGCTAAGTTCAGTCCTTGATGACGTCATCCATAGTCTCTGATGAAGGAAATTCCATAGTCTCTGATGAAGGAAATTCCATAGTCTCTGATGAAGGAGATTTCTTAGTCTCCGACAGAGGAAATTCCTAGTCTCTGATGGCTATGGATATCAGTCCCTGACGAGTTTGTTGATGAGAAAATTATTCTCCAATGCATAGTCTATTATCAAGACTATAAAACATTATTTTCTTAAAATTATTTTATGATGTTATTCTTTAAAACAGTAAAAGTTTAAGGACATCACATACATATTTTCTTTCACAAATTCTTATTAAAGTATTAAAATATTACTTGCATAATTTACAGAATCTTTCACTCACCAGTAAGTTGAATTTGAAACTTTGTGCAAAGGACCGAGACAAGTATATTATCACTCTTATGCTTATTTCAATTAAGCACATGATCAATTGACCCGACATGCACACAAAGTTTTGATATTTAATTTCTTTGTGAATCATAATGTTATGCTTTAATTTCTGCTAGCATGATATGAATGAAAGCGCATGGATATAAAGAAGCTTTGTTATATCAGCTATTTTTTTTTTATATTATATCTGTGCAATCAATGAGAATCCTTTGTCCCTTAAATGGGTTATGCCACATGGATGGCTAGAGGAAAGGAAATGTGCTGATTTGTTCTTCACCTAACCTAGAGGAATTTTATGTGACTACGTACGTTCACAAGGAGGGATCATGCGGGCACAGTTAGGCCAGCTGTATACCGTATGATTAGCAGATCCAACGGTTTTAGCCCCGATGGATATTTTCACTTCAAAGAAGTAATGCTTTGTTTTAAGAAGGATTACACAATTGTTTATCATCAGTAGTCCTAAAGATTCCTTAAAGATTTCTGAGGTATTATCATTGATTCACTAAGCCTCCTAGTAGAATTGAATTCTTTTGAAACATTCCAGATTTGCTTTCCCAAATTATATATATACTTGCTGGGCGTAAATCGCTCATTCTTATTGAATTTTAATACCTTGCAGGACAGAATATAAAGGTTGAGCCCTCTGACAAGGGAAAGACAAAAATGATCGGTTACTGAGGTTGGCTAGCCTTTGTAATACTAGTAAGGAGGGAAGAAAAGAAGACGACCTATAAAGTGATGTTTTGAATTATAGTATACAGATAGAATAGCTTCCGCTGTATATGTAATATTTTGGGTTGTAATAACTCTTTATTATCGTTTCTTGCAGTAATTATTATATGAATGGATGTGTGGTTATCTTTTCCTTTTTTTGACGAAGCCCTGATCTAGTGAGGGATTTTGGGGTCGTCACAGCTCGTATCAGAGCTTGTTACGGCCAGAAGTGATCCATAAGGAAACACTGCCCATAAACCACATCCAGGAGTAGGGAGTACTACGATATGTCCCAGAATTACTCCAGTAGAGGAATTTATGAATTTGATGCTAGAATTGAAGTACTAGGATAGGTTAATGGGCCAAGGATTAAGACTTATGTTGGACAATGGTTGTTGAACATTTTAAGGGTAGAAGCTGCTAAGGGAGATAAGACTGAAATGCAGACACCATCACATAGATACATTACTACATGCATTGTTTATTAAGAAGTTCAGACTTATTGACTTGGATTGTTTCCTATAGATGACTAGAGATCGTTCTAGATCCCCCGCACGTTCTCCTAGAATAAATCTCCCAGTTTATAACTCTTCATCTGAAGAGGAAGAAGAGAGTGTGGAGTCTCCACTGTTCACCCCTACATCATTGGACGAACATCCACCATCACCAGCATATGAAGGTCCCAGCCTCGCCATGAAGCCAATGCAGGAGGTCGGACCTTCCATTGTTCGTCGCGGGCCGCGCATTCGCCACACAGCACGGAAAAGCACAATACGCCAATGTTCCGATCGCAATAATGTTGTGACACAAGATACCCCTAGGATGGAATGTGATACTCCGAGGCCTGTTCCGTTCCCACCACAGGCAACAGCGCCATCCCATGACAAAATTGTATGTAGTTACGACGCAGAAGTTCACTATCGTTTGGCAGCTCGCACAATGACAGTTCGACGACAGGCTGCCACTATTACTAGGTTTCGCACAGCAGCGTTAGCATGGCAATCTTCTTTTTGGTTGATTCAGAGCCTGTACCATCGGCTGGCATTAGTGATGCATGCACAGATGGTAGCAGCAGCAACAGTTAATCCCACGGTGATGCATTTGGAGCAAATGAGCAACCATTGTGCGCGTCGCATCGAGCAGACACGTATACAATCTAGACATTGGGAAAGGGAGGCAGAGCGCGAAGGATCTTTGGACACGGAAGATGAGGAGGATTAGTTATAGAAGTGAATGTAAAATTTAGACGAAGGTTATTTTGTGTGTATTTTGAACTTTGTTAGGGATAGTTGCGACTATCTCAGACATATTCGAATGTATTTTGACCTATGTGTGGCTTGTTGTAAGAATGTGAAGGAACGATGTTTATGACAGTCTTCTATGTACATGAATGATAGATATTTTGACACATCTAAATGCTTATGTGTTGCTTAATGCTCTTCACCTTATTGAGTTATAAATTCTTGAGTCATATAAAAATGGAATGTTTCGTGAAGGATGTTTAACTCTTTGCGTATATTATACTAGATTATGGTCAGAGGAAGGAGACCAGGAAGACCCAGGAGAAGTAATCTCCATAACAACCTGTTAAGGTCTAAAAACTTGGAAAATTTAGAAAGAGAAAACCAAGCTGGTAATACTGACAAAGTGGTCGTTGAGGATGACCGCTCAGAGGAGGTTGATGGAATGAATCGCAATACCCCACATGTTCCACCACTGACTCCTGTTAATGACAATGATTCTGCCAATAACAATGCTATAGGAAATGCTACCTGGACTACCCCCAGATAGAGAAGTGGATTTTGAAATTAATTTGATCCCCGGTACTGCGCCAATATCCAAGGCCCCATATCAAATGGCACCATCCGAATTAAAGGAGCTGATGATACAGTTGCAAGAACTCTTAGAACGAGGCTTGATTAGGCCAAGTGTGTCACCTTGGGGAGCACCAGTGTTATTTGTTAGAAAGAAAGATGGGTCGATGAGACTTTGCATTGATTAACGAGAACTGAATAAGGTCACGATCAAGAATAAGTACCCCCTGCCAAGAATAGACGATCTTTTTTATCAACTTAAAGGAGGAAGGTACTTCTCAAAAATTGATCTTCGCTCAGGATGCCACCAATTGAAGATCAAACAAGGGGACATATCAAAGACAGTGTTTCGAACTCGCTATGGTCACTACGAGTTCTTGGTAATGCCATTTGGACTAACAAATGCACCCGCAGCCTTCATGGACTTAATGAATCGTATATTCAAGCCATTCTTGGATAAGTTCATTATCGTTTTCATTGAAGATATTCTTATCTATTCAAAGACGACAAAAGAGCATAAGGAACATCTAAGGATAACGCTGGAGGTTCTAAGAAAGGAACAATTATATGCCAAATTCTCCAAATGTGAATTTTGGCTAAAGGAAGTAAAGTTTCTTGGTCATGTGATCAATGAAACTGGTATTGCAGTAGACCCCAATAAGATAGAAGCAATCACAAAATGGCCTCGACCCACAAACCCGACTGAAGTAAAGAGTTTTTTAGGTTTGGCAGGCTATTACAGAAGGTTCGTTAAAGACTTTTCAAAATTAGCTGTGCCTTTGACGAACTTTACAAAAAAGGCTACAAAATTTGTTTGGACCCTAGATAGTGAGAAGAGCTTTCAGGAATTGACGACAAGATTGACTATAGCCCCTATTTTGACATTACCAGATGACAAGGGAGAACTCATTATTTACAGTGATGCGTCAAAACAAGGACTTGGAGCAGTTTTGATGCAGCATGGTAATTTGATTGCTTATACATCAAGACAACTAAAAGATTGCGAGAAATGATATCCTACGCATGACATAGAATTGGCAGCTATCATTCATGCGTTGAAGATTTGGAGGCATTACTTTTACGGTGAGAAGTGCGAGATATATACGGATCACAAAAGTTTGAAGTATATATTCACGCAAAAAGAACTCAACATGCGACAAAGGCATTGGTTAGAGTTGATTCAGGACTATGACTGTTCTATCAACTACCATCCCGAAAAAGCAAATGTAGTTGCTGATGCGCTCAGTCATTGTGAAAGACTGAATGTAATGACTATTCAAGAGGAGATCAGAAAAGAATTCGAACGCTTGCAACTTCATCCCCTTACCACTGCTCAGAAGATAGATATGGAAGAAGAAATTCGAGTTCGGACTCAATTGCACGACCTCATTAAAATCGCACAAGGAGAGCATTGCAAAGAAATGGATAGATTAATTAAGGAAGATAAAGGCAGATATCACATGCATAGCGATGGATTGCTGCGATATGAAGGTCGGGTGTGGATTCCGGCAAAGACTGAATTAAAACACGAACTGTTGCACGAAGCTCATAACTCAAAGTTTTCTATTCAACCAGGAAGCACGAAAATGTACCAAGACTTGAAACAAAGCTTTTGGTGGCCCAACATGAAGAAAGAAATAGCTGAATGGGTAAGTAGATGCTTAACATGTCGGAGGGTTAAAGCAGAACATCAAAAATAGCCGTCTTTTGCCACCCTTCATGCAACATATGAGCGGATCTTCACAAGGCTCTATTAGCTGTGACGACCCCAGAATCCCTCACTGGATCAGGGCCTTGTTAAGAGAAGGAGAAGATAACCACACATCCATTCATAGAATAATTACTGAAAGAAACAATAATAAAGAGTTATTATAACCCAAAATATTACATATACAGCAGAAGCTATTCTATCTGTATACTATAGTTCAAAACATCACTTTATAGGTCGTCTTCTTTTCTTCCCTCCTTATTGGTATTACAAAGGCTAGCCAACCTCAGTAACCGATCATTTTTGCCTTTCCCTTGTCTGAGGGCTCAACCTTTATATTCTGTCCTCCAAAACATTAAAATTCTACAAGAATGAGCGGTTCACACCCAGCAAGTATATAAACAATTCTGGAATGTTTTTAAAAAAAAAATTCAATTATGCTAAGAGGCTTAGTGAATCAATACTAATGCCTCAGAAATCTTTAAGGAATCTTTAGGACTACTGATGATAAAAAATTGTGTAATCCTTCTTAAAACAAAGCATAACTTCCTTGAAGTAAAAATATCCATCGGGGGCTAAAACCGCTGGATCTGCTAACCATACGGTATACAGCTGGCCTAACTGTGCCCGTATGATCCCTCCTTGTGTGAACGTACGTAGTCACATAAAATTCCTCTAGGTCAGGTGAAGAACAAATCAGCACCTTTCCTTTCCTTTTACCATCCATGTGGCATCATCATTCGAGGAACATAGCATTCTCATTTATTGTACAGATATAACATTGAAAAATAGCTGAAAGAGCAAAGCTTCTTTATATCCATGCACTTTTATTCATATCATGCTAGCGAAAATTTAAAGCATAGCATTCTGTTTCACAAGGAAATTTAAATATAGATATCATAATTTTGTACACATGTCGAATCAATTGATCATGCGCTTAACTGAAATAAGCATATGAGTAAGAATATACTTGCATCAACTTGCAATAAACATAAGTTTGTGAATATACTTGCCTCAGTCCTTTGCACAAAATTCAAATCAATTTACTTGTGAGAGAAAGATTCTGTAAATTATGCAAATAATATTTTAATACCTTAATAAGAATTTATGAAAGAAAATATGTATGTGATGTCCTTAAACTTTTATTGTTTTAAAGAATAACATCATAAAATAATTTTAAGAAAATAATGTTTTATAGTCTTGATAACAAACTATGCATCGGAGAATAATTTTCTCATCAACAAACTCGTCAGGGACTGATATCCTTAGCCATCAGAGACTAGGAATTTCCTCTGTCGGAGACAAAGAAATCTCCTTCATCAGAGACTACGGGATTTCCTTCATCAGAGACTATGGAATTTCCTTCATCAGAAACTATGGATGACTTCATCAAGGACTGAACTTAGCCCATCGAAGACTAAGGAATAACGTCATCAGAGACTAGCACTCATCAGGGACTGATGACGTCATCTTAATTCTATCAGAGACTAAAGGTGACGTCATCGGAGACTAACTTCTCATCAGGGACTGATGACGTCATCAGGGACTAAACTTTAGCCTATCGGAGACTAAAGCTGACGTCATCCGAGAGTAAATAACCCGTCGGAGACTAATGACATCATCGGGGACTAAACTTTAGCCTGTCGGAGACTACGGCTGACGTCATCAGAGACTAAATAATTTATCAGAGACTGATGACGTCATCTTAACTCATCGGGGACTAAGGGTGACGTCATCATTAGAGACTAACAACATCTCATCAGAGACTAAAATTATCTCGTCAGAGACTAACAATATCTCATCAGAGATTAAGAGCATGTCATTAGAGATTAACAACATCTCATTAGAGATTAACATTAGAACTTGCTTCTGCTACAATGGAGGATTTATCATGCTCGAACTCAACCTATGATGTCTTATGATGATGCAAAAGAATAAGAACTTAGCATAAATCTTTGATGCTATACATGAAAGAAACTGAGTAGGGTTCCAGGTTCTTACCTTTTTGTTCTCAAGGGTGAAATCAAAGCTGGTCTGAAAATAATTTTCCGAAAGAAAAGCTTGGAAATTTATGGAGATGGTATGTTTAAATGAAACTCTGAAAAGAGAAATTTTGGTAAAAGAATTAAAATTTCATCTCGAATGAGGTATTTATAGAGTTCAAGAGCAGTGAACTAAGGTTACGCATTAGAATAAAACGACTGGTTAATTTGGACGATAAAACGGCTGTTCATCATGACTTCTTGGTAGCAACCAGCTGCTGTCCTACATGCATGAAAACATAGCCACCTAAACAGTTTCTAATCAAACACGTAATCACAAATGTTAGGTAACCCTCTCCTCTTCCTCCATGTTGTTCAATATAATCTTATATGGGATTTGCTAATGTGACGACCCAAAAAATTTGTCATCTACAAATAATTTATTCACTCACTTTATTTTATTTTATGTTATTATATTTTCTTTTTAATATGAATATGGTTATTATATGACGCTTTTGGGTGTATGAATATTTTTGGACCCATTAAAGGGGGTTATAGTTGTTTGATTGTTGGTTGCAAGGATAAGCAATGATGTTTGTGTTTGGTGACATCCGTAATTGTTTGAAGAAGCTTTGCGTCCAGACTGGTTAAATCTTATAACGGACTTAAGAGCCTAAGTTTGATGACATCATTGTGTACGTATGTTATTTTGATTAATAAGCTGCTTGTGTGTCATCAAGTGGATTAAACGTATGTGCATGTAGGACAGCAGGCTTATTGTGATGCTTAGCTGCTAACAATCATGTTGAACAACTGTTTTTACCGTCCAGTTTAACCAATCATTTTATTTCAAAGTTTAATCTCAGCCTACTATAAATACCTCATTCGGAGGAACATCTCAATTTTTGTTTCTAAAAGTTTCTCTTCCAAAGTTCTTCTTTAAACCTACCATCTCTGTATAATTTCAAGTTCTCTCTTTTGGACAATCACTTTCAAACAAGCTTTGATCTCTTTCGTCAACCCAGGAGGTAAGAATCTTAAGTTCTCTTTTGCCTTTCTTTTTTCTTGGTATTCGAGAAGTTTAGCTGTAGGAGCAAGTCTTTAAGAAAGAAAAAGAAAGGATTATATTCTTTGTCTCTAGAAGTGTTGCTCATAGCTTAAAGCATGTTCAGAGTTGATTTATGGAGTTGTAGTTGAGATCACCACCTTTGGAGAAGTAAGGAAGACGACCCTGTATCTGAGACAGCTTCTAAAGTTAGTCTCCGACTATGTTGATGTTAGTCTCGGATGACATCAACATTAGTCTCGACTGTGTTGATGTTAGTCTCTGATGACGTCAGCATTAGTCTCTGATGATGTCACCCTTAGTCTCCGACAGTGTTAAGATGACGTCATCAATCTCTGATGAAGAATTAGCCCCCGATGACATCACCCTTAGTCTCTGACAGGGTTAAGATGATGTCATCAGTCTCTGATGAGAAATTAATCCCCGATGACGTCACCCTTAGTCTCCGATAGGGTTAAGATGACATCATCAGTCCCTAACGAGTTAATTAGTACCTGATGACGTCATCCTTATCTCCAACAGGCTAAGTTTAGTCCCTGATGACGTCATCCATAGTCTCTGATGAGATATATGTTAGTCTCTGATGATGACGTCAGCCTTAGTCTCTGATAGGGTTAAGATGATGTCATCAGTCTCTTATGGGTTTAATAGTCTCTGATGAGTGAATTTTTCCCCGATGGGCAACCTCATGCCCTGATAACCATTTTCTATATGAATAGCCATCTTTAAAGTATGGATTTCTCATGATATACCCACAATGATGTTATGCAGAAACCTTATTCAACCGATATAGTAAATCTAGCTAAGGACCAAGGCAAGTATATATTCATTCCACTTATTTCTTACGGATTACGTATAATTATTGATTCCATTAACGTAAATGAATGATGTTAATGTCTATGCATGATGATGAATTCTTTTATGATTAAGTAACCTACGATCATTGAATCCGATGTACGTGAAAAGATGTTGATAATTGAGCTATGTGTTTTTGGGTGGTTGCTAGCTGTATAAATTTCCTAGCACACCAAATGATGATAAAGATGATGTTTGGTGTTGCAAGTCATGGACTTGTCTGCACTCCCAAGTAACTTCTGTATGGATATATAGTTCCGCCTATGATGATCACTGTCTTTTAATTGTTAAGCACGCCAATATGTGTTGTTGGCAGTCGCTGCTTTTAATTGATTAGCACGTCAAGGCTATTCAAAATTGAGAAAATGTTTACAAGAAGATATATCCATATGGAAAGTTAAGGGGTTGTTGAATACTTTCGCCTAGTATTATGGTCAATGATGATAAAGAATGATAGACCGAGGCAAGGAATCGGTAATGTGATTCTTTCCGCAGACCATATGCTTTCTGCGAAAGACTACGTATGTCAAATGATGAATCAAACGTCTAGGCTGACCAGCTGGGATGAAATTTGATTATGTATGGAAGTCAGATAATGATCAATCTGGTCAGGTGATGCATTATCTGATGAAGAGAGGGCGAGTCAAGGTTTATTTGGTAAAGAGGGATAACCCATTGATATCACTCGGGAACCCTAAACGATACATGTTGATTGATTTTTCAGGAGGTGTTGGCAATGCTTCGCCCAACCTTAATGAATACTAAAGCTTTTGAATTATCTTTTCTTCTAGCTTATGAATATAAATTTGCTGAGCGTAAACGCTCATGTGGAATGCTATGAATTTTTTTTTCAGGTTATGTCGTGAAGGCTGAGTCCCTAAGAGAGGGAAGGAAAGAATTGCTTAAGTATGATTAAGTTGTAAAGCCTTATGAACCATCTAAAGTTTTGTTTCCGCTGCAACTTGTTTATTTTTCAAGCCTTGAGGTTTTGTAAGATGATGTGGACCTTAAGATTTTGTAATAATGTATTTTGGGAATATATTTCGCACAGGTATGTTGTTAAGGCTTGGCTGTGTTATTTGTTTTGCTGTTGTGAGGTTGTGTTGTAGTTTTCTGGTGCAGCCCGGGGTTTCAACCTGGGGATCTCGGGGACTGTCTCCCAAATCACTAACAGTGTCCGGGGCCCGGCTTAGGGTATTTTCGGGGGCACCACAGTTGGTATCAGAGCAACAGCAGCCAAGCACCAGCTTTGAGACCAGTTCTCTGCTAGAAAATAGAAATTGGGAATTAGTAAAGTAAGGAAATGACTGAAAGGATAAGGAGAGCTGAATAAGAAATAGATGAGTCTCGATTGTTTATAAGGTTATAAGATAGAGTCATTCATGCTGAATTTATTGTATTTTCTGTTGCAGTAATATTATGTACGCTAGATCTTTATTATAAATGTTAAGTTGACATTGATTTAAGCTATGTTTCCTTTATAGATGATTCCACCTACTCCAGGAAATGTAGATAAGGGCAAGGCACCTTTGATTAAAA
This sequence comes from Centella asiatica, assembly GCA_014636745.2. Taxonomy (NCBI): domain Eukaryota; kingdom Viridiplantae; phylum Streptophyta; class Magnoliopsida; order Apiales; family Apiaceae; genus Centella; species Centella asiatica. The sequence goes on from CM025786.1 coordinate 41,365,702, forward strand.
GTTCAGAACATGAACATATCCCTAGTAGTAATGTTGCTCGACCTTTCAGGCCTGGTAAACACCATCTGTTGGATGCCAATCGAGGGAGGGTAGGTGCTTGTTAGCGAGTGACACCTCACAAAAGAGTGAATAAACCCCAAGGTTTTTCAATTTAAAATACCTAGAGGTTCTAATAAACATGTTAAGGAGTCTGCAGAACCTGAGGGAACTAAGCAAAACCCAACCAATCCGTTTAAGGGGTCAAGTTTTTCAGTTCATATGAAGAATCCTTCCCCACCCCATCACCAAACAGATTCTCCAACCTTGGATACTTCCCAAATAAGAGGTTTCCCTGCTGATAGGCACACATTACCTACGGTGTCAGCCACTCCACATGTTGTACTTACCAAATGTTGTACCTGTAGTACCACCACCAGAAAATTCAGTACCTTTGCCTTTCCCAAATGGATTCTGTTATTACCTTCAACGTAGAATCCGTATGACACAATCAGAGTTGGAAACACGTAATATCACTATGATGCGTCAGTAGATGGCTCATCAAAGAACTAGCAGACTGTTGGACCTCTGGAGGGTATCATTTCAGGATGTGTCCTTAGTTCTCACTGAGACCTTGACAGAAGTTGTGATCTCGGTTAGTCACTATTTTAGGCTGCGCAAGCCCACTATAGCAGATCGAGATCAGTTGATGTATAACCTTATAGAGAAGGTCGAAGGAGCATGTCGTTTTGCACGCAGAACAATGGGTGAACTTGATTCCCAATCCTTGTATTAGGCTTTAGTAGTAGTCAATGTTGTTATGTTTTTGTTTAATGTTGTAACGAGGAAGTTTTATTGTACAAATTTGCTATAGTGTAACTTTTGTTACTTAATATATATATTTTGATGGTTTAATTTAGAATTCTTTCTTTCCTTTTTGGTATATATGTTATTCTTTGAAGAGAAAGAAAGAACTTTTGATAGTAAGTTTATATTTTCCTTAATTTATAGGAAAATGGCTCCAAGAGGAAGACCTCGAACTCGTCAAGCTACCAACCAAGCTAACCAAGAGAACCCCAATCTGAACAACAATCTAGAAAATAATGATCAGGAGAATCCTATTGCCTTATTGGTAAACATGATTAAGGAAGCCTCCCAGAATAACAATAACCAAGTACTTCCATAAGTACAATCTAGGAGGGTGACATTTAAGGATTTTACCAATAGTTGTCCACCTACTTTTAATGGTGATGGAGGTCCCACTGCCGCTCAAATTTGGATTAAAGAAATAGAGAAAGCTTTTCGTATAGCGGGAGTAACTGATGATCTTAGGATGGAATATGCTACATATCTATTGAAAGAAGAAGCTAGTTATTGGTGCGAAAATACTGAACGATTAGAAATGACTAGGAGATTGGCAATTAGGAATGAACAAGCAGATCCTGAAATTGAACAAATTGTGACCTGGTCTCAGTTTAAAGAATTTTTCTATAGCCAGTATTTTCCAACCAGTGCTGCAGATGAGCTAGAAAAACAATTTTTACAATTAAGACAAGGGAACATGACTGTGGAAGAATATGAGAAGAAGTTTAATGAACTTCAAAGATATGCTCCACATTTGGTAGATACGGAGAGAAGAAAATCTAGAAGGTTTGAGCATGGATTAAATCCATGGTTGCATGATAAGATTGCTATTTTATGTCTGAACAACTATGCTGAAGTGGTTCAAAGGTCGAAGATAGCGGAGAAAAGTGGCAAATTATTGCAGGAATTCAATTGGGAGAAACGCAGGAAAGGACAGAAGGAAGAAAGTTATTTTAGTCACAATCTTAATCAAAGGATGGGAGGACAAGGAAAACCACAAACCAATACGGTTGTGATGAAACAAGGGGAAGGAAGTAGGTATAATGATAATAATAGGAAAAGAAATTTCAGTGCAGATTTAAGTGAGAAGAAAAGGAGGATTGTTGTTTGTGGCAAATGTGGAAGGAACCATGAAACTTCCCAGTGTTTAATAGGAACCAATTTGTGTTTCAAATGCCAACGATCTGGGCATACTGCCAGTAATTGTCCAAATCAGGCACCAATGGTTTCCCAACCAAGGTATCCTCCACAATTTTATCAACGACAAGGAATTAGTCGTGCAACTGGAACTACAAGGAGATATTTTAGTTGTGGTCAGGAAGGCCATATCTCCACTTGTCCTCAGAAAAAGAGTTAGGGTAAACCCCCATTAGTAGGACTACGTATGTCAAATGATGAATCAAACGACCAGGCTGACCAGCTAGGATGAAATTTGATTATGTATGGAAGTCAGATAATGATCAGTCTGGTCAGGTGATAAATTATCTGATGAAGAGAGGGCGAATCAAGGTTTATTTGCTAAAGAGGGATAACCCATTGATATCACTCGGGAACCCTAAACGATACATGTTGATTGATTTTTCAGGAGGTGTTGGCATTGCTTCGCCCAACCTCAATGAATACTAAAGCTTTTGAATTATCTTTTCTTCTAGTTTATGAATATATATTTGCTAAGCGTAAACGCTCATGTGGAATACTATGGATTTTTTTTTTCAGGTTATGTCGTGAAGGTTGAGTCCCCTAAGAGAGGGAAGGAAAGAATTGCTTAAGTATGATTAAGTTGTAAAGCTTTATGAACCATCTAGAGTTTTGTTTCCGCTGCAACTTGTTTATTTTTCAAGCCTTGAGGTTTTGTAAGATGATGTGGACCTTAAGATTTTTTAATAATGTATTTTGGGAATATATTTCCCACAGGTATGTTGTTAAGGCTTGGCTGTGTTATTTGTTTTGTTGTTGTGAGGTTGTGTTGTAGTTTTCTGGTGCAGCCCGAGGTTCTAGCTTAGGGATCTCGGGGACTGTCACCCAAATCGCTGACAGTGTCCAGGGCCCGGCTTGCGGGATTTTCGGGGGCGCCACAGCTAATCCCCTTTTTGATACCATTTTAAGGAACTTAACCTCATCATAAAAATTTTCATTGTAGATATAAGTTTATCATTCACATTTAGAAAGGCTAACTCCATGCAAAAAAAATATAATAACACAAAATAAAATTATTTCTTACCGTAAAATTCATTTAAAATTTTTCGGTTTCTCACATCCTTCCCCCTTTAAAAGAAGTTTTGTCCTCGAAACATAGTTATAAAATAAATGGGGGTATTTGTCAATCATAGCACTTTCAAGTTCCCAAGTAGCTTCTTCTATACTATGGTTCCTCCATAACACTTTTACAGAAGAATTTCTTTATTTCTAAGAATTTTAACTTGTCGATCTAAAATTTGGATTGGAACCTCTTCGTAATTCAAGTCCGATTGCAGCTCTATCGGTTGATAATCAATTACTCCTCCATGGTCTGCCTTGTAAGGACGTAACACAGATATATGGAATACATCATGAATGTTGCCCAAAGTCGGTGGCAATGCTAGTTGATAGGCCACTTCTCCAATCTTCCTCACTACTTCGAAAGGTCCTACATAACGGGGACTCAACTTTCCTTTCTTACCAAAACGCATTA
>CM025786.1:41388401-41412057 GCA_014636745.2 Centella asiatica
ACCAAGGCAGTCTCAGTTGACCTTGGAGGTTCTTCATTTGTAGTCTCTTTCCTTGAAGGCTTTTTCTTGGCTACTACCACTTTCCTTGCACTTGTTTTCTTTGTTGAGTGTTTCTTCTTTTTAGATTCCTCCTCTTTCCTCTCTTGTTCTGCAGCCATATCCTCCTCTTGCTGAAGTTTTTGAGCAAGCATCGCATCAGCATCTATCAATTTCTGCTCTTGAGGATAGACCAACTCCACTTTCCCATCCACTATTAGTTCAATTGGAGTGGGAAAATGAGCTGTCTTCATGGCATCCCCCAGTAGCTTGGGTTGTCCTGATTGAGTGGAGATTTGCTTCTTTGGATGCTCAACCATGACTCCCTTACCTTTGTCTTTTGAAGTAGTTGGGGCTGCTGTAGATGGTTTGGAAGAAGTAATTGTTGCTGCTGCTGTTGGTAATGTTTTAACCCTGGACTCAAGTTTGTCCAAGGTTGCCTTGAGTTCATCAAGACTTGCATATGACTTCATTTCTGGATCACTCTCCCCCTTTTTGACATCAACATCCTTAGAGGGGGCAGAGAGACGGAGTTGAGTAGCAATTTGTTTCAGAAGGGAATGCATTTGATCAAATTTAACTTCAAGGTTACTCAGTCTGCTGTCAGTTTTAGCTTTGTCTTTGATCATAGCCTGAATATTCATGACAGTCTGCCTTGAAAAATGTCCTTCATAATGCCTTTTAATAGAATATGTCTGTAAAGGCATCTGCTTCCTCATCTCCTCCAGTTCAGTCTTCATGCCAGTTGCCAAGTAGTGAAAAAATTTAGCATTTAGGTGCACTGACTTGGTTACTTCTTCTGCAACATCCTGAAAGGATTTGGCATCTGCAAGAGACCCTATATTGGTCACGTATTCCTGCCTGTACAAGGCAGCTGCTTCCTCCAGTGTGTTGTTAAAATCTGAATCCAGCTAGGCATCCACATTCTCTGGCTCTGGAGTCTCCTCTGCAGCAGTAGATTCAAATGCAAGCCTAGTCTTCATAGCAGAAAGGTGATCTTCTCTTTGTTGAAGATTTAAAAGTTCTTCATAGGCTGCATTTGACATTTCTGATATGACCTGCAAGTTTGCAGCCACTGCACTGGAGCTTCCTCCAACTTCTCTTGTTGGAGCTTCTGTTTGGATTTGGGTGGAGGGAGCCACAGGTTTGAAAAATTCACCTGTTGAGAATTTCTCTCTTTTCTTTTCTTCAAGGATCTCATCCTTGCTCACACCCTCTCCTTTTGCCTGGGGTTGGGCACCCAGCTTCTCTATCTCTCCTTTTTCCAAGCTCGCTAAGGCTTGACTCTCTGTTTGTATTTCCTCTCCTTTTTCCAGGTCAGGAGCCTGACTCTCACTAAATATTCTCTCAACCTCACTCATATGGATATGTGCACTCTGTCCTGAAGAAAGAGGGGTTTGAGAAGTAGTGTCATCATGGAGGGGGGTTACCCTTAAAATGGAAATTGGTTGGGTGTCCTCCATGGAAAGTGTAGGAGAACTAGCTGCACTTGTACTTTGAACAAGTGGTTCTTGTGGGCTAGATCCTGAAGTATGATCTTTGACAGTTTGCAATGTTGTTCTAGTCTCTTGAGATTGACTAGTTTCTGTCCAAGTCAGTAAGAGTGTTGGCTCCTCTTGAGAAAGTTCAAGAGGATCAGAGATTATATTTTCAGAAGAATCAAGTGGAGGGGAAACAGGAGAATAATGGACAGTAGGGAGTGTTGGCTGTTCCTCAAGGACAGAAGTTTGAGGAACATCAATAGATGACCCTGTGTGTGCACTCCTTGTGTCACTCTTTTCTTGTATTTGATCTCTCTTAGTTTTTTCTTGTGCAGACTTTATAACAGATGTCCCTGGTTGAGGACTTTCTTCAATGTCAATGTCCTTTTAGGAGAACATTGACAGTTTACTGTCTTTCCTTATAACCTCCATGGCCTTTTGGGAGGCCATGGATTCTCTTTGTCTAAGGATGACAAGTCTCTTCTTTCTCTGAGGTGCCACCTCAGCTTCTTGTTCTCCCTCAGTCTCACTAGCACCCTCTTTTGTTTTTCTCTTGATTGGGAGCTTTTTGGCTGTTCTGGTATATGTAACCACAGTCTTTTGGGAGGCTGTGGAGGGAGCTTTGGATTGTGATTGAGAAGTTGTTGGGGGATTAATTGGTGTTTGTGTGGTATCCCCAAAGAATTCCAAAGAATATGAGGTTGGAAGAGTGTCAATGAGAAAGTTTCTCATGACAGTAGGATAGAATAGAGGTACATTTACCTTTGCCTCATACTTCTTCAAATCACTAATTACTCTTTTTGTCTGCAAAACAGTAGGCACAACTTGCATACTAGCAATATTAAGGTTAGGTATTAAGTGATTTGCAATCATCATTAAAAACCTAGCATAATAAATTTTAGTTTTGTTGCCAGTTTTAAGTTTTTCAATCAGATTATGCAGAATCAAAAGCCCTAAATTAATATGCCTATCATACAACATACTATATGCAATTTGTTGTGAAATAGTGGTGATGGCATCATATCCACTGCATTTTGAAGTAAAGGATTTGGTTATAATGTCAAAGAACAATGACCACTCTGGCCTAAGATGGGGACGTGTGATGGTCCCAACAGAACTTATTTCAGTATTATAGTTTAAGTCCTTAAACATACCTATAAGTTCTTCATCAGAGGCAAGGGGGTCATAGTTTTCCCTTATGGATAAGTGAAGTGCATTATTAACCGTGGTATGAGTAATAGTATAGTCTGTGTTTTCATACCTGAAACTTACTTGTGGAGAGTCATCACTTTCATCAGTGATTGTTGTAGTGCTCCACATGGTTGATATTACTTCTGCAGCTTGGATGGGAGCTTCATAAATGGCATATTGTAGTGGAGGGTTCTTGAGGAAATCCACAAAGGGGTAGTATTTTGCTTCGAAATCATATTTATCAGCCACCCCTGCATGGTTAGTTTTGATAAAATCGAACTCATCAAACTTGAAGCACACTGTTTTTGCCACCATTGAAGAGATCTGTAAACTTTGTGAAGAAAGCTCAAAGAGAGATTAAATTGCAGAGAATTTGAGAGAGAAATCAAATTGCAGATTTTGATACTTGTGATTACAAACGTTTTTGAAATTACTTTTATTAAAGTATAAGAGACGTTTGCTATTCAAGGATCATGGGTAACTACCAATTTACCCTTTTTCAGAGATTGCCCTAATCTCTGATTGACCCATGTGATAAGAGGTTGACCCGATTAGTCTCCAATGTAGTAATTAGTCATCGGGGACTAAAATAATCTCGGATGAATTAACTCATCGGGGAATAATCGAGTCTCTGATGAAGTAATTTTAACTGATCGGGGATTAGTTAAACTACACATCGGAGATTAATCAAGTCTCCGATGAAGTAATTTTAACTGATCAGGGATTAGTTAAATTACACATCGGGGATTAATCCTTTAATCTCTTATCACTCTTTTTCTCAGGGACTTAATCCCTGCTTCAGTTTTATCTTTCAAAAACTTTTCCAACAACCATATTGATGATTATTGGCTTCATGTATCTGTTTTATCATATTTAAAACAGCTTCTTTTTCTAGAATTAATTATTCTAGCTTCATGCAACTGTTAAACAACTTGAAAGTTAAAACTTTAATTTTTAGAACCATAATTCAACATTCCTAGTTCAGAAACTAGTCTGTTAAATGTAGATTCATCCAAAGGTTTTGTAAAAATATCTGCAAGTTGTTTATCAGTTGTAACCCAGTGCAATTCAATATTTCCTTCACTAACATGTTCCCTAATGAAGTGATATCTTATATCTATGTGTTTAGTTCTTGAGTGTTGCACTGGATTTTCAGTTATGGCTATGGCACTAGTGTTATCACAATAAATTGGGATTTTGGATAGTTTCATACCATAATCTAGGAGTTGATTTTTGATCCACAAGATCTGTGCACAGCAACTCCCAGCTACAATGTATTCAGCTTCTGTTGTTGAAGTAGAAACTGAATTTTGTTTCTTTCTAAACCAAGAAACAAGTCTGCCTCCAAGAAGTTGGCAGCTTCCACTTGTGCTTTTCCTATCAAGCTTGCAACCTGCATAGTCAGCATCTGAATAACCAATTAGTTTAAAATCAGATTCTTTGGGATACCATAATCCAAGATTTGGGGTACCCTTTAGATATCTGAGTATTCTTTTTACAGCAATCAAATGTGACTCTCTAGGGTCAGCTTGAAATCTAGCACATAGACATGTTGAAAACATTATATCAGGTCTACTTGCAGTTAGATACAAAAGTGAGCCTATCATGCCTCTATATCTAGTAATGTCTACTTTCTTTCCTTTTAAATCCTTATCTAGCTTAGTGGTTGTGGGCATAGGTGTTTTTGCAGAAGTACAATCAACCAAATCATATTTTCTCAGTAAGTCCTTTATGTATTTAGACTGACTGATGAAAATTCCCTCAGTTGACTGTTTAATTTGCAATCCTAAGAAAAATGTTAATTCACCCATCATGCTCATTTCATATCTAGACTGCATAAGTTTTGAAAATTTTGCACACAGTTTTTCATTAGTAGACCCAAAAATAATATCATCAACATATATTTGCACAAGTATAACATCAGAGCCTTGAATTCTATAAAACAATGTTTTATGTATGATACCTCTTACAAATTTATTTTCTATTAAAAACTGAGAAAGAGTATCATACCAGGCTCTTGGTGCTTGTTTTAAGCCATAGAGTGCTTTGTCTAACCTGTAAACATGATTAGGGAATTTGGAGTCTACAAAACCTGAGGGTTGTTGAACATAGACTTCTTCTTCCAATTTTCCATTAAGGAAAGCACTCTTGACATCCATCTGGTACACTTTGAAGTTCTTGTAGGATGCAAAAGCAAGAAAAATTCTGATAGCTTCAAGTCTTGCCACTGGTGCAAAGGTCTCATCATAGTCAATTCCTTCCTCTTGAGAGTATCCCTTTGCAACCAGTCTTGCCTTATTCCTTGTAATTGTACCAGTTTCATCCAATTTGTTTCTCAAGACCCACTTGGCACCTATTATAGATCTGTTCCTTGGTTTAGGTACCAGTATCCAGACTTTGTTTCTAACAAATTGGTTTAATTCTTCTTGCATGGCAATAATCCAATCAGGATCTTGAAGTGCTTCCTCAATTTTCTTTGGTTCAATCTTTGATAGAAAACTGAGGTACAAACATTCATTTTGTGTTGCATTTCTAGTCCTAACTCCATCCTCAATATTTCCAATGATCAAATCTGTTGTGTGGTCTCTCAACCATGGTCTAGTTTTTGGCAGATTTGATCTTGAACTAGAGGCTTCATTTTCTAGTTTGATAATATTCAATCCAGCTTCATTAGTAGAGTTTGCTCCCCCTAAACTATCGATCTCTTCTTCATTAACTCCCCCTGAGTTAGATATCTCAATAGTCTCTATGTGTGCATCAGGGATACTAGTCTCTGATGTATCATTAGTCTCCGATGGAGAATTAATGTTATCAGTGACTTGTGTTCCATTTTGTTCCAGTACTCTAGTCACTGATAATACTTCAGTCCTTGGTTCTTCATGCACAACAGTCAACTCCCCCTCAATTAAAGAGGAATCACTATTATTTTGGGAATTTTCAGCATTCTCTGTTGGATATTCCCATACATCCAATTCATTCTAAAAACTGAGAGATTCATGCAATCCTTAACCAAGCATTCCTGGAATCTTTCTATCATCAAATGCAACTTGAATGGATTCCACAATGACCTTGGTTCTTAAGTTATAAACTCTGTATGCTTTGCTTGATAGAGAATAACCTAAGAAGATTGCTTCATCAGACTTATTGTTAAATTTTCCTCTTGTCTCTGATGAATCTCTCAGTACAAAGCACTTACAACCAAACACATGTAAAAACTTGAGAGTTGGTTTTCTCCCAGTCATCAATTCATAAGGTGTTTTGTTGTATGCTTTGTTTATCAAGGACCTGTTTTGTGTAAAACATGCAGTGATTATAGCTTCCTCCCAAAAGTAGGTGGGAAGCTTAGCCTCTTGCAACATGGTCCTTGCTGCTTCAATGAGGGTTCTATTTTTCCTCTCAACAACTCCATTTTGTTGAGGGGTTCTAGGTGCAGAGAATTGATGAGTAATTCCTTTCTCAGTGCAGAATTCAATTACTTGGGAATTTTTGAATTATGTTCCTCTGTCACTTCTTATTACCCTCACTGTTTTACCTGACTCAGTTTCTATTCTCTTGATATGATCAATAATTAACTGAGCAGCTTCATTCTTTGCAAAGAGGTATTTTACCCAAGTATACCTTGTGTGATCATCAACAATTACCAGTGCATATCTATTCCTTAATATAGACATCACATTCACTTGACCAAACAAATCCATATGGAGAAGTTGTAAAGGGTCAGTGATTGATGTTGCTGGTTTGTTTTTGAATGATACACTCCTTTGCTTTCCTTTCTGGCATGCATCACACAATCCATCTTGTGTAAATTCCAATTGTGGAATGCCAGCTACCAATCCTTTCCTCACAAGACTATTGATATTCTTGAAGTTCAGGTGGGAAAGCTTCTTATGCCAAAGCCAACTCTCATCAGTTGAAGCTTTGCTATAAAGACATGTGATTTGATCAGTTGAAGAAATGAGATTTGCAATGTACAAATTTCCTTTTCTTTTTCCTGTCAGAATCACAGTCCCTGATTCTTTGTCACTTACTAAACATTGATCTTCTTTAAAAGTGACATTGAATCCCTTATCACACAGTTGACTCACACTAAGTAAATTGTGCTTTAAGCCATCAACTAGTGATACCTCAGTGAAGATGACATCTCCATGTTCAACAGATCCATATCCTCTAGTATGGCCTTTGCTATCATCTCCAAAAGTGACTCTTGGGCCACTTCTCTCTTCATACTGTTTTAGCAGGGACTTATCTACAGTCATGTGCCTTGAACAACCACTGTCCAAGTACCATGATTTCTTCTTTTTGCCCTGCACAGTAGAGAGAACTAGTTTGAGATTTTTGGGACCCAAATCTTTTTGAGTCCTTTCTCACTAGCTGCAGATTCAAGACTTGACTCAGAATGAGTCGATTGCCTCTTTCCATGTTTGATTTTATTTGGGCAATTTACAGTCTTGCTTCTATTGTTTGTGAGACTAATTGACTTTGATTTATTATTTTCAATGCAAAGACTACTTGACCTTTTTACAGGTGATTTATCTTTTGTTGTCTTTGAGTTACTAGTTTCAAGCATAGGAATTTTATTTTTGCTCCTACAGTGCATAGCTATGTGGTTTGGATTACCACATACATGGCATGTTTTTCTAGGAGCATCAAGCATTGAAACATAGTTGGTATATTTGTTAATGCCTAACTTGTCATTCCTAACATAGTTTCCAATTTCTTTATTAACTGTTTTTTTGTCATAAACCCAATATTTAAATGTTTGTTTTCATTCTTCTTAACAATATTCATTGTCTTTTGATTGAAACTTGTTTTTTCAGTGTTTTGTTGATCTTGAATGTTAATAAATCTGGGTTCATGAACAGGAGATACAAAGTTATTTTTTCTAGCAACTTTTGGCTTTGCAGTTGTGGACTCAACAGCTTCAAATAGGTCATCTAATTTTGAATTTTTATTTATCCAATCATCATAGCCTAATCCAGATTGGTGACCCATTGTTTGACTATCTACCAAGTCTTTTAGCTTTTTAGAGGAAGTATTCCACAGTTTGATCTTAGCTTGAGCAATTTCAAGTTGCTCTACTAAGTAATATTCCCTCTTTTTCAAAGCATCAATCATATGATGTGCTTTGTTTAAATCAGACTTGATAGTATCAAACTGTGGCAATCTCTCTTTAAGAAAATTGTTTCTTTTTAAGAGATTGTCACGTGATTCTTTTACATTGGTATGCTCTATAGTTAAAGACCTAAAACTAACATGCAAATCAGATATATCTTTTTGCATGCTTTCAATGCTAGATGTATCAAGTAAATTAAGCACGTTAAAATTCTGATTTGCATTACATACCTTTGCAGAATCACTTGACTCGTCACTACGAGCCATTAGGGCAAAGTTGACAACTTCTTCATCAGAATCGCTGTCAATCCAATCTTTTCCCTCAGTAATCAAGGCTTTGCTCTTGGATTTGGCTTTCTTGTCAGCAAAGTCTTTCCTTGATTTTTCATCCTTAGATCTATCATTAGATCTAGGCTTCTTGCACTCATTGGCAAAGTGCCCTAACCCATCACAATTGTAGCATCTTATTTTCTTTAAGTCGAAGGTGACTTTTTGACCTTCTCGTTTAGGGTTAGGTTTTCTCGATGATTTTCTTCCTTTTCTGCTAGCCCTAAATTTCTTAAACTGTTTAACCATGAATGCCATGAATTCTTCCATGTCATCATCACTATCCAGTTCATCTTCATTATCAATTGAGCTAGCGTCAGAAAATTCCTCATCAAGCTTCTCTTGAGACTTGTTTGTCTCAACCATCAACGCAGCTCCTTTGTCTCTGCCATGCATGCGCTGTCTTTGCTTTACTTTAAGTTCATAGGTCTTTAAATTCCCGTAGAGCCTGTCTAGTGTGAGTGTTTCCATATCATGAGCCTCCCTTACGGCAGTAGTCTTTGGATCCCAGCTAGGAGGAAGGGCTCTCATGAACTTGGTATTTATATCTTCATTATCATATGTCTTACCAAGTATGGTCAAGTCATTAAGCAAAGAGTTGAATCTATCATAGATTGACGTGATTGGTTCATTAGGCTTTGCTTGAAAGAACTCATATTGTTGAGTCAATAGTGAACGCCTATTCTTCCTGACTTGATCAGTCCCCTCACATAGGACCTTGATGGTTTCCCAGACTTGTTTAGATGTCGTGCAATTGATGATGCTATTGAACATATGTTTGTCTATTCCATTGTAAAGTATGTTCATTACTTTAGCATCTTTCAACACTTGTAACTTGTCCTCGTTGGTATAATCACTTTCTGGTGTAAGTACAAAGTGTTCTGCGACAATAGATCCTTCGACAGTTTTTGCAGGAATAAATTTCCTGGGTAGATAAGGACCCTTCTCAATCCTATCAATGTAATCTGGATCTGTTGCTCTCAAGTGCATATACATCTTCTGTTTCCACATTGGATATTCATCCCTCTTCAGAATAGGGATCCTGGTTCCACCATCACGTCCTCCATTATACGCAATCATGTTAGAGCTGCTTGCTTCATCGTTGTTGGCCATCTCAGAATTTTGTTAATTGAGTATTTTCAATTAAAGGCTCTGATACCAATTGTTTTCCCAGTGAGATGACCTAGAACTTGTAGAAGGGGGGTTGAATACAAGTTCTTACAACTTTTTCGATTTCTTGTTCTTTTTAAGAAATTAAACTTTTCTGCGGAATATAAAGAACAAGATCAAAACTCTATAAACAATTGCTTTTATTGATTTAACAATTGATTACAAGTTTTCTAACAATCAAGACAAACTTTGATCGTCAGCTTCTATTCTGTATATTAAGAAAATACAACTCTTTCAATTCTATACAGCTTCGTATTGTTCTTCTGTAATATATTTAATTACAGCTTTTAAAAACCTAAGTTACCAAAAACCTAGCTTCCTAATTCAAATCAAATACAATCTTTCCAATTGAAAGATTTCTAACAAGTTTCCTTGTCAGCTACGTCTTCAATAAAGTCTACGTGTGCATGGAAGACTTTCCTTCTTTGATTTGAACTCTAACTCCATCAGTGATTAAGTCCTCGACTAATCTCCGATGGCTTCTTTAATTAGTCCCCGATTACTTCGAGTAATCTCCGATGCTTTGCTTCGAGTAATATCCGATGCTTTACTTCAAGTAATCTCCGATGCTTTACTTCGAGTAATCTCCAATGCTTTGGCTTTAGTCGCTGATGACGTCAACTTTTAATCTCTGATGTATTGTATTAGTCACTGATGACGTCAGCTTTTAATCTCCGAGGTATTGTGTTAATCACTGATGACGTCAGCATTAATCTCTGACTCTTTAGTTCCAATCCCCGATGACGTAAGCTTTAATCTCCGATGAACAATCCTTCAATCTCTGATGAACAAAACTTTAATCTCTGATGAAGGATTCTTCAATCTCCGATGGACAAAACTTTAATCTCCGATGGGCAAAGTCCAATCTCTGATAAACAAAAACTTAGTCTCTGATGAACTTTTCCCTTAATCTCCGACAAGCCAAATTCAATCTCCGAAGGACTAATAAATTTAAAACAACTTGTTGAACAAACTCAACAAGTATTCCAGCAGTACATACAAATGAAATAAACCTATCTCTTTATTATAATGACTAATTTACAAACAAGAGAAACTACTGCTAGCTACAAAACTAAAGTGTTACAAACCAACACTTTTCTGTACATTTGTATTCCTAAGTATTCTAAAGACAATCATCACCAAATGTTCATAAAACCTAACAAAGGGCAAGTGTCGCATGCATAATAACGGATTGCTACGATATGAAGATCGAGTGTGGATTCCTGCGAAAGCTGAGTTAAAGCAAGAACTTCTACATGAAGCCTATAACTCAATGTTCTCCATTCATCCACGAAGCACAAAAATGTATCAAGACTTGAAACAAAGCTTTTGGTGGCCCAATATGAAGAGAGAAATAGCTAAATGGGTAAGTAAATGCTTAACATGTCAAAGAGTCAAAGCAGAACACCAAAAACCAAGCGGATTGCTTCAACCATTGGAAATTCCCGAGTGGAAGTGGGAATTTATCACAATGGATTTCGTAGTTGGATTACCAACTACGATGGGAGGAATGAATGTCATTTGGGTTATAGTCGATAGACTGACCAAATCGGCACACTTTTTGGCCATCAAATACACTTACAAGATGGATCAAATGGTGAAGTTATATGTTAAAAAAATTGTGAGTCGACATGGAGTGCCAGTATCTATTGTTTCTGATCAACATCCAAGGTTTACCTCGAGGTTTTGGAGGAGTTTCCAAGAATATTTGGGAACAAGATTGGATATGAGCACAGCCTATCACCCCCAGACTGATGGTCAATCTGAACGTACGATTCAGACACTAGAAGATATGCTACGAGCTTGCGTTCTCAACTTCAAAGGCCATTGGGATAAGCATCTGCCACTGATTGAATTCGCTTGCAATAATAGTTATCATGCTAGTATTGGCATGGCACCGTTTGAAGCATTGTACGGTAGAAAATGTAGAACTCCACTTTATTGGAATGAAGTAGGAGAAAGGAAGTTAATTGGACCAGAAATAATTCAACAAACTGAAGAAGCAATCAAAGTGATTATAATAAGGATGAAGGCAACTCAGGATCGACAGAAGCAATATGCTGATCAACATAGGAAGAATCAAACCTTGGAAGTCGAAGGTTATGCATTATTAAAAGTATCACCTCAGAAAGGCGTAATACACAATGGCAAGAAAGGAAAGTTGAGTCCTCGCTATGTAGGACCTTTCGAAGTATTGAGTAGGATTGGAGAAGTGACCTATCAATTGGCACTGCCACCAGCTCTAGGCCCCATTCATGATGTGTTCCACATATCCATGTTACGTCCTTATAAGGCAGACCATGGAGGAGTAATTGATTATCAACCAATAGAATTACAATCGGATTTAAATTATGAAGAGGTTCCAATCCAGATTTTAGACCGACAAGTTAAGATTCTAAGGAATAAACAGATTCCTTCAGTAAAAGTATTATGGAAGAATCATAGCATAGAGGAAGCTACTTGGGAACTTGAAAATGCTATGATGAGCAAATATCCCCAACTTTTTGATAGTTAAGTTTCGAGGACGAAACTTCTTTTAAGGGAGGGAGGATGTGAGAACCCAAAAATTGTAAATTTATTTTATAATATGAAATAATATATTTTGTGGTAAATTTTGCTTTGTTATCTTATTTTTGCATGGGGTTTAATTCTTTCGGACATGAATAATAAATTCATATATTTTCAATAAGAATTTTACGATAATGTGATACTCGTGATTATGAGGTTAAATCCTTAAAAGGTATAAAAAGGGGATCAGCAAATCCCATATAAGATTATTTTGATCAACATGGAAGAAGATGAAGGGATTACGTAGCATTACAACTACGTGTCTAATTAAGAGATGTTTAGGTGGTAAAGCTTTTGTGCATGAAGGACTGCAGCTGCTTATACGTACTTAGCTGCTAAGGAATCATGATGAGCAGCCCTACTTACCGTCCAAATTAACCAATTATCTTATTTCAAGCTTAATCATAGTCAACTGTTTTGAACTCTATAAATACACTACTCAGAAGGAAATTCTAACTCTTTTACTAAAATTTCTCTCCTAAGAGTTTCATCAAAATTGTTATCTCCAAAAATTTCCAAGTTCTTCTTTCGGAGAATTTTTCTCAGAAAAGCTTTGATTCCACTTTGAGAACGAAGAGGTAAGAACTTGGTGTTTTACTCAGTTTTCTTTCATGTATAGCATCAAAGATTAATGCTAAGATTAACATTTTCTACATCATCATGAGACATCATAGCCTGAGTTGTTCATGTTAAGCCTTCCATCGTAGTAGAAGCAAGCTCTGTTGTTACTCTCTAATGAGATGTTGTTAATCCGTAATGAGATACTGTTAATCTTGGACGAGATATTCTTAGTCTCTGACGAGATATTCGTAGTCTCCAATGAGATATTCGTAGTCTCTGATGAGATATTCTATTAGTCCCCGATGACGTCATTAGTCTCCAACGGGTTACTTACTCTCGGATGACGTTAGCTTTAGTCCCCGACAGGCTAAAGTTTAGTCCCTGATGACGTCATTAATCCCTGATGGGTTAATTAGTCTCCGATGACGTCATTTATTAGTCTCTGATAGGCTAAAACTAGTTCCTGATGACGTCATCTGTGGTTCTATTAAAGAAAGACTCCGTAGTCTCTGATGAAGGACTTCTTAGTCTCCGATAGAAGAATTTTTAGTCCCCGATGGGCAAAACATGTTAGTCTCTGATGGCTAAGGAGATTATTCCCCGATGCACAGGTTGTCATCAAAATTACAAAACATTATTTTCTTAAAGTTATTTCATGATGTTATCATACTAAATTTAAGCCAGTAAAGTCTAAGGATATCTCATACCTATTTTCTTTCATAAATTATTATTAAGATATTAAAATAGTACTTGTGTAACTTACAGAATCTCTTTCTTTCAAGTAAATTCATTCAAATTTGTGCAAGGACTGAGGCAAGTATATTTGTATTCTAATGTTTATTTCAAGTTGAAGTAAGTATATTTTCATTATTATGCTTGATGATGCAAGTATATTCTTACTTTGATGTTTATTTCAGTTATGCACATGATCATTTGATTCGACATGCGTACAAAATTATGTCCTTTATATTTAAATTTCCTTGTGAAACAAAATGCTATGCTTTAATCTCCGCTAGCATGATATGAATGAAATGCATGGATATAAAGGAGCTTTGATTTATTTGATATTATTCAATCTTATATCTGTGCAAATGAACGAGAATGATATGTCCCATAATTGGGAAATGCCACATGGTTGGCAAGAGGAAAGGAAAGGTGTTGATTTGTTCTTCACCTCACCTAGAGGAATTTTATGTGACTACGTACGTTCACACAAAGAGGGATCATGCGGGCACGGTTAGGCCAGCTGTATACCGTATGGTTAGCAGATCCAACGGGTATAGCCCCCGATGGATATTTTTACTTCAAGAGAGTTATGCTTGTCTTAAGAAGGGTTACACAATTGTTTATCATCAATAATCCTAAAGATTCCTTTAAGATTTCAGAGGCATTGATATTGTTCCATCAAGCCTTCCAACAGAATTGGATTTCCTTGAAGCACTTCAATCTTGCTTTTCCCCAAATTGTTCATATACTTGCTAGGCGTAAATCGCTCATTCTTGTTGAATTTTAATGTTTTGCAGGGCAGGAATTAAAGGCTGAACCCTCTGACAAGGGGAAGGCAAAGTTGACTGGTTATTGAGATGGCTAACTCTTGTAGAGTCAATAAGGAAGGAAGAAGGATGAAGTGAATAGTGATGTTTTGTATTAGAATGTAAAGATAGAATACCTTCCGCTGGAATGTAACAATCTGAGTTGTAATAACTCTTTAATATTATTGCCTTTTACCTAATATTTTCTTATGAATGGATGTATGGTTATCTTTTCCTTCTTATGACGAAGCCCTGATCCAGTGAGGGATTGTGGGGTCGTCACACTAATTAACTCATAAGAGACTGATGACGTCATCTTAACTCATCGGAGACTAAGGGTGACGTCACCATCAGAGACTAACATTTACTCATCGGAGACTAACATTAACTCATCAGAGACTAATGTTATCTCGTCAGAGACTAATGTTATCTCGTCAGAGACTAATGTTATCTCATCAGAGACTAACTTTATCAGAGACTAATATTTACTCATCAGAGACTAGCATTAACTCATCAGAGACTAATATTAGAGCTTCTCTCCGTTTTGATGGAAGACCATACAATTACAAACTCAACCTAGGATACCTCATGAACATGAATATGCAGATGAACGCAACTTTTATTTTAAAGCTTTATTTTTCCTTGAAAACCTAGTATGCACGGCTAATACTCTCGAATGACATACAAAAAGGAACAACAGAGGAGAACTTAAGATTCTTACCTCCTGGGTTGACAAAAGAGACAAAGCCTGTTTGAAAGTAATCGTCCAAAAGAAAGAACTTGAAATTATGTGGAGATGGTAGGTTTAAAGAAGAACTTCGGAAGAGAAAATCTTTAGAAAAGAGAATGAAATGTTCCTCCGAATGAGGTATTTATAGTAGCTTGAGATTAAGCCTTGAAATAAAGTGATTGGTTAATCTGGACGGTAAAACAGCAGCTCATCATGATTCTTAGCAGCTAAGCATGAAATAAGCCTGTTGTCCTTCATGCAAATAAGTCAGCTACTAAAACAGCTTACTAATCTAATTTACATGCGTGAGCACTGATGTCTTCAAACTTAAGCTCCTAAGTCCTCCATAGGACTTAACAATTAGAATGCATGGGTTCCTCTAGTACTTACGAAGGTTACCAACATAAAAACATCAATTGTTTGTCCTTGCAACCAACATCCAAACAAAAATAACCCCTTTAATGGGTCCAAAAATATTTAGACATCCAAAAACATTATATATTAACTATACACGTTAATATATAAAGAACAATATGAATAAATAAATTATTTACAGATAAACAAATTTTCTGGGTCGTTACATAAGGACTATGTCTGCCATTCGATACTCAATCTCATCAAAATGTATCAGTGGGATTCGACTGTTTGCGAACAGTCGTGCCATCCAAGCATCCTCGTTATCATCATCAACCATTTGAATCTTCTTATACAGCTTCCAGATGAATTTGTCTTACAATTCATTTTCAAACTCACACCGGTATGTTAGGACGACGTGGTATGGATCTGCTCGCTTCTCCTTATATATAGCATGCTTGGCGTATGCATATGCCAACACACGCGGCGACCACAACTCAGATCCAGGACGAGGAAATGGATGCCCAATCCATAATCTGTCATATGCCCAAGTTTGGACCACTTTCATGCATCTCATTATCCTTCCGAGTAACACAATCTTACCCTTAATTTTTTTGTAGTGGGATACATCATGGAGTGCTCTATAAATGGCTGCTAGGACTGTTGAACCCAAAGCACAGTTCACTATATCTTCAATGTCTCTAACAAACAACATGTACCTAATATGAAAATTAAAACAACACGTTAACCAAATTAATATCAAATAATGACGACAAAGAATTACAATAACAAAGACAATAATTTTATCATACCTAGCTAGGCATATGTCTTTGGTTTTAGTGGGAAACAATATAGCACCACACAACCACAATATGTAGCCTCTTGTATAGATAGCTATATAGTCAACCGGTGGATCCTCTAGCAGTTCACGGAAATACTCTAAAAGCCAAGTCAAACGGATACCACTACCGTGCTTTTCTTCCTTATAGAACTATTCACCAAAGCAGTCTTGAAACAATATTTTATGTTCCTTCTCGTATAAAAGACCACAAGCAAGGGATTTACTATTAATGAGTAAACCGATTATATAGTGGATGTCCTCCAATGTGATTGTTGCCTCACTGCTATTAAAATGAAAAGTGTTGGTTGATGACCTCCATCTTTTCACTAATGCAGTAACTAAGGATGCATCATGTCTTGGGAATATACATCCATATGTAAATGCATGCATTCCAACTGCATTAAGGATATCCTTTTGTGTGTCACTCATCATCCAAATATCATACATCTAATTAATCTGTTGAGCAACGTCTAGTACTCTAAATTCATTCGTGTTGTATATGTGAGTAGATATATGAGTTGGTTGATCATCCAACAAACCGTTATCTTCGGGACTCAGATTTAAATCATACTAGTCCATTGCAACCTACAAAATATTGAAAAGCCTTCATCAAACACACTGTCTTTATATATATATATATATATATATATATATATATATATATATATAGACACACACACTGTGAGAACCCGAAAATCTCAATGAAATTTTGATTATGAGACTTATTTTATTTTCTGCATGAAGGTTTATTTCCTTATTGGTTATAAATAATGAAATTAAATTTTCTTATAAAAAAATTCAATGGCAATGTGATGTCCAAAAGATTTTTAATGTATTTTGAAGTAAGGTTATTGCATTCAAGAATTGTCTTGTGAGAGGGTGTGTTCACGCAGGAAAAGGGCTCACCAAGTGTGAACAAGATTAGCTACAGTACCCATTTTATTTTAAAACCTACTACGGGGAGACAGTAAAATTTAATGTGCATCACCTCCATCAGTACCATAGAGTGGGCTATGATAAACGACCGATGGGTACTAGCAGCCGTTGCAACCAACCTTTTTCTCATCAGTCACTTCTTTCTTTTCATAGCCAACAACTTATATCAAATAAATTCGACGGCCCTTGTTGCTAAACAGGTGACATATATATATCACGTTGGTACAACCCTTGCCCCACTTTCATAAACTTCTATATGGTGTACCACCAAATTCAAACTTACTCTCTAAACAACTGTCCTTTTGGGAAGAACAACTAGAGCTTTTAACTCTTTCTTGCCACCAAGGAGGTAAGAGTATCTCATTAAAGTCCTACTCTGTTTCTTACACTTTTGTTCGGTCATACATACCACGTTTACTACCTTGTTCATTTATTTCCAAAAGTATGACTTGATGCATGTTTTAACACCCGGAGTTAATGTCATTTATTTCAAAAGCTACCCAAGATGAGTGTAAAAATGTTGACAACCACCTGGTAGACAAGCTCTTAACTACCAAACATTCTTTTGTCAGTAGTTGCAACCCCATGCTTGAGTATTCTTCAACCTGAGTTTGAACCCTAAACCGTGTCTAGGATGGCATGCAGACCATAGGAAATGTTACGTATCACTGAGAGAATGATGAGTTTTGACCTAAGTACGGTTATGGTTGCGAACACCACCCTTGGAGGAGTGAGGAAGACACTACTGTATCTGAGGCAGGCCTTAACCTAGCCTTCGACGGGTTGGAGTTAGTCTCTGATGAGATGAGTTAGTCTCTGATGAAGGAAGTTATTAGTCTTTGATGACGTCAGCCTTAGTCTACGACAGGCTAAGTTTAGTCTCTGATGACGTCAGCCTTAGTCTCCGACATGCTAAGTATAGTCTCTGATGACGTCAGCCTTAGTCTCCGACAGGCTAAGTTTAGTCTCTGATGACGTCAGCCCTAGTCTCTGACAGGCTAAGTTTAGTCCCTGATGATGTCATCCGTAGTCTCCGATGAGTTAAAGTGAAGTAATTCTCTGATGCATAGTTTGTTTTTGAAACTATAAAATAATATTTTCTTAAATTATTTTAAGATGTCTTAATTGATTTCTTAACCTCAACAACTTTTATATCAAATTGAGACTTTAAAAGTTAAGGACATCACATGTGCATTTTCTCTCATACTTTAACCAAGATGTTAAATTCATCTTGTGATATGTATATTCTTACAGAATTTTCCACTCACGAGTAAATTAAATTTCATTGAGTGCAAAGGACCAAGGCAAGTATATTCACCATCTTATGTTTAATTGCAAGTTGATGCAAATATATACATTCAATCTGATGTTTATTTCAGTTTAACGCATTATCATTTGATTCGATATGCGTGCAAGGCTTGAATTATGTTTCAATTGTTTTCTTTTATGAATGAGCATGCTATGCTTTAAATTCCGCTAGCATGATATGAATGATGATGCATGGATAAAAAATGAGCTTTGAATTTCAGCTATGTTACAATCTTATATCTGTGCAAATGAATGAGAATGATGTTCCTCAAATGGGTTATGCCACATGGTTGGCAAGAGGAAAGGAAAGGTGCTGATATGTTCTTCACCTGACCTAAAGGAATGATAAGTGACTATGTAGTCCACACAAGAAGGATCATGCAGTCCAGTTTGGCCAGCTGTGTACTGTATGGTTAGCAGATCCACGGGTTTAGCCCCCGATGGATATTTTGAGAAAGTTATGCTCAGGTGTATACCTGTCTTTCTTCAAGAAGGATCACATATTGTGTATCATCAGTGAATCCTCAATGATCTTTGAAGGTTTCTGAGGCCTTGGCATTGTTTCACCAAGCCTCATAAACAGACTTGAACTTCCTTCGATGTTCCAGATACATTCTTTTAAATTTCTTATATGCTTCTTCGATGTGTATATACTTGCTGGGCGTAAATCGCTCACCCCTATTGAATTTTAATGTCTTGCAGGACAGAACGCTATGGCTGAACCCTCTGATAAGGGGAAAGCAAAGATGATAAACTACTAAGTTATTTATTCTTTTGATAAGACGGAGGAAGGAAGGAAGATATGAAGGGAGGAAGGAAGATGTTATAAGTAGTGTTGATTTTGGTTTGTAATTAAAGATGATGTAATAGCTTCCGCTGTAATTGCATTATTCTTGGGTTGTAATAACTCTCTAATACTGCCCTTATCCAGTATTTATGCTATGAATGAATGTATGGTTATCTTTTCCTTCTTTTGACGAAACCCTGATCCATTAAGAGATTTTGGGGTCGTCACACACACTGCACACGCACACTGCACGCACATGCTTCACGCACGCATTGCATACATAAATTAAATTTACAAAATAAATGTAGCATACACACTGTACACATATACACACATGAATTAAATTTACAACATAAATTTATCATACACACTGTCATACATAATCTGTACACACATATAAATTAAATTTACAACATGCATTTATCAAACCCTAACAAAAAAATACTTACTTGATTTGATAAATTAAATTTACAACATAAATTTACCATACACACTGTCATACATAATTTGTAGACACATATAAATTAAATTTACAACATGCATTTATCAAACCCTAGAAAGAAAATACTTACTTGATTTGATAAATTAAATAAACTAAATTTTCAACATAAATTTATCGTACACACTGTCATACATAATTTGTACACACATATAAATTAAATTTACAACATGTATTTATCAAACCCTAGAAAAAAAATACTTACTTGATTTGATAAATTAAATTTGAAGCGGCAGAAGTTATATAATGAAGCGACAAACAGTAGTGAACTGGCGGAAAGGAGAATACGAATAGTAGTGAAGTGGAGGAAAGGAGATGCAAGATAAAGAAGAGAAAGAGCAAAGTAGAACAGTACTCAAGCGGCGGAAATGAGCTGCAAGATAAAGAAGAGAAAGAGCAAAGGAAGTAGCGGAAAGGAGATGAAGAGAGAGCAAAGGAAGCAAGCGGCGAAAATGGGAAATGTTTTTAGGTCACGGGCTTTGTTATAGAAGAAACAAAAGTAGCGGAAGTAAATAATAACATTTGAAAACCCCCCTTTCGCCAGTGTTAGTAGTGGAAAGGGAGTAATTTTTTTTTTTTTGCCTTCTGCCACTATTAGTAGCAGAAAGGGGAATTTTTTTTTTTTTTTTTGCCTTCAGCCACTGTTAGTAGCGGAAAGGGGATTTTTTTTTTGGCCTTCCACCTCTGTTAATAGCGGAAAGGGGAAAATTAATATTTATTATACTTAATTAATTAAAACAATAACTAATAATCATAATAATTAATAAAAAAATCACAATATTATTGTAATAATATAATTAATATTATTATGTCTTTGGTTAATGACATTTTCAAAAATAATAATCATTATATGTTTTACAATATACAATGTCTAATTTAGGGTTTAAGGTTATAACGTATTGGAATCATAGTATTATACTAATGACCATAATATAAATAAAAAAAATTATATTATAATCATTATATTTTACTAATTTATATAACATGAAATTCATAATATTTAACTAGTTTTATATTATGATTACAATACATTATAACCCTAAACCCTAGATTATGATTATTAATACAAATGATTATTATTGTATTAATTAATTATTTATTATAATAATAAAAAGCATTATTGTATATTTTAATAAAAAGTATTATTGTATTATTATTGTATATTATAATAAAAGGAGAATTTTGTTCTTTTTTTTTTTTTTTTGCCTTCTGCCACTGTTAGTAGCGAAAAGGGAAAAAAAAATTTTCAAGTCTTCCGCCAATGTTAATAGCGGAAAAGGTAGTTTTGAAAATGTTTTTACCCAAATGTCCTTTCAAGCTTAAATATCAAGCAAGACTGGCGGAACGCTTAAAAAAAAAAAGTCTTTTCGCAAGTGAGACTGGCGGAAGGCTTAAAAAAAAAATGCCCTTGCAAGCTTAAATATCAAGCATAAGTGGTAGTAGTCGAAGCACTTTTATTATCAATAATCAAGGGTCTTCCGCTAGTGTTAGTAGCGGAAACACTTTTATTAATATAATATACAATATTATTACAACACAATAATATTTATTATACTTAATTAATTAAAATGTATTGGAATAATAATCAAAATAATTAATACAAAAATTCTCAATATTATACTAATAATATAATTAATATTATTATAATATTATTGACATTTTCAAAAACTAATAATCATTATATGTTTTACTATAAAACTTATTATAGTAATCATATTGTTTATAGAATCAAAAAATATATTATATTATGTATTAGAATCATAATATAAAACTAATAATCATAATCATATTATTAGTAAAGTATTAGTTACTTTATCCTCCGATGAGTTAATTATCCTCTGACACCACATTATTCTTCGATGACGTCAATTTATCCTCCGATGAAACCAGTCTACTTTTTTTTTTTTTTTTTGCTTTCCGCCAGTCTCACTAGATGAAAGGGCTTTTTTTTTTTTTGTTTTTTCTTCCGCCAATCATATTATTACTAAAATATTAGTAATTAATAAAACATATAATTAGACATAGCATACATGATAAAGTTATGAGAACTTGAACCAGTGGATAATTATATCCATCGATCAAATACATCAAAAAATCATACAATTACAATTAATATAATTTGAAAGTCAAACTCAATCACAACTCCTCTTCATAATCGTCTAAATCTAATGTACTATGTTAAGACATTTGCGCGCGTATCTCTATTACTTTATCATGATTTCTCTTATTATGATCCGTGTATTCTTGACATATAGCACATTTTCGCAGTCTTTTTGCATATTGACTTTGTTCAATTCCACTCTTAAATTGTGTGACCTTATTATGACCCTTAGTTTGTGACTGAAGAGGTGAAAAATACTCATCTTCTTTGTCAATACCACCACCTTCCGTGTGTTGCTCCTTCGATCCGCTCCCACCTTCAACTGTGTCATTTTCTTCAATCAATCTTGACTTACTTATCCATACTTTCTCTTTCATAGCAGTTTCAAGGCTATGCATGTAAGATGATTGCGATGTCGATCTAATTGCTGCAATTTCTTGATAAACCCTATTCAAATGATTGTAACATATTGTACTAATATCACCGACATCAGAATTTGATTCAACATTTACTTGATTTATGTAAACAGGATCACCATGAATTTTGTTTACATTTCCCGTTCACCTGCCACAAATCAAAGACATTGGAATCTCATTTATTCTCTTGAAGGTCATATACCTCAAAATACTTTTGCAAATCATGCCACTATGCTTATAATGTTGACATATGCATGTCATATTGTCGGAGTCTCTGTGTTTAATGACAACATAATAATATCATCAGTTTTGTGGTACCTCCTCATTGAACACTGTATAACCCTTTGTACCACCATCCCCAAAATTTTGAATCTTATGACACGTTAACTTTTGATCCTCATAGAACTCGTTCGAAATGTCTTCAAAAATATTCTTCGTATACACAAGTGCCGCATGCTTTTCCAATAAAGTTTCGTTATGCAAATTTCTTGTCTTATACTCCGTTTCAAAATCTTGCTTTCTCTCATTCAAGTATTATTTCTCAATGGCTATTTGTGAGTTAATCACAAAATCCTTCAAACCGGTACAATTATTTACATATTGATCAAAAAAACTATTCATGGATTCACTTCTCCCTGTTGTAGTCATCCCTGCAGCAAAATATGACTTTGAGTATGCTCCGATCCATTTCTCCTTTATATTATACATAGATTGAAGCCACTCATGATGTTGTAAATCATATTGTTACACCAATTTTGCCCACATTTCCTCAAATTCGGTAGTGTGACGACCCCAGAATCCCTCACTGGATCAGGGCCTCATCAATAGAAGGAAAAGATAACCACACATCCATTCATAGAATAATTACTGAAAGAAACAATAATAAAGAGTTATTACAACCCAAAATATTACATATACAGCGGAAGCTATTCTATCTGTATACTATAATTCAAAACATCACTTTACAGGTCGTCTTTTTCTCTTCCCTCCTTATGGTATTACAAAGGCTAGCCAACCTCAGTAACCGATCATTTTTGTCTTTCCCTTGTCAGAGGGCTCAACCTTTATATTCTGTCCTGCAAGGCATTAAAATTGAACAAGAATTAGCGATTTACGCCCAGCAAGTATATATATAATTTGGGAAAGCAAATCTGGAATGTTTCAAAAGAATTCAATTCTACTAAGAGGCTTAGTGAATCAATACTAATACCTCAGAAATCTTTAAGAAATCTTTAGGACTACTGATGATAAACAATTGTGTAATCCTTCTTAAAACAAAGCATAACTTCTTTGAAGTGAAAATATCCATTGGGGCTAAAACCGCTAGATCTGCTAATCATACAGTATACAGCTAGCCTAACTATGCACGCATGATCCCTCCTTGTGAACGTTCGTAGTCACATAAAATTCCTCTAGGTCAGGTGAAGAACAAATCAGCACATTTCCTTTCCTCTAGCCATCCATGTGGCATAACCCATTTAAGGGACAATGGATTCTCATTGATTGCACAGATATAATATAAAAAAATAGGTGATATAACAAAGCTTCTTTATATCCATGCGCTTTCATTCATATCATGCTAGCAAAAATTAAAGCATAGCATTATGATTCACAAGGAAATTAAATATCATAACTTTGTGTGCATGTCGGATCAATTGATCATGCGCTTAACTGAAATAAGCATAAGAGTGATAATATACTTGCCT
>CM025786.1:41428362-41460886 GCA_014636745.2 Centella asiatica
TTATCTCATATTATAAAACAAATTTACAATTTTTCGGATTCTCACATACATCCTCCCTCCCTTATATAAATTTCGTCCCCAAAATTTACTCACGAAATAAGTGGGGATACTTTCCAATCATGTCTTTTTCTTATTCCCACGTAGCTTCCTCAAGATCTTGGTTTCTCCAAATAACTTTTACAGAGGAAACTTAATTTCTTAACTTGATTATCCATTATTTGGATTGACTCCTCTTGATAAGTTAGGTCTTCATTGATTTCAATAGGTTGGTACTCTATTACCCTTTTGAAATCAGGTTTATAGGGCCATAGAACCGACACATGAAACACATTGTGAAGGTGACCTAACATTGGAGGTAGTGCTAGCTCGTATGCTACAGATCCTATTGTTCTTAGTATTTCAAAGGGTCCAACATAACAAGGCTCTAGTTTTCCTTTCTTTCCAAACCTTGTAACTCCCTTCCAAGGGGACACTTTAACAAAAGCAAAATCTCCAATGTCCATCAGTTGGTCCTTACGATGTTGGTCCGCATAACACTTTTGCCAATCCTAGGTGACTTTCATCCTCTGTCGGATGATTTAAATAGCCTTTTCTATTTGTTGGATCATTTTTGGTCCTTCCAACTTCCTCTCTCCAACCTCATTCCAATGTAATGGAGTCCTACACTTTCTAAAATAGAGTGCTTCAAAAGGGGCCATACTAATACCGACATGGTAGCTGTTATTGTATGCAAACTCTATTAATGGTAAGTGTTCATCCTAACTTCCCTTAAAATCCAATGTACAAGCTCTTAACAAGTGGGTAATCCGAAATGGGTACCAAGATATTCTTTGTACTATTCTTTCTGATTGCCCAGCTGTTTAGGGATGATACACAATACTCATATCCAAATGGGTACCAAGATATTCTTGAAATTTATTCCAAAATCATGAAGTAAAACAAGGGTCTCTATCTAACACAATGGATACAGGAACTCCATGTCTACTTACAATTTCTTTTACATAGAGTTTTACTAGCTTTTACATAGAGTTTTACTACCTGATCCATTTTGGAGGTATCTTTTACAGACAGGAAATGTGCTGACTTGGTCAGTCTATTAACAATAACCCAAATAGCATTACTTCCTTTTACTATAGTAGGTAATCCGTCTACAAAATCCATTGGAATAAATTCCCATTTCCATTTTGGAATTTCCAAAGATTGAAGTAATCCACTTGGTTTATGATGTTCTGCCTTCACCCTTTGACAGGTTAGGCAACTATTTATCCAATCAGCGACTTCCTTTATCATGTTGGGCCACCAATAATTCAAACGTAAATCCTGATACATTTTCGTACTTCCAAGATGTATCGACAATTTGGACTGGTGTGCTTCTTGTAGGATCTCTTATCGCAATGCTTCCTTTGGGGGTACCCAGATTCTATTTCTAAATCGTAGTAGACCTTTAGCATCTACTTGACACTTTCCTCTTTCTTTTATTGAAAGTCTTTCCTTATCTTTTTGATGGTTCCCTTAAGCTTTCTTGATTTGATTGTACAATTGGGGTTCCACCCGAGTCACTTCTCCTATTTGTACATCATCCTCTATTGACAAGACATTGAGTTGTAAGCGTTCTAAATCCTTGCACAACTCAGTTTGTGTGGTTATGATGTTCAAACATTCACGCCTACTCAGGGCGTCTACTACAACGTTAACCTTTCTAGGGTGGTAATTTATTGTACAATCATAATCCATAATTAATTCCAACCATCTACGTTGTCTTATATTCAGCTCCTTATGTGTGAAGATATACTTTAACTCTTATGATCAGTGTATATCTCGCATTTTTTCCCATATAAATAGTGTCTCCAAATATTAAGTGTAAAAATGATTGCTTCTAGCTCCAAGTCATAAGTTGGATATCGTTTTTCATATTCCCTTAGTTGCCTTGAAGCATAGGCAATAACCTTTCCTTGTTGCATTAACACACAACCAAGTCCTTGTAGAGATGCATCACAATAAATAGTAAAATTTCCAGAGTCATCAGGTAAAGTCAGGACTGGTGCCATTGTTAATCTCCTTTTTAATTCTTTGAAACTTTTCTCACACTTCGGAGTTCATGAGAACTTTACTACATTCTTGGTAAGGTTGGTCAGTGACACTGCTAGTTTTGAGAAATCCTTGACAAATCGTCGATAATAACTAGCTAATCCAAGAAGACTTCTTACCTTAGTTGGAGTAGTAAGTTGAGGCCATTTAGTCACTGCCTCAATTTTCATTGGATCTACCGATATCCCATTTCTATCAACGACATGTCGAAGGAATTGTATCTTTTGTAACCAAAACTCACATTTGGACAACTTAGCATACAACCTTTCTTTTCTCAAAATCTGCATAGTAAGTCAAAGAGGTTCTTCATGCTCTCTCCTTGTTTTGGAATAAACCAAAATATCATCATTGAACACAATAATGAACTTGTCTAGATAATGTTCAATTACTCGATTCATTAGGTCCATAAATGTTGCAGGGGGCTTTGTCAAACCAAATGGCATTACAAGGAACTCATAATGCCCATATTGAGTACGAAATGCTATTTTCAAAACATCATCAACCTTTACCCTTAATTGGTGGTAAACAGACCTTAAGTCAATCTTGGAAAAATAGGTTGCATCCTTTAATTGATGAAAAAGATCATCTATTCTTGGTAAAGGATATATATTCTTAATGGTTACTTTATTTAATTCACGATAGTCAATGCATAAATGCATTGATCCATCCTTCTTCTTTACAAAAAAGACGGGGGCTCCCCAGGATAAAACTCTAGGACGAATGAAACCTTTATCTAATAATTCTTGCAATTGTATCATCAATTCCTTTAATTCTACAAGAGCCATACGGTATGGTGCTTTTGATATGGGTGTTGTACCAGGGGTTAATTCAATGCCAAATTCTACTATTCGGTTAGAAGGTAAGCCTGGTAATTCTGAAATACATCCTTATATTCTTGAACTATACGGATATCATCTATTGTAGGTTTCTCTTTTGTAATGTCTTGGATATAGGCTAGGAAAGTTTCACATACTTTCTTGATTAGTTTCCTAGCTTGAATGTTAGAAAGAATATGGCCAGAATTTGTTGGTTTGGTTCCATGGAAAGTTCCCTTATTGTTTTGAGGTGTATTGAATAATACACGCTTCCTAAAACAATCAACTTTAGCCTTATATTTTCCTAACCAACCCATACGCAGGATGACATCAAACTCTGCTAGTGGAAAAGGTATCAAGTCTGCTGGAAAGTCATACTTTCCTACTTGAATAATACACTGATTAAAAACCTTTGTAATGTGATACGTCTCTTGATTGGCAATCGTAACTTCTATTGGATAGGGCATGTCTTGTGGTTCTAGTTTCAATTTCTTAGCTAGATGCATAGATATAAAGGATCTAGTTGCTCCTAAATCAAATAGTACTTACGCTAGTATGGAGTTAACTGGAAGCATACCTGTCACCACATCAACAGATTGTAGTGCATCACTGACAGTCATGTTATAAGTACGTGCCATGGGACGTACGAGAATTGCATTAGGTCCAGTTGGTGCCTATCTTTCTCCCTCAACGAGCTTCCTTGCTTTTGGGGCAGTTTGGGGAAATATGACCTCTTAAGCCACAAGTGTAGCACGTGGTATAGGTTGGTCTTCCCAGATTCTGATTCTAAGGTCTATTCTTGTTTATCACAGGAAGGTTGGGGCAGTCTTGTGATACATGCCCCAACTGTTTGCATCGATAACAGACTCTCAGTCCTCTCAAGTAGGGTTCCTTTCCATCATTCCTATTACACTTGAGACAAACACCCTCTTTTCTTTGTTCACTACTCTCTGATGAGTCTCCATTCCAATGATGTTTATTCTTATTAGAATTGAGGCTAAGAAAATTTCCCACTCTAGGTTCTTATTTAACCTATGCACTCCCTTGAGGCTTATACCTCTTCTATATGGTGTCATTCTTCTTTCCTTTGTCACGATTATACATTGCAAGGATTTTAGTCCCACATTCTATTATTTTCGCTTTTTCAACAACAACATAGAAATCGTCTAGTGCCAGGATTGCTACTTTATTGTAGAGCCAAGGATTAAGTCCCTGCTAAAATTGTCTCGCCTTCCTCTATTCGGTATCTACCTGATGTGGAGTGAAGCGAGACAGTTCAATAAATTTTGCTTCATACTCGGTTACCGTCATTCTTCCTTGTTTTAAATTAAGGAAGTTGATTTTCATTTTATCAGCATACTTAAAGGGAGATATTTTGCAAGGAATATTTCAGTGAACCTCTCCCAAGGAATCTCCCCATTGTTGTTGTGAACAGCCTGCTGAGTTAATTCTAACTGCTCTACATTCTTCCACCAAAATTTTGGTTCTCCTGTTAACAGGTAAGAGACAAAGGTGGTTTTCTAATAATTTGCAACCTCACAAATCCTAAAGGCTTTTTCTACTTCTTTGACCCATTCATGGGATACTATAGGATCTTCCTTCCCAGTAAATATAGGTGGTTTCAGATCTTTGAAATCTTTAAAAGTAACATGTGCGTCGGGTTGTTAGGTTGAAGAATCGATTAGGAGTTCCCAAATGCTTCTTTCAATATATTCACAAGATCTTGCATAGGGTTAGTAGTGCTAACACTAGTTTGGTTTTCTTGTTGGATGGGCCTTCGACGTCCGCCACGGTTTCCCCTATTCATTTTCTATTTAAATCAACACATGTTTTTGCTAAAATCCTTTACTTGTAATTACCCTTTCTTTTTTATCTGACAATTACTACGTAAGAAAAGAGTATATCATGCAAAATAGTAAGTGAGAATTTTATAGGCTTACATTTATCATCATTTTATACAAGATGTAAAATTGGAGATATGTCAAGTCTCCTTTCCCAGATTGGTCCTCAATCCTAATCCAACCATAAGCTAAGATACTATAACAAAAGTACCCTTTCACTTACTAAAACATAACCCCTTACTCCCAAAAATCAGAGCAGACACGAACTGCACATATTTACATATCTAAACATTCCAAAATTACCTTCTGATCCTCAGATCAGGTACTCCTCACTGAGTCTTGAATAGATCCAGCTTACCTTAACATCCTCAAAGGAACGGGTTAACCTTAATTGGTTGTCAGAAAAAGCCATCAAGACTTCCATTGATGCCTCAGAGACTGGTGCAAAATGTCTTGTTTCAAATATTCGCTCGTTAACAGCCAGCATTGTCATTCAATATTGGGCTTTTACACGGCCCTTTGCAAAATGCCATCTCTCCAACATACGCCTACAATTATAAGCCTCCCTAACATGGCAAAAAGTCACCTCCTCCCTATCCTGTAAATCTGCTTCATAATATCTAAGTTGGTTTCAGAGCCTTTGCTCTGTATCCAAAGCATCTACAGTCAGGACTGTTATTACAGGCGCTGGTACCAAGGTTGGAACTGGTACAGGTGGAGGTGAAAAGCTGACTCAGAAGTAGGTATGGTGAAACTAAAGGCATGGAAGTTTGTCAAAACAGGTTCTCTGGCAGTATGTCCATTCTTTTGTATGTGAGCTAGATGGAATGTATGGTACAAGGGTGAGTGGAGAGACAGTGGATGTGACCTGTGTTGGGGTCTCATCTCTTGATTTCTCTTATTGTAAAAGGGAATCTTCCGTGGGATAATTTTCATTTTTTGACTCAAGACCATCAATAATAGGCTCAGGGATTTGAATTTTGACCGGCATAGGTTGTTGTGGCAGAATATCCTCTAGGGAACACTTATCTATCTTAGCAGTTAATAAGGTATTCGGGGTATTATTAAGTTGGTGTATGTCAGACATCTACAAATCAATTAAAAATTTGGTCAGTCTTTCTAAGCTCAGGTTTCTTCTGCTCCCTCCACAAATATCCAAACAGAAGAAACTGAGAACATTTCAAGCACAGGGGATGCAGCATTACATGTGATATCAGAAATGTCTAATGCTGATTTTGAAGTTTTATATGGTCTGCAACAAAGGCAAGACCACATTTCTGCATTGAAGACAAGGCTTGCAGATGAACCTGTGCATGAAGAAGCTCCAAAAACAAATATTGATGAATGGTTGGATGCCACCTATTCCAACACACTGGAGGATGCAGCCGCCCAATTGAGGCAAGATTATGTGACCAACATAGGGTCAACTGCCTCTGCACCTTCAGTCAAAGTTATTCTTGAAGAAGTAACCAAAGTGGATAAGAAACACACAAAGTTTCACCACTACTTGGTTACTGGAATAAATGGTGCAGTGAAAAGAATGGAGGAAAGGATGGAGTTGGAGACAGACAAAATCAGAAGGTGCTATGAAGGACACTTGCCAAGGAGGACTATTACTGCCATTGATACACTTATCAAAGACAAGTCCAAGACTGACAGTCGACTTCAAGCCCTAAAAGCCAATATCCAACTCCTGATCCAAAAACAAGACAGAATGGAGCAACTCCTGATACAGGCAATTCCATATTTGGCCACTTCCTCTCACCCTAAAGATGCTGATGTCAAAAAGGGGGAAAGTGGTCAATTCAAACAAAATATTCCTGTACAAAAACCAAAATCTGGTCCTATCCTTGATGCAGAATTGCAAGCAATGATGGACAGGATCTTAAAGAAACATTCTGATCTTCAAGCAGCAACAACAAAGTCAACAACAACAACAACACAACATCCAACAACAACAACAGCAACAGCAGCATCTCCTTCTTCCTCTGCACAAGCCCCTACATTCAAAAACAAAGGCAAGGGGGTTATGGTTGAAGATTCAAAGCAGAAAAGCACTGTTCAACCAGGACAACCTAAGCTAATGGGGGATGCTATGAAGACTGCTCACTTTCCCACTCCAGTTGAACTGATAGTGGATGGGAAAGTGGAGTTAGTTTATCCTCAAGAACAAAAGTTGATAGAATCTGATGCACTATTAGCTCAGAAACTTCAAGAGGAGGAGGATATGGCAGCAGCAAGGGAGGAGGAGGAGGCAAAGAAGAAGAGACTTTTATCAAGAATGTCAAGTGCACAGAAAGTAGCCATAACCAAAAAGAAGAATAAAGAGATGGAAGAGGCTGAAAAAAAATCAAGGAGGAAACCCTTGGTTCAGGAATCTGCAAAGAAACCTGTAACTAGGGCAACTATCAAGAAGCCTACTTCTCAAGATCCTCCAAGGTCAACTGAGACTGCTTTGGTGGCTGTGAGTGGACCAACAAAACCACAAACAGTTTCATCAAAGAAGTCTTACAAAGTTGAAATGGCAAGTGCGGATGAAATAATAAAAGCCCTGAAGAAAAGTACTAAGAAGATAGATCTGATCAAGGGTAAAAATAACAGAGAACTTCTTCATGTCTTTTTGAAGGATGGAGAGTCTTTGAAGTTCGAGAAGCCAGCCTTAGAGGGACAGACTAAGGAAAATTTGGAATGGTTGTTGACTGTTGTATTTAAAACTTCTGATCTCAACATGGATCTTCGAAGCCAGATTCAAAAGGTAATGAAGGTGAAGCATAAGGTGGATACAGTGCCGGAAGCTAATCCTAAACCTCTAGGATTTTGGTATGAGACTTTTCATGGAGAGAAAGTCTTCTTCAATTATAACAGAGATATCAACAGTGTAAATGAGAGACATATTGAAGGATTTATTAGTCTACTCAAAGATGCTGAAGATGAGATGGAGATTATTCTGAGAAAACTGTTGATAGAAAGGCTGGATGTGCTGAAGAAAAATAAAAGATGAAGTTGTTGAAGTTGGAGGTATGTTGGTTGTTAAATAAGCTGTAATTTTTATTTTTGAAGCCAGACTTATAGGATTTAAACCTGAGTCTTGGTGGAAGCTGAACAACAGATCAAAGATCTTAGTTCAGAATACATTTGTAGATAGAAATTCTTTATTCTTTTTCTAAGTAATTGTAATGTTGAGTTTTGACATCATCATCAACCTTGAAATTATGCTTATCATTCTGATATTCATAATTAGGGGGAGATTGTTAGGTTTTAAAACATTTGATGATGATTGTCTTTAGATTACTTAGAGTACAAATGTATAGAAAGTGTTAATTAGTAACACTGAAGTTTTGTAGCTAGCAATTATCTCTTTGTTTGTAATTCATTCATTCTTTGTAAAGAGATATAAATATTTCTTATTTGTAAGTAATTGCTGGAATAGTGTATCGAAGCTTCAGAAAGTCAAGATGTGTATTTGATCTGTTAGAATTTACAAAAAGGCTTATCGGAGACTTGTAGAACTGGTCAGAGATTAAAAAGATTTTATTTGTTGGATACTAGTTTTGCCTATCGGAGACTAAGACTTAAGTCATCAGAGATTAAGTCTAAAGGAGTCAGAGAATAAAAGCTTACGTCATCGAAGACTAAAGTTAAAAGCATCAGAGACTAAGCTGATGTCATCGGAGACTAAGCTTTAACGCGTCAGAGACTAAACAATTCTATCGGAGACTACACAAGCTGATGTCATCAGGGACTAAATGCACCAGAGACTAATAATGACGTCACCAGAGACTAAAGATGAAGTATCAGGGACTAATCATGATTTATTTCCTGAAAGATACAGAGTTCGAATTAAAAAGGAATGTCTTCCACGTAAAGTAAAATATTATTGAAGACGTAGCTGGTAAGGAAACTAACCAGAAATCTGTTCCTATCAAAAAGGAAAGATTGTATTTGATTCGAATAAGGAAGCTGAATTTTATTCAGAATAGGAACTGAGTTAATGATAATTCAGTTGATAGAAGCTGTAATTAGGTTTTTTGACAGAGAATTGTAACTTCGAAGCTGTATAGGTTTTTCATAGTTTTGTATCTTTTCCTATACAGAATAGAAAAGAAGCTGACGATCACATTATTGTAATTGTTAGGATTTGTATTCAATTGTAAATCAATAAAGCAATTGTTTATAAATTGATTTGTGTTGTTGTTATTTATATTCCGCAAGAAAAGTTAATTTCTTACAGAACAAGTAACTCAAAGAACTTGTATTCAACCCCCCTTCTACAAGTTCTCGGCATCTCACTGGGAAAACAAAAACTGACATACCTCAACAAACCATTGACCATATAAAGAAAGTGGAAACTAAGTCAGTGTCAGTGGATAGAATTTTGAGGATAGACAATGGGACTGTATTCAAGAATGCAGTTGCTGATGGATTATGTGTGGAGAAAGGCATCAATCATACATTTTATGCTCCAAGAACTCCTCAACAGAATGTTGCAGTAGAAAGGAAGAATAGAACCCTGATAGAAGCTGCTAGGACAATGTTAGCAGAGGCAAAAATTCCTACCTATTTTTGGGTGAGGCAATTTCCACTGCTTGTTTCAGTCAAAATAGGTTTTTGATCAACAAGGCTCACAATAAGACATCATATGAGCTAATGATAAGGAGAAAACCAAACATCAAGTTCCTACATATTTTTGGATGCAAATGCTTTGTTTTAAGGAATTTTGGTGAGAATATAGGAAAATTTGACTCAATGGCTGATGAAGCTATTTTCCTAGGCTACTCCCTGACATCTAAGGCTTGCAAGGTTTACAACAAAAGACTCCAGGTGGTGATGGAGTCTATAAATGTAGCTTTTGATGATCAAGATATCTTTGGACTCGAAGACCCTGGTTTTCATGTAGAGCTCAGATTTGAAAATGAAGATGACTATGATTATCAAGAGAATGAAGCTGATGAGTGCAGACAAATGGAAAAATTAACCATCCATGATGTCAATCCAAACAACCAAGAAGTCCCTTCAGTGGATGGAGTTAACATCCTGGACAATAGGTCAGGGAATACTCTATCAGGGAATAATCCATCAGGGAATGCATCATCAGGGATAACTTTAACTCTAATTTAAGCATAAATTCAGGAGGAGTTATCTCAAAAGCTGGTAGCACAGACTTAGGGGGAAGAGATGATAATCATGCAAGCTCATCAAGATACATTTCTAAGCCCAAATGGTCTAGGAGTCACACAACAGATTTAATCATTCACTACTACAAAAAGGACCTATGCCAACACCACAAAAATGTTGTATTAGGGCCTAAAAGTGTTGCCTTATGAAAAAAGCAACACTTTTGCAAGTGCCACCATAGCTAATGTCACCTTTGCTTAAAGCCAACACTTTTTGTGAGAATAGCCAACACTTCTCTCAAGTGTTGCTTCTACTTGATAAAGGCAACACTTTTGAAGGCAACACTTATTTAGCTCAAATGCAACACTTTTTTTAATCATTTTTGACAAACTAAAACAACACTTTTTCATGTCAAGTGCGACACTTTTTAGATTTCCCACCAAATCAAAGCAACACTTTTTCCTATTAAATCCAACACTTCTCTCATGTTTTGTAACATATAAAGACGGCTCTTTGGCAGCATACATAAAACACTTTTTTTCCCCACAAATTTTGCAATTACAAGAGAGATTATATACTTTTAATGGTCTAAATTAAATAACACTTTCTACATTCATTTCGATAATGCAATATATTTTCAAATCCAAAAGATGTCAACAATTAGAACGCTAAATGATACATTCAAACGTACTACAAAAAATATAATCTATTAAAATATATCCATATGATCATAATCTTCACATATCACTAGCAATCACCTTTACAAAAAGTTACAATAATCTTCACATATCACCAGAAACTGCCTTTACAAAAAGTTACGATAATCTTCACATATCATACCAACTATCTGATCTTTACAAAAAGTATACTAGCCACCAAAACACAACCTGATGCATGAACACAATGAAGGGTATTGTTAATCATCCTTCTCACGTAACTTCCAATAATATAATTAAAAAAAATCAACAATTATCAAAATAAAAATTACCAAAATAGCTAATAAAAGAAAAATATGCACTATAGGAAATAAAAGAAATCTCTCAAAAAGAGTACGTGCATACCTAAATAAAGCACTAAACTCGAGAACGGAGTTCATATGATAGCCTCATGTTAAATATTCTCTAACAACTCCAGGAGGTAGTCTTTCTAACAGCTTCTGCAACGCATCTTCAACTATCTTGTCCCGCTGGTTCTAAATATCTTATCTCATTTCTTCGAGCTCTGCCTTTTTCTTTTCATGATCTGCATCAAGCTCTCTCCGTATATCAACCACCTGGCTTTTTTCAGCCTCAATACTAGCTTTTACTGATTCTATTATCTCGTCAGAAACCACGCATGATATATCACTATCATTCATCTTCTTCAACATCTTATTAGTAACACCCCGACCATATAACCTACAATATCCACTAAACTCTTTGGGCATTACAGCAAGGTAAGGATCTATTAGATCATTGCTACCTTCAGGGGGCTTGTAGTTTTGTCATATAACCGTACTATCTTCTTCGCCGTGTCATCATACGGCTCAACATATATATGTCCCTCTTTCCTTTTTCGAGTGTACTCAAACACCCGAGTTGTAGAAGGTGACTTCTTGTTAGGATCATCATTTTTCTATACAAATTATAAACGAAAAACAAATGAATGAAACCAATAATGAAAACAAGTTCGAAAATAAACTAACTTGGACAATTCCAAACTATATTTCGCAATTTTGGTTTTGAATCATGCATATAACACATATTTATGTTGTGACCTACAAAAATAAGACTCTTGATATTACCAGTTCCTCACGTATCCTAGCAAAGCTTATCGGACCAGCGGTGTGCATATTTTTCTGAGCCTTGCGGTGATCCTTTAAAACTGAGCAACGCTTCTACACATGCATTACCATCTCCCTCTTCTGCAGATACTAGACCAGCCTCAAGCAACATTTGATCAATATCTACACCATCACCTTCTTCATCACCATCTCTTTCTCTATTAGCTTCATTCATATCTGATTCATTAGCCACTTATGCCTTGTAACTGTGATCTACAAAATCTAGCTTGAAAGAAACAATAGAAGAACAGGAGGTCCAGAGCACACTGCAAACTATGTTGCTCAGGACTTTTATCTAGTTCTTTGTGGAGTGTCTTGGCTCTGCAGTAGTGTTTTAAGAGCTGCAGCTATGTTTCGATTGATAAATTGATGGTTTGCCACAGTGCGCTTTGGGTGTCGAAGGGATGTTACTAATGCAGTGCAGCAGCAGTGTTGATTGATGTCGAGTTGTTGGCTGCAAAATTGGTTTCTTCTTTTCCAGCAGTAGGCTGCCCTTTATTATTTTTTGTGCAGTTCCTAGCTAGTGATCTGTGCTAATAAGTAGGGAAATATGCCTCTCGTTTTTCCATTGGAAAAAAAAAAAAGGGCTGCAGTGGTATTTCGGCTGCTGCAAAAATGGTTTGCTGCAGTGATGCCTTGGGCGATGTTTTGGTGGTTTGCTGAGGTGAGGGTTTCTGCTGCAATTCTGCTCTTGCTGCAGCAGTGCTAAATTTACTGCAGTGGGTTTGAATGCTGCAGAGTTTTCTGTTGCAGTGTGGTTTACTGCAGTGTTGGTAGTTATTATATTTCATTGCAATTTGCTGCAGTTGGTTTTTTCCAATAGTTGTTTATTGCAATGTTGTTACTGCAGTGTTGTTGCTACAGTGTTTTTGCTGCGGTGTTGGTTTTTTAATCTGTCTGTTCTGAATTTTCTTTTCCATCCTTTCGGATGTCTTTTCGTAGCTAGCGACCTGTGCTAGTAGGTAGGGAGGTATGCCTCTCGTCTTTTTGTGTCTCCTTTTCTTTTATACATATCCAATTTAGCAAAGAAAAAAAAAAAGAAAGATGGGAAAAAGAAAAGGCCAAAATGAAATAAAATGACACATACCTGTAGTCCCCATGTCATCCAGCCCATCATCCTCATTGTTCGTGAGAACTAACTTGCGCTGTGGTCTGCTTGTTTGTTGTGATTGTTTCTTTTGTAAGACAAGTTCACCCACAGACATTGGTTTCTTTGACTGCTTCTTTTCGGGTCATTTGTATTGACGAGTTGCTCATGGCCCTCATGAATTCCCTCAAATTGCACCGGGTGCTGTGTTATACCAGAGAGTTTTGTCATTATTGTCGTTGAATGATTCTTTTGCATAGCATTTTTATCAAAAAGGTGATCGTTTTGCTGAAAGCCTTCCTCATATTGCATTCCAGTTAGTGATTCGGCAAGGTTTGGAGCAATAACTCTTCTTTTCTTTAGAGCCACATATTTATTCATTGACATGGGCGGAATAAACTGGTGTCGCTGTTGGTTCACCTGAAAAGAAATAGATCCAAAAAAAGATTACAGTTACTTTGTGCAAAACAATTCTAATAGATAATTGAAGTCAAATCCTACAGGCTTGATGAAGTTAAGATGTATGAGGGTGATTACCTTTTTGGGAATTGTAGCACTTGTAGCACTTTCTTCTTCATCATCTCCTTCAATGCCACCATCAATATTAGGTATATACTCTAGATCTCTCTCACTCATAACTTTCTTTTTCTCTTTTCTTTTATCCGTTTTTCGACTTTCCGCCAAACTGATCAGAGAGGCAAACGTCTTTTTTACTCCCAAGTCTCGTAATCTTTGTTGGTTCTCTAGAACCCTCAACAATTTCTGCCTTTCATAAGCATTCAAACTTCCATTAGCATTCTGTTGCTTATCCGTTTTCCCCATTTGTTTTCTGAAACTAAGTCAATAAGATCAGTTACATGATCAAATCATAAGCATATGATTGTAGCATAGTTCTGACAGTAACTTTCATAAGAAACAAAATAGAGTGGGAAAAAAAAGTAACAATAAAACAACTCTAAAGTAATAAACACTCACAGATGTGAAAATATAATTCTAAAGCATAATCTGAAAGTAGAAAATGATAAAAGGAAAGCCAATATCACTCATGAGTATTGAATAAGCTTATTCATCTCAGTTACAAGTGTTTTGATTTTGTTTGTTTATTCCTCTTAAAGTTTGATATGCTATAATGTGCTCTTTGTTGATATTTAATGATAAGTGTGAATGATTATTGTGATGCCTAAGAGTGATGTATATTGAAAATTGTGGAACACAAAATTTTAAGAGAAACAATAAGACGATAAACAAGGTGAAGCTCCACATTCCGGTAGTTCTCAACATAAACTACATCACAAAGGAGGCTAAGAAGCAGAAAATCCAAATCTCTACTTTTAAAACTGACCAAAAAGTATCTCTAATTTTTCGAAAGGAGAAAGTATACTAGGTACAGTAGATAGGTTCCTTTGCAAAAAACGAGTGTACAGACCAAAAACTCCCTCCACTCCCCCCTTCCTCCTCCTCTCGATATAAGTGGCCCAAGATGACATAAATGTCATCCTACTCAACCTTATACTATGGATGCAGTCAATGCGGTATATCTCAAGCCAGCAATCAAGCTCTTATTTTTTGGAAAAATGAAGAATTGAAGTCATTTTAAAAATGAAGAATTGAAGTCATTTTAAAAATTAAGAGAGAATCTGCTACACCAGACTTTGAAAGCCCGGCTTCCAGCCAAGATGATCATGCTCTTTAGAGATAAGAGATCAGGGTCAGAAACTTAGGAACTTTCTTATACATATTCAGAAGAATCTTACAGTGGTTGGAGGAACTGGACCAACCTGAAAAAGAAACCTGGAGGACTGGTGGCTTAATTTACAGCAAAGTTGGTTTCAGAGAGGTGTAGATTCTAGCGACAGGGGGGACCAAGATACAGAACTCTGATATAACTCTGTTGATTAGTCCCGAACACTATCGATTATCCCAGAATATTGGTGCTATGGTCAAGTATTCAAGTTCCTACCGAATTGCAAATAGAGAAAAGAACAAGAAACCTAAACAACAAACAAATCCAACTGAAAGAATGTAAACAATTAAAATACCTACCACAACCAAAAAATTAAACAGCTCCATTTTCCATGTCTAAGCATAAAACCCAATTGAAACAATTTAACAAACACCTTTAATCCATGGTAAAAGACGTATCAACTCCAACAACAAAATCCCTTTCTATTTTATGCAAAAAAGAATAGGCATTTGATATCCCAAAACACAGATACTACAGACATGATTTTCTTACCTACTCTGATGTGCTTTAGGTTGAGAATGACAGATGTAATCTCACCTTCAATTTACCACAATTTCTGAAATTCAAAGTTCACCCACCTAGAAGCTTTGAAAACTGGGTCGAAGGAGATGAACATTGAAAAAGATGAACATTGAAAAGGAGATGGCAGAGGGAAAGGAAGAAGAAGGAGAAAGAGACGGCGCGCGCGAAAAGGAACAGAGGGAAATTCAAATTAGGAAGACGAAGGAGAGAGACACTGAAGTTTGTTTTGTTTTTTTTGGGTAAGTGTCGTGGCCGAGAAGCTTTGAAGGTTCTAGAATTATTAAGTGATTTTTTTTTCCTTTTTTTTTTTCCTTTGTCCGCCAATATTTTCACACTTTTTGTTAATTTCATCAATGCTCGATAAATTTGGACAGTAATTTACATGCTAAAGATTTTCACAAATAACAAAAATATTTTTTTTACATAAAAATAGCTTTTATTTATATGTACTATATATAAAGGTGACACTTTTATATAAGTGTTATTTTTTCTTATAAGTAAAGACGATATTTTCATAAAAGTGTTGTCTTTTCTTATAAATAAAGGCAACATTTTCATAAAAGTGTTGTCTTTTCCCATTAACAAAGGCAATATTTTATAAAAGTGTTGTCTTTTCTTATAAATAATGGTAACACTTTAATAAAAGTGTTGTAT
Organism: Centella asiatica; assembly: GCA_014636745.2. Taxonomy (NCBI): domain Eukaryota; kingdom Viridiplantae; phylum Streptophyta; class Magnoliopsida; order Apiales; family Apiaceae; genus Centella; species Centella asiatica. Next base: position 41,444,051 of record CM025786.1, read on the forward strand.
TAGACATTAAAACGCAACACTTTTTAAAATTTGTCGCCTTTTATATTAAAAATCAACAATTTTAAAAGTGTCGCTTATGAAATGTTGTCATAGGTCTATTTTGTAGTAGTGATTGGTGATCCAAGCCAGAAAGTACAAACCAGAAAAGTTACATCTAATGAATGCCTATATGCTTGCTTTCTTTCACAAATTGAGCCAAAGAAATTTGAACAAGTCATGCAAGATGCAGAATGGATCATGGGTATATAGGAAGAGTTGAATGAATTTGAAAGAAATCAAGTATGGAAGCTGGTGCCTCACTAGTACAAAAATTACATTATGCGTCGCCTTATTTGCGTCGGTTCTTTAATAGAACCGTCGCATATAGTACAACGGTGGCATTATGGTAAATAAAATAAAGAGTATTTGCGTCGGTTCTTTTAAAGGACCGACGCAAAAACTAGAAAAAAAAATTAAAAAAAATTAATAACTTATTTGCGTCGGTCCTTTAAATTAACCGACGCAAATAGTTGTACGATTAATTACGAATATGCCATCGTACATAAAAAAAAACATTATTATATTTTATCGCGTTTGAATTTTCATTGCGCGGTATACATTTTGATTTTGCCACTTTTTGAAGACGAACCACATTTTCTTTAAATCCTTTTCACTTCCATTGACGTTGGGTTTATCAGGCATTCGTGTCCGCAGGTCGTGCCAAAGTTCCCTTCAAAAATTCTAGGATTTGCACCCCCCTGCGCGCACGCGTGGAGGATGGAGCATAATGTAACCACTCAATTTGACTAGTTAGCTTGCTTTCCCATATAAAAGGTAAGCAACAACCCTTCCAAATTTCGATGTGGGACAAAGTTCCCTTTACTAACTCATCTTTGCATCTTCCATTCCAAAGGAAAAAATCAATTCTCATTCACATTCTCATTAACTTCCAACACTTACAACCACGTGACCAATCACCACCGAGATATCCGGACGAGAATCCGCCCGAGGACAATCCTGTTGGAAATGAGCTAGTATGTATGAGAATTTAGTTTCTCTTGTGAAAGGAGTTTTGTCCCACATTGAAATTTAAAAGGAGTGTTGCTTACTTTTTATATGGGAAAACAAACAAACTAGTAAAATTGATTTGCTATATTATGCTTCATCCTCCACGTGTGCGCACAGGGGGGTTGCAAATCCAAGGATTTCCGAAGGGGAATATGGTGCGACCTGCGGACACGAATGCTGGACCGTGAGTAGAAGGGCCTGATCAACTCAACTTTTTACGCTGTCAGGGACTAGTTTTGTAACGTTTGGATTTAATTTTTACGAAATTATTTTAAAGGACCGACACAAAAACTACTCAAAATTTTTTTATAAAATTAATAACTTATTTGCGTCGGTCCTTTAAAAGAACCGACGCAAATAGTGTTGAGTATTTGCGTCGGTTCTTTTAAAGGACCGACGCAAAAACTATAAAAAAAATTAATAACTTATTTGCGTCGGTCCTTTAAAAGGACCGATGCAAATAGTTGTACGATTAATTACGAATATACCATCGTACATAAAAAAAACATTATTATATTTTATCGCAAGGACCGACGCAAATAGTTGTACGATTAATTACAAATATACCATCGTACATAAAAAAAAACATTATTATATTTTATCGCATTTGAATTTTCATTACGCGGTATACATTTTGAGTTTGCCGCTTTTTGAAGACGGACCACATTTTCTTTAAATCCTTTTCACTTCCATTGCGCGACATACATTTTCATTTTCATTGCGCGACATAAGTGTATTTATACTTTTCTTGTCAAATCTGAAAATTGGAATAATTTTGAATAGTGTTATTAATTTGTATTTTATACATTTCAGGTTAAGGATTTTACGGACCAGTCTCAAAATGTTGGAAAGGCAGTAAGAGAACCACAAGTACAAAAAATAAATAAGTGCAATGAACTTTTCATTCAGTATGTTTTTGACTTCTTGAATGGCTTGGTGTCAAGTGGTTGAGCTGTTTTTTATCTTTTTTTTCCATATTGGTCAAACGATTCTGAAGTTCTGCTTTCTCCTTTTTCATGTACAGGAATCTCTGATGGAAAGGGGTTTGCTTGGATCTCTTTCCTTTTTCTTACTCGAACTTGATATCTCTTTATCATCCTGAGTCACCGTGGACAGTGACATGATTTGTGTCCTTTTTGTGCTTAGCTTCCTAAACCAACTAGTCTGATCATTAAGGACTTTGGCTTGCTCAATAAGGCAGCAAGATGATCGTCCTTCTCCTGGTTCATTTTGTGCAATTAATCAGCGCAAAACTTTTCACCCAAGTCGGTTGGATATGATATTTTAAAATTAATTTTTAAAAAAATAATAACATCATTTGCGTCGGTTGTTTTAAAAGTCCGACGCAAATAACCATATCATTTGCGTCGGTCATCTTAAAGGTACGACGCAAATTATAACATCATTTGCGTCGGTTGTTTTAAAAGTCCGACGCAAATGACCATGTCATTTGCGTCGGTCGTCTTAAAGGTACGACGCAAATGATAATATTTTGCGTCGTCTCTTTAACCGACGCAAAATAGTCAAGTTTTTGCGTCTCCGCCATATACGTCACCCTGTTAACCGACGCAAAATAGGTAATTTAACCGACGCATATGATCAATTTTGTACTAGTGCCTAAACCCAAAGATAGAATTATAATAGGTACCAAGTGGGTATTTAGAAACAAGATGGATGAAGTTGACATTGTTATAAAATACAAAGCAAGACTGGTGGCAAAGGGATATCTTCAAAAGGAAGGGATTGACTTTGACGAGACTTTTGCACCAGTTGCCAGACTTGAGGCTATAAGAATTTTCTTAACCTATGCAACACATTCAAACTTTAAAGTTTTTCAAATGGATGTGAAAAGTGTCTTTCTTAATGGGAAACAGGAACAAGAGGTCAAGATGCAAGCTCCAGCGTTTGAAAGCTCAAGATTCCCAAATCATGTTTACAAACTAGAGAAAGCACTTTATGGACTGATGCAAGCTCCCAGAGCTTGGTATGACACACTGTCAAAGTTTCTGGTGGATAACAAGTTTACAAGAGGTATCATTGACAAGAAATTATTCTTTAGACAACACCAAGGTCATCTGATCCTGGTTCAAATATATGTTGATGATATCATCTTAGGATCCACTGACACTAGATTGTGTGAAAAGTTCTCCAAGCTCATGCAAAGCAAGTATGAAATGAGTTTAATGGTTGAATTATCTTATTTCTTGGGGCTGCAGATCAAACGAACCACTGATGGGATTTACATACATCAGACAAAATATGCCAAAGAACTTCTCAAGAAAGTTGACATGGAGGACTCAAAGGTAGCGAAGACACCTATGGTCACAGCAACCAAGATTGATCCTGATAAGAATGGAAAGAAAGTTGATCTAAAGACTTATATGGGAATGATTGGTTCTCTACTGTATCTAACAGCAAGTAGGCCTGACATTATGTTTGCAACATATCTTTGTGCAAAGTTTCAAGCTGATCCAAGGTAGTCTCATTTAATTGACGTGAAAAGAATCTTGAGGTACATCAAGGGCACTATAGAGTTGGGACTTTGGTATCCAAAGGAGTCTGGATTTGAATAACTAGGGTATTCTGATGCTAACTTTTGAAGATACAGAATTGACAGAAAGAGTACCACAGGAAGCTGTCAATTTCTAAGAGGAAGGTTTGTATCTTGGTTCAGCATAAAGCAGCATTCAATATCAACATCTACAGCTGAAGCTGAATACATTGCAGCTGGAAGTTGCTGTGCACAAATCCTATCGACGAAGAATCAGTTATTTGAATATGGCCTAAACTTCAACAAAATTCCAATTTTGTGTGATAACACAAGTGCCGTTGCAATTGCTGAAAACCCTGTGCAACATTCGAGAACTAAACATATAGAGATCATGTATCACTTTATCAGGGAACATGTCATGAATGGAACCATTGAACTACACTTTGTACCAACAAACAAGCAACTTGCAGACATCTTCACCAAAGCTCTTGATGAAGCCACTTTTGTCAATCTAATGGGAGAGCTGGGAATGGTAATTTATGCAAGATAAACAATGATCAACTTGCTAAAGTCATGTCAAGAAATTGTTGGGGAGTTTAAACTGACAAGTGCTTAAGTACTAGTATTTCTAACTTATCTCATAAATTCCTGATACTGTTACTGATACATGGTTATATGTTTACAAAACAAAAAAGAAAATTATATATATATATATATATATATATATATATATATATATATATATATTCAGGGTGTGTGTCAAAAGTTGTATATCAGAGAGATCAGGTCTCACTTTACCAGGGAACATGTCATGAATGGAACCATTGAACTACACTTTGTACCAACAAACAAGCAGCTTGTAGACATCTTCACCAAAGCTCTTGATGAAGCCACTTTTGTCAATCTAATGGGAGAGATAGGAATGGTAAATTATGCAAGATAAACATTGATCAACTTGCTCAAGTCATGTCAAGAAATTGTTGGGGAGTTCAAACTGACAAGTGCTTAAGTACTAGTATTTCTAAGTCATCTCATAAATTCCTAATACTGTTACTGATACATGGTTATATGTTTACAAAACAAAAAAAAAAAAATATATATATATATATATATATTTAGGGTGTGTGTCAAAAGTTGTATAACAGAGAGATTAGGTATCACTTTATCAGGGAACATGTCATGAATAGAACCATTGAACTACACTTTGTACCCAAAAATAAGCAGCTTGCAAACATCTTCACCAAAGCTCTTGATGAAGCCACTTTTGTCAATCTAAAAGGAGAGCTGGGAATGGTAAATTATGCAAGATAAACATTGATCAACTTGCTCAAGTCATAAAAGAAATTGTTGGGGAGTTCAAACTGACAAGTGCTTAAGTACTAGTATTTCTAACTCATCTCATAAATTCCTGATACTGTTACTGATGCATGGTTATATGTTTACAAAACAAAAAAAAAATTATACATGTATATATATATATATGTATGTATGTATGTGTCAAAAGTTGTATATCAGGGTCAGGATTACTCAGTAGGTATTACTTACACATCTTTCTTTTTTTGATTCTCTTATTTCTTCTATTTCAACTATTATGGCAGAGACAATAACTACTTCTTTACCTACCCAAGTAGTATTACCACTTTCTACACAACCACTCTCAATAGCCCAACCCTCAGTCTTCCAAAAGACTGAGGGTACTAAAAGAAAACTCTCTGAAGTAATCTCATCTATTGAGATGGAGCAAGGTGAGAGAGTGATTGGCTTGAAGAGAAAGAAGAAGAAGAGAACAGCCATGAGTGTTGACCCTAAACCAAACCAGGCAGTATCCTCCCAAAAGGATACTAACCTTAATAAGGAATTAAACACATCACTGATTGTCTCCTCCCAAAAAGATTTAATTATTAAACAAAGTTCACAACTAGGGACACAGTTGAGTGAGACACATTAACTAACCATAGCCCCTGATGAAACCAACATCACGGTCTTTGAGAGCCACTTGCAGATATCTTACATGGTGAGTGCACACACAACTTCACTTAATGAATTACCTCCTTACTTAGTGATTCAGTCAACACTCCCTTCTACACCTCTATACTCTTTTTCTTTGCCTCAACATTCTTCAGATGTCATGACACAAACACTAAGTGTTATGACATCAGATCCTTTAATTTTTCACTTCATGGAGGAGCCAATACTCAATGACACAGTGATTGACAATCAAGACTGTCAAATGATTGATTCCTACTTAAATGATTCAATCACTGATGCTCATACAAAGGACAAAAATAATTGTATATACTATTACTCTAAGTATTTATACTTCCTCAATCATAAATACTATTTTAATAAATACCTATACTTCTCCTATTGTACATACACGTATCTCTTCCACTTCTACTCAAATCACTTCTGTCGACACAATAGTTGCAGATGCATTCCTTACTTTGTCCATAGTTGTTGCTAACACAGCCCATAGGAGCCCAATTAGGACAACTTTGAGTGAGGCTAAGAAAATACTTAGTGAAAAGAGGCAAGGTTATACCCATTGAGTGGACCTTGGCACAAGGAGAGAATGAGAGTACTGCTTTCGAAGTCAATGAAAAAGGAGAGGAAAAGAGTGATGCCTTCGAAGGCTTAAAAAAAAGGAGAGATTGAGGGAAATAAGGATGAGATCCTTGTAAATAAAGAATATAGAGAAAATAAGTTCCTCAAGTCAGATCTCAATTCTCAACTTCTATTGATGATGCTGCCAAAAAGGGGGAGAAAGCTTTATCAGGGGAGACATCTTCAAAGTCATTATCAGGGGTTATTGTTGAATCAACCTTCAGAGGATGTGACTACTGATCCTGCTCCAAAAGGCCAAGGACATTAGATGGGAAGCAACTTCAACAAGAGAAGGAGAAGGCTGTGGAGGAGGAGCAACAAGAAGAACAGAACCTTGTTTGTACATAAAGTGATATACTTGTACATAATTATTCTTTGTAACTATACAAATACATTTATTCCTTAATGTCTTTAATTTTGGGTTTTGACATAATCAGTACATTAATTAGATTTATGGTTATCAAACTGATAAACATAAATAGGGGAGATTGTTAGATATAAATGATGATGATGATGATGATTAGGGTATAATTGTGCATTTGTAAATACTCAAGGTATTCTATAAACCTTAGTATATTTGCACAAGTTTTGCATCCAACGATGGACGACTAAGTCATCAGGGATGGACTACCATTGCACTGGGCGAGTCATCAGTGATAACTTGAATGGACTCGACAGTGTCAAGGAATAGCTATTGTTACTTAAAAGAAGATAAGTATTCCACACGACAGACATTCCAGGCTAAGCCAACAGAGTATCACTGATTAAGAGAACAAGTATTTTTAAAGAGCATCAATGAAAAGAACCCATCAGGGGAAGCCTAAAATACTATGTCAGGGGATGACATTCATCAGGGAAGCCATCAGGGAACCCGTCAGGCGATGAATTCGTTAGGGGAAGCCATTAGGGGAACGCATCAGGTGATGATTTCGTCAAGGGAAGCCATCAGGGAACCTGGTAGGTGATGACTTTGTCAGGGGAAGCTATCAAGGGAACGCAACAGGGGATGACCTAGTCAGGGGAAACCATCAGGGGAAGGCATCAGAGGATAACCTCGTCCCGATGAGTTTGGCGATGGCTAAAAATCACTTTGGCGACAGATTATCTCGCAATGAGTTTGGTGATGGGTAAAAGTGACTTTGGCGATAGTCATTTTTATACACTAACGATGAGTTTGGCAATGACTAAAAGTGACTTTGGCACTAGCCATTTTTATCCACTAACGACGTGTTTGAAGATAACTTAAATTGCCCGACGAGTTTGACGATGACTTAGATTGCCCGACAAGTTTGGCGACAACTCGTCAATGGAACCCTTTAGTGGATAACAAGAAGGTCATAACATTAGTGGATAATGAAGCACTGATCAAGACTTCGTCAGGGCTTGACATAAGTGGACAACGAAACATTGATCAAGTCTCTATCAGGGCTTGACTTCGATGGATAATGAAGCACCGATCAAGTTGCCATCAATAACTTGTCATTAGTGGATCCAGAAGCACTGATCAAGTCTCTATCAAGGCTTGGCATTAGTGGATCACTATGACCTAATCCACACGCTATGTAGGACCTTTCGAAGTAGTAAGGAAGATTGGAGAAGTGGCCTATCAACTCGCACTACCACCGACTTTGGGCCACATTCATGATGTATTCCATATATCTGTGTTACGTCCTTACAAGGCAGACCATGGAGGAGTAATTGATTATCAACCGATAGAGCTGTAATCGGATCTAAACTATGAAGAGGTTCCAATCCAGAGTTTAGATCGACAAGTTAAAATTCTTAGGAATAAAGAAATTCCTTCTGTAAAAGTGTTATGGAGGAACCATAGTATAGAAGAAGCTACTTGGGAGCTTGAAAGTGCTATGATTGACAAGTACCGTCATTTATTTTACAGTTAAGTTTCGAGGACAAAACTTCTTTCAAGGGGGGAAGGATGTGAGAAATCGAAAAATTTTAAATGCATTTTATAATAAGAAATAATTTATTTTGTGTTATTATATTTTTACATGGAGGTTAGTCTTTTAAATATGAATGATAAATTCATATCTACAATGAAAATTTTTATGATGATGTAATATCCATGATGATGAGGTTAAGTTCCTTAAAAAGGTATCAAAAAGGGGATTAGCAAATCCCATATAAGATTATATTGAACAGCATGGAGGAAAAGGAGAGGGTTACGTAACATTCGTGATTACGTGTTTGATTAGAAACTGTTTAGGTGGCTAAGTTTTCATGCATGTAGGACAACAGCTGTTTGCTATCAAGAAGTCATGATGAACAGCCGTTTTACCGTCTAAATTAACCAATTGTTTTATTCCAATGCGTAACCTTAGCTTACTACCTTTGAGCTCTGTAAATACCTCATTTGAGATGAAATTTTAATTTCTTTACCAAAATTTCTCTTTTCAGAGTTTCGCTTAAATATATCATCTCCATAAATTTCCAAGTTCTTCTTTCAGAAAATTATTTTCAGACCAGCTTTGATTTCACCCTTAAGAACAAAGAGGTAAGAACCCGGAACGCTACACAGTTTATTTCGTGCATAGCATCAAGGATTTATGCTAAATTCATATTCTTTGCATCTTCATGAGACATCATAGGTTGAGTTTGAGCATGATAGGTCTTCCATCGTAGCAGAAGCAAGCTCTAATGTTAATCTGTAATGAGATGATGTAGTCTCCGATGAAATATATTTAGTCTCTAACGAAATAATTCTTAGTCTCTGACGAGATAATCTTAGTCTCTGACGAGATAATTTTAGTCTCTGATGAGATGTTGTTAATCTCTGACGATGACGTCAGCTTTAGTCTCCAATAGGCTAAAGTTTAGTCCCCGATGACGTCATTAGTCTCCGACGGGTTATTTACTCTCGGATGACGTCAGCTTTAGTCTCTGACAGGCTAAAGTTTAGTCCCTGATGATGTCATCAATCTCTGATGAGAAGTTAGTCTCTGATGACGTCACCCTTAGTCTCTGATAGAATTAAGATGACGTCATCAGTCCCTGATGAGTCGTTAGTCCCCGCTGACGTCACCCTTAGTCTCCGATAGAATTAAGATGACGTCATCAGTCCCTGATGAGTTGTTAATCCCTGATGACGTCATTCCTTAGTCTCCGATGGGCTAAGTTCAGTCCTTGATGACGTCATCCATAGTCTCTAATGAAGGAAATTTTGCAGTCTCTGATGAAGGAGATTTCTTAGTCTCCGATAGAGGAAATTCCTAGTCTCTGATGGGCAAAATATATTAGTCTCTGATGGCTAAAGATATTAGTCCCTGACGAGTTTGTTAGTGAGAAAATTATTCCCCGATGCATAGTCCGTTAGCAAGACTATAAAACATTATTTTCTTAAAATTATTTTATGTTATTCTTTAAAACAGTAAAAGTTTAAGGACATCACATACATATTTTCTTTCATAAATTCTTATTAAAGTATTAAAATATTACTTGCATAATTTACAGAATCTTTCACTCACTCGTAAGTTGAATTTGAAACTTTGTTGCAAAGGACCGAGGCAAGTATATTATCACTCGTATGCTTATTTCAGTTAAGCGCATGATCAATTGATCCGACATGCATACAAAGTTATGATATTTAATTTCCTTGTGAATCATAACGCTATGCTTTAATTTCTGCAAGCATGATACGAATGAAAGTGCATGGATATAAAGAAGCTTTGTTATATCAGCTATTATTTTTCAATATTATATCTGTGCAATCAATGAGAATCCTATGTTCCTTAAATGGGTTATGCCACATGGATGGCTAGAGGAAAGGAAAGGTGCTGATTTGTTCTTCACCTGACCTAGAGGAATTTTATGTGACTACGTACGTTCACACAAGGAGGGATCATGCGGGCATAGTTAGGCCAGCTGTATACCGTATGGTTAGCAGATCCAGCGATTTTAGCCCCGATGGATATTTTTACTTCAAGGAAGTTATGCTTTGTTTTAAGAAGGATTACACAATTGTTTATCATCAGTAGTCCTAAAGATTCCTTAATGATTTCTGAGGCATTAGTATTGATTCACTAAGCCTCTTAGCAAAATTGAATTCTTTGAAACATTCCAGATTTGTTTTCCCAAATTATTTATATACTTGTTGGGCGTAAATCGCTCATTCTTGTAGAATTTTAATGTTTTGCAAGACATAATATAAAGGTTGAGCCCTCGGACAGGGGAAAGGCAAAAATGATCGGTTACTGAGGTTGGCTAGCCTTTGTAATGCCAATAAGGAGGGAAGAAAGGAAGATGATCTGAGAAGTGATGTTTTGAATTATAGTATAGAAACAGAATAGCTTTTGTTGACAATGTAATATTTTGGGTTGTAATAACTCTTTATTATCGTTTCTTTCAGTAATTATTATATGAATGGATGTGTGGTTATCTTTTCTTTCTTTTGACGAAGCCCTGATCCAGTGAGGGATTTTGGGGTTGTCACAGTTGGTATCAGAGCCCAGTTACAGCCAGAAGTGATTCGTAAGGAAACACTGCCCGTAAACCACATCCAGGGGTAGGGAGTACTGCGGTATGTCCAAGAATTACTCTAGTAGAGGAATTTAAGAATTTGATGCTAGAATGGAAGTACTAGGATAGGTTAATGAGCCAAGGATTAAGACTTATGTTGAACACAAAGGTTGTTGAACACCTTAAGGTTAGAAACTGCTAAGGGAAAATAAGAATGAAATGCAGGCACCACTTCATAAGATATATTGTTGCATGCATTGTTTATTAAGAAGTTCAGACTTATTGACTTGGATTGTTTCATGTAGATGGCCAGAGATCGTTCTAGATCACCTGCATGTTCTCCTAGAGTAAATCTCCCAATTTATAACTTTTCATCCGAAGAGGGAGAGGAGCCTAGTGTGGAGTCTCCACTGTTCACCCTACACTATTGGACGAACATCCACCATCACCAGTATATGAAGGCCCCAGCCTCGCCATGAAGCCAATGCAGGAGGCCGGACCTTCTACTGTTCGCCACGGGCCGCGCAGTCGCCACACAGCACGGAAAATCACAATACGCCAACGTTCTGATCGCGACCATATTGTGACACAAGATATCCCTAGGATGAAATATGATACTCCGAGGCCTATTTTGTCCCCAACACAGGCAGCAGCACCATCCAATGACGAAATGGTACGTAGCTACGACACAGAAGTTCACTATCATTTGGCAGCTCGCACCATGACAGTTCGACGACAAGCTGCCACTATTACTAGGTTTCGCATAGCAGCATCAGCATGGCAATCCTCTTTTTGGTTGACTCAAAGCTTGTACCATCGGTTGGCATTAGAGATGCATGCACAGATGGTAGCAGCAGCAGCAGCTAATCCCACGGTGACGCGTTTGGAGCAAATGAGCAACCACTGTGCGCGCCGCATTGAGGAGACACGTATACAGTCTCGACATTGGGAAAGGGAGGCGGAACGTGAAGGATCTTTGGACACAGAAGATGAGGAGGATTAGTTATAAAAGTGAATGTAAAATTTAGACGGAGGTTATTTTGTGTATTTTGAACTCTGCTTGGGATAGTTGTGACTGTCTCAGATGTAATTAAATGTATTTTGACCTATGTGTAAGAATGTTAGAGAACGATGTTTATGACAGTCTTCTATGTACATGAATGATAAATATTTTGACACATCTAAATGTTTACGTGTTGCTTAATGCTCTTCACTTTATTGAGTTATAAATTCTTGAGCCATATAAAATGGAATGTTTCGTGAAGGATGTTTAACTCTTTGCGTATACTATATTAGATTATGGTCAGAGGAAGGAGACCAGTAATCTCCATAACAACTTGTCAAGGTCTGAGAATTTGGAACGTTTAGAAAGAGAAAACCAAGCTGGTAATGCTGACAAAGTGGTTGTAGAGGATGACAGCTCAGAGGAGGTTGTTGGGATGAATCGCAATGCCCCACATGTTCCACCACCGACCCCTGTTAATGACAATAATTTTGCTAACAACAATGCTACAGGGAATGCAAACGACAACCCGCTAGCTCAATTTCTTCAGATTATTCATGAAGCCGTAGATGTGAACCAGCCAGCGCCACCACCACCTCCAGCCCCAAGGCCTGTTACCCGTGGGCTATTTATCCGAGAGTTCACAAGTATCAACCCGCCAACTTTTGATGGAAAGGGAGGACCTACTGTAGCACAATATTGGTTAGAAGAGATCGAAAAAGCTTTCGACTTAGTAGATGTGCCAGAAGATTGCAAGATTAAGTATGCGGCTTTCATGCTGAAAGAGGAAGCCAATCACTGGTGGAAAGGTGCCAAGAGAATGAAGTTAACTAAAAGGGAAGCTACAAGGGACACAAACACCGTAATAACCTGGGAACTGTTCACCCAAAGGTTCAGGGAGAAATTTTACCCCCATAGTGTCTCTAATGCGATGGAACTAAGGTTCCTAAATTTGAAGCAAGGGTCCATGACAGTGGACGAGTATGAGGCAAAGTTTAATGAACTGATGAGGTATGCTCCTCACCAAGTAAGTGATGAAGAGAGAAAGGCCCGAAGATTCGAGCAAGGATTGAATCCTTGGATTTTGAGGCAGGTAACAATTTTTCAACTAGAAAACTTTGATGCAGTTGTGGAGAAAGCAAGAATCGCGGAATGGAGTAACAAGACAGTATATGATTTTAATCGAGAAAATAAAAAGGGAGATAGGAGGAAGGGAGATGATAAAGGAAACCATCAGAACCTTGGTGGTGTAAGTGTAAAGAAGGATGAGAGAAGCAATAACAATATGAATCAAAGCAATAATGGAAAGAGGAAGTGGAGGGAGCAATCATCTGAGGTCATTACAAGGAGGGCTACTGTGTGTGCAAACTGTGGAAAGAACCATGGCACAACCCCATGCTTGAAAGGGAAGGATGTTTGCTTTAAATGTCACCAACCGGGGCACTTTTCCTCAAATTGTCCGACTTTGAACTCCACCGCTGCCCCGCTCCAAGGAAGACCACCACAACCTCAGCAAAATAACAGACTGCTGGCCGTAGTAAGGACATGTTTCACGTGCGGAATGGAAGGACACATCTCTCCCAATTGCCCTCAAAGGAAAGGTGGCAAACCAATGCTAACAGGAGCCAACACCGTGCCCGTGCGGCCACAAGCAAGGACTTACAATATGACGGTGCAAGATGCTGTGGCTTCTGATGATGTTGTGACAGGTACACTACTAGTGAACTCCATACCTGCTCATGTGTTATTTGATTCGGGTGCTACTCGTAGTTTTATTTCTAAACGATTAGCTAATAGCATGCTAGTATGGCCTGAGCTTCTACCTAATCCCTTGGAGGTAGTCGTTGCTAATCGCGAAGTAGTAAATATTTCTCATGTCTACTGTAACTGCTCTTTGAAGATAAATCAACATGAATTTCTTGTTGATCTTATTCCTTTTCCTTTGGGAGAATTTGATGTAATATTGGGAATGGATTGGTTATTCAAATATCATGCCAATATTAACTGTAAGAAGAAGAAAGTTGTCTTACGATCTCCCTAGAAGGTGAAGGTTTGGTTCCATGGCACTAAAATGGAGAAATCCTCGCCATTCTTGACCATGATCCAGACAAAGAAAATGATTCGCAAAGGTTGCGAAGCTTTCTTAGCTTATGTGCACGATGTCGACGAGAATGAAAGTAAGATCGAGGATGTTTTTGTGGTAAGGGAGTTTGTGGACGTATTGCCAGAGAAATTGTCTGGACTACCCCCAAATAGAGAAGAAGATTTTGAAATTAACTTGATCCCCGGTACCGCGCCAATCTCCAAGGCCCCTTACCGCATGGCACCATCAGAATTGAAGGAATTAATGAAGCAGTTGGAAGAACTCTTAGAACGAGGATTAATCAGACCAAGTGTTTCACCATGGGGAGCGCCAGTGCTATTCGTTCGAAAGAAAGATGGATCGATGAGACTCTGCATTGATTACCGGGAACTGAATAAGGTCACGATCAAGAATAGGTACCCCCTGCCAAGGATAGACGATCTTTTTGATTAACTTAAAGGAGGAAGATACTTCTCTAAAATTGATCTACGCTCAGGGTACCATCAATTGAAGATCAAAGAAGGGGACACATCAAAGACAACATTTCAAACTCGCTATGGTCATTATGAGTTCTTGGTAATGCCATTTGGACTGACAAATGCACCAGCAGCTTTCATGGACTTAATGAACCGTGTTTTTAAGCCATTCTTGGATAAGTTCATTATCGTTTTCATTGATGACATTCTTATCTATTCAAAGACGGCAAAAGAGCATGAGGAACAGCTAAGGATAACACTGGAATTTCTAAGAAAGGAGCAGTTATTCGCCAAATTCTCCAAATGTGAATTTTGGCTAAAGGAAGTAAAGTTTCTTGGTCATGTGATCAATAAAACTGGTATTGCAGTAGACCCCAATAAGATAGAAGCAATCACCAAATGGCCTCGACCCACAAACCCGACTGAAGTAAAGAGTTTTTTAGGTTTGGCAGGCTATTACAGAAGATTCGTTAAAGATTTTTCAAAATTAGCTGTACCTTTGACGAACTTGACAAGAAAGGCTATAAAATTTGTTTGGACCCCGGATTGTGAGAAGAGTTTTCAAGAATTGAAGATAAGTTTAACTATAGCCCATATTCTGACGTTACAGGATGACAAGGGAGAATTTATTATTTACAGTGATGCGTCAAAACAAGGACTTGGAGTAGTTTTGATGCAGCATGGCAAGGTGATTGCTTATACGTCAAGACAACTAAAAGATTGCGAGAAACGATATCCTACGCAGGGCATTGAATTGGCAGCTATCATTCATGCGTTGAAGATTTGGAGGCATTACCTTTATGGTGAGAAGTGCGAGATATATACGGATCACAAAAGTTTGAAGTATATATTCATGCAAAAAGAACTCAACATGCGACAAAGGCGTTGGTTAGAGTTGATTCAGGACTATGACTGTTCTATCAACTACCATCCCGGAAAAGCAAATGTAGTTGCTGATGCGCTTAGTCGTTGTGAAAGACTGAATGTTATGACCATTCAAGAGGAGATCAGAAAAGAATTCGAACGCCTACAACTTCATCCCCTTACCACTGCTCAGAAGATAGATATGGAAGAAGAAATTCGAGTTCGGCCTCAATTGCACGACCTCATTAAAATCGCACAAGAAGAGCATTGCAAAGAAATGGATAGATTAATTAAGGGAGATAAAGGCAGATATCGTATGCATAGCAATGGATTGCTGCGATATGAAGGTCGAGTGTGGATTCCTGCAAAGGCTGAATTAAAACACGAATTGATGCACGAAGCTCATAACTCAAAGTTCTCTATTCATCCAGGAAGCACGAAAATGTACCAAGACTTGAAACAAAGCTTTTGGTGGCCCAACATGAAGAAAGAAATAGCTGAATGGGTAAGTAGATGATTAACATGCCAGAGGGTTAAAGCAAAACATCAAAAACCAAGTGGACTACTTCAACCATTGGAAATCCCCGAATGGAAATGGGAATTTGTCACAATGGATTTCATAGTTGGATTACCAACCACGCTTGGAGGGATGAATGCCATTTGGGTCATAGTCGATAGACTGACCAAATCGGCACACTTTTTGGCCATCAAGTACACATACAAGATGGATCAAATGGTAAGGTTATATATTAAAGAAATTGTGAGTAGACATGGAGTGCCAGTCTCCATTGTCTCTGATCGAGATCCAAGGTTTACCTCAAGATTTTGGAAAAGTTTCCAAGATTGTCTGGGAACAAGACTAGATATAAGCACAACCTATCACCCCCAGACAGATGGTCAATCTGAACGCACGATTCAGACACCGGAAGATATGCTTCGAGCTTGCATTCTCGACTTCAAGGGCCATTGGGACAACCATTTGCCACTAATCGAGTTCGCGTACAATAATAGTTATCATGCTAGCATTGGCATGGCCCCCTTTGAAGCATTGTATGGTAGAAAATACAGAACTCCACTTTACTGGAACGAAGTAGGAGAAAGGAAGCTAATTGGACCAGAGATAGTTCAACAAACTGAGGAGGCAATTAGGATAATCATAATGAGAATGAAAGCAGCTCAAGATAGACAGAAACAGTATGTTGATCAACATAGGAAGGATCAAATTTTGGAAGTTGGAAGTTATGCACTATTGAAAGTATCACCCTGGAATGGCGTAATGCGTTTTGGTAAGAAAGGAAAGTTGAGTCGTCGCTATGTAGGACCTTTCGAAGTAGTAAGGAAGATTGGAGAAGTGGCCTATCAACTAGCACTACCACCGACTTTGGGCCACATTCATGATGTATTCCATATATCTGTGTTACGTCCTTACAAGGCAGACCATGGAGGAGTAATTGATTATCAACCGATAGAGCTGTAATCGGATCTAAACTATGAAGAGGTTCCAATCCAGATTTTAGATCGACAAGTTAAAATTCTTAGGAATAAAGAAATTCCTTTTGTAAAAGTGTTATGGAGGAACCATAGTATAGAAGAAGCTACTTGGGAGCTTGAAAGTGCTATGATTGACAAGTACCCTCATTTATTTTATAGTTAAGTTTCGAGGACAAAACTTCTTTCAAGGGGGGAAGGATGTGAGAAACCGAAAAATTTTAAATGCATTTTATAATAAGAAATAATTTATTTTGTGATATTATATTTTTACATGGAGGTTAGTCTTTTAAATATGAATGATAAA
>CM025786.1:41460896-41503192 GCA_014636745.2 Centella asiatica
GTATCAAAAAGGGGATTAGCAAATCCCATATAAGATTATATTGAACAACATGGAGGAAGAGGAGAGGGTTACGTAATATTGGTGATTACGTGTTTGATTAGAAACTGTTTAGGTGGCTAAGTTTTCATGCATGTAGGACAGCAACTGTTTGCTAGCAAGAAGTCATAATGAACAGCCGTTTTACCGTCCAAATTAACCAATCGTTTTATTCCAATGCGTAACCTTAGCTTACTGCCTTTGAGCTCTATAAATACCTCATTTGAGATGAAATTTTAATTTCTTTACCAAAATTTCTCTTTTTAGAGTGTCGCTTAAATATATCATCTCCATAAATTTCCAAGTTCTTCTTTCAGAAAATTATTTTCAGACCAGCTTTGATTTCACCCTTAAGAACAAAGAGGTAAGAACCCGGAACCCTACATAGTTTCTTTCGTGCATAGCATCAAAGATTTATGCTAAATTCATATTCTTTGCATCTTCATGAGACATCATAGGTTGAGTTTGAGCACGATAGGTCTTCCATCGTAGCAGAAGCAAGCTCTAATGTTAATCTGTAATGAGATAATGTTAATCTCTAATGAGATGATGTAGTCTCCGATGAGATATTTTTAGTCTCTAACGAAATAATTCTTAGTCTCTGATGAGATAATCTTAGTCTCTGACGAGATAATTTTAGTCTCTGATGAGATGTTGTTAATCTCTAACGATGACGTCAGCTTTAGTCTCCAATAGGCTAAAGTTTAGTCCCCGATGACGTCATTAGTCTCCGACGGGTTATTTACTCTCGGATGACGTCAGCTTTAGTCTCTGACAGGCTAAAGTTTAGTCCCTGATGATGTCATCAATCTCTGATGAGAAGTTAGTCTCTGATGACGTCACCCTTAGTCTCTGATAGAATTAAGATGACGTCATCAGTCCCTGATGAGTCGTTAGTCCCCGATGACGTCACCCTTAGTCTCCGATAGAATTAAGATGACGTCATCAGTCCCTGATGAGTTGTTAATCCCTGATGACGTCATTCCTTAGTCTCCGATGGGCTAAGTTCAGTCCTTGATGACGTCATCCATAGTCTCTAATGAAGGAAATTTTGCAGTCTCTGATGAAAGAGATTTCTTAGTCTCCGATAGAGGAAATTCCTAGTCTCTGATGGGCAAAATATATTAGTCTCTGATGGCTAAAGATATTAGTCCCTGACGAGTTTGTTAGTGAGAAAATTATTCCCCGATGCATAGTCTGTTATCAAGACTATAAAACATTATTTTCTTAAAATTATTTTATGTTGTTATTCTTTAAAACAGTAAAAGTTTAAGGACATCACATACATATTTTCTTTCATAAATTCTTATTAAAGTATTAAAATATTACTTGCATAATTTACAGAATCTTTCACTCACTTGTAAGTTGGATTTGAAAATTTGTTGCAAAGGACCGAGGCAAGTATATTATCAATCTTATGCTTATTTCAGTTAAGTGCATGATCAATTGATCCGACATGCATACAAAGTTATGATATTTAATTTCCTTGTGAATCATAACGCTATGTTTTAATTTCTGCTAGCATGATACAAATGAAAGTGCATGGGTATAAAGAAGCTTTGTTATATCAGCTATTATTTTTCAATATTATATCTGTGCAATCAATGAGAATCCTATGTTCCTTAAATGGGTTATGCCACATGGATGGCTAGAGGAAAGGAAAGGTGCTGATTTGTTCTTCACCTGACCTAGAGGAATTTTATGTGACTACGTAGGTTCACAGAAGGAGGGATCATGCGGGCACACTTAGGCCAGTTGTATACCGTATGGTTAGCAGATCCAGCGGTTTTAGCCCCGATGGATATTTTTACTTCAAGGAAGTTATGCTTTGTTTTAAGACGGATTACACAATTGTTTATCATCAGTAGTCCTAAAGATTCCTTAATGATTTCTGAGGCATTTGTACTGATTCACTAAGCCTTTTAGCAAAATTGAATTCTTTGAAACATTCCAGATTTGTTTTCCCAAATTATTTATATACTTGCTAGGCGTAAATCGCTCATTCTTGTAGAATTTTAATGTTTTGCAGGACAGAATATAAAGGTTGAGCCCTCGGACAGGGGAAAGGCAAAAATGATCGGTTACTGAGGTTGGCTAGCCTTTGTAATGCCAATAAGGAGGGAAGAAAGGAAGATGATCTGAGAAGTGATGTTTTGAATTATAGTATAGAAACAGAATAGCTTTTGTTGACAATGTAATATTCTGGGTTGTAATAACTCTTTATTATCGTTTCTTTTAGTAATTATTATATGAATGGATGTGTGGTTATCTTTTCCTTATTTTGACAAAGCCCTGATCCAGTGAGGAATTTTGGGGTCGTCACACTTCGAAAGGACTTTGATGTGACATACTGTAGCTATGTTGAAAAAGAAGCATGTCTAGCACGTGGGTTCACCAATTTATCTGCCATACATAAAGAAAGATTTGTTACACGAAAAACCAAGCAAGAAAGCAAGCAAGCCACAACACTCAAACATTAGATGAAGCTCTGTAATAGATCTTGAGAGAAATATTAAAAAGAAAAACGTAGCTAGTTAGTGAGAGAAGAGAAACTGTAATTTATTACAGTGTTGTAGTTGTTTTATCACGATTGTGATTAAACAAATTTCCAGAAAAATACCAAGTTTTAATACAACTATTTTAACTTGAATGCCTATGTATTCATCTTGATTTCGTTAAAAGTTTTTCTGGTTGTGGTAGCTATTCCAGCCTTTGGTACGTAAGTTTGAAAAGAGCAAAAAGTTTGTAGTGTTTGTATTCAACTCATTTTTCTCCTTTGCTAGAGTGGTACAACCTCTAACTCATGCCCTGGAAATCATGAACTAAGTAGGAATGAGCAATTTACGCTCAGCAAATATATAATCATAGAGGAAAAGAAAATAAAGTTTCTAAAGTGGGTAAAAGTGATACAATTCTGTTTAGGAGAGGTTTGGGTGAAACAACACCATTACCTCATAGTTCTTATAAAAAAAATTCTAAGGATCACTAATGATAACACAATCGTGTGGTCCTTTTTGAACAAAATGACCTCTTATCTATCAGGGGTTAAACCCGTTGGATTAGCTAACCATACTGGAACAGTGGGTCAGACTGCATAACATGGTCTCTTGGTGAACTACATAGTCATAGTAAATCATCTAGGTCAGTTGACACAACACATCAACACCTTCCTTTTCCTATTGCCAACCACATGGCATGTTCCGCAAGCGGGGGGTGGGGGGGAGGGGGGTGAATACAAGTTCTTGAAATCTTTTTCAAATTCTTATTTTTCAAAGTAATATAACTTACAAAAAATAAAGAACAAGAACAAGACAAATTTATAAACAATTGTTTTTATTGTTTAACAATTGAATACAAATTCTAACAATCACAAGTTGATCGTCAGCTTCAAATTCTATACCGTATTTATACAAGTCTATGAAAACGTACAACTTCTAATATAACTCTGTAACTCAATTACAACTTCCAAATCTGAATTGTAATTCAGTTTCTATTCCTATTCAATATATGTTAATTGGAATAGGGTTTTTTTCATCTCATTCCATGATGAAAACAAGATTATATCTCTTGTTAGTTTCCAAACCAGATTTATCTTCAATATATCTTCAATGTCCTTGTCGAAGTCATCCTCTAACTCAAATAGAACTCTGTACTGCATCAGAGAGTAATCTTCACTTTAGTCTCTGACTACTTCAGCTCTAGTCTCTGATCAACTATGTTTAGTCTCTGACAGTTTAAGCTTAGTCTTCGATGACTTAAGCTTAGTCTACGATGACTTAAGCTTAGTCTCCGATGCTTTAAGTTGTAGTCTCTGATAAGCTTTTGCCTTAGTCTTCGATAAAACTAAACATAATCTTTGACTTGTTGAAATCTTTAATGTAGTTCTAGTAGTCTCTTATAATATAAATTAACTTACTCTCATTTAAAAATAAATTACATGTATCAGAGAGTAAACTACTAGCTACTAAAATTCAAATGCGATAAACTAGCACTAACTATACATTTGCATTTCTAAGTATTTTAAGTACAATCGTCATCAAATATTACAAAACCTAACAATCTCCCCCTATTTATGATTATCAAAGCGATAAACATAAATTAAGGTTGATGATGATGTCAAAACTCAAAAATTACAAGAATAACTTAGGACCAAAAATTTTTAAAAAATTTGTTAATTACAAATATATTTGAACTAAAATCTTTGATCTTAAATTCAACTTCACCAAGACTCAGGTTTAAATCCTATAAGTCTGGCTTCAAAAATAAACAGCATAACCACAACTTCATCCTCTTTTCTTGTTGATCTCTTTGACTCTTTCTTCTAACAGCTTTTTGAACTTGATCTCTTCCTCATCATTTGTACCATCAAGTAAAGCAATAAATCCTTCAAGTTCACTTATTGTATTGATTAGTTTTTCGTAGTCGAAGAAAATCACATTTTGATGAAAATTCTCATACCATAATCCATAAGGAAATGGAGGAATATCTACTCGTGGCAGCTTAATTAACTTCTCCATCTCTACAAGCTCCTTCTGAATTTACCTCCTGAATTCCAAATTGGGCAAGAATTTTCAGGTACAACAGACAACAACCACTCTAGATATTTGAATGACCTCATCTCCCGGCTTGGTTTAACTAGACGAAGAGTCTCTCCATCTTTTGAATGACTTTGAGATACTCCTTGTCCTTTTTATTCTTTTCAAGACTGATGGACTCAACACTCTTTTTGAAAGCTTCTTTTAACTCAGAAGTGTGAGCCATCCTAATCCTAGAGATTTTACTACTTGGGACTGACGTAGATTGTCGGGGTTTAAATAAAGTCACCAGAGTAGTTTTAGATTTTTCCTGAGGTTCAGTCATCACTGGCTTCCTCCTGACACTTCTCTCAACCTGCTCCATCCCCTTATTTCTCCGTTTAGTCTCTGCAGACTTTTGAGCTTTGGACTTTCGAGTTGCCAAGAACTTCCTCTTTGCTTCTTCCGCTTCTCATGCTGCTACCATTTCCTCTTCCTTTTGTAATTTCTGAGCATACAATGCATCAGCTTCAATCAATTTATGCTCCTAAGTAAAAACTAACTCTACTTTCCCATACTCTATCATCTCCACTGGAGTGGGAAACTGAGCAGTCTTCATGGCATCCCCTAGTATCTTAGGTTGTCTTGATTGATGTTGAGTAGACTTTTTCTTCTTTCGTTCTTTAATCAGGATACCCATGCCCTTCTCTTGTTTAGTGCTTGGGGCAATTGCAGTGGAAGGAGGAGGAACTGCTGCTATTGTTGTTGTTGTTGTTGCTATTATTGTTGTTATTGGAATTATTATTGTTGTTGTTGAAAGACTAGACTTGATGGCTACATCAATTTCTCTGTGTGCATCTTGAATTCTTGCTAGTTCAACCATTAGCCTAGCCAATTGGGCATCCTCAGGAACAACTTCTTTTGGTGTAACTTGGATTGCAGGCCTCTGACAATTACTCTCCCCCTTTTTGACATCAGAATCAATAACTATAGGAGAAGCAGTTGCCAGTGTAGGAATGGCCATATGTAGAAGTTATGTAAGGTTCTAAATGTTAGTGGATAATTGATCTTGTTTGTGTAGAATGGTCTGGACATTGGATTCCAATGTTTGAAGTCTCTTCTTAGTAGTGGACTGCTCTCGGAGTTGCATATCAATTGAATTTAGCATCCTCCTGAGAAGATGACCTTTATAGCACTGTTTGATCTTTTCTTTCTCCAGCTCCATTCGAGTCTCAACATTCTGGAGTGCAACCTTGAGACCATTGATCAAGAAGTGCTGGAACTTCATGTGTTTCTTATAAGTTTTGATCAATTCCTCATAGACTGCACTTGGTGTAAGCTTAACTGCTCCAGACCTTAAAGTGGTCAGATAATCTTGATGAAGTTGGGTAGCTGCTTCATTCAATGTATTTGTGTAGCTCGCATCCAGCCAAGCATCCACATTTTCTTCTTCTAGCTCAACAGACACAGGTTCATGTGCAACTCTCATCCTCAATGCTCATATTTGATCTTTTTGTTGTTGAAGTCCATATAAGATCTCAAAATTAGCATTAGACATTTTTGTAAGTAATTGTAGAGTTGTATCCCCTGGTTGTGAGCTGCTCTCAGGTCTCTTTGCTCTCAGGTCTCTTTGGGGCAGAGAAAATCTAAGCTTCGGTAAAAGTTGAGGGCTTAACAAGTTGAAGAAAGTCACCTAGTGAGAATGAAGTTTTCTCTCTGTTCTTATGTTCAAGGATCCCATCCTTGCTCACTCCCTCACTTATTTCCTGGTGTTGGACATCCAGTTGCTCTTTCTCTCCTTTTTCCAAGCTATTTAAAGCTTGACTTTCTTGTGTTTTTTGTATCTATCCTTTTTTTAGGTCAGGAGCCTGACTCTCAATAACTATTCTCACTGCCTCACTCTTTTGGATATGTCACTCTATCCTACAAAAGAAGGAGGTAAAAGAAGAAATAGTAGTAGTACCAAGGAGAGGGGGTTCTCTTTGTACGGAAGTGGTTAGGGATCTCTCCATGGGAAATGTTTGAGAACTGGCTGCACTTGTACTTTGAACAAGTGGTTCTTATGGGTCAGTCACTGGTGGTATACAAGCACTAGTCTCTAGTGGTTGACTAGTCTTCAATCAATCCATGTGAGAACTAGTCTCTGTTGGTTTAGCTTGATTCACCTGGAGTGTTGGCTCTTCTTGGAAAAAATCAAGAAAATTTGAACTGTCATGTTCTAAAGAATCAAAAATAGGAGAAGAGAGAAGGGAATGTATAGATTGGAGTGTTGGCTGCTCCTCAAGAACAAAAATTTGAGGAGCATTAATTAGGATAAACTTTGTGGATGCACTCCTTGTGTCACTCTTTCTTTTTGATCTTCTCTCTTTTTGGGATTTCCCCTTTGTATGTACAGGGGGTTGTGCAAACTCTGTACCTGTTGTTCTTGGTTAGGAACTTTCTTCAATGTTAGCATCCTTTTGGGAGGATATTAACAGAGTGCTGCTTTTCCTTGTAACCTCCATTGCCTTTTAAGAGGTGATGGATTGCTTTTAGCTTAAGGTTATTAATCTCTTCTTTCTCTAAGGATCCACCTCGGCTTTTTTTACTCCTTCAGCCTCACTGTGACCTTCTTTTGTTTTTCTATTAATGGGTAACTTTGTGGCTGTTTTTGTTTTTACAATTATAGTCTTTTAAGAGACTATGGAGGGGGATGTAGATTGTTGTTGTGAATATGTTGTTAGAGGATCAACAGCATTTCTAGTTTGTTGCTCAAGATCCTCAAAAAAAGACAGAGAATAAAGGTTTGGAAAACTATCTATGAGAATTGATCTCATGATAGGAGGGAAGGAAATTGGAACCTTTACCTTTGATGCCTTCGTTTTCATATCAGTGAATATGCGTTTACTCTGCAAAACTATAGGCACAACTTGCGTACTAGTGATATTTAGGTTAGGAATTAGATAATTTGCAATCATCATCAAAAATCTAGCATAAGAAATTTTATTTTTTTCACCAGTTTTCAGTTTAGGTATGAAGTTATGCAAAATTAATAGCCCTAGTTTTATGTGCCTATCATACAATACACTACATGCAATTTGTTGTGTGAATGTAGTGATGACATCATAAACACTGCATTTAGAGGTGAATGCTTTAGTGATAATTTCAAAGAACAGAGACCATTCTTGTCTTAGGTGAGGTCTAGTAATTGAACCTACGGATGCAATTTTTTCATCATAATGCAGATTTTTAAACATGGCGAAAATTTCGACATTAGAGGCAGGAGGATCAAATGAATCATGGATGGACAAATTTAAAGCTTTGTTAATTACTTTATGATTAATTTATACAAGACATTATCAAAACTAAAGGTTACCACAAGGGAGTCTTCACTCTCATCCTGAATGATAGCAGTGGACCACATGACAGTGATGTTGTCCGCAGCCTAAGTGGGAGCTTCGTAAATGGCATGCGACAAAGGTGAAGCTTGAAGAAAATCTACAAATGGATGATATTGCATTTCAAACTCATTCTTATCGGAGACTCCAACATGATTGGTTTTGATGAAGTCAAAATCGCCGAACTTGAAACATACAGTCTTGGATGCCATTGTTGATACCTATGAAAAGCTTGAAGAAGTTCTTTGCAAAAGATTCAATCGCACAGATATGAGAGAGAAGGTTCTTTGAGTGAATGAAACTGCAGTTGTATTTGATTTTTCTTTTAACAGAGTATAAAAATGTTTGCAATTCAAAAGATAGTGAACTCTTTTCAATCGTGGGTATATGTGTTATTACCAATTTACCCCTTTTTGATATGAGTCATCAGAGACTAATTTAGTCTCTACCACGTTCACTCATCAGAGACTAAAGTAAGTTAGTCTCTGATAGTTCATTTTTAACTAGTCAGAGACTAATTACAAACAACTATCAGATACTAATTTTGACTAGTCTCCAAAAGTTCATTTTAACTTGTCAAAGACTAATTACAAACAACTATCAGAGACTAATTTTGACTAGTCTCCAACAGTTCATTTTTAACTAGTCAAAGACTAATTTAAAACAACTATCAGAGACTAATTTTGACTAGTCTCCAACAGTTAATTTTTAACTAGTTGGAGACTAATTTAAACAACCATTAGAGTCTAATTTTAGACTCTTACTCAAATTCCTTCAGAGACTAAATTAAACTAGTCTCTGCTACAACTTTGTTTTCAAATTTATCCAACAATGAATACAATGATTATTAGCTACATAAAGTCTGTTCATTTATAACAGCTATATTCTAGAAATTAAATTCTAGCTTCTAAAATTTTGTCCATCAAGAACAACTTCAACCTAGAAATTAACTTCTAGCTTCTTACTGCTTCAAAAACTTGGTTTCAAAGATTTTACTCAATTTTTAGAAGCATAATTCAACATACCTAATTCATAGACTAACCTAGTGAATGTAGGTTCATCTAAAGGCTTTGTGAATATGTTTGTTATTACCCAGTGCAATTCAATGGTTCCCTCACTAACATGTTCTCTAATGAAGTGATACCTAATGTCTATATGTTTTTTTCTTGAATGTTGTACTAGATTTTCAGTTATTGTTATGGCACTTGTATTAGTACAATAAATGGATATTTTGGATAAAGACATACCATAGTCTAGGAGTTGATTTTTGATCCACAGGATCTGTGCACAACAACTCCCAGCTATAATGTATTCAGCTTTAGCAGTTAAGGTTGATATTGAATTTTGTTTCTTGCTAAACCAAGAAACAAGTTTGCCTCCAAGAAATTGGCAGCTTCCACTTGTGCTTTTTCTATCAAGCTTACATCCTTCATAGTCAGCATGTGAATAGCCAATTAGTTTAAAATTAGATTATTTAGGATACCATAGTCCATGGTTTGGGGTACCCTTTAGATAGCTGAGTATTCTTTTAACAACAACTAAATGTGACTCTTTAGGATCAACTTGAAATCTTGCACACAGGCATGTGGCAAACATTATATCAGGTCTACTTGCAGTTAGATATAAAAGTGAGCATATCATGCCCCTATAGCTAGTTATATCAACTTTCTTTCCTTTAGTATCCTTATCCAGCTTAGTGGTTGTAGCCATGGGTGTTATGGCAGATGCACAATCAACCAGATCATATTTTCATACTAAGTGCTTTATGTACTTAGACTGACTAATGAAGATTCCATCAGTTGATTGTTTTATCTGTTATCCTAAGAAAAATGTTAACTCCCCCCATCATACTCATTTCATATCTAGACTACATTAATTTTGAAATTTTTTTACATAGGTTTTCATTTGTAGATCCAAATATAATGTCATCCACATATATTTGCACAAGTATTATGTTAGAACCTAATTTTCTATAAAAGAGTGTTTTATCTATGATACCTCTAACAAATTTATTTTCAATTAGAAATTGAGAGAGTGTATCATACCAGGTTCTAGGTGCTTGTTTCAAGCCATAAAGTGCTTTATCTAACATGTATACATGATTTGGAAACTTGGGATCTACAAAACCTGGTGGTTGTTCAACATAGACTTCTTCTTCCAACTTTCCATTCAAGAAAGCACTCTTGACATCCATCTGTTACACCTTGAAGTTCTTATAGGCTGCATATGCAAAGAAAATCCTTATTGCTTTCAAGTCTTGCAAATGGTACAAAGGTTTATTCATAATCAATTTTTTCTTCTTGAGAATAACCCTTTGCTACCAGTCTTGCTTTATTCCTTATAATTGTACCAACTTCATCTAATTTGTTTTTGAAGACCCACTTGGCACCAACAATTGATCTATTCCTTGGTTTGGGCACCAATCTCTAGACTTTATTCCTTGTGAATTGGTCTAATTCTTCTTGCATGGCTATAACCCAGTCAGGATCTTGAAGTGCTTCTTCAATTGTCTTTGGCTCAATTTTTGATAGAAACTGAGATAAAGACACTTATTTTGTGTTGCACTTCTTGTCTTGACTCCTTCCTCTAAATCTCCAACAATTAAATTTGGTGTGTGATCTCTCAACCATGGTCTAGCAGGTGACAAATTTAATCTTGAAGATGAGGCTTCATTTTCTAGATTAACATTGTGCAATCTAGTTGTTGGATCAGAGACTGCTCCTCCTACAGCAATGACTTCTTCATTGTTAGCTCCCCTTGAGCTATTAGTCTCATGTTGACTGTTGTCTTTAGTAGTCTCTGGTGTCTCATTAGTCTCTGATTGTGCACTTGTATTACCAGTCTCTTGTGTTTCATTAGATGTTAATACTCTAATCTCTGACGTATTATTAGTCCATGGTACTTCATGCACAATCGTTAACTCCCCCTCACTAATTGAGGGAACATAGTCATATAGGGGTGTTTCTTTAGTCTCAGATGCCTCTTTCCACGCATCCAATTCATTCTCAAATATGAGAGTTTCATGAAGTCCTTCACCAATCATGCCTAGAATCTTGCAATCATCAAATATCACTTGTATGGATTCCACAATGACCTTTGTGTTTAGGTTGTATACTCAATATGCCTTACTTGATAGAGAGTACCCTAAGAAAATTGCCTCATCAAACTTATTATCAAATTTCCCTCTTATCTCTGATGAGTCTCTTAGTACAAAGCACTTACAACCAAACACATGTAAAAATTTGAGAGTTGGTTTTCTCCTAATCATTAACTAATACGGTGTTTTGTTGTAAGTCTTGTTGATTAAAAACATGTTCTATGTGAAACAAGCAGTGCTAATTGCTTCCTCCCATAAATAGGTTGGAAGCTTTAACTCTTCTAGCATTGTCCTTACTGCTTCAATAAGGGTTCTATTTTCTCTCTCAACAACTCCATTTTGTTGAGGAGTTCTTGGAGCTGAGAATTGATGAGTTATTCCTTTTTTAGTACAGAATTCAATTACTTGGGAATTTTGGATTGTGTTCCTCTATCACTCCTTATAACCCTTACTATCTTCCCTGACTTAGTTTCTATTTTCTTGATATGATCAATAATCAATTGAACAACCTCATTCTTTGAGTAAAGATATTTTACCCAAGTATACCTTGTGTGATCATCCACTATAACCAAGTCATATCTATTCATTAATATTGACATCACATTCACTTGACCAAATAAATCCATATGTAATAACTGTAAAGGGTCAGTGATTGATGTTGCTGATTTACTCTTAAATGACATACTTCTTTGTTTTCCTTTCTGGCATGAATCACACAAACCTTATTGTCTAAACTCCAATTGAGGAATGCCAGCTACCAAGCCTTTTCTCACCAAATTGCTGATGTTTTTGAAGTTTAAGACATGTGACCTGATCAGTGAAGGAGATCAGATTTGCAGTATACAAATTCCCTTTCCTTTTCCCTGTCAATATCACATTTCTAGATTCCTTGTCACACACCTGTCATTGATCTTCTTTGAAGGTGACATAGAATCCTCTATCACATAGTTGACTAACAGTTAATAGATTGTGCTTTAAGCCATCAACTAGTAATACTTCAGTGAAGATGACATCTTCATGCTCAACATTGCCATAGTCTTTTGTATGGAATGTGCTATCATCTCCAAAAGTTACCTTAGGGCCACTTTTTTCTTCATACTGTATAAGCAGGGACTTGTCTCCTGTCATGGGCCTTGAACATCCACTGTCCAAGAACCATGATTTCTTATTTTTGCCCTGCACAGTAAGAATAAC
Organism: Centella asiatica; assembly: GCA_014636745.2. NCBI lineage: Eukaryota > Viridiplantae > Streptophyta > Magnoliopsida > Apiales > Apiaceae > Centella > Centella asiatica. Next base: position 41,473,115 of record CM025786.1, read on the forward strand.
TAGTTAAAATTTTTTGGGACCGAAATTTTCTTGGGTCCTTTCTCACTAGTTTTAGAATTAAGACTTAACTCAGATGGAGTTGATTGTCTTTTAGAATTTTTAACTTTTATACGACAATCAGTAGTCTTGCTTCTTGAAGGAGAGAGACTGCCAAGTTTAGAATTTCCACAATTGTTGCAAATATGGTTAGACTTACTTAAAGGTGATTTTTCTTTAATTATCTTTGTTGGTTCAGTCCCTATTATAGAAACTCTATTTTTACTCCTACTGTGACAGTCCCAAAAATCCCTTACCGGACTCAGGGCACCGTCAAAATTGACAAAAGAACAAAAAACAACATCCAAGCATACATATCATTAAATAAGAGAAGTAAATTGTATTCTCTATTACAATCATCCGAAAATAATTCTAACAACGGAAGTCCATGAGGGCTCATATAGGCCTTACAACCTAAACAAATCAAAAATCGTCTCACGTTTCGCTCTTTCTGAAAAGAAATAAATAAACAATCCACAAGAAGGAAATAAGAAAGCGTTCACTATGCCATCCTTTCCTTACCTTTAGCAGACGGCTCAGCTTTCCCGTCATAACTTGTAAAACATTATATAATAGCAACATGAGCGATTTATGCCCGCAAGTATATAATCATATGAGGATGGACGGGAACAATGTCCACACCTCTGAATACTTCAAAGAAAATACATATATGGCTTCCAGGGTCCCGGAATGATAACGAGGGATCGACCTTTTATTTGAAAGAAATCTTGAATCGTTCATCTGCCCTCTCTTCATCAAATAGTGTGTCACTTGGCCGGTTTGACCACTATCTGACTTCATCTCTTCATCAAACGACATATCAGCCGACTAGCCTGATCGTTTGACTTTATCATAATGACATATGTAGTAGAAGCAGAATCTTTAGTCTGTGAGGGTTCGGTTACCAATGCCTCAGTTTCCGTTCCTTATCATCCTTAGACCTAGGGTGCCAGGTAGACGCAACCCATTAGCCTTTAGTTACCCACACAGATATACTTTACAAGTTGGGGTAAGAAGAATTAGGTTCTGTTATATCCGTATAGGATTTACCTTGACACATTAGCGAATTTGAATGACTAACGTCCGCCCAAAGAATGCTTGATTCTAGGACAACATTTTCACGTACATTGGATCAAGAGATCGTATGTTACTTAACTTTGAAGAAAATTTAATCATAAGTATTGTCATAAAAATATCTTGGATACATTACACATATCGAAGGAATGATCATGCATATTAATTGAAAGAAAATAGAGTGAGTATATACTTGCCTTGGTCCTTAGCTAAAATATCAAGCTCAAATCACTTGTGTGTGACACTCTGTAAACATACATATAACATGATAAATTTAATACCTTGATAAAAATTATGGAAGAAAATGCATATGTGATGTCCTTAAACTTTTACTATCTTAAATCTGATATAAGAACCATTGAGGTTAAATAAATAACATCACAAAAAAAAGTTTTAAGAAAATAATGTTTCATACTCTCAAGGCAAACTGTGCATCAGTGGGTAAACATCAAAGCATGAAAAGTGGTCATCAGGGGATGACTGATCATCGGTGGATACATTGCCCGTCAGGGAATGTTTCCTCGGCCATCAGGGGATGGCCCTCGATCGTCAGGGGAAGATTTCTCGGCTGTCAGGGAATGGTCTTGTTCATCACCAAATTCGTTGGGTGACAACATGTTCAGTGCTGAACTCTCTAAGCCATCGCCAAACTCCTCGGGGACTAATATCTTTAGCCATCAAAGACTAACATATTTTTGCCCATCAGACATTATGGATGACGTCATCAGGAACTAACTTAGCCTGTTGGAGACTAACGCTGACGTCACCGGAGACTACTTTAAACTTCCTTCATCAGAGACTAAAAATTTCCTCGTCAAAGACTAACAACAGTCATCAGAGACTAACGTTAACTCATCAGAGACTAATGTTAACTCGTCAGACACTAATGTTATCTAGTTAGAAACTAACATATCTCATCAGAGACTAACTCATACATTGTTGGAGACTAACTTGGAGTCTCCTAGGGACTATTTTATAGAGTCAGAGACTAACTCCAACCCGTCGAAGACTAAGTTTAGAACTTATCTCAGGTACAGTGGTGTCTTCCTCACTCCTCCATGGGTGGTGTTCTCAACCATAACCATACTTAGGTCAACTCTCATCATCGTTTCTGTTATACAGAACATCTCTTGGGGTCTACTAGCTCTCACAGACACGGTATAGGTTTTTAAAATCAGGTCGACAAAGGCTCAAGCATGGCATTGTAACTACTGAAGAACAGAATACTTGGGAGTTAATGGTTATCAACACTCTTACACTCATCTGAATAGCTTTTGATATAAAGCGATATCTCTAGATGTTAAAAGCATGCATAATAGAACAAAAGTGTAAGAAAATAGAGCAGGACTTTAATGTAATGCTTTTACCTCCTTGACTGCAGAGAAGAAATTAAAAACTTGGTTTGTTTTCTAAGAAAGACAGTTGTTCCTCAAGAGTGAACCTGTGTTTGAGGGTGGTTTGTTGTATAGAAAATTTATGAAAGTGGGGCTAGGGTTGTACCAGTACGATGTATATATATCCCACTCGTAGAGCAACAAGAGTTGTTGGTTTATTTGGGAAAATAGATTTCAGCCGTTGGCTGAGAAAGGAAATAAAAAGCTTTAGAAAGAAGTGATTGGTAAGAAAGGGTGGATGCAACGGTTGCTAAAGTCAGTCAGTTATCAATCATAGCCAACAATCCAATGTACTATTGGAGTAGATTAGTTGGTTTGACGGTCACGTGCTCTCAATCTTGACGTAGTGCAATTAATACTCTTGTCTCACTGCCGTCTTTGGTTTAAAAACTGGTACTGTAGCGTGAAAACCTTCCCCACGTGGGAAAGTATATACTTACTCTTGATAAGTACTTGAATACAATATAAAGAGAAATATGATAATAATAAAATAATCATTAAAGGGGTTTGAGTTCAAAAATATACTTAAAACTTTTGGACATCACATTGCTATAAGATTTTCTTTAAAATATGAATTTATTATTCACACCCAAAATAATAACAATATAAAATAGGAAAAGAAAATAATTTAAACTTTCATACATGAAATTAATCATAAAGTGAAATAAATCATACAACAAAATTCATCTTATTTTTCGTGTTTTCACACCTATAATGTATAGCAATGTGGTTGGGGTTACCACATATGTGACATGCTTTTCTAGGAGCATTAGGCATTCTAGCATAATTGGTATATTTATTAAGTCTATCTTTCCATTCTTATTCCTTCTTCCACTAGTTTTTCATCCTTAGATTTGGTCAGATTTTCCAGTTTCTTTTTTAATTGTGTCTTGGTCATGAAACCTACATTCAATCTTTTGCTTCCACTCTTTTCATTAATATTCATGATTTTTGATCATTCTTTATCACTGCAGTGACATGTTGACTTTGAGCGTTGACAAATTTAGGTTCATTGATTAGTGAGACAAAATTAATCCTCTTTATAGGAATTGCTTTTTGAGTCATGGAGTTAGCAGCTTCATTAACCTCTTCTATATCTGGTGTCTTTCCTAGGAGCTCATCATAACCTAGACCAGATTTTTGACCTACCATTTGACTCCCTACCAAGTGTGACAGCTTTTTAGAGGATTGGTTCCACTGTTTTATGTTAGCCTGTTCATGTTCAAGTTGTTCGACTAAGTAATATTCCCTCTTTTTCAAAGCATTAATCATATGATGAGCTCTATCTAATTCTAACTTGATAGCATCAAATTGTAATTGTCTCTCTTCAAGAAATTTATTTCTATTCAAAGGTTGGTCATGTGATTCTTTAACTTTAGCATGTTCAATGGTCAGTGATCTAAAACTAACATGCAAATCAGACATATCCTTTTTTATGTTTTCTATACTAGATGTATCAATTAGATTAAGCACATTAAAGTTCTGAGTTGCATCACATACCTTTGTCGAATCACTTGGCTCATCAGTTTAAGCCATCAAAGTAAAGTTGACAATTTATTCATCAAAATCACTGTCAATCCAATCTTTGCCTTCAGTAATCAAGGCCTTGCTCTTTGATTTTTACTTTTTATCAATAAGATCATTCCCTGATTTCCTATTATTTTAATCCTTAGATCTCTCTATAGATCTAGGTTTCTTACACTCATTGGCAAAGTGCCCTAACCCATCACAGTTATAGCTTCTTATTTTCTTTTTGTCAAAGGTCACAGTTTGACCTTCTCGTTTTGGGTTAGGTTTTCTTGATGATCTTCTTCCTTTCCTGCTAGCTCTAAATTTCTTGAACTACTTCACCATGAAGGTAATAAATTGTTCCATGTCATCATCATTGTTGGATTCAGATTCTTCTTCACCTGAGCTTGCAGTATAGGTTTCATCATCGAGCTCCTCATGAGACATCTTTGTCTCAACTACTAATGCAGCTCCTTTGTCCCTGCCATGCATCTTTTGTCTCTTCTCTATTTTAAGCTTATAAGTTTTTAAATTTCCATAGAGTCTATCCAATGTGAGAGTATCCAAATCATGAGCTTCCCTTACTACAGTAGTTTTTGGATACCAACTTGGTGGGAGAGCTCTCACAAATTTGGTATTGACATCTTCATTGTCATAAGACTTTCCAAGTATTTTCAGGTCATTCAGCAAAGCATTGAATCCGTCATATACTGATGTTATTTATTCACCATGCTTTGCTTGAAAGAATTCATATTGTTGTGTTAACAATGACCTTTTATTTTTTCTTACTTGGTTTGTCCCCTCATATAGAACTTTGATGGTGTCCCAGATTTGTTTTGATGTTGTGCAATTGATGATGTTTGTGAACATATTCTTATCCAATCCATTGTAGAGTATGTTCATCACTTTTGCATCTTTCAACACTTGTAACTTGTCTTCATTAGTATAATCACTCTCAGGAGCAAGTTCAAAGTGTTCAGTAATTATTGTTCCTTCCACAGTTTATGAAGAAACAAATTTCCTTGGTTGATAAGTACCCTTCTCAATCCTATCAATGTAAGCATGATCTGTTGCTCTCAAGTGCATGTACATCTTTTGTTTCCAAATAGGATATTCTTCTCTTTTTAAAACTGGAATTCTGGTTCCACCATCACGACTTCCTGCATATGTCATTATGCTAGAGCTACTTCCTTCATCATTGGCCATCTCTTGATCTTGTTAATTGAATTATATCAAACAAAGGCTATGATACCACTTGTTGTCCGGGTGTTGAATACAAGTTCTTGAAATCTTTTTCAAATTCTTGTTCTCCAAAGTAATATAACTTGAAGAAAATAAAGAACAAGAACAAGACAAATTTATAAACAATTGTTTTTATTGATTCACAACTGATTGTCAGCTTCAAATTCTATAACGTATATATACAAATCTATGAAAACGTACAACTTCTAATATAACTCTATAAGCTCAATTACAACTTCCAAATCTGAATTGTAATTTAGCTTCTAATCCTATTCAATATATGTTTTTTATGTAAAATTGGAATAGGATTTTTTTCATCTCATTCCATGATGAAAAAAAATTTATATCTCTCATTAGTTTCCTAACCAGCTTTGTCTTCAATATATCATCAATGTCCATGTCGAAGTCAACTTCTAACTCAAATAGAACTTTGTACTGCATCAGAGAGTAATATTTACTTTAGTCTCTAACTGCTTCAACTCTAGTCTCTGATCAACTATGTTTAGTCTCCAACAGTTTAAGCTTAGTCTCTAATGACTTAAACTTAGTCTCCAATGACTTAAACTTAGTCTCTGATGCTTTAAGCTGTAGTCTCTAATAAGTTTTTGCCTTAGTCTCCGATAAGACTAAACATAATCTCTGACTTGTTGAAATCTCTACTGTAGTTCTGGTAGTCTCTTATAATACAAATGAACTTACTCTCATATAAAAATAAATTACATGAATCTGAGAGTAAACTACCAGCTACAAAAATTCAAATGCTATAAACTAGCACTAACTTTATATTTGTATTTATAAGTATTTTAAGTACAATCATCATCAAATGTTACAAAACTTAATAGGAACATAACAGTCTCGTAGTCTCATGACCCATTTAAGGGACATAACATTCTTACTCATTTGCACAAATATAATATTTAAAAATAATTGATAAATCAAAGCTCAGTTATATCCATGCACTTCTTTCATATAATACTAACGGCAATTAAAACATAGCATTCTGATTCACAAGGAAATTTAAACATAAAAGTCATAACCTTGTACGCATGTTGAATCAATTGATCATGCGTTTAACTGAAATAAGCATAAGAGTGAGTATAAACTTGCCTTTGTCCTTAGTTGAGCTAATCTAATTCACTTGCCCGGTGAAATATCTCTGTAAAAGATGTATATTGACATAACATGAGAATCTATGCTTGGAATATAAATGTGAGTATGTACAGATGTGATGTCCATGTATTTTTTACATCTTTGATGTTTCTATTAATCATTTGTTATGTTGGGATTGCAAAATTAAACAAGTCTAAGAGATTTTTAAGACTGTTATTTAGTCACTTGCAGACTTCCATATAATTCATTTAAGTTATTGGAATCTGTATGTCAATTATATATTAAATAAAACTTAGTTTAAGTGAATTTATAAATTAATTGGGAATTATTAATTAATTATTTTAAATAATTCCTTAATTATTAAAAATCAAATTTTGTATTTTAAGGTGAAACTGCACATCAGTGGATAACCATTGAGGCATATAAATGGTCATCAAGGGATAAGGATGTGACATAGCCGTCAGGGAATAGCCATCAGGGGATGCATTTGTTCGTTACGGGAAAATTTCTCAACCGTCAGGGATAGCTCTCAGTCATCAAGGAATAGGTATCGGCCATTAGGGGATAGCTCTCGGCCATCAGGGGATAAAATTTGTTCATCGCCTAACCCAACAATCTAGCCTCAAACTCTACATAAGGTGCCAAACTCTAATGTTACAAAGCACCAAACTCGTCAGTAATCTATTTCACTACTTCTAAAGTTATTTGACTAGCGCCAAAGTCACTTGACTAGTGTCAACTTGTCGGTAATCTATTTGACTATCGCCAAAGTCATTTGACTAGCATCAAAGTCACTTGAGTAGCGCCAAAGTCACTTGACTAGTGTCAAATTCATCGGTAATCTATTTGACTACCGCCAAAGTCATTTGTCTAGCGCCAAACTCATCAGTAAACTATTTGACTACCACCAAAGTATACCTTAATACATAATATTATTAGGGAATAACATCCTGAGTGTCAGGGCAGATCCTCACCCGTCAGGGAATAAATTTAATCCATTAGGGGATAACTTTAACCCATCGAAGGACAACTTTAATCCATCAGGGGATTATTTTTGACTTAACAAAGTATAGTTTTGCTCGTTAGGGAACATATTTGACCCATCAAAGGATATTTTCAGCCTGTCAGGGAATAATTTTTGGCCTATCAGGGGATGATTTCTTAGCCTGTCAGGTGATAGATTTTCATCTGTGGCTAACACATCCATTAGGGTATAATTTGTTCATTAGGGAATAACATGTTTATCATCGGGTATACCTTTGTTCAAGCCTATTAGAGACTAACTTTTACCTCTCTCAAGGAATAAGTTTTAACTATTGAAGACTAGTCACTTGAATTGTTGGAGACTAACAGTTTACACTGTCAAAGACTATTCTATCACAAACTAGCAGTTTATACTATTGGAGATTAACAATTTACACTATGAAAGACTAATATTTTAAACTCTCGAAGACTAATATTTTAAACTCTCGGAGACTAACATTTTTAGCCTACCAGAAAGTAACTCTAAACTGTAAGAGACTAAGTTAAAACTTTTCTCGTTTATAGTACGTGGCCTTTTCATTCTTTAATGGATGGTGTCATCAATAGATAACCTTACTTAGGGCATTACCTCATCATCTTTTCTACAGTGTGCATCCTTTCTTCTCACAACACATACACACACAGTTGCAAAGGAGTACTACTGCAGTCTACTACAGCTTTTATAGTTACAGAGTCATGCAGTTCTTGAAGCCTTATTCTATCTTTACAGAGGTTGAGAGAGAAAACGTGAGTATTCCTTATTATTTTCTTATTCTTATGGATAGTGTTAAACCTCAGGAACTCTGGTTGTCTAAGACACAAGTATGGTGTTTTAACTACTGATATAAAAGCTGTTTGGAAGTTAATATAGTTTGTATAGTTGGAATGTTTCAATATTTCTTATTATATTCTCTTAGAATGCAAAACTAATAACTCCTGATGTTATGGGTATGTTTTTAAAACATGCTTTTTGAACAAAATGTTTTACATATGAAATGAATGAATAAGGACATAAATCAAAATGGAACAGAGCATACAATTGTTATAAAGCTCTTAGCTCTTTAAGCTTTAAAGAAGGAATTAAAATACTCTTGCTGCTCTTCAAAAGGACAACTTCTCTTTCAAAAGGAAGAATGAAATTTATGTGAGTGTCGAGTAGAGAGAATTTTTGATGTGAGCCTAGGGTTATTATGACGACCCGAAAATAAAATTAGTCTGTGGATGATTTCTCCATTCATATTTTGTATAATGGATTTATTCCCTATATATGTGAATAATTAATTTATACTTTGAAATAGAGTATTTTTGTTATTTTATTTTATTATTGAGATATCTGAAATTTGGTAATGATAATTCTTTTGTGGGACCATCAAAAGGGAGTGATTATGGGAGTCTCATATGAGATTATGTTAATTATGTATGTGTGAAAAGTTATGTGTATTGAGGAGGATATACCGGAGGGTTATAGGTGTTGTTAGCATTGATTAGTAAGTTGTTTGTGTGGCAACAGTGGATTAAGATTTTGTGCATGTAAGACAGCAGCTGCTTAGTTTGTTTTACCAGTTGTTAAGATGTTATGATGAGCATCCGTTTTACCGCCTAAACTTACCATTTATTTTATCTCAAGGCATAATCTTAGCCTACTGCTCTAATCAATTCATGAACACTATAAGTACCTCATTTTGAGATAAAATTCTAATTTCTTTTCTAAAACTTCTCTCTTAGAACTTCTCTTTAACCCACCATCTTCATATATTTAAGTTCTTCCTCTTGAGCAACTGTCACTTTAGAGTAGCCAAGCTTTCAATTTCTTCCTCAAAGACGAAGAGGTAAGAGCTTTATTAATCTTATACTCTGCTCTGTTCTATTTGATTTTCTCATGCATGAACATTTAAAAACAATAGTTGAGCATGCTACTATTCAAGAAGATGTAAAGCTTCAAAAGCTATAGTAGTATTCTTTTGCATAGTTGTGTGTGTGTATTATGTAAAAAAGTAATACACACAACCAATAGGTTTATGACGCACCATAAGTTGGGTTTGTTCATTGTTAGGAAACAACCATGATCTTAATAAAGGTCCTTCATTATAGAAGAGACAAGCTCTAACTTAGTCTCTGATAGCATAATATTAGTCTCCGATGAGTAATAATGTTAGTCTCCGATGACTAATAACGTTAGTCTCCAATGACTAATAATAGTATCTGATGAATGATAGCGTTAGTCTCTGATGAGTGACAATACTAGTCTCTGATGACTAATAATGCTAGTCTTCGATGAGTTTGGCGCTGATTTAATGAGTTTGGTGATGAACAATTATCCACTGACAAGTTTGGCGCTGAGTTAGGCATTGGCTAAACAGTTGGTGATGAGTTTGGCGGTAGTCAAAATTGTCCCCAACAAGTTTGGCGATGGCTAAAACAAGTTTGATGATGGGCAACTCATCCCCTGATGACTGAGGACCATCCCCTGATGATCGAAGGTCATCCCCTGATGACCGAGGACCATCCCCTGATGATCGAAGGTCATCCCCTGATGACTGAGGACAATCCCTTGATGGTCGAGAGAAATTCCCTGATGACTGAAAATATTTTCCCTGACGGATAGTTATCCCCTGACGGGTAGCCTATCCCCTGACAGATAGTTATCCCCTGACGGGTAAAGTTATTTCCCAGATGCTCATCCCCTGATGAGTAACTGTCCCCTGATGGTCATCCCCTGTTTATGTGCAGTTTCATAGTTGTCTTTCAAGACATGGATTTCTCATGTTATACTAACAATTATATTTTACAAAACCTATCACGCATAAGTGTTTTGAGATTAAAATTAGCTAAGAACCAAGACAAGTATATACTCACTCTACTTCTTTTCCACTGAATACGTAAAATCATTGATTCAATTTACGTAGATGATTGATGATATTTCTTATGAAAGTCGGTGTTTTCCATGAATAAGTAACGTACGAACATTGATCCGATGTATGCGAAAAGATGTTGTAAATTGAACTAAATGTTAATGGGTGGTAGCTAGTTGTTTTAAATTTGCTAGCACACCAAAGAGAAGTCCTATATTGATATAGAAGATTTATTTCTTACTCTATACTTGTAAAGTATATCCATATGAGTGACTAAAGGCTAGTTCGTGTGAGCGCCAGGCACCCCGACACATGATAGGGAATGAAAAACTGAGGCATCGGTATTTAGACCCTCGCAGACCAATGCTTTTTGCAATGACTACGTATGTCATGACAAAGTCAAACGATCAAGCTGGCCAGCTTGTATGACGTTTGATGAAGAAGAAGTTAGATAGTGATCAGTCTGGCCAGATGATGCACTATTTGATGAAGAGAGGGCGCAAATGAATGATCCAAGATTTATTTCAAGTAAAGAGTCAACCCCTTGTTATCACTCGGGAGCCCTGAAAGTTATATGTTTATTCAATCACTAGGAGGTGTCGACATTGTTTTGCCCAACCTCATTAAACACTAAAGCCTTTCGACATATCTGTTCTTCTTGTTTGGACTTACCCAGCTTATGAATATATACTTGTTGAGAGTAAATCGCTCATGTGGATTATTATAAAATGTTTTACAGGTCATGATGAGAAGGTCATACCGCCTAATAATGGACAAGAGAAACTGGCATATTGAGAGTTTCTTGATCACTCTTCTGTGGATGGCCTATAAAGGAAAAGTAAAGTGAAAGGCCGTCATAGAAATGTTCAGATTGTAAGGCCAGATGAGCCATTTATAGACTTCTGCTGCTAAATATTTAAGGTTTTGTAATAGAAGGTTATGTACCTTTAGTTTATATTATGAATGTTTGAGTTAAGATTTTGTAATAGAGATCATATTTCTCTTAATCATTGATGTTTATGCTTGGTTCAAGATGTTCTTTTGTTGTCAATTCTTGGTGGAACCCGGAGTCCAGCATAGGATCTTTGGGGACTGTCACACAATTTCTGACAGTGCCTGAAGCTCAACCTGGGATTTTCGGGATCGCCACAGTTATACCTCAGGTGATGTATTTGTAGTTCTTGCAAATCAACTAGAGCAGTTGGATCATTTTGATGAATAATTCTCAGTCGTTGATTGGATTAGCCAAAAATATTTTTTAGGAGTGATGTGATTGGCTAGCTTGGCCGATGTAGTTGCTGCCAAAATATCAGCCAATCACTTATAATAGCCGACATTTAGTTGGATAGAAAAACTTCTCTTGTTGGTATCGTTGCACAACAAGTATCTTTTTTAAAATATATGTACATGGATAACCAGGTTGGTAACCATGGTTAGATTGACAGTTAAGTTGGTTCATTAGTGGATACATTGTATGCAGCCAACCTCCTAATATTTCATGGTTACATTATCAACACAAAGTAGTCCTTGGTCAACAATTCACACTACCGTTTTTTTCTGTTTTGTGTTTCCCCAAGGTCTCTTCTCCCTTTTTGTTCTCACTTGATTAAAATAATCATTTAAAGATTGGGTTTAGTATTTTCACATCACTTTTGATGGATTACTTATACATCAACTTATAATAATAGATTTTGGACATCACATTGACATAAAAACTCATGCATTAATATTCATACTTCATAGGAATTAATCCTATTTAGATTTTATTTTATTTAAAATTCTTGGTCCTCACACCCAGGCAGGTGCAAAACATGTTTTCTCAATGAATGAATATCTTTTTTCACTTTTTCTAAATCGCTCGCTCAGGTAGTAAATTGCTCTATCGTCTCCTTCTTCATCTTTCTAACCCAACATATAGCCCATTGTTGTCTCAGTGACTAATAGATATTGAAATAAAGGCATGCTAGGGCGAGGTGGTATCAACAGTGGTGCTCAAAGTAGTCGTTGTTTGATAGCATCAAAGGCTTTTTGGCAATCTTCGATCCACTTCTTTGAGATGTTCTTTCTGAGAAGTTTGAAAATAGGCTTACCAGTTGCAATTCACTAAGAGATGAACCGGCTGAAGAAGTTTATTCTCCCTAGAAACCACCTTATTTCTTTCTCTATCTATGGAGCAGGCATTTCGGTGATGATTTTAATCTTTTTAGGGTCTATTTCAATTCATTTATTGCTGACAAAACTTAGGAGCTTTCTTGAGGTCACTCTGAATACACATTTGGCAAGATTTAGCTTGAGGCGGTATTTCCTTAGTTTATCAAAGAGCTTTTTTAAATAGATCAGGTGATTTTCTTTGCTTTTTGATTTGACAATGATGTCATCAACTACATCTTGATCTCTTCGTGCATCATGTCATAGAAATAGAGAACATAACTCAAAAATTAAAATTACTACTTGGGCAGAAGAAGTTGGATCATTACTGTTAGGTGCCAAAGGGAAACTACGAGAAGCGGGTTGAATAGTGTTTTTCCAAAATTTAAGGCTAGTAAAAAGAGCAGTTTAAAGAAGTTCTTGCTTATCAAAGATCTATCTAATATTTTGAAAAGGGTTAGCAGCGGAATTTATAGCCAAGAAACCCTTAGCTTTTAAACAAATGGCTTCAGGCAACAATGTCAGTAAGCAGAGACTGAGTAAAGCAGAGATAAAGGAAATAAGCAATGTAAAAGATAAGCAGTAAAGTAAAGTGAGCAGGAGAATTTTATAGTGTTTCGGTCTAAGCCTACTCCATTCTTCTTCTCTTTACTTGAGAAGGCACTCACGAAGAATGTTCATACAAAACAAAATATAGCAAGACTTAGTCCAAAAATACAATAGGTCACTAATACCAGATTAAGTCACACAGACTAAAAGAAGATAAAATATGTTGCTTGCTATCTTTAAGCAATAACCTCCTTCTTTATCGTGGAATGAAATATGGATTTACTATCGTGGATGATTTCATAAGATATATATGGGCATTATTTCTTGCTCACAAGAATGATGCACTAGCAGAGTTTGAGAAGGTCAGCAGACAAGTGCAAAATAAGAAGGATCTCATAATCAAGTCAGGAAGGAGCGACCATGGAAAAGAATTTGAATTTGGAGGCTTTATTGAATTTTGTGTTAAGCAAAGAATATCTCGTAACTTCTCAGCATGAAGAACTCCACAGCAAAATTGAATGGTTGAAAGGAAGAATAGAATCTTGGAAGAAGCAGGAAGAACATTGCTTGCTAATGCTAGACTCTTTGAGTGTTTCTGGGCAGAAGTAGTGAATATTGCCTGCTATATGCAAAATTGTTCTCTCATACACCCAACTCTAAGCAAAACTCCATACGAGCTATGGAAATGAAGGAAACCCAACATCAGTTACTTTCATATCTTTAGATGTCCCTGCTTTGTTCGTCACAATGGTAAGGAGTAGTTCACTAAATTTCAAGCAATATCTGATGAAGCTATTTTCTTAGGATATTCCACTCACAGCAAGACTTTTCATATTTTCAATAAAAGAATTCTAACGGTTGAAGAATCTATCAATGTAGTTTTTGGTGAATCTAACCATGAGGAACCGAGTGGGTCACTCCTTTTTATAGCTGAGCAGGAACAAGATGAAAATCAACAGACTGTACAAACTAAGGAAAATCCTACTGAAAAAACCTTCAAAACAAAATATTCCAATAGAAAGCACCCCTACTGAAGTAAAAGATGATGAACCCAACTTGGAGTAACTAAGGCAGCAAGACACTCGAATAGATCTACCAATAAGAATGAAGTGGACCAAGTCTCACTTAGAAGATTTGATAATTGGAAATCCCACAAGTTCAGTAAGGACTAGAAGATTCGCTCAAAATGAAAATAATTTTCTAAGTTTCCTATCTTAGATGGAACTAAAGAAAATTGAGGATGCTCTTGCTGATGTTGATTGGATCCTTGTTGTGCGAGAAGAGCTAAACCAATTCAGCAGGAACAAAGTTTGGAATCTAGTTCCGAAACCAAGAAATCATACAATAATAGGCCCCAAGTGGGTATTCCAAAACAAGATGGATGAAGATGGAATCATCACAAGGAACAAAGCAAGACTTGTGGCTAAGGGCTACTCACAAGAGGAAGGGATTGACTACAATAAAACCTTTGCTCCAGTAGCAAGGCTAGAAGCCATATGAATTTTTCTTGATTATGTTGCTTATCAAAACTTCAACGTCTTTCAAATGGATATCAAAAGTGTCTTTCTGAATGGACAACTTCAAGAAGAAGTATACATTGAGTAACCCCCAGGTTTTGCTCATCATTCCCATCCAAACCATGTATATATGCTTGACAAAGCTTTATACGGACTTAAGCAAGCACCACATGTATGGTATGACACTCTATCTTCCTTTTTAGTTAATGAAGGATTCAATAGAGGTTAAGTTGACACTACTTTATTTATTAAGAAGCATAACAATAAAACACTGCTAGTACAAATTTACGTAGACGATAGAATATTTGGTTCTACTGACGAAAAACTTTGTGCAAGATTTGCTAAGCTTATGCAAAGGAAATTTGAGATGAGCATGATGGGAGAGTTGAAATTCTTCCTTGGACTTCAAATTATGCAAAGCAGTGATATCATATTCATAAACCAATCCAAGTACAGCAAAGTCCTGCTTAAGAAGTTTGGATTAGAAACAACAAGTCTTATGAAGACTCCCATGTCATCAGCAACAAATTTGGATAAAAATAAGCAAGGTAAATGTGTAGACATAACAAGCTATCGAGCTATGATCGGATCCTTGCTTTACTTAACTGCAAGCAGACCTGACATTATGTTTGCTACATGTATTTGTGCATGTTTTCAATCTAACCCCAACAAATCACATTTAGCTTATGTTAAAAGGATTTTCAGATATATTAGAGGAACTCCTAACTTAGGAATTTGGTATCCAAAAGATTCCAACTTCGACCTTGCTGGATATTTGGATGCAAACTTTGCTGGGTGTAAAATTGATCGAAAAAATACAAATGGTACATGCCAATTTCTGGGAGGAAGACTTGTCTCATGGTTCAGCAAGAAGCAAAATTTTGTATTAACATCCACTGTTGAAGATGAGTACATATTAGCAGGAAGTTACATTGCGCAAATTCTATGGATGAAAATCAACTTGCTGACTATGGGTTTGATTTTAAGTCTATTCCCATACTCTGTGATAATACTAGTGCTATAGTCATTATTTATAATCCTATTTTACACTGTAGGACTAAACATATAGGTATAAGACATCATTTTATTAGAGATCACATACAAAAAGGTACTATAGAGATAAATTATATTACTATTGAAAATCAATTAGTAGACATTTTTACAAAACAATTGGATGAAAATCGTTGTAACAAACTAATAAGTGAATTGGCTATGCTAAATTTAGAGAAAGAGTCTATTGTACTAACATTTTCTCTAAAGCAAGGACATGCGTCCTTAGCAATACAATGAACTCTCTACTCAAGTGAAAGAAAATATCTTGTTGATAACTAAGCAGCTCTTTTCAATGCTGATATGTCAATTCACTCCATCCTGTTGAAATCTATCAAAAAGGAGAAACCTCAAAGATGCTGCTAATGGACAGTCTTTGCTGATGAAGGTTACCTGGTAACCTTGAGCAACATTCATCAATGTTGTTGTCTCAATCTACATCGACCCTGCTGCAAATTTGACAAAAATGGGGGGACTCCTCGACAAAAGTGTTGTTTCAGAAACTAACTTCAAGTCCTTGCTCATACTATAAGCAAAGGATGTTCTTGCTACTTACAAATTCACACTCCCTGCTCAATTTCGGCTCCCAAGAGAGAAACTCATCAAGACTATAAGACCAGCAAGGACATATTTGTCTGCTATCTATAAGCAAGATATGTTCCAACTGCTGAATCCTATCAATCCATGATAAAACCTTAGCACCAACAATGACCTACAACAACATCCCACTGACTTTTCAATGACTCATCAAAAAATGACGTCATTTCCACTTTTACTGCCGTAAAAATAGCCCATCATTACATTAGCCATTTATTTTCTTTCTCCTCATTTAATGTCACTCTGCCCCATTATCTATTTACAGCTGCTATCTTTTTGGTAATTAAATCTCACCACTATATTCCTCTCTCACTAACTCCTCCACTACTCATATCAGTAACTGCTCTAAACCTCTTCAACTTCTTTTCACCCCTTATATAAATCCTTTCACCCCTTTAATTTTTTTTACTTTCATCTAAATCTCTGTCAACTCTCTCTAAGAAAAAATTCTCTCTACAAATTTATGCAAAAACCACTGAGAATCCATCCTAAAACCACCACTTTTTGTGACTACATACAGAAAGATGGCAAACTAGTTAGATAAAATAGACTCTGAGTCAATTATCGACTTAGATTTCTTTGCTGATGTTCAGCAAGATGCTGAAACTCTAGATGTTATAAGGCTACTAAGGAACAATGGGTTCAAATATGTTATCACTACTAACTAACTGCCTTATTTATGAAGAAGTTATAAGGGAATTCTGCCAGGTTTTCCAAGTATGACACAACAACATCACCGGGCAAGTAAATGGACAACAAGTCTTCGTCACACCAACAACTATCAGAGATACACTCTAGATGACAAGTCAGGGCTTGCTGACTCCACCCACACTTCTCCCTGTTGTACTAGTAGCGCTTGGATATGTTAAAAACCATAACGCCAAGAAGACGAAGGACTTCCTTAAGAAATGGGATTTCATCATGGACATTCTCCATCAAACCTTGATGTGCAAATTCACATCCCAAGATGAAGCATCAACAAAGGTTATCTCTCTAGTGTCCCAACTGAAGTCTGAGCAGGAGAGAAAGTGGGCTCAAATTTTCGTTGAACTCCTCAAATAATTCTTCTGCATCAAGAAGAAAACGAAGATCAGGCACAGACAAAATCATCACCACATCGGTTTTGTGAAATTACGAACGCAATCATTCTGCCCTAGCAAAGGCTGCTGCGGAGATAAGAACAAAAAAGGCAACAAACTAAGTTGAGGATATTGTTGAAGAACAAGAGGTTATGAAACGTCCAGCTGATGGAAAATCTGCTACTGTAACAAACCCTACTGATAAGACTAAACCTAGCAGGAAAAGAAGAGCTACTACTCAAATATAATGACCCAAAAAGAAAGTTAAGGTTGTTGTTGTTGATATAGACTTTGATCCAGCCACCCTAATCTTCGAGGAAAGGGAGATGTATGATTTCTTCATGGAATTCTACGATGAAGATGTCGCTGCTATGGCCATTGCCGAGGATCGGACATCGAGCTTCTTACTAATGAGGAGGAGGAAGAACAAAGCTAACAGGATATTCCCTTTGATGTCCCCCTCACTACTATACCTACTGAAGATAAAATCTTCATAGAGATTGACAACTATCATGTTGTTGTCAAGTCTCCATTGGTTGCTCCTGCCACTCCAAAAAGTTCATCTAATGAACTTTTCAAGGAGATTGATGTTGTCACGGAGGAGATCCTTCCTGCATATCAACAAACCCCTACTACTGAACTACCATCAACAAGTGATGTTTTCACCCCTACTAAATTAGTCAGCATTAATGAAGTACTGGAGCTTTCTCACACACCGGATAGTGTCACAGGTCAAGAGGCAAAGAAAAATGCCGTTGATGTAGAGATTATTGGAAAACAACAGTATACCAACATGCGTCTTACTGATCTGATCAAACCTGAGCCAATCATGTACGAAGAATTCCAAAATGATCAATCAACAGAGACTCCAACTGTCATAAACAAACCTTCTACTGCTTGAAGACTTGTTTTGCCTCCCTTTGCTATTAGAGATAATGTGCAACCATCAAAAAGAAAACACATTGCTATGAAATGGAAGGGCAAAACAAAGAAGACCACCGAGTCAAGCAGCAGTGACTCTAACAGTAGCTCTGATGAGGTTCCTGCTAAAAGATGAATGGAACAGAAATTTGAAGAACCCATCAGAGCTCTACAGATAGAAGGTGCATAACAAGCTGACATGGATCCCGAGGCATACCTTGCTAAACAAATTCTTGAAGGACCTAACAGCCTTTCACCCCTGTGGATACTTACTGAGGGGGAGGCTGCTGTAGAAGAGAAGGATAATGAAGCAACATATGTTAATATTCTCCCGTTGAAGAGGAGCCTATTGATGAGGGGGAGTAAGATCTAAGCAAGGTATCAGACACCGAGCATATGGCCAAGGTAACTGCTGTTGGAATCAGGATGGTTAAAAAAGATCTAACTGAAGATAATAGTTGTGGCCTTCAAAATGACTACTGCCTTCTTGATTATAATGTTGACCTCACAGTAAGGCACTTCCGACAGATCCTGCTGAAATGTTTAAAGGAGCTTGGTTTTGATGTACTCATCAGGCACACATCTTTCTATACTCATGCAAAAAGGGAAATTGTGCTTTATGAGAACTTTCTCGATCGTATGCTTGCAGAAAAATCCAAGGACTTTATTACTGAAAACATAAGTAGCATCAATGGAACTTCAGTAGTCACAAGGAGAGAACTTCAAGAAGAGATCATTCCTTCTAAAACATTAGCAAGAAGTAGAAGACTATGGCTCAGATTAACTGATGATTTCTTCATTTCTTCTCTTACATGTTTCCTATTGATTTCATTCTCTTTCTTCCCATGATTTATTCCTACTGGTGTGGAATAGGCATGAGAACTACTTCAGACTCCTTTCAAAGATCTCCAAACTTCATAGTGCTCACTGAAAATCCTTGGAGAGCAGCATGGGATATGATTGAATCGGCCCCACACTCTGTCGATACCACTACTGTGTTTGCTAGTCGGCCTCGTATGGATGTGAGCAAACACAAATATCTCATCATTCCTGCTGCCAAGGGATATATTCCTCCTGTTGACCTCTCTTCTGAAGATTTCTCCTATGCACGAATAAGACCTTTTGCTTCTGGTAAGTCCACTGTCCCAGTCAAGCTTGAAGACTCCTATCTTTCCAAGCCTTCATTTGTTGCCTCCAAGCCTACCAAATCAGCTCATTCATATTTCTAATCGACTAAGAAAAAGCTTGCTGAACTTGATTCCAAAATGGATAAAGTGTTGGCCAGTCCTAACTGTCAGTCTACTAAATCTACTCAAAGTTCCAAGGTTGTTCCTGCTACTTTTGAGCTTGAAGTTTGGATCAACAAAATTGAGAAGAAGTAGGATCAGATCTTGCTAACCCTCAACAAGTTCATTCGTTTTCTCCCTCTCATAGCTGATGATATCAAAAAAGGGGGAGAGAGATCAAGATGCACAACAACAAGATCAAGCTTTGACTCCTGCTCATGCTCCTACTGCGACTCCTATTGTTGCTAAAAGAAGGGTTCTCAAACCTATTCCTAACTCTACTGTACAAATTCTAAATCCAACTCCTTATATGAAACTTTAGAAGGCACTTGAGGAAGTTGATGTAATTTGATCTAATGGAGTCATTAGGTGCCAAACAAACGGATACAGCTTCAGACAGAAGAACAAATCTTGCTTGGAAGGAAATATCCTTAGATATATTTTCTATTAATGCATTTGCGGGATGTTGGTTAGGAAGTGGTTCTCAACCTGTTGTTACTTTGCTTGTTAATAAGGAGTTGAGTAATTTTGGGACTTAGCCAAGAATTGGGCAAGAACTGGCGTCAGCGGATGCTTCTAACGTTAGGGGATGTTTAATGCATTGGGGACTAAGGATGATGTCATCAGTGGATCTTTTATCACATCGGAGATTACGGCTGACGTCATCATCAGCAGATAAATTGTGCATCGGAGACTAGTTTAGTCATTAGAGACTAATTTAACCCGTCAGGGGATAGTTAGTCTCCGACAACCTATTTCATCCATTAGGGGATGATTTAGTCTCCGATAGTGTATTTAATCCATCAGGGGATAATTAGTCTCCGACACTCAATTATCCACTGACAGGTACAATTGCTTTATTACTTACACTTTATTATTTTTCGTGTTTATTTCAGTAATTGTTTCCTATTTAAAATAGGTTCGTTATTTTTCCTTATTAGATTAGAGTTCTTTCCTTTGTAATATTCTTTCCAATTAGGATTAGTTTTTATCTCAGCTTATAAATAGCTGCTTATAATATTCATTAGACAGGCTTTGATTAATAAAATTGTGTGAGTTTTACTTACATTTATCCGAAAGTTGGTAGTGAATTCCTTTATACTTTCACAACTGATTTGTTTTAGCTTGCGGGTGATTAAATTCTTTAAGCAAACTAAATAGATTGATCCTTTAGTATTGATTTCTTAGTGATTGATTTCTTTACGGAGTCTTCCTAAAGTTATTTTCTGTAACCTGTGTTTGATCCTACCAGATCAAATACATCATCTTGGTATCAGAGCTTTGGTGAACGAGTTGTTCTTGCATTATTCTACAACCTGCAACATCAATGGCTAGAGAAGAAGAACAAATTCCATGGGGACTTACCATGGAGCAAGCCTAGAACTGGTGACGTGGTAGACAGATCAACGATCTGACAGAAAGAATGAACGAGATCCTCGCACGACTAGATTGAAGAAACCTTTCCACAAGTCCAAACCGAAGTACAAGATCTACTCGCACTTCATATTCAGAAGGAGAAGAAGTGGCGAAACCAGTACCTAGGAGGCAGAGAAACAATATTGATAATGACAAGGGGTCCGAGATTGGATATGCTAGAGTTTGACGGCAGCATGAAGCCTGAAAAATTCTTGGAATGGTTACAACAAATCGAGAGAGTCTTTGAATTCAAAGATTATAATGATCACAAGAAATTTAAAGTGGCTGTGTTGAAATTCACAGGTTACGCTAATCTGTGGTATGAAAACTTGAAGAACAAGAGAAGAAGAGAAGGCAAGGCAGGGCACGGATTTGGTCTTGGGAAGCCTTGAATAGCAGAATGAAGAAACGTTTCCTACCCACATACTACGTACAAGATGTGTTTTTGAAATTACAAAGTTTCAAACAAGGGGCACTGTCGGTGAAAGAATACACGGTGGAGTTTGAGAAACTCACCCTGTTATGTGATCTTGAAGAAAGGGCAGAACACAAGATTACTCGGTTCTTAACAGGGATGAACAATAATATTGCCGAGAAGGTGGAGTTGCAACCCTACTGGTCCTTTAAAGAAGTATGCAAGGTGGCCATGAGAGCTAAGAAGCATGTCAAGACCAAGGTCAATAATTATATACGGCAAGTAAACAAAATGGTGGAAAGAGGCAAAAGCAAAAGGAGGAACGAGGCACCATTTGCGCCAAAATTCACTCCTACATTTGACAAGTTCAAGAAGGACAAAGGTAAGGCTTGTACGCCATTGGCAACAGAAGATAGACGAATTTGCTTCAAGTGTAAGGGCTACAGACATATGCAACGTGATTGTCCTAGCAATAGAGTGATGACTCTCCATGATGTCGAAGAGATTGAGGCATCTTATGCTTCTAGGGAGAGAGAAACACTTGAAGAAGAGGAGTCAAGTAGCTGGAGAGAAACTGAAGATGATTTCGAGGTTGATTCTGAAGAGGAGCCTGAAACTCATGGTTCGCAATTGATAGTTCGGAGATTGTTGCAAACCAAGCCAGTTCCATTAGAAGCTGACCAAAGGGACAAAATTTTCATGACCAGAGTACTAGTGAAAGGCAAATTATGTAACATGATCATAGACACCAGAAGTTGTACTAACGTGGTATCTACTATGTTAATTGACAAATTAAATTGGCCAACAACACCCCATCCTAAACCATACAAGTTACATTGGCTGAGTGATGGAGGAGAAGTTAAGGTGACAAAAGAAGCACTGATTTCTTTTGAAATTGGCAAATTCAAGGATCAGGTGTTATGTGACGTTAATTGATCAGAACTTGAGAACAAAATGTAAATATTTATATTAATTGATTATGGTGTTGCCTTCCTCGGACGACATAATTTCAGTGTCATTAGATTATGATTCATGCATTTATTCTCCGAAGGAAGTTGAAGACATGATATACGTTGCGAGCGAAGATATAATCCAATTCTGTAAAATGGAATGGTTGAATATAAGTGTCGTACAAATTTTCATGAGGCGAGACTATAATTTTCATACATTCTCATTTATCTTTTTTTTTCTTATACAAGTTTATTTTATAAACTAACTAATGAGTAATTTGTATATTATATTTAAGGTAACTGAAGGAGATGACTAAGGGATCTAATGCCTTTGGATTCTTGTGTCCTCAAAAAGTGGCAAATGTAGTAAATGATCCAGATGGCGCAAGCTGATACATTGCGGATATTTTTCTAGGTTGTCGGGGATCCAAATTCATCTTAGGGCCGTACTTCCAACAGTAAGAACATAAAAATGGTGGGCTTAATTTATTCTAGCTAGCTTGTTCATTGATATAATATAACATTGTTATTTAATTTATAAAAATGTAGGGAACATTGGATGTTGTTTCTTATATCTTGTGAGGAAAATGCAATATATGTGTTTGACTCATTGAAGAAGGAAAGGAATATGCCAATCAAGACAACAATTACAGTGTAAGTAAATTATATATTAATTCCTAAGTTATTAATATAAGTTAAACGTGTAAAACTCTTTTAACATATTTATTTACTCATATATAATACTATATATAATTTTGTATGGCATTTCGATTACATGTTGCTCACGGTGGCAAGAAGAGAAATAATAAGTTGCATTGGTATACGAAAGAGGTTAAGGTATAAAATACTTGCTAACTTATCCAAACAAAGTTGAGTTTGTTGGTTCCTATAATATAATTTCTTATTAAATTTTTAATCAACTTGACTATTTATATAGTATCCTCAACAACAAGGAAGTGTTGAATGCGGCTACTATGTCATGAGGTACATATATGACATCGTTAAGTTACATCAATGGGCTCCATATACAAAATGGACTGAGGTATATTGTTTTTAATTATATGCATGCAATTAACTATTTCAATCTAATGGTTTGAGTGCAAAAGAATCATATACTCAGGTTGATATAGATGAAATTAGAGACCTGTTTGCAGAATATTTTATGAGTCATTGTATGTCATTATTTGGCCAAAGACCACGCCAACCGCAAAGTTGCTTGCATCACACATTATTTCGAAGGGCAGCTCCCAATTTGGTGGTTTGATAATCGGGGCAGTCACTAATTTCTCCTTCAAAGTGTCAAAAGCCTTCTTGCACTCATCATCAAAATCAAAGGCAACCTTTTTTTGAAGTAGACAACTCATTGGATGAGCTATCTTGGCAAAGTCTTTAATAAACCTGTGATAAAAACCTGCATGCCCAAGAAAAGATTGAACTTCCCGCACATTCGTAGGGTAAGGCAATGAACTAATAATGTCAATCTTAGCTTTGTCCACTTCAATGCCTCTAGCCAAAACTATATGTCCCAAAATCAAACCTTGACTAACCATAAAGTGGCATTTCTCATAATTCAATACAAGGTTAGTTTCTATGCATCTCTTTAAAACTTTTCTCATATTTTCCAAACAAGACATAAAGGAATCACCATAAACTGTAAAATCATCCATAAAAACCTCAATGATGTCCTCTACATAATCACAAAAGATGCTTACCATACATCATTGGAAGGTAGTCGGTGTGTTACACAACCTGAAAGGCATGCGTTTGTATGCAAAAGTGCCAATGGGGCATAAAAAAGTTGTCTTTTTTTTATCTTCCGGTAGGACTGGGATTTGGTGGAAACCCGAATACCCATCCAAATAGCAATAATGGGTTCGGCCAGCTAGCCTTTCCAACATTTGGTCAATAAAGGGCAATGGGAAGTGGTCTTTTCTTGTGGCCGCGTTAAGTTTTCGATAATCAATACACACACGCCACCCGTTCTGAACTCTTGTTGGAATTAGGTCACCTTTTTTGTTCTCCACAACTATAATTCCAGTCTTTTTCGGAACTACTTGTGTTGGGCTCACCTGTTTGTAATCACAAATCGCATAAATCATGTCGGCATCCAACAACCTTAAAATCTCCTTTTTCACTATTTCCATCATCGGAGGATTGAGCCTTCTTTGTGGCTGTCTACTGGGCTTACAATCGTCTTCTAGCTGTATTCGATGCATGCAAATCGTTGGACTGATGCCTTTAATGTCCGCGATGGTCCACCCCATTGTCATCTATTATGCATCCAAGACGTTAGATGAGGCCCAACAAAATTACACCACCACAGAGAAAGAATTATTTGTTGTGTTGTTTGCGCTAGAAAAATTCAGATCATATCTCTTGGGTACCAAAGTCATAGTTTATTCGGAACATGCAGCCTTGAAACACTTGATGAACAAGAAGGATGCAAAACCAAGGTTGATTCGTTGGGTTTTGCTACTACAAGAGTTTTAAATTGAGATTAGAGACAAGAAAGGAGCAGAGAATCTGGTTGCTGATCACATCAGTAGAATAACAAATATACTAGATAATGGAGAAGCCATTTCTGCAAAGTTCCCTGATGAATAGCCGTTTTGAGTCAATACGACATGGCCATGTCGTAACCCTTGGTTCGCTGACCTGGTGAACTTTTTGACAAAGAATGGGTTCCCTGAAGGTTATACTTGAGCCTAGCAACACAAACTGAGGAGTGACGCTAAATACTTCATCTGGGATGACCCTTACCTATGGAAAATGTGCTCTGATCAGATCATTCGCAAGTGTGTACCCAAAATAGAAATATCTTCCATACTGCAATTTTGTCATTCATCTGCATGTGGCAGCCACTTTGGTCCGCATATAACAACTAGAAAGGTTCTTGAATTTGGATTTTACTGGCCTAATTTGTTTAAAGTTGCATATGCGTTCTGCAAAGTTTGTGATCGATGCCAAATGGTTGGTAACCTTAGCCGTAGGAATGAGATGCCCCAATCACCTATAATTGTTTGCGAGATCTTTGATATTTGGGGAATTGATTTTATGGGACCATTCCCATCATCTTTTGGTTATCAATATATTTTGTTGGCTATTGATTATGTCTCCAAATGGGAAAAAGAAAAGGCCATTTGCACCAATGGTGCTAAGGTCGTTGTCGACTTCGTGAAATCTAACATTTTCTACAAATTTGGCACACCCAAGGCTGTCATAAGTGATCGAAGGACTCATTTTTTAAACCGAATTGTTGAAGCTTTATTCAAAAAGTATGGGGTCACACATAGGGTATCAACCGCTTATCACCCTCAAACGAATGGACAAGCGGAGTTGTCAAATACGGAAATTAAGAGCATATTGGAAAAAATGATGAATCTAACAAAGAAGGATTGAAGTTTGTGCCTAGATGATGCATTTTGGGCATATAGGACAGCATACAAAACGCCATTGGACATGTCTCGTTACAGAATTGTCTATGGTAAGACATGCCACTTGCCGGTCAAAATTAAACATCGAGCTTATTGGGCCGTGAAAACGTGCAACACCAATTTCGACGAGGCTGGCTAGCGAAGGAATCTCCAAATTCAAGAACTTGAGGAGATTTGCAACCATGTCTACGAGAATGCAACGACCTATAAGACTAAGGTCAAGGCGTTTCATGATAGTAAGATTGCTGCAAAAGAACTCATGTTAGGGAAAAAGGTACTTCTCTTTAACTCTACTTTAAAATTATTTGGAGGGAAATTGCATTCTAAATGGAATGGTCCCTATGTTGTAGCACATATTTTTTCCAATGGTGCTGTTGATATCCAAGATCCAAATACGAAAAACATTTTCAAAGCTAATGGATATCGTTTAAAACCTTTTTATGAAGGATTTGCACCACGTTTAGTTGAGGCACAATATGTTCAAACACCTAACTACAACTAAGCGTGGCGAATGTCGGGCTAATGACATTAAACAAATGTGCTTCTTGGGAGGCAACCCAAGGATTTCTTTCTTTAAATTTCTGTTTTAGTTGTTATTTTTATTTTTCTTTTAATTGCTGAAGAATCCTAACAAAAATTTGCAGTTTACGGGCTTAATTCGCGCAAAAGGCAATACGACATGCCCATGTCGTACTGCCAGGTCTAGGAGATTTTTGTTGCCTTGAAATTGTTATTTCACGTTGACAATTTTCTCTGCCAAATAGCATGTGGACAGTCTTTTACAGGTTTAAACCATTTTAATGGAGACTTCCAAGGCACACATGAGTACAAGAGGATAGGTGTGGGGTTTTTGAAGGAAAAAGGACTAGTCCACACCATTCGCACCATCACCATTAGTCGTAACGTACCTCTTAACCTCACTTTTATTTTTATTTTATTTTGTCATCTTGAACATTGAGGACAATGTTTTATTTTTATCCTTTTTTCTCACATCATCGTTTATATTCCACTCAGTCTGAAATAGTAAAATAATGCATATAAGAAACTTGTATATAAACTTGAACGGCAATATATGTTAATACAACTAAATCTTATTTTCAATTTGTACGTACCTTAATGTCTTCCTATATCGTATCCTTTAATCCATCACTTACTAAATCCCAACTATGAATATTAATATCCACTTGCACTCTAACTACTGCTCCTATATACGACTTGAATTCAGCAAAATATTTTCCAATTAGATAACTATATTGATCATCAAACTCAATAACTTTCTCAAATTGTTTATTCACAGACTTTTCTTTCAATTTTTGCATGATGTTGGACCTCTAGTTTTTTTAGTAGTTCTCTCACTCGAACTGTGTTGGTCCATGATATATAGTTGTTGCATTACACAAAACAAAACAGAAAATGTCAAAAACACGACCAACATAAGCATAAAAACTCACTTTACATTACTGAAGAAACAGAAATTAAGAACAATAGCAACAGAAACAGAGGTCAATTTTTTACATAATGTTTTCAAAACCCCTAAAGAAAACCCCTAATGTAATTGATATGTTTCTGATACTGTTAATATTATCAAATTGACGCTATAGCTTGGTCAATGTCATAAAAAATAACAAAATAACACATAAGTAAAGGACAGAGCATGCAACAAGCTATTACAGATTATATGCATCACTAATGCAGCCTTGACTTGGTTGCAGTAGACCTCAGACAAATGGAAAATCCCTTGTAGTCCAACTTTTCTTTAATTTGCGATTTTTGAGCTATTTCTACACCTTCTAATTTTTTACTCGTGGAAAAAGCTTTCAGATTTGTATGTGTTAAAATTTACAAAAAAATAAAATAAAATAACAAATGTTCTGTTCTTTCCTGTGGTGCAAGTGCGAACAATATATAGCAACTGACAAAGATGTTAAAAGTACGAACAATGTATAGCAAAGATGCGAACAATGTATAGCAACTGAATAGCATAACGTAAGAGGAAGAGGACATGCATGTATCTCTTAATAAAGCATTCAAATGGTAACACCAAAATATACTAGCAAATGAACAAAATGGACGGTACTAACCTTTTTTCTAAGGAAGTATAATCAACGGAATGAAAGAGTTTACAAAGAATCTGTCGACGGGAGATTAGGGTTTTCAAAATGATTTGCAGGAGCTTTTTTCAGATTATGCCGCGCAATGGAAATGAAAAAGCGGTAATATGTATTTGTAGGTATGGTGGCATACTTGTAATTAAACATACAACTTTTTTGCGTCGGGCCTTTTAAAGCACCGACGCAAATGTTATACTATTTGTGTCGATCTTTTTAAAGGACCGACACAATTTCAAGACTATTTGCATCGGGTCTTCTAAAGCACTGACGCAAATATATATACATAATTTTTTTTTTCATACAGGGATTATTTGTGTTGGGCCTTCCCTCCGACCGACGCAAATAACCTTTACTTTAAATTTTAACTCTTTTTTTTTTATTTTTTTTCCTATTAGACAATTTGCGTCAGGCCTTTTCCTCCACCGACGCAAAAAGGTGAATGCAATTATTAGACTATTTGCATCAGGTTTTCTAAAGCACCGACACAATTGTACATACGTAAATTTTTATTTTTTATTTTTTCATGCAGGGGTTATTTGCATCGGCCTTGCACTCGGACCGATGCTAATAACATTACTTTCAATTTTAGGATTTTTTTATTTTTTTCCTATTAGACTATTAACGTTAGGCCTTATTTTCAACCGACGCAAAAAGGTAGACACAATTATTAGACTATTTGCGTCAGGTTTTCTAAAGCACCGACGCAATTGTATATACATAAATTTTTATTTTTTGTTTTTTGCAGGGGTTATTTGCATCGGGCCTTCCCTCCGACCGACGCAAATAACCCGTCAGGCCTTTTCTACCGACGCAGTTAATTTTTTTTTTCATTTTTCCTATTTAACTCTTTGCGTCGTGTCTTTTTTTCTGACCAACGCAAATAATATCTTTTGCGTCATATCTTTTAAAGCACCGACGCAATTTAATTTTAGTTTTTTTTTTCTTTTTTTCCTATTAATAGACCACTATGCTGTATAAGTACAATGCACACTTTGTTGTATGTTTGTTTCCAAGAACTACTTTCCAAAATCAACCTTTTCATGTATATAAAATTGACTTGACAAATCAATCAGCTACAGCTATTGGAATATTAAAACAAATTAAAATTTACAATAATTTGCTCATCAATATTATTTGTAAATTTGTAATTACAACTTCTTTAATGTACAAATTTGAAACACTGGTCACTTAGTTTCCATGATCAATCCATAACCCTTCACCATGGTCATTATGTACGTAGTTTGTTTCTACATTATTGTCACCATACGGGTTAGGTAGACCCATAGAGAAAGGAGGATTCTCATCAAATTGGTTATACTCGTCTTCATCAACAACATCATCAATAACAAGAATATTTCTCTTGCCTTCAACAACAATTGAACACTTAGGATCGATGGGGTCTTGGATATAAAATAATTTTTGTTTTTGCATTGCGAGTATAAATGGGTCATCCACATGACCCCATTGAAAAAAATCTATCAAAGTAAATCTGTTTTCCCAGTGAGATGACCTAGAACTTGTAGAAGGGGGGTTGAATACAAGTTCTCACAACTTTTTTGATTTCTTGTTCTTTTAGAAATTAAACTCTTCTGCGGAATATAAAGAACAAGATCAAAACTTTATAAACAATTGCTTTTATTGATTTAACAATTGATTACAAGTTTTCTAACAATCAAAACAAGCTTTGATCGTCAGCTTCTATTCTGTATATTTAGAGATAATACAACCCTTTCAATTCTCTATGCTATATAGCTTCGTATAGTTCTTCTGTAATTTTATAATTACAGCTTCTAACTAAGTTACCAAAAACCTAGCTTCCTAATTCAAATCAAATACAATCTTTCCAATTGAAAGATTTCTAACAAGTTTCCTTATCAGCTACGTCTTCAATAAAGTCTACGTGTGTATGGAAGACTTTCCTTCTTTGATTTGAACTCTAACTCCATCAGTGATTAAGTCTTCGACTAATCTCCGATAGCTTCTTTAATTAGTCCCTGATCACTTCGAGTAATCTCCGATGCTTTACAACGTGTAATCTCTGATGCTTTACTTCGTGTAATCTCTGATGCTTTGGCTTTAGTCTCTGGTGATGTCAGCTTTTAATCTCCGAGGTATTGTTTTAATCTCTGATGACGTCAGCATTAATCTCTGACTCTTTAGTTACAATCCCCGATGACGTAAGCTTTAATCTCCGATGACCAATCCTTCAATCTCCGATGAACAAAACATTTTAATCTCGGATGAAGGATTCTTCAATCTCCGATGGGCAAAGTCCAATCTCTGATGAACAAAACTTTATTCTCTGATAGACTTTTCCTTTAATCTCCGACAAGCCAAAATCAATCTCCGAAGGACTAATTAATTT
>CM025786.1:41531753-41548542 GCA_014636745.2 Centella asiatica
CAGGCTAATTGTAGTCTCTGATGACGTCAGTCTTAGTCTCTGATGAATGAATTCTTATTCTCTGGTGACGTCAGCTTTAGTCCCCGACAGGCTAAATGTTACTCTCTGACGACGTCATCTTTAGTCCCCGACAGGCTTAATGTTAGTCTCTGATGATGTCATCTTTAGTCCCTGATAGGCTAAATGTTAGTCTCTGATGACGTCATCTTTAGTCTCTGACAGGCTTAATAATTAGTCTCCGACGAGCTAATGGGATTAGTCTCCGATAGGCTTAATTTGAGCTTAGTCTTCGATAGAGAAAAATTGCACTGCCAGCGAGACCACCGCCAGGGGCCATGCCCTTTGGACCCCGCTAGGGGCCTCCCGACCCCTATGACCCCGGCAAGGGGGGGTGCCCCCTTGACCCCCCGCCGTAGCGCACGATTGTCGTGTTATCCAAATAAGGTTTAATGATTTAAAAAATTAAAATACATAATTTTGATTATTTTAATTGTTTAAATCATGTTATTATGTGCTTATTATGATATACATGGTGCACAGTTATGGCCTTACGACCCATAGGTTAGTGGTTTTGGTTTTGAAATACGGCTTGCATGTCGTGCCTTCTCTTATATCTGGATGTAATATTCTCTTCTCATCTTACTCCCCTCGAATGTAACTCGAGGTTTCTTTCTATAATATAATGTACAACATAGAATATTTTAGTATAGGTTTCTTTATTATGTAATCTATAAAGATGACCAGCAGAAGATGGAGATATGAAAAGGATACATGCAAACAGAGTTTCAAGAAAGCTGCGAAGTTTGAAGATCAATTATCACACTAAAGTGACCTTCAATCTTTTCATTAGCTTGGAAAGATTGGCATAGGATTTGGCCATAACTGGGTTATATTTAAATTTCTGCACTTTAATTATGCTTATATATGATATAATGAATAAATGTGCATGCTTAAAAGTTATAGTTGGTGAGATCTAATTTAATTAATAAAATCCCTCATAAAATCATTAAGTCTAAAACAGATGCCTTCCAATGATTAACACTCATCAAGGCCTTGATCGATGGATGTAGTTTTGCCAAAGCAAAGTACCCCATTTATCTTGGCATGGTGCGATAGGATAATAGTGATATCCAAATTGTTAAAATTGGGCTTGACTTAACTAGGCTATCACAATAGGATTGTGGGTTTAGAGGCATAGAGTTTGTATAAGTTCACTAGTTGAGCTTGAACAAATGTTGTTCGACAAACTATCCAAGAGTTATATATGATATAATTGGCAAAGTGTTGTCTACCTTAATAATTATTTTTTAAGTTATTAGCCAAAGCTAACTTAGGGCATAATGAAATATGGATCTTGGCTAACTAGAAGCATTTAAAAGAAATAATTATGAATTAATGGTGAGGGCTATTAATTTGAATAAAATAGTGGGAGGTATATTTTGAATGTACCATTATCAAAAACATAACATTAAAATTTCTGCAAATTTACTTATTTATTTTGCATTTATGAATTGTAGATATTAATGGCAAACAATAGTAGCCTTTCACTGCGATCAGTCCTTGAGAAGGAAAAACTGAATGGGATTAATTTCCTAGACTGGCATAGGAATTTGAGGATTGTCCTCAAGCAGGAGCGCAAGCTCTACGTCTTGGATGGACCAATTCCTGCTGCACCAGCTACCACTGCACCACGAACAGAGCAGAATGCTTACAAGAAGCATCACGATGATGCTCTGGATGTGGACTGCCTTATGTTAGCAACCATGAACCCTGAGCTTCAGAAGCAACATGAGTTGATGGATGCTTATCACATGATTGAACATCTTAAGAAGTTGTTCGAGGGGCATGCTCGGCAGGAGAGGTATGATACAAGCAAAGTATTGTATCATTGTAAGCAGGGTGAACGTGATCCAGTCGGTCCACATGTTCTGAAGCTGATTGGGTATATTGAGTACCTAGATAGGTTGGGCTTTCCACTTACTCAGGAGGCTCAAACTGATCTTGTCTTACAATCTCTGAACAATAGCTATTCTCAATTTGTCATGAATTACCTCATGAACGAGATTGAGAAACCACTTACTGAGTTGTTGAGCATGTTGAGAACTGCTGAAAACAACATGAAAAAGGCAGGACCCTCTCCCATTTTGATGGTAAAAAAGGGGAATGCCAAAGGAAATGGAAAGGGCAAAAAGAAGAAGATGGGATCTAAATCTGTTGCCAAATCCAAATCAAATAAGGCTTTGAAGCCTAAAGGTGGGATAGCTAAAGAAGGTAATTGTCACTTCTGTGGAAAGCCTGGACACTGGAAAAGGAATTGTCATGCTTACCGTTAGATCTGAAGAAGAAGAAAGGAAGTAGGACTTCCGATTCAGGTATTTATGTTATAGAAGTCAATTTATCTACTTCTACATCTTGGGTATTTGATACTAGATGTGGTTCTCACATTTGTGTAAATGTACAGGAACTGCGAAGGAGTAGACCATTGGCTAAAGGCGAGGTGGACCTACACATTGGAAATGGAGCAAGAGTTGCTGCATTAGCTGTAGGAACTTATCATTTGTCTTTGCCCACTGGGCTAGTATTAGAACTTGAAGACTATTATTATGTGCCTGCTATAAGCAGGAATATTATTTCTGTTTCTTGTTTGGACAAGAAAGGTTTTTCATTTATAATAAAGAACAACAGTTGTTCATTTTACTTAAATGAGATGTGTTATGGAGTAGCACAATTGTTTAATGGTCTTTATGTTCTTGATTTACAAATGCCCATCTATAATATAAATACTAAACGACTAAAATCAAAAGATTCTAATCTGACTTATCTCTGGCATTGTCGTTTAGGCCACATAAGTGAGAAACGCATATCCAAACTCCATAAAGATGGGTATTTCGACTCATTTGATTTTGAATCATATGATGTATGCGAGTCTTGTTTGTTGGGAAAAATGACTAAAGCGCCTTTCACTGGACATAGTGAACGGGCCAGCGATGTATTGGGCCTCATACATACTGATGTATGTGGACCCATGAGTTCGCTAGCTAGATCTGGATTATGTTACTTTATTACATTTACTGATGATTTCAGTAGATATGGATATGTGTATCTTATGAAACACAAATTCGAATCCTTTGAAAAGTTCAAAGAATTCAAGAATGAAGTACAAAACCAATTTGGCAAAAGTATAAAAGCTATCCGATCAGATCGAGGTGGTGAATACTTGAGCCAGGAATTTGATAATCTTCTTAAAGAGTGTGGTATTATATCACAACTCACTCCACCAGGAACACCACAATGGAATGGTGTGTCTGAAAGAAGGAATCGTACCTTGTTAGACATGGTACGATCCATGATGAGTCATGCAGATCTTCCAATAAGTTTCTGGGGTCACGCCCTAGAAACTGCTGCTTTGATACTTAACCGTGTTCCTACAAAGACGGTTCAAAAGACACCATATGAGATGTGGACTAGAAAACGTCCTAGTATGTCTTTTATGAAGATTTGGGGATGCGAAGCGTATGTAAAGCGTCTAGCTTCCGACAAGCTCGGACCTAAATCAGATAAGTGTAATTTTGTGGGATACCCTAAAGAAAAAAAAGGGTATTATTTCTACAAACCTTCAGAGAACAAAGTGTTTGTTGCTCTCACTGGGTTTTCCTAGAAAGAGAATTTTTCTCTAAAGAAAACAGTGGGAGGAATGTAGAACTCGAAGAAATTCGAGAACCACAAAATACCAATGAACCTGAGATGGAACATGAGCAGGAGTCACAAGTTGTTGTGGAAACTGAACCTGCTCAAGTAACACAAGCTCCTCATAGATTTGGTAGGACACGCCATGAGCCTGAAAGATATTATGGATATCTTATCACCCAAAGTGGTGAAGTAATGCTCATAGATGATGATGAGCCTACTTCCTATCAAGAAGCTATGAACGGACCTCAGTCTAAGAAATTGCTTGAAGCCATGAAATCTGAGATGGACTCCATGTATGCCAACCAAGTATGGACTTTGGTTGACCCACCTGAAGGGGTAAAACCAATTGGGTGCAAGTGGGTTTTCAAGATGAAAACTGACATGGATGGTAATGTACAAACCTATAAAGGGCGATTGGTAGCAAAAGGTTTCAAACAAGTTCAAGGTGTTGACTATGATGAGACTTTTTCTCCAGTAGCCATGGTTAAATCCATCAGGATCTTACTTGCTATTGCAGCTTTTCATGACTATGAAATCTGGCAGATGGATGTCAAAACAGCTTTCCTTAATGGAAATCTGCTTGACGATGTGTATATGACACAACCCGAGGGTTTTGTCACTCCAAAGGATGCTGGAAAGGTATGTAAGCTACAAAGATCCATTTATGGTTTAAAGCAAGCATCTCGGAGCTGGAATCTTCGTTTTGATGAAGCAATCAAAGAGTTTGGCTTTATCAAGAATGAAGATGAACCTTGTGTTTACAAAAGGTTTAGTGGGAGCCATATTATATTCCTAGTATTATATGTCGATGACATATTACTTATTGGGAATGACATTCCTTCCTTACAAGCAGTCAAGACATGGTTGGGAAAATGTTTCTCCATGAAAGACTTGGGTGAAGCAACCGATAAACTAGGTATCAAAATCTATCGAGATAGATCGAGAAAGATGCTTGGCTTAAGTCAAAGTACATACTTTGATAAAGTGTTGAAACGGTTCAACAGGCAAGATGCTAAGAGAGGTTACATACCCATGTCGCATGGAGTAACGCTCTCTAAAGCTCAATGTCCTAAATCACAAGATGATAAGGATCGCATGAGTAAGATTCCCTATGCTTCGGCAATTGGATCTATCATGTACGCAATGTTATGTACGGGTCCTGATGTTTCGTATGCTTTGAGCATGACGAGTAGATACCAGTCAAATCCAGGTGAAGGTCACTAGACAGCAGTCAAGAATATCATAAAATACCTCAAAAGGACTAAGGATGCATTCTTGATATATGGAGGTGAAGAGGAACTGGCAGTAAAGGGTTACACTGATGCTACTTTCCAAACTGACAATGATGAATATAAGTCACAGTCAGGTTACATGTTTTGCCTTAATGGTGGAGCTGTGAGCTGGAAAAGTTCAAAGCAAGAGATAGTTGCTGATTCTACAACAGAGGCTAAGTATATTGCTGCTTCTAATGCAGCAAAGGAGGCTGTATGGATAAAGAAGTTCATTACTGAACTTGGTGTTGTTCCTTCTATTGTTGATCCAGTAGATCTCTACTGTGATAACAATGGTGCCATAGCACAATCGAAGGAACCTAGATCTCACCAACGATCCAAGCATATACTTAGGCGTTTTCATCTCATTCAAGAGATCATCGAGAGAGGTGATGTACATATTTGCAAAATACCGACAGAAGAAAATGTTGCAGACCCACTGACCAAGGCTTTGTCGCAGCAGAAGCACGAAGGTCACACTATTGCTATTGGTATTAGATACATGAGTGATTGGCTCTAGCGCAAGTGGGAGATTGTTAGAGTGTATGCCCTAGTGGCCAATTATGTAATGATTGTGACACTATATTTATGATATGGTTTTGGTTAAATGATAATTTCTTTTATTAAGTTTTATTTACTACGTTATATAAATGTTAACATAATAAATGTCCTTAGAAGAATGATACTAATTATATGGATTCAAGTATGTGACTTGAATATGAGATCATATAAGTATGTAATGTATCATTATTCTTAAATGTCCCTAGTCGAGTATCATTGTCAGCGGGACAACAATAATACATTGAGACTAGTATGTGATTAACTGATGGTCATATCTCATTGGTCATAAATATATACGAGATATATTAAGTTGATACATAGGTACATGTTAGAGAACATAGTACTGGACAGACCCACCATGAGAATTTTACATGGAGCGTTATGCTATGTGTCATAAGTAATTCTCATAGTGACAATGATGTAATGGTCCTTCAACCTGAAGTCATGACATTTCTACATAAGGAGTTATGCGTTTTGACATTATCAAAAGTCACCTTTAACCGGGTGGACGAATAAGGTGATTGTTGGATGCATAATGAGTTATGTGAGAATTGGGAATGATGTAGATGGAATTTAACCTTCCTATAAATTAGGGGTGATATCTATAGGACTCTTGATTGAGTGAAACTATGAAATGCATGGCCATGCTCAAATAGAGATTTGTTTCATATAGTTTACTCATTGATCAAGAAAACTAAGATTAAATTATGAAGAGGATGACACATCCATGCCTTGAATTTAATCTTAGATATCTTGGTTAAAAGGATTAAGTTACATTGAAACATTGGTCACGAAAGGTAACGTCGAATCTATGACTTTATTATTATTTGGGTAACAGTGATGTATTACTAGATGCCGCTCACTGTTTATAATTTTATAATATGATTTAAAATTATTGCCAACGTAATAATAACCTACAGGGTCACACACAAAGAACATTCGTCAAGGATATATAATTTAAATGTCAACGATTTTAATATATCAATAAGATTGATTTAATTAAATCATGGTTTTAAATTATATACATATATATTAATATATGTAATATGTATGAAATAGAGTCCTTTGGAAGGAAATACTAATATATATTTATTTGTGCATATATATATTAATTAAGTGAGACTTGATTAAATATATATATATATATATCTAATAAATATAAAATTCGGATTTCAAGTCTCCTAATTAGATTAGGTTTTGGATTTACTCTATGAAAGGCTATATATATGATATATCAGCTATTCTCTAAACCCAACGTTTTCACGTATTGTAAGAACCCTAGTTGCTCATAAGAGAGAAACTAGAGTTCAGAGATATAGAGAGGAAAAAGAGATACAGATTGTACAGCTAGTACTGTAACTCTTCTCATTCGAATCGTGAGACGGTTCATGGGTGTTCGTGTGGATACAGTAGAGACGTAGTTCAGTTGGATTGCGTTAAAGATTTGGAGACGATCAACACCTTAACCAAAGCTTCAGATTCGTACAATTAATCGGTAAAATCTTAAACTATCTGTATTAAATTGTTTCGCATAGATCCTCGGGTTTGGGTTTCGTTTTGTTTTATTTTAAATCGTATTTTTTCGCTGCGTTTGATCCTTCGAAACCCAACAAAGATGACGTCATCAGTCCCTGATGAGTAAATGCTAGTCTCTGACGAGGTAACCTTAGTCTCTGATGATGACGTCAGCCTTAGTCTCTGATGAGTTAAGATGACGTCATCAGTCTTTTATGAGTTAATTAGTCTCTGATGATGATGTCAGCCTTAGTCTCTGATCAGTTAAGATGACGTCATCAGTCTCTTATGGGTTAAATAGTCTCCGATGACGTAATCCTTAGTCTCCGATGGGTTAAGATGATGTCAGCAGTCTCTGATGAGATATTTGCTAGTCTCTAACAAGTGAATTTTTCCCCGTCAGACAACCTCATGCCCTGATCACCATTTTCTAATCTGAATGGTCATCTTTTAAGAATGGATTTCTCATGTTATACCAACAATGATATTTTACAGAACCCTTTTGCAACCAGTATAGTGATTTTAGCTAAGGACCAAGGCAAGTATATATATTCATTCCACTTTCTTTCTTACTGATTACGTAGAATCACTATTTTGCTTTACGTAAATGAATGATGTTAAAGCTTACGCATGATGATGATCTTATTCATGATTAAGTAACGTACGATCATTGATCTGATGTACATGAAAAGATGTTATTGATTGAGCTATATGTTATTGGGTGATTGCTAGCTGTTTAAAGTTGCTAGCACACCAAAAGATGATGATGATGATGATGCAAGGGTGTTGTAGTCGTGAACTTGCATGCACACCTAAGCAACTTCCATATGGGTATATAGAAAAATCATCGGTAGTCGACTTTTATCTGTTGAGCACACCAATGTGTTTGGCAGTCGCTACTTTTAATTGTTGATCGTGCCAATTTAAAATGAGAAAATGTTTTCAAGAAGAAATATTCCATATGGGAAGTTAAAGGGGCTGTTGAATGCTTTCGCCTGGTATTCTGGCCAATGATGATAGAGAATGAATGACCGAGGCAAGCCATCGGTAATCAAACTTTTCGCAGACCATATGCTTTCTGCAAGTGACTACGTATGTCAGATGATGAATCAAACGACCAGGCTGACCAGCTGAGATGAAATTTGATTGTTTAAGGAAGTCAGATAATGATTAGTCTGGTCAGGTGATGCATTAACTGACGAAGAGAGGGCGAATCATGATTTATTGAAAGAGGGTTAACCCTTGATATCACTCTGGCACCCTAGATGATTTATGTTTATTGATTATCATGAGGTGTTGGCATTGCTTTGCCCAACCTCAAAGAGTATAGAAGCTTTTGAATTATCTGTTCCTCTTGCTTATGAATATATACTTGCTGAGCGTAAACGCACATGTGGAATTTCATGAGATGTTTTTCAGGTTATGTCATCAAGGTTGAGTCGCCTAATAAAGGGAAAGAGAGAATGACTTAAGAATGTTTAAGTTGTAAGGCCGTATGAGCCATCTAAAGTTTTGTTTCCGCTGCATCTTGTTTATTTTCAAGCTTTGAAGTTTTATAAGATGATATGGACCTTAAGATTTTATAATGATGTATTTGAGAATGTATTTCTCACAGGAATGTTGTTACTGCTTGGTTATGTTGTTTGTTTTGCTGTTGTGTTGTAGTTTTCTGGTGCATCCCAGGGTTCCAGCCTGGGGATCTCGGGGACTATCACCCACATTGCTGACAGTGCCCGAGGCCCAGCTCGGGGAATTTTTCGGGGGTGCCACAGCT
This sequence comes from Centella asiatica, assembly GCA_014636745.2. Classification (NCBI taxonomy): domain Eukaryota; kingdom Viridiplantae; phylum Streptophyta; class Magnoliopsida; order Apiales; family Apiaceae; genus Centella; species Centella asiatica. The sequence goes on from CM025786.1 coordinate 41,540,565, forward strand.
GCTTTTTACATATATCAGTTGTTAAGAAATCATGATGAGTAGCCGTTTTATTAACCAATGATTTTATGTCAAAGTTAAATTTTAGACTGCTATAAATACCTCATTTGGAGGTAAAATTTTAATCTCTTTTCTAAAAATTTCTCTTCCAATGTTCTTCTTTAAACCTACCATCTTCATACAATTTCAAGTTCTTTCTTTTGGACGATTTCTTCCAGAGAAGCTTTGAAGTTATTCCATCAAAGTCAAGAGGTAAGAATCTTAAGTTCTCCTCTGTTTTTCCTTTTTGCATGGCATCCGAGAGTAGTAGTTGTGTGTGCCAAGTCTTTAGGAAAGAATAAAGCTTTTAAAAGAGTATGTTGTTTTGTGTTTATGAAAAGAAGTTTACACACAACAGGTAGGATTTTATTGCATCCTAGGTTTGAGTTTGTTCATTTATGGGCATCATTCTTGTTCTTGAAAGATTTTCTTTTATAACAGAGACAAGTTCCACGAACAGTCTCTTATGGGTTAATTAGTCTCCGATAATGACGTCAACATTAGTCTCTTATGAGTTAAGATGACATCATCAGTCTCTTACGGGTTAATTAGTCTCCGATGATGACGTTAGCATTAGTCTCTTATGGGTTAAGATGATGTCATCAGTCTCTTATGGGTTAATTAGTCTCCGATGATGACGTCAGCATTAGTCTCTTATGGGTTAAAATGACGTCATCAGTCTCTTATGGGTTAAATAGTCTTTGATGATGTCATCCTTAGTCTCTGATGGGTTAAGATGACATCATCAATGTCTGATGAGATATTTGTTAGTCTCTGACGAATAAGTACCCATTGATGTTTGACTATTTCCCTAACGGATGATTAATCCCCTGATGGTTATTTCAGTCCCTGATGATCATCCCCTATTTTGCATACTCCCATATTTATCTTTCAAGATGTAGATTTCTCATGTTATACCAACAATGATGTTTTACAGAACATTATTGCAACCAATATATTGAATCTAGCTAAGGACCAAGGCAAGTATATACTCATTCCACTTTCTTTCTTACTGATTACGTAGAATCATTATTTCGATTTATATAAACGAATGATGTTAATGCCTATGCAAGATGATGATCTCTTTTATGATTAAGTAACGTACTATCATTGATTCGATGTACATGAAAAGATGTTGATTATTGAGCTATGTGTTATTGGGTGTTTGCTAGTTGTTTAAAGTCCCTAGCACACCAAAAGATGATAAAGATGACGTAAGGGTGTTGCAAGTCGTGAACTTGAATGCACAGCCGAGTAACTTCCATATGGATATATGGTTACACTATTGGCTGTCACTGCTTTTATTTGTTGAGCACGCCAATGTTGTTGGCAGTCGCTGCTTATAATTGTCAAGTATGCCAAGGCTATTCATAATGAGAAAATGTTTTCAAGAAGATATATCCATAAGGGAAGTTAAGGGGCTGTTGAATGCTTTCACCTGGTATTCTGGCTAATGATGATGGGGAATGAGACACCGAGGCATCGGTAATCAAACCTTCATAGATTAATTAGTTTCTGCAAGTAACTACGTATGTCAAATGATGGAATCAAATGATCAGGCTAACCAGCTGGGATGCACTTTGATTGTTAAAGGAAGTTAGATAATAATCAGTCTGGTCAGGTGATGCATTATCTAATGAAGAGAGGGCAAATCCTGATTTATTGTAAGAGGGTCGACCTTTGATATCACTCGGGAACCCTAAATGATACATGTTTATTGATTTATCAGGAGGTGTTGGCATTGCTTCGCCCAACCTCAATGAATATTAAAGCTTTTGAAATATCTGTTCTTACTTATGAATATATACTTGCTGAGCGTAAACGCTCATGTGGAATGTTATGAAATGTTTTACAGGTTATGTCATGAAGGCCGAGTCACCTAATAAAGGAAAAGAGAAAATGGCATAGTGAGAGATTCTTGATTTCTCTCCTATGGTTGGCCTTTAGAGGGAAAGTGAAACGGAAGGTCATCATAGAAATGTTTAGGTTGAAAGGCCAGATGGGCCATCTAAAGTTTTGTTTCCGCTGCAGTCTGTTTATTAAACTTTGAGGTTTTTGTAAGAGGTTGTAAACTTCTAAGTTTTGTACATGATGTATTTGAGACTATATTCTCAAATGATTATTAAATGCTTGGCTATGATGTATCTATCACTTTTGAGTTGTTGTTTTGTGTTTCCTGGCGGAGCCCGGGGTTCCAGCTTGGGGACCTTAGGGGTCTGTCACCTATATTGTTGACAGTGCCCGAGGCCCGGCTTTGGGGGATTTCCGGGGCCGCCACAATTATATAGAGTGCAGATACATTTGTTTCACCAACAAATTTAGTAACCAACATCTCTATGGTCAAGAAGTGTTAGCGGGAAATCAACCTCCATATGTTTCGGGGAAACAACCAAGGCATTTAGTGACCAAGCATAACTTCTGGTCACGAATACTCTGGTGAGCTTATTTCCCGCCATCCCTTAGTGACCACAATGGTTGTTACTACTCATTTTAGGTTTAGTGACCAGGAACTGTAGTCACTAAAGTAAAATTCATTGACGATGCCGAGTCGTGGTCACCAAATTCGGTCACTATTTAGACTCGCTGGCTCCTGCGACAACTATAGTGACAAACTCATTGACCACTTTTTTGTCTTGGTCACTAAATTTGTTTCTTCATCAAAATTTGGTGACCAAGAAAAAATTATGTCACAAAAGGTTACTTTTGGTTACCAGAATGTTGTTCGTCACTAAAATTTTCGTCATTAAAGGCCATTTTTTTTGTAGTGCATACTCAGACATCATAGTGGAAGTAGTCGTTAACTCCAACTTGTGACTCCAAGAAATAGCACCTCCTGAAAGCATAAATATGTACCCTGATGTAGATTTCTTGTCATCTTTACACTTACCAAAATCAGAATCAGAATAACCAACAACCTCAAGGTTATCTATTTTTCTGTATGTGAGCATAAAATCCTTAGTGCCTTGCAAGTAATGTAAAACTTTCTTAACTACTTTCGAATGATCCATGTTTGGAATAGACTGCTAATGTCCGAGCATTCCTGTTATATACGCTATACCTGGATGTGTGCATACTTGAGCATGCATAAGGCTCCCAACTATTGATGCATATGGAATAAGATTCATTTCATAACGTTCCAGTTGATTTTTAGGGCATTGATATGAGCCAAAATTATCGCCCTTAACAACAGGGGGAACATTAGGAGAGCAATTTTGTATCTCATCACCAAGATCTTTCATATCGAAATTTTTCGATAGAAAACGTTTTGTCTCATACAACATGTCAATGTTATTACTTGCTAATATGAGATCATTAACATATAAAACAAGTATAACAAATTTGCTCTCGCTGACCTTTAAGTATATGCATTGATCTACAACATTTTTCTGAGAGTCAAATTTACCCATCACCTCATGAAACTTAAGATACCATTGCCGAGAAACCTGTTTTAACCCATATATGGATTTTTTTTTAAGGTACATACCATGTGTTCCTTGCTTTTAACCATAAACCCTTCTGGTTGTGTCATATAGACATTTTCATGCAAGTTATCATTAAGGAATGTAGTCTTAACATCCATCTGATGTAAGTCTAAATCATAATGAGCTACTAAAGCCATAACTATCCTAAACAAATCTTTCCTTGATACTGGAGAAAAAGTTTCAATATAGTCCACACCTTCCTTCTAAGTGAAACCTTTTGCAACCAATCGAGCTTTGTATCTTTCAATGTTTCCTTTTGGATCTAATTTTGTTTTATAGACCCACTTGCAACCAACAGGTTTTATACCTTGCAACAATTCTGCAAGTTCCCAAACGTTATTTTTCTCCATTGATTTCAACTCATTATTCATGGCTTCAAGCTATTGAGTTGAATAAGCACTAGTAATGACTTCATTATAAGAAATGGGATCATCAATTTTACTTAAGTCATACCCAATTTCATTAAGACAGATTACAAAATCATCATAAACAATAGGCTTTCTGGGTCATTCAGACCTTCGTAATGGCTGCAAGATTTCAGAATTATCATTAGTGGCATGGGGTTCATTGTTAGGTGGTGGTTCAGGAATTTCATGATTATCAACCATGTCATTAAGTGGTTGCTCTGCATCATCCTCTTGGATTACAACATTAGGAATATAAGTACTGTATTCTTCAAGATTAATTTTCCTTGGTTCACCACTCCCACTGAAATTGCCATTCTCTAGAAATTCTGCATGCCTAGTCTCAACAATTCTAGTAGTACGCAAGGGACAGTAAAATCGAAAACCTTTATATCTCTCTAGATATCCAATAAAATAATAACTAATGGTTTTAGGATCAAGTGTACTCATTTGAGGATTGAAAATCTTAACTTCTGCAGGACAATCCCACACACGAAATTATTTTAAACTAGGTTTCCTACTTGTCCAAATATGATAAGGTGTTTTAGGGATAGACTTACTAGGAACCCAACTTAAAATATGAACAGCTGTTTTCAATGCCTCAGTCCATAAAAATTCTAGTAAACTAGAGTTACACAACATACTTCATACCATATCCATAAGGGTACGATTTCTTCTCTCAGCTACACCATTCTGTTGTGGTGTATTAGGCATCAAGTATTGAGTAACAATACCATTTTCTTCACAAAATAAGGCAAAAGGACCTTCTATTGGTCCCAAATCGGAGTGCTTACCATAGTACTCTTCGCCTCTATCTAATCTCACTATTTTAATTTTTCGCTTAAGTTGATTTTCAACCTTAGCTTTAAAAACTTTAAACATATCCTTTTAAGGAAGTTATCTTCAATAAAATGAACCTCTCATTGTCATCAAAATGTTCACTTAAGATATGGATTTACCATTTGTATATAAAATAAGAAATCAATTACATCATACATTAATTCATGTAACAAACTCATATAAAATTTTTGGGTTCTCACAATTTGTTCACCGCCAAACTAGTCGGGTGATAACTTTGACTATCGCCAAACTCCTCGGGGACTAATATCTTTAGCCATCAGAGACTAACATATTTTTTCCATCAGAGACTACGGATTTCCTCGTCAAAGACTAACAATTTTCCTTCATCGGAGACTAAGAATTTCTTCTCGTCAAAGACTACCATATATTTCATCAGGGACTAACATTAACTCATCAGAGAGTAGGATTATCTCGTGAGAGACTAACATTAACTCATCAGAGACTAGGATTATCTCATCAGAGACTAACATTAACTCATTAGAGACTAGGATTATCTCCTCAGATACTAACATTAACTCATCAGAGACTAGGATTATCTCCTCAGAGACTAACATTAACTCATCAGAGACTATCATAGAGCTTGTCTTTGTTTCGATGGAAGGTCTAACATGAACAAACTCAACCTAGGATGTCTCATAAACATGAAAATGCAAAAGAACATAGTCCTTTAAAGTTTTATTCCTTTTTGAAAACTTAGCATTCATGGTTAATAAATCTTTGATGCTACGTATAAAAGAAACTGAGTAGAGTACCAGGTTCTTACCTCTTCGTCTTTATGGGAGAAATTTAAAGCTTGTCCGAGAATAATTTTCTGAGAGAAAGACTTGGAAATTTATGAAGATGATACGTGAAAGAGGGGTTCTAGGAGAGAAATTTTAGAAAGGAGTTTAGAATTCATTTCAAATAAGAAATTAATTACAACATACATTAATTCATGTAACAAACTCATATAAAATTTTTGGGTTCTCACATTCATCGTAATCAAAGATTCAACAAATAAATTATCCAAAATTAACTTATAGAGTTTACCCTCTAATAAACTAGAACCAACAACTTGAGAGTAATGATAAATAATAATTCTCTTATTTCCAAACGTAAATGTAAAACCATCATCATCAAGTTTTGATGCAGAAACCAAATTATGGGTTATACTTGGAACATAAAGAACATCGTTTAAATACAAGGTGAAACCAGTCTCCAAAAGTAATGGAAGAGTTCCTACAACTTCAACTTGTACAATCTCTCCATTGCCATTTCTAATGGTTTTTTCCCACTTTTGGAGTGTCTTCTTTGAAAGGAATCCTTGTAATGAATTAGTAATGTGAACCATGGAACTAGTGTCAACCCACCATGTATTAGAAGGAACATCAATATGAAAAGATTTATAAATTACATAATAGGAGGACTTACCTTTCTCATCAAGCCATTCCCTAAATTTTGCACAGTCCTTCTGAAAATTCTCATAATTCTTACAAAAGCGACATTTAGGACTAACATTAGTGTTATTACCTAAAGATCCAGCCTTATTTGTATTCTTTTCCTTATTCTTGGAACTTTTTCCATTCTTATGGAATCCAGTGGTAGTCAAGTGAGCAACATTAGGTTTTTCAATTTTAAGCCTTTCTTCTTCTTGGACATACATGACAATTAGCTCGCTCATCTTCCATTTTTCTTTCTGTGTATTATAGTTGATCTTAAAAGGACCAAACTACACAGGAATAGATGTCATGATGAAGTCAATGAGAAAACCCTCAGAAATCTCCATGTCTATTCCCTTTAACTTAGAGGTCATGTCGCTCATCCTCATAATATGCTCACGTACACTACTAACTCCATCATATTTGCTAGTGTGCATCTTCAAAATAAGAGTACTCGCATGAGCTTTTGAAGAACCCTTAATGTGAGAATCCGAAAATGTCAATGAAATTTTGATTATGAGATTCATTTTATTTTCTGCATGAAGGTTTATTTCCCTATTGGGTATAAATGATGAAATTATATTTTCTTATAAAAAAATCAATGTCAATGTGATGTCCAAAAGATTTTAAATGTAATTTGAAGCTCAAGTATTTAAAAGATTATTACATTCAAGAATTGTCTTGTGAGAGTGTTTGTGTTCACGCAGGAAATGCTCACCAAGTGTGAACAGGTTTAGCTACAGTACCCGTTTTATTTTAAAATCCAACTGCTAGGAGACAGTAGCATTTAATGTGCATCACCTCCATTAGTACCCTAGAGTGGGCTATGATAAATGTCCGATGGACACTAGCAACCGTTACAACCACCCTTTTTCTCACCAGTCACTTCTTTTCCTTTCTGTTTTCCCAGTGAGATGGCCTAGAACTTGTAGAAGGGGGGTTGAATACAAGTTCTTGCAACTTTTTCGAATTCCTGTTCTTTAAGAAATTAAATTTCTGCGGAATATAAAGAACAAGATCAAAACTCTATAAACAATTGCTTTTATTGATTTAACAATTGATTACAAGTTTTCTAACAATCAAAACAAGCTTTGATTGTCAGCTTCTATTCTGTGTATAAAATACAACACTTTCAATTCTCTCTCTCTATACACATCTCTTCGCTTCGTATTTCTGTTCTGTAATTTATAATTACAGCTTCTAAAACTAAGTTATCAAAAACCTAGCTTCCTAATTCAAATCAAATACAATCTTTCCAATTGAAAGATTTCTAACAAGTTTCCTTATCAGCTACGTCTTCAATAAAGTCTACGTGTGTATGGAAGACTTTCCTTCTTTGATTTGAACTCTAACTCCATCAGTGATTAAGTCTTCGACTAATCTCCGATAGCTTCTTTAATTAGTCCCTGATCACTTCGAGTAATCTCCGATGCTTTACAACGTGTAATCTCTGATGCTTTACTTCGTGTAATCTCCGATGCTTTGGCTTTAGTCTCTGGGGATGTCAGCTTTTAATCTCCGAGGTATTGTTTTAATCTCTGATGACGTCAGCATTAATCTCTGACTCTTTAGTTACAATCCCCGATGACGTAAGCTTTAATCTCCGATGACCAATCCTTCAATCTCCGATGAACAAAACATTTTAATCTCTGATGAAGGATTCTTCAATCTCCAATGGGCAAAGTCCAATCTCTGATGAACAAAACTTTATTCTCTGATAGACTTTTCCCTTAATCTCCGACAAGCCAAAATCAATCTCCGAAGGACTAATTAATTT